>CM022757.1:6806852-6889352 GCA_012411365.1 Ameiurus melas | reverse complement strand
AAGTGGGTGTTGCAGTGGCCTGGTCAGGTAGTGATCTGTGCTTCCTCCATTTTTTGGACCAGTGAGGTGTCTAATGCTATACAGAACAATACTCTGCGTGTAAGTATATACACACACACACACACACTCTCTCTCTCTCTCTCTCTCTCTCTCTCTCTCTCTCTCTCTCTCTCTCTGACACACTGTGTGTGTAGTGTTTCTGCCCATAGACTGTAGTGTTGTGAGTGTAATTGAGAAGCAGCAGCTGTGTATCTGTGCCCACATATTCACACAGAACTGTAGATGTATGGAGGCAGTGTGTTACAGATGGACCCACACACACACACACACACACACACACAACTGACAGATGTATTTTTACAGGCCTACGTGGATCAGTGTAACGCTCAGATTGCAGACATTGTTGAGCTGGTCAGGGGGAAACTCTCAGGAGGAGCTAGACTCACACTGGGAGCTCTAACTGTTATTGATGTGCATGGTAACTGTCACCTTTCACCTTTCACCCTCACCAGAGACTTCTCTCTGTCCCGTGCTGTTTTAATATACATGACAATCAAACACCACTCCAGTTTAGTTTAGCTTAGGAACTTTATTCCAAGAACTTTAGTCCTGGAACTTTTGTCCTTGAACTTTAGTCATGGAGCTTTAGTCCTGGAAATTTAGCTTAGGAACTGTAGTCCATGAACTTTAAATTATGAACTTTAGGCCAGAACCTTTAGCCTAGGAACTTTAGCTTAGCAAGTTTAAATTAGGAACTGTAGTCCAGGAACTTTAGCTTGCAACTGTAAATTAGGAACTTTAGGCCAGAGCCCAATTTAATCTCAGGGTTTTTAGACCAGGAACCTTTGCTTTTTGTTGTGTTTCTCGGTGCATTCAGAGGTTTAGAATGGGCTATACACATATGTTCCTACATTTGGCTGACGTTCTGATCACAGAGAAGTCTTACTGAGTTGAAAGCGGTCATGTCCTTTGTCCATCACACAGCACGTGACGTGGTGGTGAAGCTGGCGCAGGACGGCGTGTCGTCCCTAAACGACTTCCAGTGGATTTCACAGCTGAGATATTACTGGGAGGGAAGTGAGGTCATGCTGAGGATGATCACCACCGAGGTCACATACGGATACGAGTACTTGGGGAACTCACCACGACTCGTCATCACCCCACTCACAGACCGCTGCTACAGGTAACACACACACACACACACACACACCATGCAGCATGCTGATTGTGACTGACTGCTGCAGGACGCTGATGGGAGCTCTGAAGCTGAATCTGGGAGGAGCTCCAGAGGGACCTGCAGGAACAGGAAAAACAGAGACCACCAAAGACCTGGCAAAGGCTCTGGCCAAACAGGTACACACACAAACACACACACACACACACACACACACACACACACAACTGATTTAAATTTGATAGATTTTACAGATTTTTCTACCACAAATGTAAAATGAATAATCACTTGTCAATCTCTGTGTGTGTGTGTGTGTGTGTGTGTGTGTGTGGTGCGTGGTGTTTAATTGCTCAGATGGTCTGGATTATAAAGCGATGAGTAAGTTCTTTAAAGGTTTGGCTCAGTCTGGAGCGTGGGCCTGCTTCGATGAGTTCAACCGCATCGAGGTACAGAACTGCGGTCCCTCCATCCTAAACCACACGCTTATACACAGGAATATTATGGGATATATTTCTCTCTCTCTGTGTCAGGTGGAGGTGTTATCAGTGGTGGCTCAGCAGGTGTTGAGTATTCAGCAGGCCATAGCGAAGAATCTGAAGCGGTTTGTGTTTGAGGGAACCGAGGCTCACTCACGAACCCAACCTGCTGCGTCTTCATCACCATGAACCCAGGATACGCCGGCCGAGCAGAGCTACCTGATAACCTTAAAGTACATACACACACATGTTTAACATGGACTTGGTGTTCAGTATATTATCACCATAATGTAGAAACTCCATTCTTACACCTCTTCATAAACTGGTATGTATGTGTGTGTGTGTGTGTGTGTGTGTGTGTGTGTGTGTGTGTGTGTGTGTGTGTGTGTGTTGCGGGCTCTGTTCCGTACAGTAGCCATGATGGTGCCAGATTACGCCCTGATTGGAGATTATCCCTCTACTCCATGGGCTTCATTCAGTCCCGCAGGTAATTACTGAGTAAATACTGATGTATTACAGATTCCTCCCCGGTTCTCACTGGTTTATTGCAGATTCCTCACCGGATTCTCAGTGGTTTATTGTGGATTCCTCACCAGGTTCTCACTGGTTTATTGCGGATTCCTCACCGGGTTCTCACTGGTTTATTGTGGATTCCTCAACAGGTTCTCACTGGTTTATGTGCTAATCACTCTGGGTTCTCTGTGGTTACTCACCAGGTTCTCACTGGTTTATTGTGGATTCCTACACGGTTCTCACTGGTTTATTCCGGTTCACCAGTTCCTCACTGGTTTATCTGCGTTCCCTCGGTGGTTTTTCTGAGTTCCTCACCGGGTTCTCTTTATTCTGGTTGATCTCACACGGTTCAACTAGATTATTGCTAATTCCTCACCAGGTTCTCACTGGTTTATTGCAATTCCTCACCGGGTTCTCACTGGTTTATGCGGATTCCTCACCGGGTTCTCACTGGTTTACATATTGTGTTTTAGCCTGGCACAGAAGATCGTAGCGACATATCGCCTGTGTTCGAGCAGCTCTCCTCACAGCACCACACACGGCCTACAGCGAGCGTCATACCGGTCCTGACCGCGGGGGGAACCTGGAAACTGAAGTTCCCACAGGAGGGAGCGAGCGTTCTGCTGCTCAGAGCACTCATGGACGTCAACATGGCCAAATTCCTGGCCCAGGACGTCCCTCTCTTCCAGGTGTGTGTGTGTGTGTGTGTGTGAATCTTTTTAGATGATATTTCTGTAAAATGAATGAGTTTGAGTACTCATTACATTACATTAATTGTGTGCGTGTGTGTGTGTGTGTGTGTGTGTGTGTTTCAGGGTATAATATCAGATCTGTTTCCCGGTGTGGTGTTGCCGAAGCCTGATTATGAGTTATTGCTAAAAAGCTGTACATGAGAACATCATCAAACTCAAACTGCAGCCTGTTCCCTGGTTCATCAGCAAGGTCATACAGGTACACCAAATCTGTCTGTCAGATTGTCTGTCTGTTTCTCTGTTTATATGTCTGTCTCTCTGTAGATCTATTTATCTGTCTCTCTGTTTGTCAGATCTGTCCGTCTGTCTCTCTGTTTATATGTCTGTCTCTCTGACTCGATATCTGTCTGTCCTCCTTACACCCAAACATACATTAACTCACGTGTGTGTGTGTGTGTGTGTGTAGGTGTATGAGATGATGCTGGTGAGGCATGGTTTTATGATTGTTGGTGAACCGCTCGGAGGGAAAACCTGTGCATACAAAGTTTTAGCAGGAGCTCTGAGAGACCTACATGAGGGTAAGCTATTAAGGATTATAGAATATAGAGTTATGAAGCTCCTAACTGCAGCACCGCGCGTATTACAGTGTAACTACAATGTAATAACTCTGAGATAAAATCGTTACCCTGTACTAAACATTCATTATTAATTATAATCACATGTTATTACTTATTATAACAATAACAGCAGGAGTGGGTACATCTGTGTTAATGCAAACCAGAACATCACAGTTTGTAGTAAAATCTTGTGTTACATGAGTGTGTGTGTGTGTGTGTGTGCGTGTGTTGTGTGTGTGTGTTTGTGTGTTTTGTGTGAGTGTTTGTGTGTGTGTGTGTGTGTGTGTGTGCGTGTGTGTGTATGTTGTGTGTGTGTGTGTGTAGGAGGTCTGATGGAGGAGTTTGCAGTAGATTTCCGTATCATTAACCCAAAGGCCATCAGCATGGGTCAGCTGTACGGCCGTTTCGACCCGGTGAGTCACGAGTGGACAGACGGCGTGCTGGCCACAGTGTTCCGGGAGCAGGCTCAGTCCACCGCTGAAGACCGGCAGTGGATGGTGTTCGACGGGCCGGTCGATGCCGTGTGGATCGAAAACATGAACACCGTACTCGATGACAATAAAAAGGTTTCGGAAAGGATTTCACCACATTCATTCTCTTCATTACAGAGAGTGTGATAAGTAGAGCAGTAAACACACGAGGGCGATGCGGATATATACTGTCAGAGCTGCTGTTATAGAAAATTACACCCCCTGACCAATCACAGTCCTGAACTCAGCACTGCTGTAATATAAATGTTACAGTGAGGGAAAGAAGTATTTGATCTCTGCTGATTTTGTACGTTTGCCCACTGACAAAGAAATGATCAGTCTATAATTTTAATGGTAGATTTATTTGAGCAGTGAGAGACAGATTAACTACAAGAAAAACCAGAAAAATGCATGTCAAAATTTTATAAATTGATTTGCATTTTAATGAGGGAAATAAGTATTTGACCCCCTCTCAATCTGAAAGATTGTGGCTTCGGGTGTCTTTTATACAGGTAACGAGCTGACATTAGGAGCACACTCTTAAAGGAGTGCTCCTAATCTCAGCTTGTTACCTGTATAAAGAAACACCTGTCCACAAAGCAATCAATCAATCAGATTCCAAACTCTCCACCATGGTCAAGACCAAAGAGCTCTCCAAGGATGTCAGGAACAAGATTGTAGTCCTACACAAGTCTGGAATGGGCTACAAGTCCATTGCCCAAGCAGCTTGGTGAGAAGGAGTCAACAGTTGGTGCGATTATTCGCAAATGGAAGAAACACAAAAGAACTGTCAATCTCCCTCGGCCTGGGGCTCCATGCAAGATCTCACCGCATGGAGTTGCAATGATCATGAGAACAGTGAGGAATCAGCCCACAACTACACGGAGAATCTTGTCAGTGATCTCAGCGGCGGCGGGACCATAGTCACCAAGAAAACAATTGGTAACACCTCACGCCGGAAGGACTGAAATCCTGAAGCGCCCGCAAGTTCCCCCTGCTCAAGAAAGCACATACACATGCCCGTCTGAAGTTTGCCAATGAACATCTGAATGATTCAGAGGACAACTGGGTGAAAGTGTTGTGGTCAGATGAGTCCAAAATGGAGCTCTTTGGCATCAACTCAACTCGCCGTGTTTGGAGGAGGAGGAATGCTGCCTATGACCCCAAAACACCATCCCCACCGTCAAACATGGAGGTGGAAACATGCTTTGGGGCTGTTTTTCTGCTAAGGGGACAGGACAACTTCATCGCATCAAAGGGACGATGGACGGGGCCATGTACCATCAAATCTTGGATGAGAACCTCCTTCCCTCAGCCAGGGCATTGAAAATGGGTCGTGCATGGGTATTCCAGCATGACAATGACCAAAACACACGCCAAGGCAACAAAGGCTGCGCCTCCTTCTCCCCGTGAACCCGCATCCGCATCCCCAAGCAGTGACCCTGACTACGCTGCACTCAAGCTTGAGCCGCTGGCTTTACAGAGGAAGGACATCGTCAATATTTTTTAAAAGTTCCAGGGGTTCCAGGAGCATCAGGAGAATCTTCAGGAGACTCTCAGGGATGCGCTGTCTACTATTCAGCTTGACCTGCATGCCATGAAAACACAGCTGGCTAGTGATAAATTCCGCTGCCGATGCCACCATATCAACACTGAAAGGTACTGTTGGGGAAATGGGGCACGCGCTCTACGGTTGCACGGATGATATAGTTCACATGAAGACTACTATCGAGTCTCTCACTGCGACCGCGGCTCAATTAGAGAATATATGTGAGGATTTGGGGAGGTGACGGTGTAATAACGTTAGGATAGTCGGACTTCAGAGGGCGCTGACACCTGTACAACCACTGCTGTACAGGCCTTGTTTAAAGAGGCGTTTGATCTGGAAAAGGAGCCGGTTCTGGAAGGAGCCGGTCCCACCGGACCCTTCAGCTGAAGCCCAAGCCAGGTGAATGACCACGAACTATTGTGTGCAGATTCCATTATTACAGTGACTGTGTTGACATTTTACGCCGTGCGAGATAGCTCCAGCGGATTAAAGTGAGGGATTTGACCATCTCAGACTACACAGTCAAGGTTCAGATTTAACGAGGCTCAGACATCAACTTCGTGATATTGAGGGCCACGCTATGGAATACTTCATCCAGATTAGTTTTTTTTTTTGTTGCTTTTTTCTTCTCAATTAAATATTTGGGAAAGGGAATGCAGGGGAGAAAAGGTAAATGAATCACATGAAAATGAATCACATGTAAATGAATAAATAAATCAATGAAAAAAGAAAATCTGTGGAGGAGCCTGAAGGTTCGAGTTGCCAAACGTCAGCCTGGAAACCATAATGACTTGGAAAAGATCTGCAAAGAGGGTGGGACAATATCCCTCTTGAGATGTGTACAAACTTGGTGGCCAACTACAAGACACGTCTGACCTCTGTGATTGCCTGTCATGCCACAGCCTACGGAGGTCACTGTGGCGCTTCATTTGAATGGACGGTTTGTGTGCCTTGCTCCGGATTAGGTGCGCGCGCTCCTAGTGAATGATCACAGGTGTGTGTACTTTCAGTTTGATTACCTTTAATTATTTAATTATTTTTTATTATTATTTAAAGCCCTTGAGCTGCATGCTATGTCTCCTATGTTTATGTGCAGACGCGCTTCCTGTATTGATTTTGCGTTTGTGAATAAAGACGGTGACCTGCGCCTGCATCCGACTCCTGCCTTCATTCCGTAACATTGCCAACAAGGGTTTTGCCACCAAGTACTAAGTCATGTTTTGCAGAGGGGTCAAATACATATTTCCCTCATTAAAATGCAAATCAATTTTTGACATGCGTTTTTCTGGTTTTTCTTGTAGTTAATCTGTCTCTCACTGTTCAAATAAATCTACCATTAAAATTATAGACTGATCATTTCTTTGTCAGTGGGCAAACGTACAAAATCAGCAGGGGATCAAATACTTTTTTCCCTCACTGTATCACACACAACAAGTGTCACACACTTTACACCCTTATCTTCCTGCTCAACAAACACACACACACGCGCGCGCACACACACACTCTCTCTCTGTGTTGTAGTTGTGTCTGATGAGCGGTGAGATTATCCAGATGAGTCCTAAAATGAGTCTGATCTTTGAGCCAGCTGACCTGGAGCAGGCCTCACCGGCTACTGTCAGCAGGTAACACACACACACACACACACACACACACACACACACACACACACTCCTATACACTACTTCTATTGATACTACACAGGGCTTCCTTGGCGGCAGCTAATATTAAGGAATGATATGGTGTGTGTGTGTGTGTGTAGGTGTGGTATGATCTACATGGAGCCCCATCAATTAGGCTGGACTCCACTCAGGGATTCTTACATGGACACCCTCCCAGACAGCTTGTCACCAGAACACCACGAACTGGTGAGGAACACAACACACACACACACACACACACACACACACACACACACACTATTGAATAGTGATTTGTGTGTGTGTGTGTGTGTGTCTGTGTGTGTGTGTGTGTGTAGATTGTGGATCTGTTTGATTGGCTGGTTGAGCCGTGTTTGGACTTCATCGCCCGTAATTGCCGTTTCCTGGTGCAAACTTCACCCATCCACCTCACCTATAGCCTCATGCGCCTGTATTCCTGTCTGCTTGGTACACACACACACACACACACACACACACACACACACTGTAGCACACACAGGCACATATTCACATATCACTGTAATTGTACAGTAAATATTTGACAGTGTTTACACGTTGATGCTTTAACGAAACACACAACAAACGCCTCTGTGTGTAGATGAGATTGCGGCCGTGGGTCAGGAAGGGGCGGAGCCTATGTCCAGTCAGCAGATGACCATGTGGCTGCAGAGCCTGTTCCTATTGGCGATGGTGTGGACAGTGGGCGGGACTATAAACGGTGACAGCAGGAAGAGGTTTGATGTGTTTTACAGAAACCTGCTCACAGGAACGATGGACAAGTACCCAAGACCCAAAAGTGTCAAACTCACCAAGAACAATGTGTTCCCAGAGAGAGGTATATACACACACACACACACACACACACACACACACACACACACACACATGCACATGTCATGATGCTGTGCAGGTGTGTGAGATGTGGGTTGTTTTTATCTGCTGCAGGTTCGGTGTATGATTATTATTTCCATAAGCAGGGATCAGGACAGTGGCACACATGGACCGAGTCCATCAGCAAAGAGGAGAACACCATACCACCTGGAGCAAATGTACACACACACACACACACACACACACACACACAGAGAGATCCCTGATGGAGGTAAAGTTAGCTCAGAGACACAGTCAAGCCAACAGGTGGTTGATGGAGATCAGACAGGAGTTCTAAATCTTCGTGTCCCTATTAGAAAGACCCTGAAGCACACTGAACCATACACCACATGCGTATTGTATAATTGTTATATTTTGTTGTGTTTCTAGCTAGAAATAACGACTGTGCCACATGTGTCAGTATCCGGGTAAAGGCTACTGTGATGAACATGATGGACACGGTGGATTTGGGTTTCCTTTCTGATCAAATCCTGAACAATCATGTCTCTCAGGTGTCTGATCTGATCATTCCCACCATGGAGACAGCACGTCAGTTCTTCTTCTTGAGGACGTACCTGTCTCACCAGGTGCCCCTGCTCTTCGTGGGGCCTACAGGAACTGGGAAATCCATCATCAACTCCAACTTCCTGATGTCTCTGCCTAAAGAGCAATACACACCCAACTGCCTCAACTTCTCCGCCCGCACCTCCGCCAACCAGGTGCAGGACATCATCATGGCCAAGCTGGACCGCCGCCGGAAAGGTGTGTTCGGACCAGCACCGGGGAAGAAGTGCATCGTCTACGTGGGTAAGAACCACTGCTAGTTAATCCTTATTTATCATCAGAAGCTGTTTAAATGGTTTCCACTTAGCTAGCTAACTTAAAGCTAACAATAGTTGTACAAGTAGACAAGACAACCTTCAAGAACATGCCGCAAGTTTTACATCAGGGTGAAAACAGACTTGCAGGTTTACTTCTACGAATGGTGTAGTATGAAATTTGACCTTTGACCTGTAGATGACCTGAACATGCCTGCGAAGGAGATTTACGGAGCTCAGCCCCCTATCGAGCTGCTGCGGCAATGGATTGATCATCGGCACTGGTACGACAAGAAGGACACATCCAGGCTGGACATCGTAGACGTACTGTTTATCTCTCTGCCCATGGGGCCCCTGGTGGAGGGAGGAATGATATCACAGGTGAAACATACACACAACATGCACACACACATACATACACACACATACATATAAACACACACACAAAACACACACACACACATACAAAAAAACACATACACGTACATATACACAAAATAAACATTATCGCCACATAGATCTCTCCCTCTCTCCCACCCATCCCCCGTCTACTATCAGGTCGTTTTACACGTCACCTGAACATTGTCTCCATCGACTCATTTGATGATGAGACTCTGAGTAAGATCTTCACCTCTATCACCGACTGGCACTTCAGCACAGGATTCGATACATCCTTCTACAGGTTTGTGTGTGTGTGTGTGCGTGTATATGTGTGTGAGGGTGTGTGTGTGTGTGTGTGTATGTGTGTGTGTGTATGTTTGTGTGTGTGGGGCCAGTCCAGTAGAGGTCTTCATCATACTCATTCATCCTCTCACAGTTATCAGCTCTTTATCATTTAGCTTTAATGACCTATAATGAGTTCAGGGACGTTACGGGATTTTAATGATTTTTGATCTTGGACTGAACGTCCTCACTCATGACAATGCTGGTCGTATAAACCAAGCTTTAGTAATGAATGACTAGCTAAACTGGGTAATATCCGGTTTGGCAAGCTCCGCCTCTATAATAGTTCCTGGTTTGGTTAGAACAAAACAGAGAATAGAGGAGGACCTGAAACTGATTATTTTAGTGTAAATGAAATGTGGAAATGTGCTTATTATGTGTGTGTGTGTGTGTGTGTGTGTGTGTGTGTGTGTGTGTGTGTTGGTTATGTTTAGGCTGGGGAAGATCCTTGTTCAGGCCACTATGGCGGTGTATAAGGATGCGATGGAGCATTTCCTGCCAACTCCATCTAAATCTCACTACATATTCAACCTCAGGGACTTTGCCAGGGTTATTAAAGGAGGAGTCTGCTGTGCGCACACACACACATGCAGGTAACACGCACACACACACACACACACACACACACACACACACACACACACACACACAAACACACAGGTTACACAGTGCTTAGTGTGTATATTGTTATTTCTATCAGGATGGTGATAAACTGATCAGGTTGTGGATCCATGAGGTTTACCGTGTCTTCTATGATCGTCTGATCGACAACGAGGACAGAAAAACGTTCTTCAGCATTGTTCGAGAGAGAACAGCAACCTACTTCAAACAGACCCTGGATAAGGTACACTGGTACTCTGTTCCCTATGCCTTAATAAGGAACACAGTCATACACACCACCCCAGACCAGAGACCAAACCACACAGCTTCTTCACTGTATGTATTCACTCTATCTTTGTCTTTGTAAGTCACATAAAGACATCTCTCTCTCTCTCTCTCTCTCTCTCTCTCTCTCTCTCTCTTTTCTCTCTCTCTCTCTCTCTCTCTCTCTCTCTCTCTCTCTCTCTCTCAGCTCCTGTGCCATCTCTCTCTGAGTGGTAAAGTGACAGATGATAGCATTAGATCCCTCTTTTTTGGTGACTATGCCACACCGGATTCGGACACGAGCAGGACTTATGATGAGATCCGAGACCTTTGCTCACTCACCAGTGTCATGGAGCATCACCTGCAGGAGTTTAACAGTATGAGCACGGCCCCAATGAGCCTTGTCATGTTCCAGTTTGCCATCGAGCACATCTCCCGCATCTGCCGTGTGCTGAAGCAGGATAACGGCCACTTACTCCTCGTGGGCATCGGCGGATCCGGCCGCAGCAGTGTCTCCAAACTGGCTACCTTCATCAGCCAGTACGAGCTCTTCCAAATCGAGCTCACCAAAAACTACGGCAGGGCCGAGTGGAGGGATGACCTGAAGCGCGTGATGACCAAGTCCGGGGTGGAGGGGAAAAAGACCACGTTTCTCTTAGGGGATGGACAGATGAAGGATGAGATGTTTGTGGAGGACGTGAATACGCTTCTAAACACCGGAGACGTACCCAACATTTTCGCACAAGATGAGCGCGCTGAAATCGTGGAGAAGATGCATAGCGTCGCCAAGAATGAGGGGAGAAAAATTGATGCCACGCCACTCTCTATGTACAACTTCTTCATCGACAGGGTCAAAGAGAACCTGCATATCGTCCTGGGTACAACACACACACACCCTTGAATACTCAGGCACAAAATCACACACACTCACATATTCCTCACTGTTTTCATGTACCTCACACACACTGTGACATTCTTTGTCATTGTGTGGCACAGCGATGAGCCCGATCGGCGATGCGTTTCGCAACCGTCTACGCATGTTCCCATCTCTGATTAACTGCTGCACGATCGACTGGTTCCAGGCGTGGCCTACAGACGCACTGGAGATGGTCGCTAACAAATTCCTGGAAGACGTAGAGCTGGAGAATCACATCAGGAGAGAGTGAGTGTGTGACCTTTGACCCGCAGCAGCGCTACAACCTGTAGTTTCATTTATATGTTGCTGTCCGTGGTGCTGAATTGTTTGTGCCTGTGGTTCTGCACTGGATAAGTCAGCACCTGTGGGAATGTGATTGTTTCCCCTGCACATACATTAGTGATGAAACTGAATACTAATACAGTGCAGTATTAGTATTAACGAACAGATAAGGTGTGTTAATCAGATACACACAGATTCAGTGCTGATTTGTTTATTTGCTTCAGAACCAAGCTTAAGTGGCAGATTTCCCATGGCCTTGATATTTTATGTGCATGAGTGTATTTTGCTCTTTTTTTGTCTGTCTACCTCTCCTCTCTTACTTTTTCTCTCTACCACGTCCTCCACTGTTTCCCTCTCAGGGTGGTGGAGATGTGTAAGACAATTCAGGAGAGTGTGCAGAAGCTTTCGGAGCAATATTACTCACAGCTGCGCAGACATAATTACATCACTCCCACCTCATACCTAGAGCTGATCCTCACCTTCAAGACACTTCTGAAGGCCAAGCGCAATGAGGTGGACACGTTCAGGAACCGCTACCTGATTGGCCTGGACAAACTTGACTTTGCCGCCTCACAGGTCATCTGTCTGTCTATCCACTCATCTGTGTGTCACTGAATATTGAATACACATATAATGTTAGATAGATAGTAATCTATTGCATTGTGTGTGTGTGTGTGTGTGTGAGACAGGTGGCAGTGATGCAGCAGGAGCTGACTGCTCTTCAGCCTGAGCTGATCCGTACCTCAGCTGAGACAGATGAGATGATGGTAAAGATCGAGAAGGAGACGATAGAGGTGGATGCAAAGAAAGAACTTGTCGCCGCCGATGAGAAAATAGCCAATGAGGCTGCGGCAGCTGCAAAATCCATTAAGGTTCTGGAATGTTCCACTGATTAGCTCTTGTTCTAACTCACATTTCTCTTAACCCATGAAATAATGAATACAATAAATTCATTTACATAAAGAATACAATAGAAGCTCTTTCAGCTCACAGACAGAGCTCATTAAAAATAAACGGGTATATGACTGGTGTGATGCCTTTGGCTTAAAATAATGCTATTAGAAATATGTAGATAATAGAAATGCTGTGCAGGAATTTGACTCAGCACTTGCTGTATGACTGTATAAAGGTCTAAAGAAATACCTAAACTAAGGCATCACAGAGCAACTATATAAGTGTATCCAAAATGTGAGCGATATATACACATGATTCGGTCTATTTCCAATTGTAAGTATTAGTATTTTTAGAAAAAAAGAATACAATTCATCAGGATGAGTTTAAGGCACAGTGAAGGAGATGCATGTGCATAATTGTGGACCAGAAACTATTAACAAATGATTCGTATATATTTCTTAATTGGTTTTGATAAATGAACCCTTATTTGTCAGGACGAGTGTGAAGGAGACCTTGCAGAAGCAATGCCAGCACTCGAAGCAGCTCTTTCGGCTCTCGACACGCTAAAACCTGCTGACATCACCGTGGTAAAGTCCATGCAGAACCCTCCTGGTCCTGTTAAACTCGTCATGGAGTCCATCTGTGTAATGAAGGGCATTAAACCCGAGAGGAAACCCGATCCTGGAGGTTCCGGTGAGACAAAGAGAGTTATCTAGTCTACCTGGCAAAGAATTAGTTAAAAACATCACAGCTTCACACATTTACACATGCGTATATTGTTTTATAACTAGCAATGATCTGTCTTCTATACTGTATGTACTTATTGTATTCAATATTAACAGTATTCGATATAAACTAATAATAGATATCTACACAAATAAAAGCCCTTACATTGCTCAGGGATTCCCCTGGTGACAGGTGTTTATGCACAGATGGGAGATAAAATACAAGATAAGGAATGGGACAGCTATTAACAAACAACTGACATTTTCTTCATTAACATCAACATCTGTAAAATGGTGTATACAGTGTATGATCTGTGTGTGTAAGATGTTTTCCTGGTTCAAATGCCTCCACCCATGTGTTTATAAAGTGTCATTGTCAACGCTACCATGCTTGTCTCCTTTTCACATAGGTAAGATGATCGAGGATTATTGGGGTCCATCCAAGAAGCTGCTGGGAGACTTAAAGTTCCTGGAAAGCCTCAAAGCCTTTGACAAAGACAACATCCCTGCCGCCAACATCAAGAAAATCCGTGAGAAGTTTATTGACAATCCTGATTTTCAACCTGTGCTGATCAAAAACGTCTCGTCTGCCTGTGAGGGTTTGTGCAAGTGGGTCCGGGCCATGGAGGTGTACGAACGGGTTGCCAAAGTGGTGGCCCCAAAGAAAGAAAGGCTCTGCAAGGCAGAGGAAGAGCTGGCGGTTCAAATGAAGACTCTTGCAGTGAAGCGTGGTGAGCTGAAAGCTGTGCAGGACCGTCTGTGCTCTCTGAATGACACGTTTGCTGCGATGATGCAGAAGAAAAAGGACCTGGAAGATAACATCGAGCTGTGCTCACAGAAACTGATCCGGGCTGAGAAGCTGATCGGTGGACTGGGAGGAGAAAAGGACAGGTGGACAGAAGCAGCACGACTACTGGGAATCAAATACACTAACCTAACCGGGGATGTGCTCCTTTCTTCATCCACAGTGTCATACCTGGGAGCATTTACCGTGGATTACCGGGTGGAATGCCAGCGGGAATGGCATAAGATTTGCATGGAAAGGAAAGTACCATGTTCTGAAGACTTCACACTTAGCAACACCCTTGGCAATCAAGTCTTGATCCGGGCATGGCGGATCGCTGGGTTACCCGTAGACTCTTTCTCCACAGACAACGGCATCATTGTGTCAAATTCACGCCGTTGGCCACTCATGATAGACCCTCAGGGACAGGCCAACAAGTGGATCAAGAACATGGAGAAGGCCAACAAGCTGGCCATCATCAAGCTCTCTGATACTGCAACTATGTGCGTACCTTAGAAAACGTCTCAGTTTGGAACCCCTGTCCTCCTGGAGAACATGGGGGAGGAGCTGGATGCTATTCTAGAGCCAGTTCTTCTGAAGCAGACTTTCAAGCAGCAAGGTGTAGAATACCTGAAGCTGGGTGAAAACATCATTGAATATTCCCAAGACTTCTGTTTCTATATGACCACTGGGTTGAGGAACCCACACTACCTGCCTGAAGTGGCCGTGAAGGTGTGTTTGCTGAATTTTATGATCACACCTCTCGGGCTGCAAGACCAGCTTCTCGGCATTGTCGCTGCTAAAGAGAAACCAGAACTGGAGGAAAAGAAAAATCAACTCATCCTCGAAAGTGCGGCCAACAGCAAGCAGCTTAAAGAGATCGAGGACAAGATACTGGAAGTTCTCTCCTCATCCCAAGGGAACATCCTGGAAGATGAGACGGCTATCAAGGTGCTGTCATCCTCCAAGGTCCTGTCTGAGGAGATCTCAGAGAAGCAGAAGATCGCGAGTGAAACAGAGCAGGAGATAGACAGGACGAGGATGGGCTATCGCCCCGTGGCCGAGCACTCATCCATCCTGTTCTTCTGTATCTCTGAGCTGGCCAACATTGAGCCAATGTATCAGTACTCGCTCACATGGTTTATCAGTCTCTATCTTCACTCTATTGCTCAAAGTGCACCAAGCGAAGACTTAACCACTCGCATTGCTCACATCCTCGAGCACTTCACCGTCAACATCTACAACAATGTGTGCCGCTCGCTCTTTGAGAAGGACAAGCTGCTCTTCTCATTGCTTCTCACTGTCGGAATCATGCAAGGCAAAGGTCAAATCAATGACCTCATCTGGCGCTTCCTGCTCACCGGCGGTATTGCACTTGACAACCCACACCCAAACCCCGCCCCTGAGTGGCTGTCAGACAAAGCGTGGTCAGAGGTGCAGTCTCTAACAAAGAATTCTTTACCAAACTGAAACCTAAAGTAGTCCAAGTGCCATTTATTGTTGTGTATGCAATTTATTAATTTTGTTGATGCCTTTATGGCAAGAGTATTGACTATCATGATCTTTTCCTCTGTGTGGCGTCAGGTGGTCCGAGCCTCAAAGCTCCCAAGCCTTGAAGGTCTCTTTGAAGATGTATGTGAAAACATGGCTGAGTGGAAGCAGGTTTATGATTCAAGCCGGCCACATGAGGAGTGCTTCCCAGGCAAATGGCACACCTTGGTGGGCATGGCGCGTATGGCAGTGCTGCGCTGCTTTCGCCCTGATAAACTCATTCCTGCTGTGCAGCAGTTCATCGTGGAGAACATGGGACGTACCTACATCGAACCACCAACGTTCGACCTGGTAAAAAGCTACAGTGACTCCAACTGCTGCTCGCCGCTAATATTTATACTCTCACCAGGGTTGGATCCCACCGCAGGTGTGTGTGTGTATATGGTAATATATACTGTATATTAGAAATATTCTTTTACCTTCTACTACCATGTGTATTTTACCACTTTGAGAATTGGCTACTATTATTTTTTCTGAGCAGACTGTATACATGCGTACACACTGTTCTGCTTGGCTTGGCTTGTATTTAATATATAACCTGAAGACACCATGTGCAATTGACTCCCATCTCTGCTTCTCTCATCCTCAGTGTTGTTGAAGTTTGCAGAAGATGTGAATATGGGGGGCAGTAAGACCCAAGCTGTGTCACTTGGTCAGGGACAAGGCCCTGTCGCTGCTAGCATCATCAACTCTGCTCTTAGCAACGGAACGTGGGTTGTCCTACAAAACTGTCATCTAGCAACCAGCTGGATGCCAACACTGGAGAAGATCTGTGAGGAGGTGATCACGCCCGAGAAAACACACCCTGATTTCAGGTGAGAAACGTGTCTCTCTTTTTTTTCTGTCTCCACCTTCTCTGTCTCAGTGTCTGTCTCTCCTTCTTACCCTCCATATCCCTCCACCATGTCCTCCATGTCTCTCTGTCTCTCTCTGCCTCCATATCACAGGCTGTGGTTGACCAGTTACCCGTGTGAGAAGTTTCCGGTCAGTATCCTGCAGAATGGAGTGAAGATGACTAACGAGCCTCCTAAAGGTCTGAGAGCCAATCTGCTGCGCTCCTACCTCACTGACCCACTGTGTGACCCCGCCTTCTTTGACAGCTCCACCCAACCTCACGCCTGGAGGAAGCTGCTCTTTGGCCTCTGCTTTTTCCACGCGCTCGTCCAGGAGAGGAGAACCTTCGGCCCGCTAGGTCACCTGTCTCTCTCTGTCTCTCTCTCTCTCCTCTGTCTTTCTCAAAAACATTCCCTATTTGCTTTATCTTTATAAAGTATCCAAATAAGGTCATTCGGACTTGTCAGTACTGTATATTCTTTATTTAAAAGTTAATGAATCTGTTATTATTGATTTTAGTGAAGTTTGTGTTTTGTTTGTAAACAGGCTGGAATATCCCTTATGAGTTTAATGAGTCGGATCTGAGGATCAGCGTGCGTCAGATTCAGATGTTCCTGGATGAGTATGAGGAGATTCCTCTTGAGGCACTGACTTACCTGACTGGTATGTGTGTGTGTGTGTATGTTTGTGTCTGATAAAACAGCTTTGGGATTTTAATACACAGTTGCTGTAACATCAGAGTTTTTGATTAAGGTTTAGGGCACACATCAAGAAGGGTAACCAGCACTGTTCAGGAACTTGAGCAACAAATAGTTCTACTCGAAATTATTAGCAAGCCCAATACATGTATGTGGAATCTATTGAAAGAAAAACAAGTACATTAAGCTGTTTTCTTGACAAATTGAACTCTAATCAGATCTCACTGAATACATTATTAAATACATGATCGCTTTTTCTTAAACCTTACATGAAAAACAAGACACTAGGACCAATGGAGGTCTCATGGAACCACATCTACTGTGCAGGCTGAAATGAGCCATTATTGGGCAGACTGAAAGCTAAGCTGTAGGGATTGTCAGTGAGGAGGCTACAGGAGAATGTGGTCGTGTTTGTGCAGATATGACAGTTTTTACCAGACACTAAGAGGATGATCATGTTCTCAGTTTATTGATGAAGGATGGATCATCTTCAGATTGGGTCAGCTGGGACATGTTTTATAGCAGAGGCAGAGGGAACCAGCAGTGGAGAAATGTAGAACTGACGTGTCTGGACGTGTTCTTGGAAACAGCAGAATGTTAGATGTTGCAGATATTAGTGTTGCCCTTCCCCTTCATGCAGGCTCTAGGATAGCTGTGCTCTTTCTGCAGCTGTACTGTAGATGCCTGTAAGAATGTGTTCTATGGAATCTGAATCATAGTCATGTACAGAAGCTCTGTGACATGATTTAAGGAGTTATGGTGGTCAGGGTCGTTGGCACTGGACTCTTCTTCACGAGGCTTGTTCAAGGTCCCGCTTCAAACCCACTAGAGATCTATAGTGGTGGGTAGCGTATGGGGTCATGGCCAGCAACAGACATGTGGCACAAATTGACCCAAATACAGGAAGAGAATATCTGTTCTATGACACTGAGGAAGCTTTTCATCTCCTTTGATTATACGCTTTTGATTAGAAAGCTTGCTGTCTGGCCCACAAGTCAAAACTAAATACAAGGAAGGGAGTACTGGAATAAATGCTAGCTGCACCAGATAAAAAGAGACTCAAAACGAAAAAAAATAAAAAAAAAGACACAGACTCCTAGAGATCTGTCAGGTCTGACCTGATATTTGACAGAGAGATCAATTGAGAGATTTGATGTGCCAATAAACGTATTTTTAAAGTCAACATCTCTCTTTCTGTCTCTCAGTAAGTCTGTCTCTCTCTTTTTCCTTTCTGTCTCTCACTGTCTGTCTCTCTCTGTCTCTGCAGGCGAGTGTAATTATGGTGGTAGGGTGACCGATGATAAGGATCGCAGGCTTCTGCTCTCGCTGCTCTCCACCTTCTACAGCTCTGATCTCATACAGCAGGACAGATACAGAGTGTGTGAGGGAGACATGTACTATGTACCATTGCATGGACCTTACCAGGTGAACACACACACACACGCACACACACACACACACACACACACACACACACAAACACACACACACACAGAACTTCTAAACTTCTAGAGTTTAAGTGTAAAATTCACACATTTCTCCAAAACCAAATGACATCCTGTATGTGGAGCGAAAACGTTGATCTGTATTATTCTGGAACAATTCATTGTTCCATCTGAGAGAGCAGGACAATGATGGAATTTCACGTTACACTTGTCACTAACGGCTTTTGTATAAATAAAGATTTTTCTGTTGGTCAGAGTTACGTCGACTACATCCGCAGTCTGCCGATCACAGCCGAGCCTGGGGTCTTCGGTCTCCACAGCAACGCTGACATCACTAAGGACAATCAGGAGACCAATCAGCTTTTAAACGGAGTGTTACTCACCCTGCCCAGGCAAACAGGGGGTGGAGCCAAATCTCCTCAGGTGGGTGTGATCAGTGCTACACTTGTTGAAAACGTCAGTCTTTATTGTACAGACGTGATCTGTAATAAGGATATTAATAGCTTACATATATATGTATATTTACTTGTGTGTGTGTGTGTGTGTGTGTGTGTGTGTTGTGAACAGGAAGTGGTGGATGAGTTGGCAGAGGACATCATGTCAAAGTTGCCACCAGATTTCAACATTGAGAAGGTGATGTCTAAGTATCCAGTGATGTACGAGAGTCCATGAACACCGTACTGCGGCAGGAGATCATCCGCTTTAACAGGTGTACACACACAACACACACACACACACACACACACACACACACACGCAGAGTGTGTGTAGGTTTAGTTAGCTATCTTTGTGAGGAGTTTTCACAATTATTATGGCGGTCATCACAAAAAAGGCCGCCTGTGAAGGAAAAGCAGTGATGTACTGATGCTCGGGTACACACTCACACACCCTGATGCTCGGCAGGTTGACGGATGTGGTTCGCAGCAGCCTGGTCAATATCCGGAAGGCTCTAAAGGGGCAGGTGGTGATGTCCTCAGAGCTGGAGAATGTTTTTAACAGCATGCTGGTGGGGAAAGTTCCAGCCATGTGGGCCGCTAAATCATACCCATCACTGAAACCTCTCGGCAGCTACGTCTCTGACCTGCTGTCCAGACTGCACTTCCTACAGGTGTGTCAAACCAACCAGTGCGTTCAATTAGGCTTTCTAGTAACTAATTAAGATAATTAGATATTACCACGTGTCACACTGTTCCAACTAACAGGTAGCTAATGCTCGAGTCTCTGGGTGATTAGCAAAAGGAATTGACAGATAGGTAAAATAGTATAATATGTTATTGAGTTCTGGATTGTGATTGGTCAGAAGGTGTTGATTAACACAGTTCTGACAGTAGTGCACAAGAGTGACAGTAGTGCACATTATCGTTTCTATAGTAACAGCTCATTCACAGGGACGTATACAGCAGACATGCCACATGAACACATGAACTAGTAATTGTTGCTATGGTGAAGTTTTCTGTATGTAACATGTATGGAAGCAGTCTCCAGTGTCAGTGCTGTGTAACAGTCGCAGGTGAAGCTGTAACTTTAAGGTATCTGACATCTTCTGGACAGTTGAGTTTACACTTCTTTACAGCTTTTTGTTTGTCTTATTAAAGGACCATTGGGTAAGATTAATGGTTAAGAGAATTAGAGTCAACATTTAATTTATTTTTTACTCGTTGACCCCAACCCAATTCCTGCTCATGTTCACAAAGAAAAAAAAAACCTACTTTGGGTAGGTAAGAGTAACTCCACTCTGCTTTTGTGTGTGCTAGGAATGGATAGATAACGGACCTCCAGCGGTGTTCTGGCTCTCCGGGTTCTACTTCACACAGTCCTTCCTCACAGGAGTGTCTCAGAATTTTGCACGCAAATACACCATCCCCATCGACTACATCGGCTTTGAGTTTGAGGTAGGTGTGTGTGTATGTGTCTGTGTGTGTGATTTTGTTTGTAGGAGCATTTAAACTCAATTTTTTTAAAAACATATCCTAACATACTGGACCATCGAGTAGAGCTCACCAAGTGCATGGTGTGATAATAGAGGACACTTATGAGGAAACATTCAGTGATTTGGGAGCTCCTGGTTCTGGCAGTTCCTGTGGGTTTTCATTTGTTAGCTCTGGACCATGGAACCTGTGACCTCAGTCGGTCTGGTGTCCTGTACGAGACACTCTTTAGTGATTCTTACGTTTCATAGAGATGAGAGGTGAGGATAAAGATCCATACCCTCCTGAGTAATATTCAGCATGTCTGGTCAGATCGAGTGCTGAGTCACTCACAGGATTCCCCCTCCTCTTCAGCTACATAAAATTCATTGTTTACACAGGTCCAGATAAGTAACTGACACGACTGAGCTGCTCTTATTGTTGAACCGTTAATGATCAGTTCGTAGCTATATGTTAAATAAACGCTCGGTTTGAAGTGTTTTGTTTCACTCTGATGCGTCACATTACGTGATGTACAAGACATGTACAAGTGAAGAATAAATGCACACGTCTCAGTTCAGACATCTTTAATCATTCTGTGTTAGTCTTCCGTTCACTACTGTATGAAGAGCTGTGAAAATTCTCCCTTTCCTCAGATAACGTCTTTATCTCTGCAGCTAGTGTCTGGAACAATCCGTTGCTCTCAGCTAAATAATTTACATTCAAGCAAACCTTAACAGAGGATCCGCTAAAGAAAGATGTTTTTCTTCTTTTGCTCATGTTTATCCGCTCTGCTATGGGGTTTTTTCCAGGCACTCGGTACTGTCTGCTGAACTTCACTGGGTCCAACAGTTTAAGACCGCGGGTTTAAAGCATGACATACTCAGATGAAGCGAATTTATCAGACTCAGAGTGATCATGGGCCTCTTGGCTGCATCTCTGATCAGTCTTCTCCTTGTCTGAGCTGAAAGTTTAGAGGGACGGCCAGGTCTTGGTAGATTTGCAGTGGTCTGATACTCCTTCCATTTCAAAATGATCGCTTGCACAGTGCTCCTTGGGATGTTTAAAGCTTGAGAAATCTTTTTGTATCCAAATCCGGCTTTAAACATCTCCACAACAGTATTACGGACCTGCCTGGTGTGTTCCTTGGTCTTCATGATGCTCTCTGCGCTTTCAACAGAACCCTGAGACTATCACAGAGCAGGTGCATTTATACAGAGACTTGATTACACACAGGTGTATACAGGTGTTCTATTTATCACCATCAGTCATTTAGGACAACATTGGATCATTCAGAGATCCTCGCTGAACTTCTGGAGTGAGTTTGCTGCACTGAAAGTAAAGGGGCCGAATAATTTTGCACGCACCACTTTTCAGTTTTTTATTTGCTAAAAAAGTTTAAAATATCCAATAGATTTCGTTCCACTTCACAATTGTGTCCCACTTGTTGGTGATTCTTCAAAAAAATAAAAATTTTATATCTTTATGTTTGAAGCCTGAAATGTGGCAAAAGGTTGAAAAGTTCAAGGGGGCCGAATACTTTCGCAAGGCACTGTATATTACTATCATGTTACTTTAATGATATTCAGTGGAACTGTCATAAAGGTCTTTCATTTCTTACTGATATTAATGTTGTTGATGTCTTTTCTGTTTCTCCTACACCTTTTCCCTCTCTCTCTCTCTCTCTCTCTCTCTCTCTCTGTCTCACTTTATCTCAGGTAATGAAGCAGGAGAATGAAATGGAGGTAAAGCCTGAGGACGGTGCATACGTTCGTGGTTTGTTCCTGGAGGGAGCTCGGTGGGATCAGGAGCGCATGGTCATCGGAGAATCGCTTCCCAAAATCCTTTTCGACTCGCTGCCCATCATCTGGCTGAAGCCTGGAGAGAGCAGAGGATTCCTGCACCAGAGCATGTATGTGTGTCCCGTGTACAAAACGAGTGCGAGGAGAGGCACGCTGTCCACCACCGGACACTCCACCAACTACGTCCTGTCCATCGAGCTGCCCTCTGACCGGCCACAGAAACACTGGATCAACCGCGGGGTGGCTGCTCTCTGCCAGCTGGATGACTGAGTACACACACACAATTGAATACATACATCACCACTACTATATACTATATGCATACATTTACACACACACACACTCACACACACACACACGTACACATATGTACACTACAGTAACATGTTTACAGTGCTGGGGATAATAAACATGTATATAAAGCTTCCTGTGTAAACACTCTCTTATTGCTCTAGTTCCGTGGTGTTCTAGAAGTTTGGGATGTATGAGGACATCTAATGCTCTACTCCAGTATCTAGCACCTTTATAAGGTCCTGGATTCATACAGGAAACATTACTCACACTCAAATGATAATATCTGAAAGTGTGTTTTTGCTTTAAAATTCTATTCTGTTCTATTCTTCTGCATGTAATACATTTTGATATGTAAATGAGCGGTGATTCAGTCACTGGACACATTAATCTGTGACACCCTCTGGGGACTTGCTGTGACCTCCTGAGCATGGATTAGTTAGTTTCTCCTGAACCTGTGTAGAGCTGCATTGTTTTAAACACGTCCACTGCATGATGTCTCTCAGGACACGGCCAGTGTGTGAGACAGGCAAACAAACAATACACCACCATGGTGAAGGACAAGTTAAACCTCTTTTTACTTTTTAAAATAATAATAAGTGAGCGATTTAAATCTAAAAAGACAAGCAGAACAATACAAACAGAAATAGTTGTATTCAGTAGAAACACAACATGTTGAGTTTCCACATAAACTTTCTTTACTATTATCTACATACTCATTGTTCTAAACACTACAACACAATAAACAACCAGGCATGCTAGTATAGGTGTTTTCACAGGCCGTGACTTTTACACGCTCAGCACCTTATCTCACAGAAGAGTCAGCAACCAAACACACACACACACACACACACACACACACACACACACACACACACACACACACACACACACACACTTACCTCTAGCCTGCAGTCTTTCCTCAGCGCTATTTCCTCAGAATCCATGAATCACAATTTGACCACCACCATTGTTATCTTTCTGACTGTATTTCTGAGATAAAATCATAGATGAACAATAACTTTCTGTGCCTAAACAGCTGGAAAACTGAGGTTATGCTTATAGGTTCCTGTCATCAAATTCGCAAAGCGGCTCCACTGTCCCTGTTTGTTAATGGTTCTGCTTTAGAGTCCCAAAGTAAGATGAGGAACCTTGGTGTAATTTTTGACACCAGCCTCACTTTTGATTTTTTTGTTCAGGGCACTGTGAAGGCATCCTTCTTTCACCTCAGAAATATAGCCAGACTGCGCCCAATGCTAAACTTATCTGAAAAGTTGATTAATTCATTTGTTGTCACACGGCTGGATTACTGTAAAGCCGTTTTAGCCGGATTTTCTAAAACCGCAATAAACAACCTGCAATATGTTCAGAACCCTGCCGCCCGGATCCTGTTGGGAACCAGGAAATTTTTGAAGTCCTTACACTGGCTCCCGGTTAGGTTCTATGTCGATTTCAAGATCATGATGTTGACATACAAGGCATTACATGGATTGGCTCCGCAATACTTACAGTACACTGGTGCAGATACAACAGAGGTCCAGACCAGAGGTGAAAATTGTACATCTTGTCCTCTCTGTGCTTCACTTGCCACAATTCCACACATCAGGATGTCTTTTCCCCTTGCAGGACCATGTTCTTGTCCCTGTATCCATCCTAGTGCTTGCTCCTTCATCACGCTGCATTAGAACCCTTATCACTGTCGTATTTATAAGTACTCATGCTGTCACTCCAACACTGGGATCCACACCAGGTGTGTTCTTTAGTTTTTAATTTTAAGAAGCTTGCTGACGTGAAACTTACTCACTGTCACACATCACACAGGCTTTTTGTTTTCTACACACACAAACAGTCATTCATTCATTCATTCATTCATTCGTTCTCCTTCTGCTTTTCCTGGTGTGTGTCATGGTGGTAACAGGTTGAGAAGGACAGCCCAGCCATCTCTATCCCCAACCACAGATCCCAGACAGCCACAAACCCACTGTGAGGTGTGATCTGTCCAGTCAGATGTCTCTGATACAGCTCTATACACACAATGATTATTGTACTGATTGTCTGAACGAATGTGAAATGTGCACAGTTAAATAAGTACACCCATTTTCAACCAGCATGGTATAGTTAAATAATAATTCCATCTGTGAACTGATATCGATAAAATGTCCTTTTACATTTGATCTAAAAATAAGATAGATAAGAGTTGGGGGAAAAGGTGCAGGCTATTCACACCTGTGCGCAATTCAGCAAAGCCATCCCTCCTACCGGCATGTGTTATTGGAATCCAGAGAACCCACAGGGACAGCACATGAAACTCCACACACACAATAACCCGAGCTCAGGATCGAACCTGGAACCCTGAAGCTGTAAGTGTATTACTTACATGTCATGTTATTATTTAGCTAACTTATATCCTATAAGTATGTGGACTTTAATCTTATTCCATTTAAAGGAAAATGAGAAAGCATTCCAAGTGGTCCACTGATCCATGATCGGCCCATCAACCATGTGTCTGAAGAACACTAAGTGGCATTCTCTAACTCTAGAGATTTCCAAAGATAACCCGCTACCACAGCAGCACTTTGAGGTGCAGATGAACCTCCGTTATTTAGGACAGCATAGTCCTGTGTAGAATTTCTCATGTGCTTAGAATACACATGTGGAAAAGATAAAAAATTATTAACAGGCTGTGTTAGTGTAGGGGAGAGAAAGAGGGAGCTGTGGAGAGAGAGTAACTAAATAATAACTAAAATAATGATTTTCCAAAAGAAAATCAGATTACAGGAAACCACTTTTTCACTCTGGGAAACACAATGGCATTGCCAAATACTGAATCATTACTGTAACAACTGAAATTGTGTCGTATGTGGAAGCACAAGGTTTACACTCGTAGTATTTATGTAGTATTAAGTCATGTCTGAATGAATGTTGTGTTCTTCCCTAAGGCGGTGTACTCATATCCTTTCCTACGCATTGCACAATTCTCTCTGTCAGCCAGTCTGTATAATATCGTGACAGTAAACACACGTTTATGTTTAAATGTTATCTGTGATTTCTCACTTTATTTCTAGAGAGAAATAGCTGTAGGTTTCACAGAATGTTTGCTCAGTTTTTCAAACTGTACTCAGTTAAAGGACTTTTAGAGTTAGTAAATATCACTACACAGTAAACGTGGTGACGTATGCTGCTTTTGAAAGCTCGTCTCGCGTCGTTTCTTTACAGGTAGATTTACATATCATTTGCGTAATCTTACAGCAGGTTAAATAACCCCAGCTATATTATGTGAGTTAAATGTTGACAGAAGCACAGTTAGAGTTAGTAAATATCACTACACAGTAAACGTAGTGACAGTTAGGACTCTAGATGGGATAAACACCCCATAGAGTCCCTGTATGCAGAATTCTGGCCAAACGTTCTGAGAGCGCAGAGAAGAACACCCACTAACACACGTAAAGCTGAATTAGGCAGATATCCTTATTTCTAAACATTCAAAAACCATCACTTACATTCTAGACTCATCTTAAATCAAGCTCCTCTAATACACGTCAAAACAAAACCCTTAAAACCCGAGAGCCGTAAAACCCGTCTCTGAACCTCACAATCCCACCAACATCTAACACTCAGTTTCAGACCAGCTCCACTAAACTAAACCAGATTACAACAAACTAGATTACAATAAACCAGATCATAAAAACGTGTATAAATGCACATCTGGACCACTGAACATCAGAACATACGAGCTGGTGGAACATCTCCTCAGCGTCAGAGATGCAGATCAGTGAAGTGTTTCTGTTTCTAATGTTGCGCATCTGATTTCTAAGCAACAAACTGCATCATTATATGAAAACTGTTGACTTTAGGCTCTTTAACTATCATACATCACAATATATTCATAAACATTAAGTACATTTCCACACTTCTCACCTGTAACTCATTCATATGTATTTACTCCTTTTCAGACTTAAACATATCAGTAACTCAGAACTATACAGAAACATCATGTGTCAGTCATTACTGAACATTTTAAAGATATTATTTACCTCTGTGTTTCGCGTATGTAAATTCTAAGTGTTCTTTTATCTAAAACGGTTGTACTTGCTGGGGTTTTTGTTTTTTTGGCAAATAGCAGTGTAAATGTTTTTTTCCCTCCTAACAAGTGACGCATCACTTCCTGTTTCTGTTGTGCTACAGAAACCACTGTATTGCGTGCTCAGTAAGTATACCTTATGGGCTTTGGGATTGTAGTGTTACGTAGCTCCGCAGGTCTCGTCAGGACCCGTCACACCTGTTCTGTCACTAAGAGAGACGTCCCTCCGGGTCAGGTTTCAGGGAAATTCTGCGGTTTCATTATTAGCACTATAAGAGTCAGGGGAAGTCATCTGTAACTGCTACAAGACACATTACTCTCCTCTGACGTTCACATTACACCTGCACTCTCAGGTAAGAGCTTTTCATCTCAGTTCATTCTCTCGGATTAGAAACGGGGGCCTGCTTCAGTTCACCTTTTATACATAAATGCTTGCTTTACAAGAAAACAGATTTTTGGAAATGTTCTTCTCATCACTGTCTCTCAGAACAACGTTAAAAACATAGTGCTGCATGTGTAGGTGAGCAAATATAATAAGAATCAGTGCAAAAGTAAGGCATTAGAGTGAGAATTTTCTCTTTCTAAAAAAAATGATATGTCCTGTTTATTTCTCTTTGTATTTGTATATGTTCACATTAATGTTTATAGCACATACCAGACATTTGGTACACCGCTGTGTTATTAATAACCACACATTCCAGAGCACTGAAACAGGTTTTGTAGTACACTCTCTCGCCCACACCCAAACCTCACACGTGTGCAAACACAGGAGACAATAACAGGCAGGTGTTACAGTGAGCAGGAACAGTAGCAGAAACACAATCAGAACAAAAGGAAAAAAGGACAAACAACAACACGAAAAATAATTCTTATTTTTAAACTGGTGTGTAAATTATTTAATGGGTAAGAGAGGGGCTTTCTCTGTGAATCTGATACTTACACTAGTCCTTCTCTATGTCTTCATTAATGGTGAATTAATATAACGGTTTCCATATCCATCAGAAACGAATTTCTCAAACTGTATCGTATCAGATCCAGTGGCATTGCCAAATACTGAATCATTACTGTAACAACTGAAATTGTGTCGTATGTGGAAGCACGAGGTTTACATTCGTAGTATTTAAAGTCATGTCTGAAATAAATGTTGTGTTCTTGCTTAAAGCCGTGTACTCATATCCTTTCCTACACATTGCATAATTCTCTCCGTCAGCCAGTCTGTATAATATCGTGACAGTAAACACACGTTTATGTTTAAATGTTATCTGTAATTTCTCACTTTATAGAGAGAAATAGCTGTAGGTTTCACAGATTTTTTGCTCAGTTTTTGCAAACTGTGCTAATTTAAAGGACTTTTAGAGTTAGTAAATATCACTACGCAGTAAACATGGTGACGTATGCTGCTTTCAAAAGCTCGTCTCACACCTTTACAGGTAGATTTACATATCATTTGCGTAACTTACAGTAGGTTAAAAAACCCCAGCTATATTATTTGAGTTAAATGTTGACAGAAGCACAGTCAGAACATGATTTAGCTTTAAACATGTATCGTAGATGTCAGATGTTTAACAGTTTCATAATAGAAAACATTTTAAACATCATTTTATTGACTTTTTTTGTATTTTTCAAACACAATTTCTTTAACGATTTGCATCCCTTTCTTTCTTTAATACGCATTGTTAATTGTTTGTTAATTGTTAATTGAACTTTATTTCTTGAATGAGCATTTTTCTATACCGGTCATGAATAAAAAAGTTCAAAATAATAATCATTTGTCTTTCTTCCCTCATTAATAACAGCACTCCTACAATGCCTCATCTTTTAGAGAAGGATCAGGATCAGGATCAGACGGATGCAGCAGGATCTCGTTCCAGTCCCAAGAGATTTCTGGGGCAGAATTACGAAGAGCTGCACAGAGATTTTGTTAAACATAAAGCAAGATTTATTGATAATGAATTTCCCCCAAATGAGCGCTCCATTGGTGAAGGCCTGCTGTCGGACAGTGAAATGGCAAGAGTGGAGTGGATAAGACCAATGGTGGGTCAGGTTTACACATGAATTAAATTACCAGTCAGGAAATAAGCCAATATATATAGAAGTATTGTAGGAGCATCACAGAGGCAAATGGCATCACTGAAAACTGTAAAAGGCAGTGAGTTGTCAGTGGTGCTGTCCCTTAGATCAAAGGACTCCAACACACTTCCTCTACACACTTCATAGACCTCACTTACAGACCTACACCTTACAGTTTTAATCTACACATGCAGATACACTGCTAGAATTTTTGCACGATAGATAGATAGATAGATAGATAGATAGATAGATAGATAGATAGATAGATAGATAGATAATCTTGAAGAGAACCATTACTTTTAGACACCAATACTACAGGGCTGTTCTTGTCTATTTTAAAGCTTCTTCACATTCCTTCCCTGGGGCAGCAGGTTTTTTGTTTGTTTGATTGTTTTTGACAAACTACTTACAGTTCATTAACACAGTGTAATTAGAGAAAAAAAAAAGAAAAGAAAAAAAACAGGTCCCTTTTTTATACAACCCCAGGGAAGTTCTATAGCATGTCATGTGCGTGACAGGTTCCTCCAAGCCACAGCAACCTTTATACCTAAAGAGAACTGGGCACTAGTTTCCCACCTGCATTTCCTGGCCTTCATGTTTTGAACAGGTTTTAAGAACCCTGCCCTTTGCATTAACACCCCCCCCCCCCAAACAAACAAACAAACAAAAAAAAAGGAAAAACCTGTTATGTGATGTAATGAAAGGAAAATGGTGTCACATGACTTAAGGATTAGTGAACAAGCTAACTGATCATACCACTTTTTCACCTCAGTTACATTCTGATGGCTCGTAGGTTGTTCTAAATACCTTGAACATGTCAGTAACCACACTCTCAGAGGTGTACTATTACTTTCTTACCAGAACATTCTGTATCAGCAAAAAAAGAGAAGCAGATCCACACAAAATCTCAAACCTTTGACTTCACCTGTGATATTTTTGCATTTCTTGTTTTCTACCAGTTTAATGGCTCTGTACACTTGACATCAGATATTGATTCAATGTGCATGTGATTTATTTCTGCTTTTCCAGAAAATGGTGGCAGATCCTCATCTTGTTGTAGATGGAGAGTCGAGGTTTGACCTTGCCCAGGGAGAGCTTGGTGAGTCTAATACAAGCTGTCAGTGAAGGGACAGGGGTGAGACTCATGTGCCATCATGTAGCGCATCATAGTGTAAAATACACACCGGCCCATTAGTCAACGACAGTAGCAGCATATAGACTCTTGAAAATGGAATAATGAAGAAAACCTACCAGAGAGTTTGTGTTCTTGGTTCACAAAACAAGTTCTCGCCTATATTATAGCAACTATAAACGGTGGTTCCCTCACCAGCCCTCTCTATGTTCTTGTTTTGAAGTTAATAAGACAAAAAAAACAAAAACAGAGAAACCACAAAGCATAAACTCCTCTGTCCTGAAGATGTCATGAAAGTTACAGCTTTACCTCTGAATATTACAAAGTGCTAACACTGGAGGCTCCTTCAATACAGTGGTGTGAAAAGTGTTTGCCCCTTCCTCATTTCCTGTTCCTTTGCATGTTTGTCACACTTAAGTGTTTCGGAACATCAAAACCAATTTAAACAATAGTCAAGGACAACACAAGTAAACACAAAATTCAATTTGTAAATGAAGGTGTTTATTATTAAAGGTGAAAAAAATCCAAACCATCATGGCCCCGTGGGTGAAAAAAGTGATTGCCCCTAAACCTAATAACTGGTTGGGCCACCCTTAGCAGCAACAACTGCAACCAAGCGTTTGGGATAACGTGCAATGAGGCTTTTACAGCGTCCTGGAGGAATTTTGGCCCACTCATCTTTGCAGAATTGTCCTAATTCAGTTACATTAGAGGGTTTTCGAGCATGAACAGCCTTTTTAAGGTCATACCACAACATCTCAATAGGATTCAGGTCAGGACTTTGGCTAGGCCACCCAAAGTCTTCATTTTGTTTTTCTTCAGCCATTCGGTGGTGGACTTGCTGGTGTGTTTAGGATCATTGTCCTGCTGCAGAACCCAAGTTCGTTTCAGCTTGAGTACACGAACAGATGGTCGGACATTCTCCTTCAGGATCTCTTGGTAGACAGCAGAATTCATAGTTCTTTTTATCACGGCAAGTCTTCCAGGTCCTGAAGCAGCAAAACAGCCCCAGACCATCACACTACCACCACCATATTTTACTGTTGGTATAATGTTCTTTTTATGAAATGCAGTGTTCCTTCTACGCCAGATATACTTGGACACACACCTTCCAAAGAGTTCCATTTTTGTCTCATCGGTCCACAGAATGTTGTCCCAAAAGTCTTGGGGATCATCAAGATGTGTTGTGGAGAAATTGAGACGAGCTTTGATGTTCTTTTGCTCAGCAGTGGTTTTCTCCTTGGAACTCTGCCATGCAGCCCATTTTTGCCAGTTTTTTCCTGATGGTGGAGGCATGAACCCTGGACTTAACTGAGGCAAGTGAGGCCTGCAGTTCTTTGGACGTTGTTGTGGGGTCTTTGTGACCTCTTGGATGAGTCGTCGCTTGCGCTCTTGGGGGGTAATTTTGGGCGGCCGGCCACTCCTGGAAAGGTTCACCACTGTTCCATGTCTTCGCCATTTGTGGATAATGGCTCTCACTGTGGTTCGCTGGATTCCCAAAGCTTTGGAAATGGCTTTATAACCCTTTTCCAGACTGATAGAGCTCAATTACTTTCTTTCTCAATTGTTCCTGAATTTCTTTGGGTCTCGGCATGATGTGTAGCTTTTAAGGATCTTCTGGTGGACCTTACTGTGTCAAGCAGCCCTATTTAAGTGATGCCTTGATTGTGAACAGGTGTGGCAATAATCAGGCCTGGGTGTGGCTAGAGAAATTGAACTCAGGTGTGGACAACCACAGTTATAGTATGTTTTAACAAGGGGGCAATCACTTTTCACACAGGGCCATGATGGTTTGGATTTTTTTCACCTTTAATAATAAACACCTTCATTTACAAATTGCATTTTGTGTTTACTTGTGTTGTCCTTGACTATTGTTTAAATTGGTTTGATGTTCCGAGACACGTAAGTGTGACAAACATGCAAAGGAACAGGAAATGAGGAAGGGGGCAAACACTTTTTCACACCACTGTATATTACATAAACATCTCCTTACAGATAACTTATCATATCATATCAAACATTACACTCATTTTTAATCCATGTAAGTGGAGCGTCTGGTGTACAAGTCACATGAATGAGCTGTTACTGCTCTACTACTTCTGTCAGAGCTGCTGTTAGAAAATAGAATATTAATCAACACCTTCTTACCAATCAGAATCCAGAATTCAACAGTGCTGCGGTATAAAGGAGATTCATTCATATTTCCTGAGGGTTTTTTTTTTTTTAAACATTTTCCCATGGATGTCAGAAACCATCATGTTTTCTCCATGTTTCCTGTGCTCTAGCTGTTCCTCATTATAACAGATAAAATCTCTTCCATCTGACTGACACCATTTTTTCCCTTCTTGTACATGTGGTATTCCATAATGATTCCTGCTCGTCTTCTTGTGTCCAATCTTCTAGTCATCCTGATACTTCCTTGGATATATTCTGCGGGCTTCTAGTTTTGATCTCTGCTTATTCTGTTTGCATGTAGCATGGAGACTCTGTTATCTGGGGATTCTGTTTGTTGTGATCATTATTGTATGGCATCAGTGCATCCTTTCTGAAATTCTCTGGGATTTATTTGTCATTTATTTTAGGAAACTGCTGGTTTCTGGCTGCAATCGGTGCCATTACGTTTCGGCGAGACATTATGGATGAGATCGTCCCTGAAGGCCAGTCGTTCAGAAAGGATTACGCTGGAATATTTCATTTTAGGGTGGGTTTATCAATCAATCCTAACACAGTACCACTAACTGCTCGTTAATACACGATACCTAATAAACACAGTTTAATTAACACGGCAATTGTAACCCATACATTTTTTTTATGATCTATTATTTCCTGTGCTTGATCTGATTTATAGTTGTAACATAGTTGCAGGATTGGGTTGTAACAGAACATTACTTGTTCTCATCATATTTTAGCTTCACTTGGCAGCCCCTCATGCTTAAGCATCAAAAACATACGCGGATTATTCCTATAGATATAGATATTGTTAACCAATCCTAGATAAATGTATTATACATGTGAAGCGATTGTCTGATGTTGTCAATCCAATTTTGTTGCATTTATCTGTATACAATGAACAAGTAATTAACAAACTCACTATTTAGAAGGGCTTTGAGTAACCTACAGCAAGCTTCCAACCCAGGACACTGATCAATAAGAAGCAAAATAAAATTAAGAAGAAATATGAAAACATTACAATTTTAAAGTAGTGTAACAGAATACATTCTTGATTACATTTAAGAGAAAATATTGAGTATTCAGCCTAAAATATATCTTTGTTAATTATAGGTGTGCAAAAATTATTATAAAAGGCACCCTTTTATTCAATACTTGGTGCTACCTCCCTTTGACAAGATAACAGCTCTGAGTCTTCTCCTATAACACCTGATGAGGTTGGAGAATACATGACGAGTGATCTGAGACCGTTCCACTATGCAGAACCTCTCCAGATCCTTTAAATTTTGAGGTCCACGCTGGTGGACTCTCCTCTTCAGTTCACCCTACAGGATGACCGAAAAGCTGGTTTAATCTGACCATAGAATCCGATCACATTTGAAGTTCCAGTAGTGTCTGGCACACTGAAGATGCTCGAGTTTGTTTTTGAATGAGAGTAGAGGCTTTTTTCTTGAAACCCTTTCAAACAACTGGTGGTGATTGAGGTGACTTCAGATTGTAGTTTTGGAGACTTTCTGACCCCAAGACATAACTAACTTCTGCAGTTCTCCAGCTGTGACTCTTGGAGATTTTTTATCCACTCGAACCATCCTCTTCACAGTGCTTTGAGATGATATAGACACGCGTCCAATTCCAGGTTGATTCATAACATTTTCAGTTGACTGGAACTTCTTAATTATTGCCCTGATGGTGGAAACGGGCATTTTCAGTGCTTCTTCCATTTTCTTATAGACACGCCCCATTTTGTGAATATCAACAACCTTTTTCTGTACATCACAGATATATTCCTTGCTCTTATAGATTGCTATGAATGTCTAAGGGAATTTGGCTTATGTGTTACCTCATATTTATACCCTTGTGAAACAGGAAGTCATAATTTCCTGTTCCTAGTCACCCAGGTGTGTTAAAAGGAATGTAAAATATCAATGGGAATATACTTCACAAAAGATTTTTCTCATCTGAATTCATAGGGGTGCCAATAATTGTTGCACACCTATATTTAACAAAGTTTTTTTTTTTTTTTTTAATAGACCTGTGTAGTGTTTGCAATTGTTTGATATCCATGAGAGCAGAGTATTTTTTTTTTAACTTTTTTGAACAAAATATCAAAAGGTTATACAATTAAAACAAACTTTCACAACCTTCTTTGCACCATGGGTGCCAATATTAATGGAGGGCAGTGTATAATTTTAATATTGTATTTCTTTTCAGTTCTGGAGGTTTGGGAAGTGGGTGGATGTTGTGGTAGATGATAAATTACCCACAATCGATGGAAAACTGATCTTTGTTCACTGCAAAACTCGCAATGAGTTCTGGCCTGCGCTGCTGGAGAAAGCCTACGCCAAGTAAATCACATTCATTTACTCACGTTCACGGTTATTTATTTTAGAGGTCTGAAATACTGTACTGTGTAGCTCCTATACACATGATCTACATGGTGGTTTTGTTTTGTGTGTGTGTGTATGTGTAGAGTGTGTGGCTCCTATGCAGATCTCCATGGGGGATTGATATCTGAGGCTCTGTGTGATTTCACTGGAGGGGTGTATTTAACAATCAGACTGAAGGCAAATCATCCGGAGCACTGGGCTCTCCTGTACCGAGCAGCACGATACAAATCATCTATGGGCTGTGGATCACACCCAGGGGTAAACACACACTCTACACCAGTGGTCACCATCCCTGTTCCTGGATACACATTTAACACGCGTCTGTTTATTCTGGAGGACCTTCATGCTAGATGAAGCCGATTCTACACAACAAAATATGCTAGGAATCTTGTTCTTTAACTTTAATAAACTGTTAGCTGATCTGCGAGATCTGCGAGATCTGACTCGGCTAGTTTAGAGTCACAGCTCAAAGAGTTTGATCGTGACTTGATGCTGCTGAGGCCCAGAGTTGAACCTGGTGTTAAAACCTCACAGACGTTACTGGAGACATCACATCCTCCACTGATTCATCAGTAAGCTAATATTTTATCATCGTTAAGGCATGAGGAGATTCCACACTGCACCGCGATCTCAGATAATCAACGATTTTATCCAGACAAGTGCATTTTGAGAATCGTCCTTAAATAGTGTAGTGCGATGATACACAAGTGTATTATTTTGCACTTTTGTTGCACTGGTTTATTTCATTCTCTTTTTGATAGTGTAGCCTAAAAAGCATTGAGTCTGAATGGTAATGAGTAGCCTGTGTGAAGCTGAAGTTATTTACTACGCAACTTAAAAACTGTCTTGTCCTAAAACGCTTATTGTTTTCATTTTTGGAAAAGGTGACTAGTTGATTTTTTTTATACTTTTCAAAGTCAGATTAGTAAAATACAGTGGTTAACATTACTCCATGCATTTTTTCAGGCCACTTCTGCTAATACAGAGCTTGCCAACGGTCTAGTGGAGGGTCACGCCTACGCCGTTACTGGAGTTACCAAGGTACGAGTCTGAAATGTTTTTGAACCAACATCTATCTCTCAGGGCCACATGTAAGCTTTGAAATGAACACTCGGTTCACTAAAGCTGTAGCTCTGCCTCAGACCTATGAGACGGTTTAAGTGAATGAATTAAAAAAAAAAGTCCACAAGTAGCTCAAAAAACCCAGAGTATTCAGTTTATTTCGGTTCAGTTGGTGGACATTATCACAACACAACCTTACAGAAACCCGGATATCAGTTTACACCTGGTTTTGTGAGTTAGAAAAACAAATGTGTGTGTGTGTGTGTGTAACAGGTGATGAGTGAAGGGGAACCAGTTAAACTGGTGCGTCTCCTGAATCCGTGGGGACATAAAGAATGGAACGGTGACTGGAGCGACAGGTAGGAGCTCACATAGTTTCATAATCACTGATCACAGCACAGATGTTTGTTTTATTCTCCTTCCTCATGATGACGTGCAGCGTTTCATCACGCCTGATGTAAAATAAAATTAATCATGACTCCCCACGGCACTTCATCATTACTCACCGTTTCACAACAATCGTAAAACTACAGTCGAAAGCGTTTCATGTGCATTATGTAATAATAGGAATAACAAATCAGGAAACACTGGAACTAAGCACACCTCCTCAACTTCCTGGTACACTGTTTAAGTGTGAGTCAGCTACCAACAACGCTAATGTAACTCCCAATATAACAACGCTAATATAACTGATAAAGTTAAAGATCATACATTTATTCATTTCATTTCTATTCATTTCCTCTTTTTTCAAGTTTCTTTCCCAAAATGACATTACATGTCTTTCTCTGTTCTTCAGATCACCGCTGTGGGGATCTGTTAATGCCGAGGAACATAGAAAGCTGTTACAAACGAAAGACGATGGAGAGTTCTGGTATGTGTCGTTTATCGTTTTATTTACAAACCGTGTCCTAGAGAAATATTGGTGACCTTCCTGAAAAAGAACATACACGTTCAAACTAAGTTTGTTCTTGTTTTTACCTTTACACTGAATATTTTGTGAGTCCTGCCTTGGAGAGAACATCAACCCTGAGTCTCTTCCTGTAATTTCTAATAAGGTTAGAGACAGGTGTCCAGCATCTCGTCCATGCACAACATTCAGTTTGTGCATGTGGACTTCACTCTTCAACTCCACACGCTTTCAGTAGAATACAAATCAAGAGAAGAGACTGAGATGCTCATCGCTAAACATCCATTTTGTGTTTCTTTAACCATTTCTCTGTGGATTTGGAAGTATGACTGAGGTGTAAATATATCCTGGAGACTTGATAATGACCACAATCTTCACAAGAACCCCAAAACATTACTGATCCACCTCCAGGTGTTTTTAACTCGTGTTCACTCTCATTCTATCACCAAACATGCTGATGGTGTGCATGATGTTCATCTGACCACAAATACATGATACTAATGGATCTAATGAGGCTTCACGCAGAGTTTTCTCAGATGCTTTCAGGACAGGATTCCACACAGCTCGTTGGAACAGAAGTTTTAATAGCTGATTGTAAAAATGTAACAAACACAACAATCAAGTGAACTGTGAACTTCTAGTATTTATACACCAGGGAAATAGATTATGGATGAATACATCATTCCTGAAGCTCTAGCGTTCCTTCAGGGTATTATTCATGAAATAACTGAACTAACACTTGTGGAGTTTTGCAGTAACCAAGAACCAAGTGTTAAACAACTCAGTCACACGTTCTGCATCTTCTCGACCTGCTTCATCCAGGAGACTTTATCAATGCTTCTCCTAAATTCATGAAAACATCTTATTTAACTTATTAAAATATATTACATTGTGATTCTTAAATAAATGTCTTCACATCTATCTTAAAAACAACCGGAACTTTACTGTATCTCTCATAAACTTCTGGTGCTTATCTTTCTTCAGGATGTCAATGGAGGATTTCTGCAAAAACTTTTCTAATGTGGATATCTGCTGTCAGAGTCCAGCGTTTCTCGATGGATCGTCAGAAAGCAGCTGGACGACGGTAAGCTATGACGGCGGTTGGGACGAGAAGACAGCCGGGGGATCCATGGAGTACAAACGTACGTATTTATGTACAAACCCGGTGCATTTACCGACAGATCTACCAGATTTACTGTATTTATGATCGTGCTCGTTTTAGCGTACTCGAACCATTTATATGACAGAAAATCTGAAATGCCATGTTATACTCAGACAGTGTTGGGTAGTTTAATTGCAGAAAGGGGGTGTGTCAATGAAGATCAGACACTAATGAAAGGAGCATCGAGTCCATTGTCCCAAAATTGGTTCTGAATCATCAAACACAACAAATTAAATATCCAATCAATTAATCAATTAATTAATAAACCAATTCATTAATTAATGGGATCTCTGGGTCAAAGCGGACACAAATGTGGTGCTGAGAGGGTAAACGAGTATTGGCAGAGCTGTATATATATATATATTTGTAGTGATAATTGTAATTATTTTCATGTTTTCTATATTTAGAGAGTTTCTGGATGAACCCTCAGTATCGGGTGAAGATTCCTGCGATAGAGACGGACAAGACCATAGCACATGAGTTTAACCTGCTGGTGTCTCTCATGCAGAAACCCAACAGCAGACACAGACTTCACATCCAAAACCATCCCTTTGGTTTCAGCGTGTTTGCGGTTAGTGTCTACTCACAGTTTTAGCTCTGTGTGTGTGTGTGTGTGTTAAAATTTATTAAGGAATGAATGACTCCTGAAACCTGACTAAAGAAGAGAAATAAACAGGCTAGCTCATTTGCAAATAATATTTACCTGACCTGTTTTTTTTTTTTTTTTACTTTTGGCTTCATAAACATTATTGTTCGAGAAGTGTGTTTAACATTATAACATAACTGTGATACTAAGCCTCTAACACTAATACTACAAGTCTAGAAAAAAAACTGAAGAAAAGCTTATTTGCTTCCTTTGACAAACAAATGTGGTACGAAACGATCTCGATGTGGAACCAATTGCAGATCAATATCTTTATTTACAACCAGAACTTAACAAACAGGGATCGCGGTAAACTGGAAAAGCTATAATCGAGGCACTAAACATGAGACTAGGTTCAAAGCAGGGAACAAACACATGGCACGAAAACAAGAGTGCTACATCCAGGTAGCTCGCATATACTTGCCGTGTACACATTTAATACTTCATGAAGTGCACAGCAACACAAGGGGTAACACGCATAATCAAACCTGAACGTAGACAGCTGAAACAATTAATACACACCCTCGAAAACCAACCAATGACTATACAAGGAGGAGATAGAACAGAAACCAAACAAGTGCACATGTCCGTTCTAAACACAGCGATCGTCCATGTGCACTCACCGTGCTACAGCGCCATCTGCAGGGGAGATCGTGACAAAATGCTTAGAAATTCAAATATTATTTCAAGCTGGAAATTAGACAATAACTATTATAATATGAAATAATAGATACATTTAAAATATTTTCAGTTGCTAAGATATAATTTTTCCATCGTTATTCTGTTTGCTGTGTCTAAGATCAATCAAAATCAAATCAGACTAAACCACTGTTACTGCATGCACATTTTCAATATGTAGATGATCTGAACTGTGTACTTCTGTATCACTGTTAGCATTATTAATAGCAGTGATATCAACAGAAATGTAACTAATATAACGTTTATTGTGTCTGTTTCATGAAATGTGGCTGATTTGTTTGTCTTCCTGTTCTTACAGGTTCCTCCAGAGGTATGTAAAGCTCAGCTCACCTCAGATTATTCACATCCACTGTATTCAGAGATTAGACCATATGTACCCATGTTCTCATGTGGGCTAAAAACATATCAGACCTAACATTAACGTTCACCATCTACTCTTCCTCCTTCAGCTAAAGGATAAGACATCGTTTCCTGCCACCTTCTTCACCTCCAGCGCTCTAGTGGCCCAGTCCAAGATCCAATCAAACACCAGGGAGGTTGTGGAGTATCTGAGACTGAAACCTGGACACTATCTCATCATACCGTTCACCCAGAAACCCAAAGGCACCGCCTCCTTCCTCCTCACCCTACACTCAAAGTAAGAGCGTAACTCAGATAACTGTGTTAATCAAAGACCTACTGAGCAAGTCCCAACCTGTAGAATTATCCAGAAAATGTGCTCCATCAGCCAAAAGTCTGTTTAAAGTTGCTTCTTTTATTTTGCACCAATGACAACAAGGTTTCTGCATAACTTAATTTTAAGAAGTTTTAAAGACAATTATTTAAGTAAAGGGTTTTTAAAATGTAATTTAAGGGTGGGAGGGTCCTAATTTGGTCATTATTATTCATATTCATATGAAATATTTTTAATATATCCCTATGTTGATATTTGTGCAGTTCTGATTGGATAGAAGGTGTTGATGGCTGCAGCAAATTTCTGTATGCAGATATTTAATAATTTTTTAGAAATGCTTTTTTATATTTAGGTCCCTATACATGAAGTTTTACTAACTAACAATATGAAATATTATTATTTACTAATTACTCATTCATTTTTGTCACTGATGATGATGTAAAACTGGCTATCGTATAAAAAATGGGGGTTTGTTATACACTACAGTTTGCAGTAATTCTAGTTTCAGTATAAAAAAAAGTGCTGGATCATTCATTATTCATTTCAGAACAAAATGTATGACCATGTAAATTCAATTTTAAGAGAATTTAATAATTATCAAACACTTTACTTTACAAATGTGCTTCTGAGTAATGGGAATATCACACTCCAAATCTGTTCTGTGCCAAAACTGTCATATTGTCATATATACAGTATATAATCTCATTTTTATATAGATACATTTGTAAAATAATAAAACTTCTTTATATTTTATTGTGAAACTACAACATTATTATCCTGCTGTAATTGTAGGTTTAAGCCACTTAGGCCAGACGACAACAGCTAATAACTGTATTATGTGTTAGTTTATATATACAGTATGTCCATATATATATATATATATATATATATATATATATATATATAAAAAATAATTCTAGAGTGGAACAAAGGATTGACTCATTTGGAAAAAGACAAAAAACTCTCGAATTAATAATTTCTTGAACATTTCTGGTTGTTTAAGGTGGCGACCACCATAAATAACATCCCTGCATTCAGCATGAAGTCTATTTCCTGTTTTAAGAACTGGGAGTTGTACATGATGCTCTGAACATGTCTTGAGTTGGATTTTTTTTCACTGATCTGTGTTTCTCTTGTTCACAGGATTAAACCCCACTGACGATGTGACGGTGAAAAAAGATGTAGCAAAAGGATCACAACAGGACAAAACCTCACATCTCTGCCTATATTTTATGTTTATCTTTTCAGATAATTTGAATTGCATTGTATAATATTTCTTGAATCTTTGTGCACAGGAAATACATTGTTTAGAAATGACGGATATTGATAATGAGTCTTTATTAATCACATGTACATTACAGCACAGTGAAATTCTTTTCATTGCGTACCCCAGCATCTCAGGGTCAGAGCGGGGTCAGCCATTATACAGGCCCCCTGGAGCAGAGAGGGTTAAGGGCCTTGCTCAAAGGCCCAACAGTGGTAGCTGGGTGGGGCTGTGAACCAATCAGCTGAACCAAGCTTCCAATCAGTAACCCAGAGCTTTAACCAAGCCATCACTACTATAAACAGTGTGCACTTTTATAACCAGTTTTGGTGCACTTTTCTCTTAGTATTAACACAATTATCCAGTGAATCCTGTGTGTTAGTTAACCTGTGAGCTGTGGTGTTAACACTACAGCAGCACACCACATAGCAGTATGCTCTAAGCTCTTAACATTCAGATGGATTTCTGCCATTTAAACATCAAGTTAGGATCTATAAGTAAAATCAAAATGTTTCTGATTTAGATTTGTCACTGGACCACTGGTGTTAATGTTTTTGAAGAAATGGGAGGATCTGATCTGACAGGCCAAAATATAAAGATTGAAATAAAATTATTTTCACATTATGTACTGTATGTACAGTAACTGAAACGGAAAGTTACAGCCTGTGACCGTTACAAAGCGCTGAAACTGGAGACTCCTTCCATGAATGTCACACAAACACATTTCTCCATACAGAAAACTTCACCATGCCAATGATTATGCACGTTTTAAAAACATATTAATGTGGAGAACCTGTCAGATTCCACAATTCAATGATTATTAATAAACTGTTCATGAAAATGAACTACATGAAAATTAATCACATGAATATGAATCACATGTAAATGAATCACATGCATGAATATGAATCACATACATGAATATGAATCACATGAAAATGAATCATATGTAAATGAATCACATGTAAATGAATCATATGAAAATGAATAAATAACCAAAGGCAAAAAAATAAATAAATAACTAAACTGTCATTTCAAAAAGGAGGCGCGTGTTTGTGTTCATAATGAGCAGACTGAAATAAGAAGCAAAAGGCTTAACTACACCATGTTCCAAAATTTATTTTTTTTATAATTTTTTGTCTGTTTTTCCTCAAACAGTCAGTATGATTAAGGAGTTTTTAAAATTGTTTTCTCCTCAACAATTATATTACAATGTGGATGTTATTACAAGGGAAAGAACTGATTGTGACAACAGCTTTATTCTATTTTGTAAAGAACACAGAATACATTGTTCTGAATTACTGCGTCAAATGCAGTTCAACAACAAAAACACTATTTACAGTGCAAGTTACATATTAATAAACGAACCCTTCTTTGAGATGATTTTAACCATTCTCTCATCCACTGAACTTGTAAGTCCATGTATAGATTCTGCCTGTATTTTAATTGAGGATGCCAGTATTGCCTCCTAGAGCTCCTGTTACGAGGTACACTTCCACACACCCTCATAGATCGTCCTTTTAAGGATGCTCCACATGTGCTCCAAAGGATCGAGGTCAGAAGATGATGGTGGCCCGATAATGACTCTCATTTTATGCCCATAGCAACCAAGGAGTCAGTGGTGTTTTTTTGTAGCATGGGATGGTGCATTGTCCTGCATGAAATTATTCATTTTTTTTCAGAAGACACATTCTTCTTTTTATACCATGGCAGAAAATGGTTGTTTAGGAACTCCACATATCTTGCGGAGGTCATTTGACAGAGTTACTGTCAGTGTTACTACCCATATAGCATGAGAACTGGGACTTGCTTAATAATGTTGTCACAGTGCGGCCAGCAGAGGGCACTGTGGCACTGGGTTTAGCCACCGGACCAATCACGTGTTCGAAGCACGTTGCTCGGGATTAGATAGACGTTATGACATTGTTTTTGTTCTCAAGTCTTCTGTGTTATAGTAGGTTGCCAGTTCGTTGATGTTACGTTTGCTCCTGGTTAATTCATACGTTATGCGATTTGGTTTTTCTTATTTTGTTTAAATAAAAAAGTTGAACTACACCTGCGGTCCGTCTCCCGTCTACAACCCGCCCGCCAAATGTGAAATGACCTCTTTAAGAAGGTTTCACTTTAACTAAGATCGCCCTGGCAAACTAAAGAAGAAACCTGTCTGAGATTGATTCCCAAAATGGAAGGAAACGTTCATCAAAGTTTAGTAAATCCAACTACACCAACCTGTGGGAGAACCAGGGAAATAATCCCCAATAAAAGCACACAGATAAGTTTTACCAATCGAAGGCAAAGAACATGAGTGTGAGACATGAGTATGAATATAAAAATTATGTTTTATTATAACACTTAAATCATTAAAACTTATCATATAAATATAAAACTGCTCTCCCATGAAGCACAATAATGATTTTAAAACTAGCACGTCTCCAGGCCCAGGCTTGACAGGAACAAGACAGGCCATCTACAGCTGGGGAGGTCATCCAAACCCACCTTCCATCCATCCATCCATCTTCTACCGTTTACTCCTTCTCCAGGGTCGGGGAAAACTGGAGCCTATCCCAGGAGAACTTGGCCACAAGGCACAAACCCACCTTAATTCATATCAAGTCATCAAACACTACCTACATCCATAAAGAAGGTGTTGTGTCTGCACACTGAGCATGCTGTGAAGCACACACCACCAAATAAATGCAGCTAGCCTCCCCAGTCCCACCAAGACTCAACACAAAATTACATAAAAACACTCAACAATAAGCAATGAAAGAAAAACAAAAATATTACAGACACCGTGGTGTGGTGGCTATAACTCTCAGGCCCACTGACACCACCATATGCACCATATGCAATGGAGGCAGTTAAACAGTGCCTAAGCAGAACCCGGATTATTATCAATAAATAAAATAAAAAGTATAGCCACTATAGTATGGCGACAATAGCATATTGCAACAACATACACCACATCAATAGTAAAGTGATGGTGTGGGAAAACAAACCTGAACAAACCAGTTTGAGTTATCTAAAAATAAATGAGAAGTAAAATAAACAAATTCTTTGAAAAACTAAAACCTAAATGTTTATTTTAATAAAATTCGACATGTGTCATTGTGTAATAATTTGGAACATGGTGTATGCTTTTCTGCTTGCTGCCTTCTGTTATTATATAAGTGCTACTGGACAAGTGCTACATCTGCTGGACATTCAAGATACTACATCTTTATCTAATACTGTAATTAATTTATATAAAATATTTCTAGAGATGTACATTGGAAGCAGTGGTGAACATTTCCAACATTGCTAACTTTTACTGAACATTACAGAGCAAAGCTCAGGAGGAATGAACAATGGACTGAGGGACTGCTAAGTGAACCAGGCCCTGGGACTGGTATTTCCTGAAGCCACTGGCCAAGAAAGAGGACGCTGGAAATGTTGTGAAGATGGAAGCGCCGACATCCATGCGAGACTAAAGGCTAACCATAGCCATCTGGATCTACCATCCAAACTCCTCCTCAAATGTTCTCTCTCTGGAAAATAAACTGGACTTACTCAGTCTGCAGCTAACTACCGGGATGAAATCAGGGACTGTTATGCTATTGTTTTTATAGCTAGCTGAGCTAACACACATATGCATTGACAGGATTGCATCCCTGTCTGTTAAGACAGTGGTGGTGGTCTGTGTGTTTACATAAACAACGTATGGTGCAGGAATGCCATTGTGTTCAGGTTGCCTGTTACTGTTCCGCTGGTGGAGTTTATGACATCCACATTACCTGCCTGGAAAGTTTACCACCATGCTCATTGTCTTAGTGTATAGTCCACCCAGTGCTAATGCAAGGGACCCACTGAGTGAACTCTATGTGACCAGTAACCTACAGAGAGTGCACCCTGACGGATTATTTATTGTTGCCGGGATTTTAACCATTTTAAGTGAAGCTGAAATCACTGCTGCCATAATTCCACCACCATGTTGATTTTTCAACCGTGATACAAACACTTTAGACCTTGTTTACATCAACATTCACGGTGCTTACATGGCTGCACCCTGCCCCCATGGTATGGACCACATCTCTGTTATGCTAATCCCAGCATTCAGACCACTTCAGAAATGCGCCAAACCGGCTCTGAAACTGGTGAGAACCTGGCCTGTGGGAGCCATCTCAGCACTACAGGACTGTTTTGAGCAAACAGATTGGAATATATTCAGAGAGGCTGCTGCATACCACAACACCACAGACTTGGAGGCAAGTAGCAAGGCAATTTCAATCTTTTTTACATCAACACTCACAGTGCAACATTGCTTCAACATGATCACCATCATCCCTGTGCAGAAATCATCTGTGACTTGCCTGAATGAATACCAGCCTAATTACCAGCCTGCTGCACTCACACCTATCATCAGTGCTTTGACCTTTGAGTGCTTTGAGTAGCAAGTCATGAAAAACATAAAGAGCAGTCTTCCCACCACACTGGACCCATTTCAGTACATGTACCATCCCAACCGCTCAACAGAGGACGCCACCATCCACCAGTCTCTGTCCCACCTAGACAAAAAGGACAATAACATAAGGATGCTGTTCATAGACTTCAGTTCAGCATTCAACACAATCTTCCCACAACAACTGATAACAAAGCTGAGGCTTTTGCGTTCCTAAAACTCCACCTCTAGCACCAGAACACTGAACACTGGCCCCCCAGGGCTGTGTGCTCAGTCCACTGCTGTTTGAATGTGCTGCAAAGTTCAGTTCTAATCACATCATCATCATGGGAGGCTGTAGAGCCGGGTTGTCCACTAATTGTAGGGTTGGCTGTTCGATTCCCGGCCTGGATGACTCCACATGCCGAAGTGTCCTTGGGCAAGACACTGAACCCCAAGTTTCTCCCGATGGCAAGCTAGCGCCTTGCATTGCAGCTCTGCTACCATTGGCGTGTGAAGTGGTGAATGAGACATAGTATTTTAAAGTGTGCTATTTATCAAGTTTGCTGATGACACCACAGTTATGGGCCTCATCAGCAATAATGATGAGTCAGCCGTACAGGGAGCAGGTGAACCAGATCATAGAATGGTGTAGAGACAACAATCTATCGACGATCCTGTTCACAGTCGTTAGAGATATAGACACACGCGTCAATCCTAGGTTGATTCATAACATTTCCAGTTGACTGGAACTTAATTATTGCCCTTATGGTGGAAATGGACACTTTCAATGCTCCTGCTAGTTTCTTATAGACACACCCCATTGTGTGAAGCTCAACAACCTTTTGCTGCACATCACAGCTATATTCCGCCTCTTACCCATTGTTATGAATCACTAAGGGAATTTGGTCTATGTGTTACCTTATGTTTATACCCCTCTGAAAACAGGAAGTCATGGTTGAATGATTTCCTGTTCCTAGTCACCCAGGTGTACTAAAGATTTTTAAATATCAATGGTAATATACTTCAAATATATTTAAAGGTGCTAATAATTGTTGCACACCTATATTTAACAATTTTTTTATATGTTGTGTTTGCAATTGTTTGATATCCATGAGAGGAGAGTGTTTTTGTGTATTTTTTTTAACAAAAGATCAAAAGGTTAAATATTAAGGGCAATTTTCACAGACTTCTTTGCTCATATTTACCAGTGGTGCCCTTATTAATGGAGGACAATGTAAATATAAGCATTTAAAGCATATGAGTGGAAAGAGAACGTGAAGAGTAAATATCTGCTGCTATGATTTTCATATTTTATAGTTATTACAGACTATTTCTCTCAAAATTTCTAATTAATTTATGACCCTTCATGTTCCCCTGGTTGACAGTTCTGTAGGTTCTGAAAATTCATGACCTCTGGTAACTCTGTTGATCTCTATGTGTGTGTTTGTGTGTGTGTGTGAGAGAGAGAGATAATGGAAATGTGTTTTCTGGGTCTATATTGAGCAGGATGTCCGCACACTGAATACGTACACTGTATTTATGTTAATGAGTTTAGTCTGAACTCCGACTTTTCACAGTTTTAATCATCAGTGTATACTTTTTGTTGTATAAGTGAACCTTTGTTTCTGAACCTTCTGTTTATTTTGAAGCGTAACCATACTTCATGCGAATATGGGTGTTGTAAAAAAAAGTGTATCAAATGGTTAGCTATGATATGACGTGTGTGTGTGTGTGTGTGTGTGTGTGTGTGTGTGTGTCTGTCTGTCTGAGTGAGATAGGGGCATGTGTTTCCGGGTGGGGTGTGGGGGTGTGTGTGTGGGGGGGGTTGTGTGGGGTAATAACTTCTCCTGTGTGGTATTTTAATGAAGCCCTGAAGCCCACAGCTCTATAGAAATAAACTCCTCCCATATAAACACAGCTGCAGTCACAAAAACATCACCTGGGAACTGAGAGCTGTGTGTCATACAGAGCTGAGAGACGAGAGCCAGCACTCAGGTATACACACGCTCAGGTAAGGACTATTTATGTTAGTACTACTGAGCCAGAAAGAAATGAAACTGAAGATGTACACTGGCTGCGTCTCATTTTTAAATCCTGTTATGATGGTGAAAACTTTATACTGCTGAAAGTGTCAACTTAAACTTGAACATCAGGCAAATACAAACTCCTGCAGTGTTCACTCGTATCCAGCTGGATTATTATAACATTAGGGACTTAACTTTACATGTGTTCATTTCGTTGGTGTGTCAGTGTTGAATGTTTTAGTGAACTGAAAATGGAAACCGAAGACACATATTCAGCTAATGCTTATACTGACTGTACTGAAATTGAATTTAGAACTTTGTGCATTGTTACACCCCTGCTGTCTTTCTGTCTGTCTGTCTATCTATTTATATATCTAGATATGACGTGAGAGTATAATAAAATATTTAAAGCACGTTTAATCATTAAATAAATGTGTATCGATTCTTTTTATATATCGTTACCACAGACAGGCTCACAAACAGCCAATCCCCACTCTCCCCCAGTCTCTCTTCTGAGTATTAAAATGAGCGCATTAATATAATACAAACCAATGATTTGCAGCTGCACTACTGTCAGAGCTGCTGTTATAGAAAATTAATCAACATGGTTGTAGTGTAAATAAAGTTGATTGGCTTCAGTTGAGTTTGAGTGTTTTTGTTTGTCTTTAATCAGATTTCTCCACATGGCTCCTCAGAAGAATAAACGGCGCAAGTTGAACGCGGCCGGTTCTCGCTACAACCCACAGAACTTTCAGGCTCAGGAATTTCTCAAACTGCGTCAGAAATGTCTGATTAATAAATCACTGTTTGTGGACGATAAGTTTCCTGCAGATCGGCGCTCCATCGGCACGGGCCTGCTGCCATTAAAAAAAGTGGACAAACTGGTGTGGAAGAGGACCTTCGGTAATGTTCACGTTTATCACAACTGAACTTGTCTACACAATGCATATACAGTATAGTATTTTTTTTATCAGTTTAAAATGATTTACTAATTATAATTTGCTAATTATTTTATTAGCATAGTGAAGTTTGCTAATCCGCTACAGGAGCAGAGCTGAGAGTCCCAAAAACGTTAAAAAGGAGAAATGTCGAACTAAAAGGCAATTTATTGTGTGTTATTTTTAGGTTAAGTGTTTTTAGGAACACACTCAGCTCACAGTGTATGATGACTGTATGATTTTACTGGTGATGTAACCTATCAATTATTTAATCCATAAGTTAAACTGCCCTGCATTTAAATTTTATTTTATTATCAATTGTTAGATAATTCTTAGAAAAAATATCTAATGAAAACACTAAGCTTAGTTTGTGATGTCGCAAATCAGTGTAAAATATGCAAACTACTGTATTACTAAACCTGTATAACCAACATTTTAACTGCATAAGATTTTATCTACAGAACCAACATGGTATTTGAGTCTGTGTTAGTTATTGTTAGACAACTGTGGTTGTCATGGTAACTTGGTATTATTTTACATTTACGTTTACATTTATGGCATTTAGCAGAAGTGTTTATACAGAGTGACTTACAGAAGTGCTTTGAAGTCTCTGTCACTAAACACGACCTGATACTGGTTTAGCAGGTCATGGACTAATAATACCATCAGTCTACAATTTTTTTATTTATTAATTTAAGTAAGTGCTAGCTTAAGTACTTCAGGAAGAGGGAGGTATTTAGATGTTGTTTAAAAACCCAGTGACTCAACTGTTTGAACATCTGGGGAAGTATTTTTTTTTTTAATTTAACCAGGATTAGCTGCAGTTAAATGAATGAGTGAGACAATGAGGGTGTACAATGGATATAAGTCTACACACCCCTGTTTAGGTCATTTGGGGTGATTTAGTTGGTCTTGGATGTTTTTTTTTGTGAGAAAGGGCTTCTGTTTCACCGCCCTACACCATAGTCCAGACATGAGAGACTTTTAAACTTTTCAGATGTTCCTCCAGCTCATTTAATGTTGCTGTAGGTATCTTTGGAGCATCTCAGCTAAGTTTTTAACTTGTCCTTTTGTAAATTTTGGAGGGAAGTCCTGTTCTTGGTGATGTCACTGTGGTGCTCCATTTTCTCCACATGTTGATGATGGCGGTGATTCACGGTGGTTTTGGAAATTCTTTTATACCCCTCTGCTGATCGATATCTTTTGACAGTGAGATACCGTGCATGCTTTGTAAGCTCTTTGAGGACCATGGCTTCAGCAGTCAGATGAAACCAAGAAGATATGAAGATCCTACAGATACAGCTGATCTTTATTTGGGGTTAATCAGAATAAATTAATTGATGACAGCTGAATGACTTTTGAACAGGAGATTGAATGTGATTGGTTCATTATGATCATGGCCACACCCCCAATTATAAGAGTGTGTGCACACTTATGCAACCAGGTTATTGTAACTTTAAAAAAAAAAAATTATTGTTTTTAAGAATAAATGGTCTTAAAATCCTGAAGATGAGTTTAATAACACATTCTGTCCCAAAGCTCCATCTGTTTATCCTTCACATTCCTTATATGGTAACAGTTTATTAGAGATTAGCCTCAGGTCCCTGTGTGGTGGGTTGTTGTTCTGTTCTGATCTGTTCTGTTCTGTTCTACCGGTATGCAGAAGCTCCTCTCTTCTCGCTCACACAGTTTCCAACGTGTCTCCACTCACACAATGACTGAGGAATTCTAACCAGACTGTATTCATGTTCAAACCTGTGTGTGTGTTCATTATAACCGTCTGATATTCACAAAGGGCCTCATTTATCCAGCTGTATAAGAACGGAGTTATCTTTAAATCCTTCAAAGGACCATTTACACAAGAAATTAAATTTTTTTTAAAAGTTCAGGAAATAATGTTCATATCCTACTTGTGCTTCTGAGGGTGTGTAAATTTTCACAAATATTTATTTCGATTAACTAAAGAAATATTAAATTAAAAAAAAGAATGCAATCAAACAAAACTCCATACATTTAAACAACTATAACCAGTCATTCAATTAAGATGAAAAGCCGCTGCGTAAAAGGAGTACGGGTTCAGCTGGTGTATACCTCGGTTCTGTTTTGCCCTGGCATCTTCTTTTAATGCTGTGCTACACTTTATTAGAGAGAGCACTAAGCAACTGATAAGTGACCATATGACATGTACCAAGCTGCAGTGTGCTGTATAATAACTAGTGTCCTTAACTAAAAGACTGATAAATGAGGCCAATTGTTCCTTCATAGACAGACAGACCATCATAGAGACTGATAAATGGATAGACTGACAATTAAGACAAATAGGCATTAAGACAGATAGAGATACAAACAGACAGACAGAGAATACAGTGGATAAAAGAATTTCCAAAACATTGCTGTAGATGTATCATGGAACACAGTGAAGGCCATCATTAAATAGAGAAAATGGAGCACCACAGTGATGTCAGCAAGAACAGGACGTCCCTCCAAAATTTACAAGACAAAAACTTACCAGGAAGGCTGCCAAGAGACCTACAGGAACATTAAAGGAGCTGCAGGAATATCTGATCACTGATCACAAGTACTGATTACTTTATGTATCTCACAACAGTGTCTTGCATTCTTCACGTCTGGGCGATGGGGTGGGGCGGCTAGACTGAAGCCCTTTCTGACAAACAACATCCAAGCTCTAAATCACCCCAAACCATGTGTCAAAATGTGTTATGTTCTGATGAGAGCAATTCCAAAAGGTATGTTTGGTGCAAAAAAAAAAAATAGATAGATAGATAGATAAATAGATAGATAGATACTTTATTGATCCCCAAGGGGAAATTCAGGGAACTGCACATAACCAAAAGAACACCATCCCAAAGGTGAAGAATGGTGGTGGCAGCATTATACTTTAGTACTGCTTTTCTTCAGCTAGAACTGGGGCTTTTATCAAGATGGAGGGAATCATGAATATCTGCAAATATCAGTCTATTTTAGTGCAAAACCTCCAGGTGTTTGTTAGTAAGCTGAAGATGAAAAGGAATTTCACCATCCAGCACCCAAAGCATACATTCAAATCAGTAAAGGAATGGCTTCACCAAAAGAAGATCAATGTGTTTCAATAACCTAGCCAGAGCCCAGACCTGAATCCAGCTAAAACTCTGTGGATTGACCTGAAACAGGCTGTGCACAGGAGATGTCTTCACAATATGTTGGATCTAGAATATTTTTGGAAGAAAGAGTGGGATAATATGGCAAGTTGAGATGTGCCACAGAATCTTACCCAGAAAGATTGAGTGGTGTAATAAAAACAGTTCCCAGTTCGGTGTTAGGCCCGCTGTATTTTCTTAAGGAAGGTATTCAATAAGAAGTTAAGTCAGTAAAAGTAGTGAATGATTAATGTTTAATATATTTCTTAAGTTGTCTCCTTGGTGGAGCAAAGCACTTCCTAGCATAGCAGTTAGCTACGTAACTTGGCTAAGTTATTAGTTATTTAACATTAATATAAAGTACCATTTACATAATATCCCAACAACATTTACTGTGGTGGTTATAGACCTGCACCCTGTATTTTCTGCTACTTTATTGTTGATTTGTTATTTTCAAACAATGGACTTATAAATAAAGTTATGCCTATTACTATCATTATTATAACTAGAGCTGGATGTGAAAGGTGAAGTTTGGTAGCACCTCCATTACCCTCCATCTTTTATTGAAGAGGAATTTCGAGCTGAGATCATGAGATGATAAATTGTGGATTGTGTTAGTTACATTTGTGTTGCTGTAAAATTTAAAGAAGCAGTTTAGGAAATCAGGGCATAATAATAATAATAATAATAATAATAATAATAATAATAATAATAATAATAATAATAATAATAATAATAATAATAAAAAAATTAATATGACTTTTTTTTTATCATCAGGAACTAGTGGATGATCCCTGTCTTATTGTAGATGGTGAGTCCAGGTTTGACTACTCTCAAGGAGATCTTGGTAAGTAAAATTTAAATCCTTAGTTAAATTACAAAGAATTTTTCTTTAAAAAATATAGTTAGCATACCATATTAAATTAATTACTTTGTAAAGGATAAGTTTTGTTTAGGTGCTACAGCACATTTCTAGTTAACAATTCTATTCATTAAAAACCCTATTGTTCATTATGTATTATTGATATATATATATATATATATATATATATATATATATATATATATATATATATATATATATATATATATATATATATATATATATATATATATATATATATATATATATATATATATATATATATATATATATATATATATATACGTATATACATATATACATATGTGTGTGTGTGTGTGTGTATATTTGTATGTACAAACAGCAGATGCATAATGTAAAATTTTTTAAATTCATGTTCCCTACCAAAAAATATATATTTTTTCTGATTTTAAATAACAAAGCTTAAAATTGGGAAGTGTGGAATTAGTGTGAGTGTACTGGGGACTGGAAATTTGAATATAAAAATTATATTTATTTTTTCTGTGAATTTGTCATTTTTAGGAAATTGCTGGTTTTTGTCTGCAATTGGAGCGATTACATTACAGAAGGACATCATGGATCAAGTTGTTCCTGCTGATCAGTCATTTACTAAGGATTACACAGGCATTTTCCATTTCAGGGTAAGTAGAGAAATCTGTTTTGGTTTTGGAATAAAGAGATGCTGGTGATGGAACGACCGTTTATAGCTGCTATAACGTAAGTGAGAAACAGTAACTGTAACTATAAATGGATAAAATATACAACGTCTCATTCTTTAATCAATAAAACATTGTAACTGTTGGTTTCTGTGGTGTAAGAGGAATAAAACACTTGGGGACGTGCTGTTAGAATAAAATAATCTTCATGGTGATAAGAGTTTACCACCCTGGACCTTGAATGTATTTCTGATAGTCTGGTTATTCCTCCACAGTTCCACAGAAACGGCCAGTGGGTGGATGTTGTAATAGACGACCAGTTACCAACCCTCAACGGACAGCTGATCTTTGTTAACTGCAAAACCAGTAATGAGTTCTGGCCTGCGCTGCTGGAGAAAGCCTACGCCAAGTACGTGTAATAATGACAATTATTACACGTACTTAACCAAAATACTGTATACGGTATAGTGATTTTATTGATGTATTTATTTATTTTTATCAGAGTGTGTGGCTCGTATGCAGCATTGAATGGTGGGTTTATATCTGATGGTCTGCATGATTTCACCGGCGGAGCATACAAAACATTCAACCTGACCAAAGCTTCGGATAATCTCTGGGATTTAATGGAACAGGCAGTGAAGCGCAAAGCTGTAATGGGGTGTGGTACTCCTCCAGGGGTAATTATTCACACGTGTATACACACACGCACACACAAAAGACGCATTAGTGTTGTATCCTGCCCTAAAATGGTATTCCTGTTCATGTTAACAAGATGTTGGATATCTGCTTCCTGTGCTAAGAGATTAAAACTGTAAAGTATATGAACATGACTATATATGTAGTCCAGTTTAAATACATCAGACAGACAGCTAGTCTCAAAACACGTTCCTCCGGGTTCAGTGTTAGATCCACTGTATGGTTATAACTCTATGTGTAATAAAGTCATTAGCGAAGGTTTATTAGTTCTTTTTAATTTTTATTTTTAAAATCACTTCTACCTTATTCAATTGTCGGTTAACATCTAGCGTAGACGTAGCTCGGCATTTCATAGCATAGCAGTTAGCTAAATAATTTCACTTCAGTAAATTTTATGCCAGTGCTCGTTGAGGTAAGAAGCTAGCTAAAACGTGTGTAGTGGTTACAGACCTGCTACCTGTTAATAGGAGTGTGTGATTTCTACACCCGACAGTTTTTATTTACTGTGTTCCTTTAGGCATTGTGCAACCATGCAGATGATCTGTTTATAAGGAATGTGTGTGAGAATAAAATCTGTAAGATTAAGTCCACACACGTTCTGTGTTCTGCACGAACATGCTCGGTTATGAGTTCGCCATTTCCTAGCGAGTTGTATCAGCTTGTGTTAGAGCTGTAGTATGTGTTTAATCTCCAGCACTGGAAATAAATTGACTTTAAATAATATAGGAGTCAATTTGATCCACTTTCTGATTCATTCATTTCATATTCAAACACCTCTGAGACAAATAAAGCTCTTAAAATGCAAGTGGTCTGAAAACTTCATGACAACTCTGACTTGTGTTGTCTGACATGGAACGTGACGTAGTTTAACCTCTGTTTAGAAACATACGGCTCCTAAATCGATTTTTTTAGATGCCCAGGTCAATGTTTTTTTTAGGGCTTCATTTATATTAAGTGTTTGTTGGATGCAGGGTCCAGATTTTCATCATAATTAAATAGAAATAATTAAAAAAAAACACACACAAAGAATGTAGTTTTAAAATATGTATATCTAGCAAAGAACAAATGAACCTTTTGATTATTAACTCAACTATTAACACAATGTCTTCTAAAGGTATTCAATCCGTTAAACATGCACATGTTGTGGTGTTACGGCTTGGACCTGTGCGTTGACGTTCAGAAAAATGCATCATGTTAGATAGTTGTGAATTCCCGCATTCGAGTTTGCAACATGTCTTTACATTGTAAAGTGGAATGTAACTGCAGCTTCCTGTTTAAATTAGCAAGATGTTGTCTGTTTGCTTCCTATACTTTACATAATAGGACCTCATTCAGTATTTACTTTTTTCAGTACTGTTCTGTATTTTTCAGCCCACTCCCGCTAACACAGTCCTTCCCAACGGCATCGTGCAGGGACACGCCTACACCGTTACTGGCGTTACCAAGGCGAGTCACTAAACTGGGATTTGTTTCAGCATTTGTTTTTAAGGGTTTTTAACATAATAATAATAATAATAATAATAATAATAATAATAATAGAAGTAGTAGTAGTAATAATAATAATAAACCTCTGCAGGAATGACAAATTGCAAAACTGCAAAAAATAAAATGACCATTTAAAAATAAATAAGAAAATACTTAATTGTATGTATATTCATAAATGTATATATGCATTGTTGTCTATTATTTATATATAAATATTTTACCTTGTGTACACACATGTTTTTATATAATGTGAGATGAGATCAGTGTACATTATTCACTTATGGATTGTTTTATACACAATACAGTATATATTTTTTAAACTCTGTGCCTATGGTATATGCTACAGGTTACTGAAATAGTTAAAGACTGATTCAGACTTCACCTGCAACCTTTCATGTGAAAGTGTTTATCTGAATAATTGTTTGGTTTTCTTTCTCAGGTTAAGAGTCAGGGTAAGGTGGTGAAACTGGTGAGACTGCTGAACCCGGGGGAAAAGGAGAGTGGAAGGGAAACTGGAGTGATAAGTACGTTTCTGCTGATAACATTATTCATCATACTCTAATCACCAAATTATAAAAAAAAAAAAAAATAAAATAAAAAAAAAAAATATAAAAAAAAAAAAAAAAAAAAAAAAAAAAAAAAAAACAGTATTAATAAGTGATTCATACTTTTTTATAAAATTATTTTTTTTTTTTTTTTTTTTAAAAAAAAATTCTGCTTGTGAGCTTCAGCATTCTGAATTTATAGGCTAATTTATTGTACTTAATGTTATCGTTTCTATAGTAACATCTGCGTTGACAGGGACTTGTATGGTGGACGCCCGCTTAACGGATTATAAACACGTGTAATCAGTGAAATGGTTTATTATTTAATTAGTAAACTGAGATTTCCATTCACACCAGTAACATGCAGTCTTATAATGTGATGGGGACGTAACCTGAGGTAAGAACTGTGATTAGGGACACACTGCTTAATAATGACCTCTAGTGGTCTGTGTGTGTGTGAGTGTGTGTTGTGTGTGTGTGTGTGTGTGTGTGTGTATGTGTGTGTTTGTGTGTGTGTGTGTGTGTGTGTGTGTGTGTGTGTGTGTGTGTGCATGCCGTGTGTGGTGTGTGTGTTCAGAATTTACAGTCTGTGATTGGTGTTAATACTGTCTGTTTAAATGAATGTTTGATTAGATCAGAAATTCAGTGCAGTATCTGTGTTATAAGTATGATTTTTATAAATATGTGATGTATTTAAGGTTTTTGGATGTTTTTTTATCCAGCTCACCTTTGTGGGATGAGGTGAGCAGTCAGGACCGTGAAACATGGCTGGAGGATAAAAACAATGGAGAGTTTTGGTAGGTCTAAAAACAATATGAACGTACAAAATACCATTATCCATCCATCTTCCACCGCTTACTCATTTTCAGGGTCACGGTGACCCTATAGCCGATCCCAGGGAGCTAAAATACCATTATATACACTATATATTTATAAAATTATATACAGCACATATATATTTATCCATCAATCCACCAATCCATTTATAGCTATAATTTTATTATATATCATTTTATCATAAGTGGAGGTTATATATTTAAAATATATTTTATATACAGTATGTGGATCTGATTTATTTATTTTGAATTGTTTGAATGGGAGCATTTACATACAGTTTTAAAATCTCTCTCTCTCTCTCTCTCTCTCTCTCTCTCTCTCTCTCTCTCTCTCTCTCTTTATGTATCTATCTATCTATCTATCTATCTATCTATCTATCTATCTATCTATCTCCTGTTGCAGGATGTCGATGGAGGATTTCTGCAAAAGTTATGATGAGCTGGATATCTGCACTATTGGTGTTGACTTTCTCATTTAACTAACTTAATTCTGTCTATATTTCAGTGAACCTTATGATTATGTATATTCTGATATTTCTATTACTGACCACAGAATAGATTGCTGTACTGCATTTCACTTCTGTACTGAAGTTCGCTCTTCATTTTCACCTAATAATTCTGCCTTTCATTTACTATATTGAAAAAATCTGCATGATGAACAGATCAGTTAGTCTGTGATCTACATAATAATTGAAAGTCATACAGTAAGGCTAGATGTGCACTGTACGGTGTGAGTTTCTCCCTCTGTTCCCTTCTCCGGTGCCTTGCTGTGATTTAGGGGCGTGTCTGTTTACAACACAGGATATGAATGAACCTGTCAATCATGAAATCATGGATTTTGAATAAATTACCTTCTTATACAAGTATTCCTGTGAATTAAAAATTCTAAACATTCTATATATTTTTTTTTAATTGTCCAATAACACACATTCACATTTAAATCTGCTATTTCTAAAAACAGTTGTAAATTATAAATACAGAGACAAAACACTGAAAATGACCTGAAACATGCTTCAGAGAAAGGAAGGGTTTGTGGCCATTCCTGTAGTCTAGACAGAACTACCATACAGTGTTGTGTAAAGGTATAGTACCACTTTCTATAAAGGCCATGCTTATAATGAATTATAGCCTCATTTATAATTGTTTATAAGGAAGTATTACTGCTCTATGAACACACTTATAGCGACACATAAAGACCTATACTTCATTAGAATAACAGTTATAGCTACATTTATATTATTGTTATAATTACTTATGTGCTACACTTGCTTTTTAATGCCCATGCTTATAATGCATTATACACCAATTTATAAGATTAATTAGTCTTATGCTTCCATTAATGTGTTCATAAATATGCAGCCTGCAATTTATAACGTTATTATATTATAGTTATAATGACTTATTAGTAATACAGATCTATTTCTATGTCAAAAAATGGCATTATTTTATATTGATGTTGATAGCCTTATAAATACTTATTGTGAGCTATAATACAATTACTAACCTTTATAAATGCATCATTGATGGCATTACGTAAAGTGAAAGTGAACTTGCACACAACTGAATAGTGTACAGGACAGTGCATGCTATCAAACCTAGAACAACAGGATTTTGGTTAGCTTGAGCTAATTGCAACATTCATGTGCTTTTCATTTAGTGGTAGATCTGAAGCAGATGTGCTGGCTTCATAAATTGCATTGTCCATGGACTTGCCTGCACTGAAAGATGCCCTACAATTTTAAACATGTGGCTGAAGAAAAGTTTCTAAATAAATGTGACATGCACTTAGGTTTAACCCTAGGGGCTAACCCTAACCCGAACCCTGCATATTTTGGATCAACCTACTATTTGAATCAGTCTTTTCCCACATGATCCTCTCTCTCTCTCTCTCTCTCTTTCTCTCTCTCTATCTCTCTCTCTCTCTCTCTCTCCTCTCGTGTGTGTGTGTGGGGGGGCATGTGCAAGCTAGCATGGATGGATCTCTACACTGCTGTAATATATTGTGAGAGAGAGAGACTCGAGAGGATCATGTGGGAAAAGATTGATTCAAATAAGTAGGTTGATCCAAAATACGCAGGGTTCGGGTTAGGGGTTAGCCTAGGATTAAACCTAAGTGCATGTCACATATGCTGTATTGTGTGTGATGTCTTTGAGCTACTAGGACCCTGAATTTCCCTTGGGCATCAATAAAGTAAGTAAGCAAGTAAGTAAGTAAGTAAGTAGTAAGCAGTAAGTAGGTATTATGTATGTATGTATGTATGTATGTATGTATGTATGTATGTATGTATGTATGTATGTATGTATATTATCTATCTATCTATCTATCTATCTATCTATCTATCTATCTATCTATCTATCTATCTATCTATCTATCTATCTATCTATCTATCTACCTATCTATCTATCTATCTATCTACTATCTATCTATCTATCTATCTATCTATCTAATGCAGTACTGCCTTTGCTAACCGGGTCTTCAGCACCTTTCCAGTTTCGGAGTGGAAAAAAAAAAAAAAAAAAACAACGCATACTCCTTTTTTTAAGAAAAAAAAAAAGTTTTCTAGATAATTTTAACACACACCACTACTAAAAAAAAAACAAAAACAAACCCACTTTTATTAATACAAAAAAAAAAAAAAAAAAAAACAAAAAAAAAAACACTAAAACCACACATAAAAACATAAAAACAAAAAAAAATAAAAAAAAAATAAAAAAACAAAAAAAAAAAAAAAAATAATATAAAAAAAAAAAATATACAATCTTAAAAATAAAAAAAAAAAAAAAACACAAACAAAAAAAAAAAAAAAAAAAAAAAACAAACAACTAAAAAAAAAAATTAAACTAAAACAAAAAAAAACAAAATAAAAATATATACAATTACAATATAACAAAATACACACATTCAAACCCATACAAACAAAAAACCTATTTTCTTTCTCCAATTTTCACACTACCAATTTTACCATTTCCATTTACAAAATTCTAACATATAAAAAAACAACAATCACAATATACCCACATCCACTCATACAATCACAATATACACACATCCACCATGCAATCACAATATACCCACATCCACTCCCCTCCCCCCCCCCTCTCCCACCACCCACCCCCCTCCCTTACCCCCTCACACACAACACTACCACTCATACAATCACAATATACCCACTTCCACTCATGCAATCACAATATACCCACATCCACTCATACATTAAGTAAAACCCACTTCCACTCATACAATCACAGTAAACCCACTCCATTCATTAAATTACAGTAAACCCACTTCCGCTCATACAATCACTGTAAACACACATCACTCATGCAATTACAGTAAAACCACTTTCACTCATACAATACAGTAAAACCCACTTACATTCATGCAATTACAGTAAACCCACTTCCACTCATGCAATTTCAGTAAAACCACTTCCACTCATACAATCACAATATACCCACATCCACTCATCCAATCACAATATATCCACATCCACTCATGCAATTACAGTAAAACCACATCCACTCTTACAATCACAATATATCCACATCCACTCATGCAATCACAGTAAACCCACTTCAACTCATACATTTACAGTAAAGCCACTTCCACCCATACAATCACAATATACACACTTCCACTCATGCAATCACAATATACCCACTTCCACTCATACAGTCACAATACACCCACTTAAACTATCACAATCACAATATACAAACTTCCACTCATACAATCACAGTAAACCAACGTCCACTCATACAATCACAATATACCCACTTCCACTCATACAATCACAATATGCCCACATCTACACATACAATCACAATATACCCACTTCCACTCATACAATCACAGTAAAACCACTTCCAATCATACAATCACAGTAAACCAACTTCCACTCATAAAAGCACAATATACCCACTTCTACTATTACAATCACAATACACCCACTTTCAATATTACAATCAGATTATACCCACTTCCACTCAATCACAATATAATCACATCCACTCATACAATCACAGTAACCCTATTGCACTCAATCACACTATACCCACTTCCTCTCATACAATCACAATATACCCACATCCACTCATACAATCACAGTAAACCCACATCCACTCTTACAATCACAATATACCCACATCCACTCATGCAATTACAGTAAAACCCACTTCCACTCATACAATCACAGTAAACCCACTTCCATTCATGCAATTACAGTAAACCCACTTCCACTCATACAATCCCAATATACCCGCATCCACTCAATCACAATATACCTACTTCCCCTCAAACAATCACAATATACCCACTTCCACTCATACAATCACAATATACCCACTTTCAATATTACAATCACAGTGTACCCACTTCCTTTCACACAATCACAATATAATCACATCCACTCATACAATCACAGTAAACCACTTCCATTCATACAATCACAATATACCCACTTCCTCTCATACAATCACAATATAATCACTTCCACTCATACAATCACAGTAAACAGACTTCAACTCAGGCAATTGCAGTAAACCCACTTCCACTCATACAATCACAAAATAATCACATCCACTCATACAATCACAGTAAACCCACTTCCTCTCAGACACTCACAATATACCCACTTTCAATATTACAATCACTATATACCCACTTCCACTATTACAATCACAATATAATCACATCCACTCATATAATCACAGTAACTTAATTCCACTCAATCACAGTATACCCACTTCCTCTCACACAATCACAATATACACACTTCCACTCATACAATCCCAGTAAACCCACTTCCACTCGTCCAATTACAATATACCCACTTCCACTATTACAATCACAATATACACACTTCGACTCATACAATCACAAAATACCCACTTCCACCCATACAATCACATTAAACCCACTTCAACTTATACAATTACAGTAAACCCACTTCCACTATTACAATCACAATATACACTTCCACTCATGCAATCACGAGTATACCCAATTCCACTCAATAACAATATACCCACTTCCACTCATACAATCACAGTAAACCCACATCCACTCATACAATCACAATATAATCACATCCACTCATACAATCACAGTAACCCAATTCCACTCAATCACAATATACCCACATCCACTCATACAATCACAACATAATCACATCAACTCATACAATCACAGTAAACCCACATCCACTCATACAATCACAATATAATCACTTCCACTCATAAAATCACAATACACCCACTTCCACTCCTACAATCACAATATACCCACTTCCACTCATACAATCACAATACACCCACTTCCACTCATACAATCACAATCTACCCACTTCCACTCATACAATCACAATGCCTGTTCTTCACAATGCCTTTTCACATTGCCATAGTGCACATGCAGTGTATATAAAAATCATGTCAGAATATTTTTCACCTTTATTGTGAAATTGCAACATGTAAGTCTCAAGTGAAAAACACCCAGAAATGATTTTGGGTAAAAGAAAAAAAATCTAAATTCCATTTCCAAAATTCCAATCCCCAGCTTGCATAAGTGTACACACTCTTCTATAACTTGGAAGGTGTCAGTGTTCAGAAGCAACCAATCACATTAAAATCATGTTAAATACTAATTAGTGTACACCTGCCTTCAATTAAAATGACTGATTAACCCCAAATAAAGTCCAGCCCGGTTCCTGTAGGATTCTTCTGACATCTTCTGGGTTACATACAGCTTTAAAAGCCATGGGCCATAAAGAGCTTACAAAGCAGGTACGAGATCTCACTGTTGAAAATTTTCATCAGGAGATTGTTACAAAATATTTCAAAGCGTTGGATATACCATGGTACACTGTAAAGACAATAATGAACATGTGGAGAAAATATGATATGACGGTGACACTACTAATACCAGGACGTCCCTCTAAAACTGATGAGAAGATCAGGAGAAAACCGGTCAGGTAGACTGCCGAGAGGCCTACAGCAACATTAAAATAACTGCAGGAGTTTCTGGCAAGTACTGGTTGTCCACTAATCACAGGGTTGTTTAGCAGAAATGTTCAGCAGAAGTGTTCAGCAGAAATGTTCAATAAAAAATGAAACTTTAATCATAGGGTTGTTAGTACAATCCCTGGCCCCAACATGCGAATGTGTCGCTTGGTCAAGACACTGAACCTAAGTTGCAGGTTAGCACCTTGCATCACAGCTCTGCTGCCCTATGTGTCGGTGTGTGTGTGTGTGTGTGTGTGTGTGTGTGTGAATGGGTGAATAAGAACAGTGTAAAGCACTTTGCGAACTGCTAAGTTAAAAAGTTCCTAAGTAAGTGCGAACCATTTACCATTTATTTTCAGATGATTTTATTTTGTGTTTCTATAGAGCACACTTTCAAGATTTTGTCATTTCTTATGGAGTGTCTTCCCTAGCTTTAACCTTTTTCCTTCCTTTCTTTTAGATCTAGTTTTCCTTTCTCATGGTGTTTGCACAATTATTCAAATATTGCTTGTTGTTGTTTTTTTTTTTTTTTACTTTTGCTTCATCTTGACTATTCAAATAGTTATTAAAATATTTTACATGCACCGACTGTTAACTGCCTCACTGTTCATGAAAATACCTGGTTGAGTGTGTAGTTGATGAGAATGTGTGTAGGTTTTGGGTCTCTTGGACACTATAGGAATGTGTGTGTGTGTGTGTTAAGACACAGACATAAATACTCACAGATAAAACAGACTAAATAACTTGCACAATAAATAACAGTCACATACAATTCATTATATACACAGAAAGTATTGGCCCCTTAAACTTTTCAAACTTTTGCCACATTTCAGGCTTCAAACATAAAGATATAAAATTGACATTTTTTGTGAAGAATCACCAACAAGTGGGACACAATTGTGAAGTGGAACGAAATCTATTGGATATTTTAAACTTTTTTAGCAAATAAAAAACCCATCCACCAGGATAATGAAGATGAGATGCATTGTATACATTAACAAGAGTGCATTTCCTTGTGTGCCTGCTCTTTTTGATTTCACCTCCCACTACATAACTCCTCACAAACATTTGTCCTTGGTTGACTAACCGGTTGAGCTGGTTGAAGTAAAAGCGAAACTCATTTTAGACCGAGTAGACTGTAAACAGTTTCAAGAAAAACAGTAAGTATCTAAATCTAAAGCTATAGTATGTGAATTTTATGAATCTACAATAGATGAAGAACGGTTCATTTATGTTGGCGTGGAAGTAAATATGTATTGTGGGTGTGTGTGTGTGTGTGTGTGTGTGTGTGTGTGTGTGTGTGCAGGTATAATCCATAGAAGGAAACATGGACACAAAGAGGGGTGAAGGGTTTGAGAATAAACAGTGTCACTCTGGTGTGTGGGTGAAAATACTAACAGTAAACAGATCAGATTCTGTGAACACAGATGTGTAACTGTTAAAATTAGTCATTTACTGAGTAAACGTCAGACTCTGTGCTCCACCTCTCCTCAGTACTAACACTTCCACACTGATTCATGATTATTACTGGAGTTTAAATGCCACCCGGTGCCTCTACACAGCCTTTGTGTGTGTGTGTGTGTGTGTGTGTGTGTGTGTGTGTGTGTGTGTGTTAAATTTAGTCATTGCTCCTTTCCTTGTTCCTGTTAATTCTGTAATTGTTCTGTTTGGTTTAATAAACTCACCTCATGTGCTAATTTTGCTCTGGTTTAACTGCCTGTAACTCCGGAGAAACGCAGAAAAGACCGTGTAATGGAGATGATAAATAACAAAGATATTTAGTGTTTTGGGTGTGTTTAGTCTGATGCAGGGTAAGAGATCAGACTCACCAGAACCCAGCTGTGTGTCCATGAAGAGTGACCAGTCAATGAGTCTTCCAAAACAGTTCAGAGACAGAAACTCTACTACTGACCTGTGGTAAGGATTATATGGGAAGGGAAATAATAAGCAGAACCTGAATGTTGTTATAAAATAGAAAGGCACCTGCAAACCATAATTTAGTGAATTAATTTCTTTTTCGTGTATGAATTTTGATGCAATTCATTATTTTAGATATTGATTCCTGAATATAGAGCTACAATTCACATTTATTTCACATATTATTCCACACTCATTGCTCATTTTAATATGTGGCTCAAACTAAATTTTGCTCTAGTCTGATAAAGGATAAGAGATCACATTCACCAGAACCCAGCTGTGTGTCCATGATGAGTGACAAGTCAATGAAAAATCAATATATTTTGAAGACATTTCTACTGATCTGAGGTGAGTGCCGTCTAATGCATTAGAATGTTCCTTACTCCACAGTCCCACGTAATTACACTAACTAAATGTATTATTTGTTTCTAAAATACTAAAATTTGAGATGTATTTTAATAATAATATAATGGAGGTTGATTGCTGTCTGTACATACAGTATATCAGTGTGTTTTGTTCAGCAAATACAGAATATAATGATATCTGAGTGTTATTTTCTCACAGAACGGAAAAGAGGACAGTGCAACCGAAAATAAGCAGCCAAAGTCAGTTAGAGTCTACATTCAAGGTGTGTGTGTGTGTGTGTGTGTGTGTGTGTGTGTGTGTGTGTGTGTGTGTGTGTGTGTGTGTGATGTGTGTGTGTTGTGTGTGTGCTGGTAAACGTTCTCTCAGATGTTTGTAAAAAAATTTACAACATTGTAAAAAACATTTTTATCCTTAATCAGGAACTGGAACACAAAGTCATTAGTCTAATAAAGAATGAGCTAAAGAGATTTAAGAAGCTCCTGAGTCCAGATTACCCAGCATGCTCTGAGAGGGGAGGTGGAGGATGAGGAGGAACAGAGTAGTGTCAGAGAGGGAGTGCTGAAGATCACACTGCACTTCCTGAAGAACATGAACCACACAGATCTCGCTAACACACGCCTGCAGAACAGTAAGAGCTCATAAGGTTATAACATCACTTTAACTTAAAAAAAGAAAACTGCTCTAAATTTATTAAACACATCTCATCATAATGATGTGCTTTTATCAGCACAATATAATATCAGATCAGTACTGACATTACATATGATATACAGCTATGAAAATATCAATAGTCAACAGAGATGATCATAGAGTTTACATTTTATTCTTCTTTTTATCAGAACTCGTCTCTGTGCACCAGCGAGAACTCAAATCCAGACTGAGAGAGAAATGTAAAAGAATTAATGAAGGAATCTCACAGCCTGGAAGTTCAGCACTTCTGAATGAGATCTACACAGAGCTCTACATCACAGAGGGTTGGAGTGGAGATATCAATAATGAACATGAGGTGAGACAGATTGAGACAGCGTCCAGGAGACCAGCAACACAGGAGACACCCATCAAATGTAATGACCTCTTTAAAGACAAGTCCATCAGAAGAGTGCTGACTAAAAGGAGTTGCTGGAATTGGAAAAACTGTCTCTGTGCAGAAGTTCATTCTGGACTGGACTGAAGGAAAAGCAAATCAGGACATCATCTTTATGTTTCCACTTCCCTTTAGAGAGCTGAATCTGATGAAGCAGAAAGATCTCAGTCTGATGGATCTTCTTCATCACTTTTTTCCAGAAATAAAAGAATTAGGATTAATAGACTGTGAGATCAACAAAGTCCTGTTCATCTTTGATGGTCTGAGAGGGGTGTCGACTCCTCTAAATTTCCAGAACAATGCGAGATTGTGTGATGTGACAGAGTCAGCCTCAGTGGATGTGCTGCGATGAAACCTCATCAAGGGGAATCTGCTTCCCTCTGCTCTCCTCTGGATAACCTCTCGACCAGGAGCAGCCAGTCAGATCCCTCCTGAGTGTGTAGACCATGTAACAGTGCGAGGGGTTCAGTGATCCTCAGAAAGAGGAGTACTTCAGGAAGAGGATCAGTGATCAGAACCTGGCCGTTAAAATCATCTCACACGTGAAGTCTTCAAGAAGCCTCTACATCATGTGCCACATTCCAGTCTTCTGCTGGATCTCAGCCACTGTTCTAGAGAGAATGTTGGGTGAAGCAGACAGTGGAGAGATTCCCAAGACTCTGACTCAAAATGTTCACACGCTTCCTGATTTTTCAGATCAAACACAAGGACCAAAAGTACCATCAGAAATGTGACCCTGAGCCTCAGCAGACCAGAGAGAGTATCATGGCACTGGGAAAACTGGCTTTCCAACAGCTGGAGAAAGGAAACCTGATCTTCTATGAGGAAGACCTGAGAGAGTGTGGCATTGATATCAGAGACGTGTCAGTGTACTCAGGAGTGTGTACCCAAATCTTCAGAGAGGAGTTTGGGCTTCACCTGGGGAAGGTGTTCTGCTTTGTACATCTGAGTGTTCAGGAGTTTCTGGCTGCTTTATATGCATTTCTCTCCTTCATCAACAAAAAGATTGCAAAACAACAAACCTGGTCTGATCTTTTCACCAAGTCAAACATGTCTGATTTCCTGAGGAGTGAAGTGGACAAGGCCTTACAGAGTGAGAACGGACACCTGGACCTGTTTCTCCGCTTCCTTCTGGGTCTCTCACTGGAGTCCAATCAGACTCTCTTACGAGACCTACTGCCCCAGACAGGAAGCAGCTCTCACAACAAACAGGAAACAGTCGAGTACATCAAGGAGAAGATCAGGGAGAATCCATCTCCAGAGAAATTCATCAATCTGTTCCACTGTCTGAATGAACTGAATGATCGTTCTCTAGTGCAGGAAGTCCAACATTACCTGAACAGAGGAGGTGATGGTCGCCTCCAGTTGAGTCAAACTCTCTCCTGCTCAGTGGTCAGCTCTGGTGTTTGTGTTGCTGAACTCAGAAGAGGATCTGGATGTGTTTGATTTGAGTAATTATGACCCATCAGGAGGAATGTCTTCCTGAAGCTGCTGCCAGTGGTCAAAGCCTCCAGAAAAGCTGAGTAGGTATCTTTTATTCTGAATTTATTATTGTAGTTATTATTTTTAATATAACACTAATGGTAGTGATTAGAGTAATTACTGATGAGCATTATTCAGTCAGTTTACTCTTAATCTGTATGTAAAGAGAATGAGGAGTATATTGAAGAGAACATCATTACATACAGTAGATTGTTATTTTTGTTTTATGTTTAATACATTTTCTTTACATACAGATTAAGAGTGAACTGACTGAATAATGCTTATCAATAATTACTCTAATCAGATAATTACTCTAATCTCTTCCTCTCTCTCATTTGTGCATCTATCTCTGACTTCATGTGTGCAGATGGCAGAAGGGTCACACTCTTAATAAAAAAATAAATAAATGAATAAAACGGGAATATTGGCTTTTTTTTTTTAAGTTTTCTAATCTCTAATCTCACACACTCATACACACACAGTCACACATGGTCGCATACACACACACACACACACACAGTCACACACACATAATCATACACACACACACACACACACACGAACGCCACAAACACACACTCGCACACACACACAGATATAAACATACACACAGGCGCACACACACCCACACACACATACATACACAACACACACACACACACACACACACACACACACATACACACATTGTCACACACACATACACACACACACATGTGCACACACACTCACACAAACACACACTCACACACACACACATTATCACACAAACACACACGTGCACACACACACACACACACACACACACACACACATTCGCATACACACATACTCACAGAGACAGACACACGGGCGCACACACACACACACTCACACAGACAGACACACACGGGCGCACGCACAGACACACAAACACACGGGAGCACACACACATATATGCGCACACATATTTTCACACACACGCGTGCATGGGCACACTCACTCACACGCACACACATACACACACGCAGACGCATACACACACACACACACACGCTCACACACATGTGCATACATACATGCGCACATACATACACACACACTCATACAGACAGACACTCACATACACACAGACATACACACACACACATGCACGCCCACACTCACACACACACACGTGTCAGTGTTCTGATATATCATCATTTCTCTCCCAGGCTGTCTTGGTGTGATCTCACAGTGGAAAGCTGTAGAGGTTTGTCCTCAGTTCTCAGATCAAACTCCCAGTCTGAGAGAGAACTGGACCTGAGTTACAATTATACCCTGCAGGATTCAGGAGTGAAGCTGCTCTCTGCTGGTAGAAATCCACACTGTACACTGGAGATACTGAGGTCAGATCATCACTTCCACATTGTGTTTATTTTATTGTCACTATTATAGTATAAACTTAATCATATTAAAATGTAAATCAACAAGTCTGATGTATAACAAGGGGCAGACAGATATGGGGAGACAAATGTAAAAATATTTTTCTCTTTCTGACTTTTTTGAACATTTGAGGCTGTTCTGTTACATTTAGATAGTGACTCCTATCAAATACATTTCAGTGTAAATCACGGTGGCTTACTGGTTAGCACGTTCGCCTCACACCTCCAGGGTTGGGGGTTCGATTCTCACCGTGGCTTTGTGTTGCATGTTCTCCCTGTGCTGCGGGTGTTTCCAACGGGTACTCCGGTTTCCTCCCCCAGTCCAAAGACATGCACGGTAGGCTGATTGGCATGTCCAAAGTGTCCACAGTGTTTGTGAGTGTGCCCGGCGATGGATTGGCACCCTGTCCAGTGTGTACCCCGCCTTGTGCATGATGCTCCCTGGGATAGGCTCCAGGTTTCCCCGTGACCCTAGAAGAAGGATAAAACGGTATAGAAGATGGATGGATGGATCTCTCTCTTTATTTGCTAATTGCCCCCTGTGTCTCAGAGTGTGATTCATTGGGAGATCATGGATCACTGTGGTGTCCATATAGTTGTAGATTTCTGAGTCACGTTCTCAAGAAATGGGGATTTTGGACCTTTTGAAAAGTGTGTGCACTAGCATAGATAGATAAAGAGATAAACTTCGTCCCAAATTCGACTGCTTTTATTTCCAGCAAATTTATTAACATTTGTAAATATTTGTATTAACATAAAAACATTCAAAAACTGAGACATAAACTGAAGAAGTTTCACAGATGTTTGAGGAACAGAAATGGAATAATGAGTCCCTGAATAAAGTGGAAATTGATATCAGAAGGAACAGTCAGTATCTGGTGTTCTTCAGCTGCTTTAAGTACTACAGTGCATCTCATCCTCATGGACTGCACCAGATCGGTCAGTTCTTGCTGTGAGATGGTCCTCCACTCTTCCACCAAGACATCTGCAAGTTCTCCATCACATCTGAGGGGACACACGGTTACATGTAATTTTCCACTGCAAGGACATTCAGCTGTCCTTCCTGTCTCCCTGTAGCACCGTCTCAGGTGCCTTACATTACGACATTACAGTTTATTTCTCTGAACACATCTGCAGTCCTCATGTCAACTGCAGCAGGTTTATGGTATGTTCACGCCAGGTGACCTCTTTCTTCTGGTGTTTTTCAGTCAGTAGAAAGGTATCTTTCGTGTCCTAACTTATTTTAACTGTGGCCTTAATCACCTTCCACCTGTAAACTGTTCATGTCTTAATGACTGTTCCACAGCTGCATGTGCAATAACTGTTTATGGTTCATGAAAAACACTCGTTTAAACCTTTTCCAATAAAGATCTGTAATGATTATTCTGATTTTACAAAATTATCTTTAAAATACACTCTCCTGAAAAAGGGACATTTATTTTTTTACTGAGTTTATATATCGTCATTTCTCTCCAGGCTGTTTCGTTGTAATCTCACAGAGGAAAGCTGTAGAGTTCTGTCCTCAGTTCTCAGATCAAACTCCTCCAAACTGAGAGAACTGGACCTGAGTAAGAATAACCTGCAGGATTCAGGAGTGAAGCTGCTCTCTGCTGGACGGAGAATCCACACTGTACACTGGAGATACTGAGGTCAGATCATTACTTTCACACTCTGTTTATTATATTGCCAGGTAACATATTTGGAATAGTAGTAAACATGTACGTTTGCGCGAAAATTATTCAACCCCCATTGCAAATCAGGTTTATTGTCAAAATGTACAGACTTTCAGCTGTTTGTAAGGAACACATCAAACAAAAGCAGTTGAAATAGTTCAGCACAACGAATAGCAATTGAAACACAATGAAAGCTTCAAAAGGTTTCCCCAAATTCAACTTAAAATGCAACTTATAATGACTTCTCTAGTTTCAAAATTATTCACCGCTTGAATAGAATCCCCACAACAGCACACATATGCAGAACAGGTCTCAAGCACACCTGATGCAACTAATCAAGGGCTTCATTAGTTCCACCAGGTGTGCTTGAGCTGGAATACATGGCATGGGGCAGAAAATGTATTAAAAATGTCCAAAACAGACATTTCCAAAAAAAGATTTAAGACCTGCATGTCACTTAAATCACGCTACACGATAAATCAGCTATGATGGATTGTATTCATACAGATAAATCCATTTCGGGGTGTAATAAACTATAGCAGGGTTAACTTCTTTACATGTAGATGAGAGACCAGGGTAAACATCCTTTTTGCATTACCATTTACTCCAACACTGAAATAAAAAAAATCCAGTATTTCCTTCCCATGACCTTCCAAGAGAGGAAAACAAATATAGAGATGGATTATGGAAGTCAGAAGAGAAAAGGTGTCGAATTTACCATCACTTAGCAGTTGTATTAAAATCCCCCTCAGCAGCTATATTAGAAACCCGTCAGCAGCTGTATTAGAAACTCCCTCAGCAGATGTATTAGAATCCCCCCAAGCAGCTGTATTAGAAACATTGGGGTTAGGCATGTAACCCTGTTCCCTGAGAAGGAAGCAGCACGTTACATTTGCATAACATTATGGGGAGCACCTGGTGCGCGCGCCCGTATCTGAAGCTTGTGTAAAATCATGCCTCTACTTATAGGCCAGCCATGATCAGGTGATGTGGCAATTAAGCACATCACATGATATATATATATGGCACCTGTGAACCACGCCGATGTTGCATTTAGCATAACAGTATGGGAACGGGAATACCCACTCTGTCATACCGAGGGTACGGCCTTTTCAAAAATACCCAAGCCCGAGGGTCACTGCAAGACACTCGAGCCTGGGGTGGAATAAATATCCAGGCTGTAATAATGAATGAATGTGTGTGGCTTAGACCACCTTGCAGCCGCACACACATCCTGCAAGGATACCCCTTTGGACAAAGCCTTCGAGGAGGCGACCACCCTAGTGGAATGAGCTCTTACGCCCAGAGGCGTGGCGAGACCGCACGCCTCATAAGTCATAGAGATTGCTTCCACTATCCAAGTAGAGATGCGCTGCTTTGACAGAGCATCACCTTTACTGTCGACACCAAAGCAGACCAGCAGCTGCTTCAGGCTTACGCCACTGGCCGAAGTAGTGGATGAAAGTAGAAAAGGGCCCTTACTGGACACAGCAGGTGCATCCTCTCTTTTTCCGGTGTGAGGAATGGAGGAGGGCAGAAGGCCTGCAACACCACAGGGTGGGCAGCCAATGTAGGCACTTTAGGAATATAATCCGGCCTAGGATACAGGAAGGCCTTGGCTAGTCCAGGGGCAAAGTCAAGGCAGGAGGGTGCAACAGAGGGCATCACCCACTCGCTTGAGAGAAGTCAGGGTCAGTAGAAGAGCTACCTTTAGAGTCAGAAGCTTCTTATAGGCTGACTCTAAGGGCTCAAACGGGTCCCCTGCCAGACCCTCCTAGACCACAAAAAGGTCCCAGGAAGGTTCTCGCGGCCCTGCAGATGGGCCTCAGCCATCTGACACCATGCATGAACCTCAAAGTTAGAGGATGCTGCCCCACAGAGGCTCCATCAACAGGTGCGTGGCTGGCGAAACGGTGGCGCCACGTAAACCCTGATTGTACAAGGAGCCAACCCTGCTGAGAAACGTTCTTGTAGGAACTCCAGGACTGTAGCTTTTGCGCAATTCACTGGGTCTAACTGACGTTCCTCACACCACAAGACAAAAAGCCGCCATTTGAGCACATACAATTTCCTTGTGGATGGTGCTCTAGCATTTAACGTGGTCTCTACACCCTCAGTTGTGTGACCATAATCTATGAGCTGGTGCACCTCAGGGGCCAGACCCACAGTTTTCATAGTTCTGGCCGAGGGTGATAGATTAACCCTCCGGCTTGAGACAGTAGGTCCTTGCGGATGGGAATGTTCCAAGGAGTGCCGTCGAGCAAGGGAATTATCTCCGAGAACCATATTCGAGCTGGCCAATAAGGTGCTACTAGCAGCAGATGTAGACCGTCTCGGCGAACTCTCGCTAGAACTTGTGGGAGCAGAGCAATCAGGGGGAAAGCATATAGACGTGACCTCAGCCACATGTGCACCATGGCGTCCAGCCCCAATGGTGCAGGAGGAGTGAGGGCAAACCACAGCGGGCAGTGTGTTGTCTCCTCTGAGGCGAACACATCCACTTCCGCTTGTCCGAACCTCCGCCATATGGATTCCACCACTTGTGGATGGAGCCTCCACCCCCCGCCTCAGCCCAGCCTCAACAGGATGTCTGCCCCTACATTCCGACTGCCCAGAATGTAAATTGCACTCACTGACAAGAACTTTCCCTCTGCCCAGAGGAGGATTAGTTGTGCCTGCCTGAACAGGGGGCGTGAACGTAACCTCTCCTGGTGGTTGATATATGAGACCACAGCTGTGTTGTCTGATACATCTAGCACACTGTGACCTCTCAACTGAGGGAGAAAGAATTTCAGTGCTATGAATACAGCCCGCAGCTCTAGAAGGCGGTTATATGCCACTTCAGATGAGGGCCGCTCAAAGACCATGAGCTGGACAGCCATTTAAGACTGTGCCCCAGCCCGTGATGAATGTGTCTGTCATTATCGTCTTGTGTTAGGGGACGCCCCTAGAGTGTGACCGAGGCTAGGAACTGCGGGCACCTCCAAATACTCAGAGCACGTATGCATCACCGCGTGACTCTGATCACTTTCAACAACCACTGAAACGGTCTCATGTGCAATTGGCCCAACGGTATGATGTTGGCTCCTGCTGCCATAAGGCCCAACAGCCTCTCGTAAAGGCTGGAGGGGATGCCCAGACCTCGCTTTATCTTGCTCAAAGTTGATAGGATCGATTGTATGCGTGTTGGGGATAGAAACTCCCTCATCATAGTAGTATCCCATATAACCCCTAGAAAAGTTGTCCTCTGCACTGTAGAAAGCATACTTTTCTTGAGGTTCAACCTGAGCCCCATGCTCCTCATGTGGGTGAGAATAACATCTCAATGTTGAACCACCTGTTCCCTGGATCATGCTAGAATTAACCAGTCATCCAGGTAGTTTAGTAAACGGATGCCTCGGAGTCGCAAGGGAGCTAGAACAGCATCCATGCACTTTGTGAAGGTGCTAGGGGATAAAGCTAGCCCAAAGGGAAGAACACAAAATTGGTATGTGTTTTCTCCAAACGCAAACCTCAGGAACTTCCTGTGACTGGGCAATATTCCTATGTGGAAATATTCGTCTTTCAGATCTATCATCACAACCCAATCCTCGGACTGAATCTGTGGCACGATAAGTTTGTGCATCAGCATCTTGAACCTGTATGTCCGAAGAGTACGGTTCAGATGACGTAGATCCAAAATTGGCCGCATACTCCCATCTTTTTGCGGACCAGGAAATAACGGCTGTAAAAAAAAAACCTCCCTTAGGGACAGGGTACATGTTCTATGGCCCCTTTGTCCAAAAAGGGAACTTATTTCCGGCACTTACATTGGGCTCTGCTCTGTGCTGACAACTGTGGTGAGAACACCTCTGAACCCGGGGGTCGAGCTCTAAACTGGACAGGTATACCCTTTTCTATGGTAGACAGAACCCATGGGGACACAATTTGGCAATATTTTCCACGCTGTCAAATGGTCTTTCAGTGATGTTAGCTTTTCCACATTTAGCGGCCTCTTAGCAGGCTGTGGCTGTGGCCGACCGGTCGCCCTGGCCACACTCGTCTTCTGCATCTCCCTCGCCGCAGCACTGGCCCGGGCTCCACTCATGGAGCATCAAACTCGATAGCAACGGGAAAGAACGCACGAACGGTGCCGTTTGCTGTTTTGCCTCGCAAAACCTGTCGGCGATGGCATTGACTCGCGCCACAACAGGCCAGAAGGTTTAACAGGGGCGTTCAGCAAGGAGACCTTATCTTTGTCCCCGCCCTAAGTGATCACCTCAAGCAGCTCTTTATATGCCTGAGAGCTGCTGTCGGTTTTGTGGTGCAATGGCACCCTCTAACCTCTACTCTACCCTCTGAGTTAGCAAGGGTGTTTTGGCTTTCCATAGGGAAAGGAGGAGTCGCAAAACCAAGCTCTAAAGTCAGGCGGAAAGCCGGACACGGAAGACAGAGCAAGAGATAGAGCTGTGTTTGTCTCTGGCTCCTCTTCCAAATCCATACAAGAACCCCAGGACCTGAGACGGCCTCGCAGCGCGGCCGGCCCAGATCCGCAGGAGGGTCTGAAACTCAACTCCCCTTGGACGGGAAGAGAGCGAGCTGAGAGCATAGTTGCCTAATCGTGAAATGTTCACAATGCTGACAATCAGACACCTCGAGAGCTACTGTAGCATGTTCTACACCCAAACACTTCACGCAGATAGAGAGATATTGAGAAATACATAGTAGAAATGAAGCGTTTCTTTATCTTTGTACACACAAACCACAGACATGCAGTCTCACTGAAGATAATAAGACTGGCGGCGGTTCACAGCTGCCAATATATATATATATATATATATATATATCATGCGACGCGCTTAATTGGCCACGTTACCTGATCATGGCAGTCCTATAAGTAGAGGCATGATTTACAGAAGCTTCAGATACCGGTCACGCGCGTGCAAGGCGCTCCACATACTATTACGCTAAATGCAACGCGGCCAGTTCCCCTTTGAAAAAGGGAACTCCCTCAGCAGCTGTATTAGAAACACAACCACCTCAGCAGACACGATAAAAACCCCCCCCACCAGCTTAAAACCCCCCCCCCCCAGTTTAAAACCCCCCCCCACCCCTCTTTTAACACCCCCCCCCAGCACCTATAAAAAAAACCCCCCCCCCACCACCCCAAAAACACCCCCCAACCAACCACAATAAACACACCCCCACCACCCAAACCACAAAAACCCCCCACAACCACAACAAAAACCCCCCCACAAACACCCACAAAAAAAACCCCCCCCCCCTGGTATTAGAAACACCCTCAGCAGCTGTATTAGAAAGTCCCTCAGCAGCTGTATTAGAAAGTCCCTCAGCAGCTGCATTAGAAATCTCCCTCAGCAGCTGTATTGAAACATCCTCAGCAGCTGCATTAGAAACCTCCTCCTCAGCAGCTGTATTAGGAAACTCCCTCAGCAGCTGTATTAGAAATCCCCTCAGCAGCTGTATTAGAAACCCCCCTTGGCAGCTGTATTAGAAACTCCATCAGCACTGTTGCTTACCAGGAGTTTTCTAATTTAATGACAGGGTAATTTAACAAGTAGTGTTATAAATGTACAGAAATGTTTTTTAAAGAAGAAGAAAAGATGTATATTAAAAAACATATAATAATAATAATAATAATAATAATAATAATAATAATAATAATAGAAATAATAATTTTTATTTGGGGTACAAATAGTAATATAACAATAGTAATATATTTCTGTCTTAATTCACTTTCATCCGTTGGACGTTGAGACTTTTATTTTGGAGGAAAACTGCAGAAATTCCTCCTTTTAGTTGGCGACAATTTTTAAATCCACTTCTTATCACCCGATCAGGTGAAATGCTGTAAAACTGTCCACAGAAGTGTGTGAGATTAGTGTAAGGTAAACAAAAGTGAATGTGGTGTGTGTTGTGTGTAAATGCAGGTTATAAGTGACTTAACCTCACAGCACAGACAGAGATGAAGTCGGTGTGTATCTGCGTTTTCTGTGAACCGAGCTACACACACACACTCCGAGTGTAAAACAGTCACACAACTTTACCATCTCACACAGCAACCAGCCATAATAACATCTACATCTGCTTTACCATGTTGTTCCGCTGCTGTTTTAACACCTATAAAACATGAATTTAAGACATTTTAATGCTAATTAAGGCCTTATTTTTACATAAAGAAATTTAAGACATTTTAAGACTTTTTAAAGACCCATGGACACCCTGTAAACATGTTAACTCTCTTAGCTTGTTGTAAATGTTAATTTCAAGGCAGCATTATCTTGAATTTAGTGAAGAGAGATGGATGGTGCTCCCGTAGATAGGATATCATATTTGATGTATTGCCTCCTCTAGCAGACACTCTTGGATATCCTTCCTCCTCCAAGCCATGACTGTCTGAATGTTTTCGGTACCCAAAAAATTCCCATACTGCAGGAAAAAGGTCCAGGGGTTCACCTTTTCAGTCATCATACACACAGGTGACTGACTGCCCGCAGCAACCTGAGGGGGAGGGGTCGTGCTACTCTCTACGCTGCACACAACCTGAGGGAATGCCTGCACATTATGTCTTTGACGAGAAACATAAAAAACAGTTCATACCTCAGGAACGTTATAATGGAACATCTGTGGTTTTGAAACCGTGTATAATATCTCCTGAATGTTTTCTTCTGAGTTAGAAAAACCACGCTTCAACTGATGACTTAATGTTTAATGTGTTCTTTAGAGACGCAATCAACATCATAGACATCATACAGACACCTTAAAGACACGAAAAACTGAAAATAAATAAAACTGTTTTCTGTTCGTGTGTTAGCTTAGCATAGCATATTAAGCAAATATCAATTCACACAGTACATTAACTTATAAATTAACAAACGAAGCAAGAAATAAACAAACATACCTTATGTTCCTTCTGATCAGAAAATCAGGAGACATTTCTCAAACAGATACTGTGTTTGTTAACCAGACATCCTTTAATTACTATCAACATTATTATGCTACCCAAATAAAAGATTTCCAAATGAATACTTATAATGCATTACACAACATTTATAGTAAACAAAATACTTTCCATAAAGTAAATAACTGAAATATTTAGAAAGAAAATACTTTTATCTGTGACAGCCACATGTGACCTTCTTCAAACTGTGGCATACCTTGAAGCCGGTAACCAGCCCATGCCTACTGTCACTTTTATATTATAAACCTAACAATATGTAGTACAATGCAGCTATTTTGCTGCATCTCCTTTAATGGGGTTAATTACCCTGTCTCTGTTTCGGCGTGCAGGCAATTAGTGTCCTATTTTGGAAGTATATTGGCTGCTACTTCCGGGGCCACACGTTTTCAGCTGAAGTTGTGCACACCGGGTGCTGCACCGCTGGCTGATTGCCTTTTGCGCTATGCTATTTTGCTCCAACACAAGTTTTTGAGATATGGCGCATCATTGATGGTTGCTGCTGGTTCCTTCCAGAAATGCCTTCATGTTTTTTTTTCCTTTAATTCTTTTGTTTCACTAATTGGGCGCTGTAGATACGGGATTTCTACATTTCAGCCATTTTCCTGGGGAGTCAGGATTTTGGCTGCCTATGGGGTGTTTTCCGCGTGTTTGGAATGTAAATGCTCTTTGTATTATGGCGAGCTGACGGCTATTGGATCTGTGCCGTTTCAACTTCTTTTCTCAAATTAATCGTCATTTTAGAGGGTCTAAACATACACGAAAACTCACGAAACTTTGCAGACGCGTCAGAACCGGTGAGAATTTACATCTGATAGGGTTCCAGAATTGAGTTTGGCAAAATGGCTCGAAAGCACCACCTACAAAATTTCAATGATGTCGCCTCACACTACATTTCATGTACATGTATGCAATTCTGTAAACATGTGTAACGCGGATATTTATTAAAAGTCTCTGATACCCATGCCTTGAACTCAACAGGAAAGTCAGCCATTTAGATTTCATTTAGCTGTTTTTTGCCATTTCCAGGCCTTGTACTTTATCCAACTCCTCCTAGAGGTTTTATCGGATCGACATCATATTCAATCAGTTTAATCTAAAGACCTTAGCTATGTTAAATTGCGAAGCTTTTGGGTTTTTGTTGAGTTTTGTTGAGTTTTTGTCTGTGGCGGTCTCACAAATTTCTGTTTCGCCATGAAACAGGAAGTTGTTATAACTAATACATACATGTCCAATCTGCTCCAAACTTCACGTACATTCTCATTTAGGGGTGTACTCACTTTTGTTGCCAGCAGTTTAGACATTAATGGCTGTGTGTTGAGTTATTTTGAGGGGACAGCAAATTTACACTGTTACACAGGCTGTAGACTCACTACTTTACATTATAGCAAAGTGTCATTTCTTCAGTGTTGTCACATGAGAAGATATCATCAAATATTTACAAATATGTGAGGGGTGTACTCACTTTTATGAGATACTGTATTTGATAACAGTCCGGGCCTGAAGACATCTTCATGCCTAAAATCAGTTACAGTCATAGCGCCACCTACTGCCAACAAGAAATTACATATTTTACGTTATGATACACTGTGTGTGTTCGTGTGTGTGTGTGTGTGCGCGTGTACATGTATTGTGTGTGCTTATGTGTGTCTATGTGTGTGCGTGTACGTGTGTTCATGTGTGTGAGTGTATCGGTGTGTGATGTGTGTGTGTGTGTGCGTGTTCATGTGTGTGCGTATGTGTGTGTGTGTGTGTGTGTCAGCAAATTATGTGTAGCGCATGTGCGCATGTGTGTGTGTGGGGGTGTGTGTGTGTGTGTGTGTGTGTGTGTGTGTGTGTGTGTGTGTGTGTGTGTGTATGTATGTATGTATATGTGTATGTACATGTGTGTGTATGTGGTGCTGCAGGCCCAAGAGTAGACAGACTATTTGTCTTGGGTTGTGGTGGTTTCCCTGCATGGAGTGCTGTGTTCAGTAGATTTCAATGGAAGTGTGAGGTATTGTGCACGTGTGGATAATTTATTATTTTAGGGATCCGCAAGGCCCCGGGCAAGCCTCTTCTACTATTGGTAAGCCTGTGCCTTGGGATTTTGGGTCAGTGTATGTTTGTTACATTTTGATTCTTGCCAAAGCCAGTTGCAGACATGCTGATTGTCCTGTTATGAAACCGACATGAAGGTTTTATTTTATATGATTTTATTCTATTTTAAGTATTGATTTAATAAAGTTTATTATTAGTTTAATAAAGATATTTGTTATAAATTCACGTCTCATGGTCCCTTTTGGAGAGTTAGAATCTGTGTCCTTTGGGCATTTCCCTGGATTTTTGTTGATTGTATTTCTTTTTCTTGACAAAAATTATTACCCATCGCTACAAATATTAAAATATAAATCAACAAGTCTGATGTATAACAAGGGGCTGACAGATATGGGGAGACAAATTAAAAAATATTCTTTTCCCTCTGACTTTTTTGAACATTTGAGGCCGTTCTGTTACATTTAGATAGTGACTCGTATCAAATACATTTCATTGTTAATGTTAAATATAAAGCTCATTTTAAATCTAAATATTAAATATAAATCTTGCCACCCCAATTCCAAAAAAAAAAAAGTTAAAAAAAAAAAAAAATGTTGGGACTCTGTGTAAAATGTAAATAAAAATAGAACGCAATGATTTACAAATCTCATAAACCCGTATATTATTCACAACAGAACATACAAAATATGTCAAATGTTTAAACTAAGGAAATGTACAATTTTAAGGAAAAAATAAGGTAATTTAGAATTTGATGCCCGCAACAGGTCTCAAAAAAGGTGGGACAGGGCAACAAATGGCTGGAAGTGTTAGTACAAATAAACAGCTGGAGGTTAATTGGGAACAGGTCAGTAACATGACTGGGTTTGATTTAATTCTGATTATTTGCTTTAAAAGATCTTGGTTGCTGAGGACTGTTTTTAAATCTGGTTTTCACATCTCTAATTATCACTAAGTTTATATTTAACGTTAACATTTAACCATTTCATTTAATATTTAGGTTTAACATTTATATTTATATTTAAATTGACACTGAAACTGAAAACTGTTATTTGACATGAGTCACTACTTAAATGTAACAGAACGGCCTCAATTGTTCAAAAAAAGTCAGAGAGAAAAGAATAATCAACTTTTTACATTTGTGCCCCATAGACACAATATTATATAACATTTTGTTTACCATTTAATATTTTAAAAATGTAACATTGTAATTGGGGGAAAAATTGGTATTGAACTGTGGGTCCGAGTGTAAATGTTCTCCAAAAACACTTTCCCCAAAGCTGCTAAAACACACTGAATAAAAGTCTGTGCTATAAATAAAGATACCTGCTGCTTCAGACTGGATTATTACCTTCTTCCTCTTATCTTTCTTAGGAACATGTAGACATGTGATATCTGTCTGTATGTGTGTGTAAGGCTCTCTCACAAACACACACACACGCTACACATGCACACATGCACGCCTACACTCAACACACACACACACACACACACACACACGTGTCAGTGTTCTGATAGATCATCATTTCTCCCCAGGTTGAGTTGGTGTGAACTCACAGAGGAAAGCTGTAGAGTTCTGTCCTCAGTTCTCAGATCAAACTCCTCCAGACTGAGAGAACTGGACCTGAGACACAATAAACTTCAGGATTCAGGAGTGACGCTGCTCTCTGCTGGACTGGAGAATCCACACTGTACACTGGAGATACTGAGGTCAGATCATCACACGTGTGTGTGTGTGGTGTGTGTGTGTGTGTGTGTGTGTGTGTGTGTGTGTGTGTGTGTGTGTGTGTATATGTGTGTGTAGGTTGATCTATAAATGATGATCTCTCTACAGGCTGGAATTCTGCAGTATTACAGGTGAAGGTTGTGCTGCTCTGGTTTCAGCTCTGAGGTCAAACACCTCATCACACCTGAGAGAACTGTATCTGAAACACAATAAACCAGGAGAATCAGGAGAGAAGGTGCTCTCTGATCTACTGAAGGATCCACACTGTAAACTGGAGAAACTACAGTGAGTTAATGACAGAAACACACACACACGCACACACGTTATATAATGTGACTTAGTGTGTTTAGACAGATAGAGACAGACGTTTTACATTTTAATTGTATAGAACTTTGAACATGGACACTGTCACAAAGCAGTGTTACAGAAATCCGGATCTAGCTTTAGATTTAAATCCCTCATGAGCAAGTCAGAGGTGACAGTGGTATCTAGTCAGGTTAAGCTTGAATAAACAAATATGTTTTAAGCCTAGACTTAAACACTGAGACTGTGTCTGAGTCCCGAACACTAATTGGAAGACTGTTCCATAACACTGGGGCTTTATAAGCAAAGGCTCTTCCCCTGATGTAGCCTTCATTATTTGGGGTACCGTCAAATAGCCTGCATCTTTTGGATCTAAGTACGCTGGCGGATCATAGAAAACCAGAAGGTCGCTTAGATATTGTGGCGCGAGACCGTTTAGTGCTTTATAGGTTAATAAAAGTACTTTATAGGTAATGCGAGATTTTACTGGGAGCCAATGCAGTGTGAATAAGATCGGGGTGATATGGTTGTATTTTCTAGTTCTAGTTAGGACTCTAGCAGCAGCATTCTGGACTAACTGGAGCTTATTTATATTCCTACTGGAACATCCAGACAGTAAGGCATTACAGTAATCTAATCTAGAGGTGATGAATGCATGAACCAGTATTTCTGCATCATGTAGTGATAATATGTTTCGTATCTTAGAAATATTTCTGAGATGAAAGAAAGCTATCCTAGTAATATTATTTACATGAGCATCAAATGATAGACTGGAGTCAATAATCACTTCAAGGTCTTCTGTACATGATGAACTGCTGTACATGATGAAACAGAAAGACCATCCAGAGTAACCATGTGATCAGAAAGATTACTTCTAGCTACACATGGGCCTAATAAAAGTATTTCTGTTTTATCAGAATTAAGTAAAAGGAAGTTAGTTAACATCCATCGTCTAATGTCCTTTACACAATCCTCAACTTTACTAAGCTTCTGTCTGTCCTCTGGCTTCGCTGAAACATACAACTGTGTATCATCATCATAACAGTGGAAGCTAATTCCATGTTTACGAATAATTTGTCCTAGGGGAAGCATATATAAAGTAAAAAGCAGTGGGCCTAAAACAGAACCTTGT
>CM022757.1:6799723-6802223 GCA_012411365.1 Ameiurus melas | reverse complement strand
GCACACTACTGTATATTTATTACACACACACGGAAACAAAAACACACTCCTCGTTCCCATGACTGAGACCTTTTTTTCGGGCTACTGGTTTTCTCAGGAGAGAGAACGAGCGAGAGAACGGGAGAGAGAGTGAGAGAGAGAGAGAGAGAGAGAGAGAGAGAGAGAGAGAGAGAGACAGAGAGAGAGAGAGAGAGACAGAGAGAGAGAGAAGAGAGAGAGAGAGAGAGAGAGAGAGAAAGAGAGAGAGAGAGAGAGACAAAAAAAAAAAAGAGAGACAGAGAAGAAAAAAGAGAACAAAAGAGAAGAGAGAGAGAGAGAGAACAGAGAGAGAGAGAAAGAGAGAGACAGAGAGAGAAGAGAAAGAGAGAGAGAGAAAAAAAAAAGAAAAAAAACAGGAGAGAAGAGAGAACAGAAAAAAAAAGAGAAACAGAAAAAGAGAAAAAGAAAGAGAAAAGAAACAAGAGAGAGAGAGAGAGAGAGAGAGAGAGAGAGAGAGAGAGAAAGAGAGAGACAGAGAGAGAGAGAGAGAGAGAGAGAAAGAGAGAGAGAGAGACGAGAGAGAGAGAGAGACAGAGAGACAGAGAGAGACAGAGAGAGAGAGAGAGAGAGAGAGAGAGACAAAGAATCAGCAAAAAATAGCTCATTTAAGGTTTTGGCATCAGTTTGGGAACGAAGCATATTTCCCTCGTCTTTCACTCCCTCCTCTTTCTCGTTTTCTCTTTCCACATTTTGAATGTATTTCTGGATGAAGCTTCTGCTGGCAAAACAGGGCACAAATTCCACCTCCTATAATTCCCAGAGGCATGGAGTAGACCATGCATACTCTAACACAGGAAATGTTCCATTACACCTGAAGAAGACTGGTCAAGTGTTCGGTTAGACGGAAAAAAAACTGACTCATCATTTCACTTAAACCACAAAGATGGGCTGATTATTTTCTTAAAGTGAAAAAACGTGTTCGATTGAAACGCCAAATGGAGATTCATTCATTAAAACAAGATGAATTAATGTTGACCCATGTTTTAGGAAGCATTTTAAACTATACCGGCTGATTATTATCTTAATCTGACTGTATACTCATTATACTTGTTTAACTGTTTAAATAACTCAGGAACATGGGCTGATCGTGTGATAGAAGAAACAAGAAGAAGAAGACGAAGTGAAGAAGAAGAAGAGAAGAAAAAAGGAGAAGAAAAAAAAAAGAAGGGAAGAAAAGAAGAAGAAGAAGAAGAGAAGTGGGGAAAAAGAAGGAAGAGGAAGAAGAAGAAACAGAGAAGAAGAAAAAGAGAAGAAGAAGAAGAAGAGAAGAAGAAAGGAGAAGAAGAAGAAGAAGAGAGAAGAAGAATAGAAGAAAGAAGAAGAAGGAAGAAGAAGAAGAAGAAGAAAGAAAAAGGAAGAAGAGAAGAAGAAGAAGAGGAAGAAGAGAGAAGGGAAAAAAAAAAAAAGAGAAAAGAGAAGAAGAAAGAAGAAAAAAAGAGAAAAAAAGAAGAAGAGAAGAAAAAGAAGAAGAAGAAGAAGAAGAAGAAGAAGAAGAAGAAGAAGAAGAAGAGAAGAAGAGAAGAGAAGAAGAGAAGAAGAAGGAGAAGAAGAGAAGAAGAGAAGAAGAAGAGAAGAAGATGGGCTGATTGTTTGTGTGAAATGAAAGGAGATATATACCATCAGATTAACTTTAACATGAGTGAATAAAGCAATCACGACATCACTGTTAGTACACACAAGCTCCAAGACCCACAGACAGTGTGTGTGTGTGTGTGTGTGTGTGTGTGTGTGTGTGTGTGTGTGTGTGTATGTGTGTGTAACTATGTGTGACTACATCGCTGTGCCTGTGAGAACGTAGGAGGCAGCAAGAGAAGAATGTGTTTAGGTGAATACACTGTGTGAGTGTGTGTGTGTGTGTGTGTGTGTGTGTGTGTGTGTGTGTGTGTGTGTGTAAGAGAGAGAGTTAGATAATTAGAGAGTGGGTGTAAAGCTGAGCTCTGGTCTTGGGGTATGTTTAGAAAATGAGCAAGAATGAGAAAGAGGGAGAGAAAGAGAGAGAGCGCGAAAGAGAGAGGGAGAAAGAGAGAGAGAGCGACAGTGAGAGGGAGAGAAAGAGAGAGAGAGTGACAGAGAGAGGGAGAGAAAGAGAGAGAGAGTGACAGAGAGAGGGAGAGAAAGAGAGAGAGAGAGACAGAGAGAGGGAGAGAAAGAGAGAGGGAGAGAAAGAGAGAGAGAGCGACAGTGAGAGGGAGAGAAAGAGAGAGAGAGTGACAGAGAGAGGGAGAGAGAGAGAGAGCGACAGAGAGAGGGAGAGAAAGAGAGAGAGCGCACAGAGAGAGGGAGAGAAAGAGAGAGAGGGAGAAAGAGAGAGGAGAAAGAGAGATAAGAGAGAGAGAGGGGAGAGAGATGAGGGAGAGAGAAAGAGAGAGGGAGAGAGCAGAGAGAGGGAGAAAGAGAGAGATTGACAGAGAGGGAGAGAAAGAGAGGGAGAGAAAGAGAGAGAGACAGTGAGAGGGAGAGA
>CM022757.1:6789723-6797223 GCA_012411365.1 Ameiurus melas | reverse complement strand
GCTCTAGGTTCCTCATTCCAGCGCTTGGAACCTCATTCCAGCTCTAGGATCCTCAGTGCTGCTCCAGGATCATTGGTGTGGCTACAAAATCCTCAGTGCAGCTCTACAGTAGTTAATGTAGCTCTATGATCCTCAGTACAGCTCTAGGACCCTCTTCCCAGCTCTGGGATGGTCAGGGCAGAGATTATTATGGGAACCAGCTAAATATTCCCACTATGTCAGAGGGACAGTCCAACACATTGCAACAAAAAAGTTCCAGAACCTTCCGAGGAACTAAATGAATTCAAACTCTCCTGAATGAGAACTGAATGTGTGTAACAGCTCTGGCGTTTCAGTGCGGATAAATACACCAGTCTGGCAAGTCGAGAATGAAGTTGTTATTTATGGTTTTATCGTTTCTAACCAATCAGTGATGTTCCATACAGCAAGCTTCGCCCTGCATTCCTTTTCTCTAGAGAGGTACCGGAACTCTGGAGCAGGAACTCAGACATATACAAGTACACAAATTCCTCTAGCCTAGAGTTCCTGAAATGGTTCCTGCAGTAGAAATGCAGCTATGCATTCCCATCAGTATAGGGACTTCCATTTCCTACAAACAGTGCTATATCCCCCACCCCACACACACACACACACACACACATACACACAGAGAGAGATGAATAGCTTCTTGCATAAGAGCCCTTGACTGTGACTCCAGTCTATTATCTGTAAAAGCAAAGAGAGAAAATCTCAAAGCTTTCAACCCCCACCCTCTCCATACACACACACACACACACACACACACACAGAGAGCCTGTGGAGCTCCAACTGACGCTTTCAGCACCCACACACTCACCCACACACTCCTCACACATACACACACTGCCAACGTACAACATGTAGAGCCAAAGAAAACCACACACACACATACACACACACACACACACACACACACTTTGCCAGTGTTCCGCATTCTACTGGGCCTCTGCAAAGTTTACGCCAAATCACATACCACACACACACACACACACACACACACACACACACACACACACACACCATGTGTTTCTGTGTTTCCACCTCATTTGACATGAATATTTGTAAGAAAATAAGCGCTGCAGCAGAATGTACACCAGGAACGGGTCGGCACGGTTAGATATGATATTAAACCTGCGTTCCGTTCGGAGGTGAAAGACGACCTCTCGTTTCATCTTTAATATAGCTTCGTGACCGGTGAGAAGAAGAATAAATGAACATTCTTCTTGTACAGAAAGTGTTGTTTATAATACACTCGTCGGTTCCACACAGTCCACATCACCGTGGCAACAAAAACACCTACGTTAAAAAACGCTGTATGTTAATGACACGGTGTCACTCGGCAGCGCAACAGCCGCTCATTATACTCCAGTCACGGAGTTATTCCTTCCTGGAGAGCTGACATCCGCAATGCCTCTTTATCTCCCTCCAAAATAAGGACAGTAAATTTCACAAACTCCCTTAAAACTGATTGTTTTTCATCCTGAGTCTAATCCAACAGGCTTCTTATTGATTTAAACGTGTGCAGTGTTTACTGGTCCAATCTGGACCGTATTTATCTGTTCCTGAGACCCAGCAGGGTTATTTCACATGGCCTGCTGCAGCGTACACAGAATTAAAGACGTGTTCGCACACGAGGAAGCGCAAACACTCTTATCGTCACGTGTAATTATAATAATAATATCATCGTCAAATTCCCTCGGGGTGCTAAAGAGAGCAGAGGGCCTCTAACGTCAGACGGACAAATTGTGCTGGAGGGAACGTTCAGTGTTAGGTTTTTATTTCATTTTTTTTTTTAATAAGAAGAGTTTTTAGGTGAAGGCAGCACTAATGTGAGAAGTGAGGGGATGAATGTTCTTACCACGCTAGGATATGAAACGGAAAACATGAGACGTCCTGCTTCCTCACCTTCACCTTCACCTTAACAGCTATTAAACATCTGCCCAGATGCAGCACTACACCTGTTTTCAGATGGAAGCAGCTGAAGATTACTATCACATTTCAGCTCGCTTTCATGTCACAAGCGAAACACAAACTTATTTAAAAGAAAGAAAGAAAGAAACACCTGTTTAAACCACAGGGGGAAAAAAGAAAGGTTATTGCGACTTTTTTTCTCACAATGACGAGTTTACATGTTACAGATCGGGACTGGAGGCAGACGCAGACGCAGGTCAAAGTCTTTATTCATATACAAACACAAAAACACAGGGAACGCGGCATTCACAGGAAAACGAGAAACAGGAATCGTGGCATGAAACGAGAGCAGGAAACAGGACATGAAAACAAAAGACCGCTTAGCATGCTACACGTACTCACTACATAAACAATACATACTATAATACTGCGCCCAGAGCGCAGTAACCGAGGGGTTTAAACAGTCAACATAATCAAACTGAAGCGTGGACACCTGGGGCAAATCAAAGACATCCTCAAACTTAATTCAATGTCTAAGCAGGAAGCGGACAAAAACAAAATAGGGAGTCCCGTGACCAGTCGGTAGCGTCATATGCCGGCGGTGGCGTAACATCACATCTCTAAAAAATGTCAGAATTGTGAGATATTAAATAAAAATCACAAGAAATAAAGTCACAATTGTGCGATATAAAGTCGCAGTTATCTTTTTTTTTTTAATATTTAACAGGCTTCCATAAACACCAGTTTCAATTAAAGTTAGAGTTTAAAACGGAGCTGTAGTCACGGACACTGACCTACTAGTCAGTTAGTTACAGTCATGGACGAAAGTATTGGCACCCCTGGAACATTTCCATAAAGTGCACCATTTCTCCCAGAACAGTGTTGCAATGACAAATGTTTTGGTATACACAGGTTTATCACTTTTAAGTGCATTGGAACAGCACGAAAAATCTGAAGAAATGTCATTGCAACACTTTTCTGGGAGAAATGTTGCATTTTCTGGAAACGTTCCAGGGGTGCCAATATTTTCGTCCATGACTGTAGGTAAAGTTACTACAGGAGGGTATTACTAGCTAGCTTAAAACACTTTACACTGGATGAGGTGCTGTTTGTGTACCAAATTCCTAGAATTCCACATGAACATTCCAGCTGCATTACCTGCATAGTCTCCGGTTTAACAACAAGCCAAGTTCATTACGATTCTTTAGGAAACGAAACTGTGCATTGTGACATCTCTCATTTCTCTACAATCGAATTGGTTCACTAATTAAATAAAAAAAAAACCATTAAATACACAAATATATATAAAAGGAAACTAACAAGAAATACACACAAATAAGGATAAAAAAAATTACAGACAATAATCTGAATTTTGTGATTTCTTTGTATTAAAAAAAAAGCCAAATTACACATTGGTCAAGAAATGAGGAAATATTTGAATGAATATTACAGTTAATTGAATCTCCAGCTTCAGATCACGTAAACTTACAGGTATCATAGACTAATGTGTCAAAATAGAGTATTTTAGGGAATTTTTACTGTTTCTGGAGTTCAGGGTCTATAGTGTACTGTTCTGAAAAGTACCATAAAAGACCCTTAAAAGGTAGGAAAGACCTTAATTCTTATTAGACAAAAACAACCTGAAAATGATGTAACTGATGCTGTTTACATGAAGATAAATAAATATACATTTCATTTCAATACAGAAAACATTTTGTGTAAAATTGAGTGTCTGTGTAAATATTCTGAAAATGAAAACAGTTGTATTTTTGGACAGTAAGGTCTGAACCCAACACTGTAATCTCTTTTTACACATGACCACACGGCTAAAAATAACACACACACACACACACATTCAAACCCACCAAGCAAAACCACAACAACAATAACTCAGCAACACACAGTAGAAAGAAATCTGAGAGACAACAACAAACGAGAAGTCTGAGTGCAGAACGGAGAAGTGTTTAATCAGATATAAGCTCTTATCAGTTCTGTAATGTGTGTTCTGACTGAACTGCTTCACGATCAAACAACAACAAAAACAGTCAACACTGTGTGTTAGAAGTGTTCCAATGACGTTTGTGGAATCTAAAACAAAATAAACAGGATATTTGCGACAGATTTGAGTTTCAGGTGAGGATTTCTCATGCAGCTGAACACTACAAAAGTGTGTGTGTGTGTGTGTGTATGTGTATGGTGTGTGTTTAACACACCCTGTGAAGGAAGAATTATATGACTCAAGGTGTGTGTGTGTGTGTGTATGTATGTATGTGTGTGTGTATGTGTGTGTGTGGTTAAAGTTCAGTGATGAACAAATATGCACACACTGTATAATTACTCTTTCTCTGTATCATACACACACACACACACACACACACACACACACACTTATATTATATAGAAACTAAAGATGAATGAGTGATGTTTTAACAATAATGAGGGAAACCTGACCTCCATGACAATTTGCCTAAAGTTACTAAATTTTTTTAAGTTAAGAAATGTATTATAATATTTAAAGCCATCTTACTAAGCTAAAGTTACTAAAGTCTGTGTGGTAACAAAATTTTACAAAAGTTACTAAAGTCTGTGAGGTAACAAAATTTTACAAAAGTTACTAAAGTCTGTGAGGTAACAAAATTTTACAAAAGTTACTAAAGTCTGTGAGGTAACAAAATTTTACAAAGGTTACTAAAATCTGTGAGGTAACAAAATTTTACAATAGTTACTAAAGTCTGTGGTAACTAAATTTTACAAAAGTTACTAAAGTCTGTGAGGTAACAAAATTTTACAGAAGTTACTAAAGCCGTGTGTTTAACTTTAATAAAGTTCTAAAAGCCAGCTTGCAAAATAAATAATGTTGCTAACATCACAACAAAAACAACTTTGTAAAGTTACTAAAATTATTAAAGCTAGCTTTCCAAAAAGTTACTAAAATTATTGATTTGGTTTTTCACAGTGATGTCTGTTGGTAAACGAGAGTGTTTAGCTGTACTCGTGTTCGACGCACGTGAATGGAAGAGTGGTTTGGCTGAACGCACGTCGTGATGACATCACATAACGCATCACGGCCCAAAGCTGCAGAAAATCTGTGGTAATTTTCTCCTCAGAATATGGTGGAGTTTGCGTGATTTTGCATTCATTTCTGCGATCACAAAATCGTGGCATCCTGGAGGGACTGACTAAAGCTAGTTTACTAAGTTAATAAAAGTTACTGAAGTTACAATCATACTGTTTGTATTAGTTATTAAGGTATTAAGACCAGCATGATAAAGACACTGAATCTGGTTTGTTATTAAAGCTAGCTTTGTAAGTTAATAACGTTATTAAAGTTATAAAATGAACAGCTTCATAATGTTAGTATTTACTATAAACACTTTTATAAAATTCCTACCTTTATTCAGATCCAGTTTGCTCAAAACACTAAAGTTATTGAACCAGCTAGGAAAAGTTCTAGTATCTTGTTTGATAAAGTTACTAAATTATATATATATTTTTAAACTACGTTGTTAAAGTTACTCTAGCTTGGGAACCTCACTAAAGTGACTAAAGATATTTTAGTCAATTCAGTAAAGTTACTGAAATCAATTTGGTAAATCTATTAAAATGGCTAAAGCTAGCTCAGCTAAGCAACTTCTTAAGTTAATAATGGTACAGGAACGACCTTGTAAGATTACTTATGTTACTAAAGCCGGTTTAGTGACAAGTTAACGAAATCAATTCGGTAAATGTACAGAATATTGTACAGCCAGCATTGGAAAGTAATTAAATAAATTATTACATGTGGTTGCTTTTCAGCTTGTTACTCAAGTTACTGAAGCCAGTTTGGTAATGTTACTAATGTGATGTAGAGGATTGGTATGTACACACTGGAAACTAGTAACTCTGTACTACACAGTATTAGTGCTGTATGGTGTTCTAAGAGACAGTGAGAGAGACAAAGAGAGAGACAAAGCTACAGAAACAGACTGTGTGACTGAATTGCAGTTGAACTTCTACTGTTTACACATGACATACTTCAGACCTTAAACACACACATATTTCAATACATTTCAAAACATTTCAATATATTTCACAAAAAGACAGCATAAAAACCCAAAGGTCAAAAAACCAAGTTCACGTACCCTGCTCACACACTAACACTAGCTCTGTAAACATGTGAGATATGAGCTGATAAACTGTCGTAGAGGGCATTGTGGGTAATCTACACTCCTGCGGTGTAATGGTGTTAATAGTGCACGACACACACTAATGTTAACACTAACGCTTTACAGATGAGAGAATACATGTAGTAAACTGTTGGATCCTGAAGCACACACGCACACCCACACACACACACACACACACACACATTTACTCACCATCTCATCGAGAGCATAGCGCAGGAGTCCGTGTTCATAAAGAAGGAAGAATCGTCTTTGCCATTTCTGAAAAACACACATAACCTGAGTGTGTGTGTATAACCAGCAAATTACACAGTACACACTCTCAGATCCATGTGAGTGACACTGCGACAGCTAATCAAGCTTGCTAAACAATTAGCCAGCTAACACACACTGCTAAGTAGTACAGTACATACTACAGGTGAGCGTTTTGACGTAGCCGTTGTTAGTCATGGACATGAGGAAAGATGTGTTGTGGCTGCTAAACACAGTGCTAGTTAGGAATGTCAGCGCTAGTTGGTTAACCAGTGATAACCGCATGTGACATGGTGACCAAGGATGAAAGAACCTCAATCAGAACAGCTGGAACTCACTCGGTTAGGCAACTAACTCATTCTATCACGCAGGAATTTAAGGTAGAAAGAGCGCTATTGAAGTGTACGGAGGACACACACACACACACACACACACACACACTCCCACGGCTCCTCATTCTCAGGACCTAAAGCTGAAGCGTGACTCAGCCGTTCACCACCCCCTCACATCCCACACACACACACACACACACACACACAGATGAGATATACACTCTCTCTCTCTCTCTCTCTCTCTCTCTCTCTCTCCATCACAAGCTCATGAATATAAATAGTCTCTCACTCTCTCTGAGAAACACCATCCATACCACAGCAGTGCACTGAAGGAGCGAACTATGGGAATGTAAGAGCAGGCAGTGAGTTAGTGAGGTAGTGCTGTAATGAGATAGTGAGGGAGTGAGAGTGAGATAGTGAGGCAGTCAGATAGTGAGAGTGAGATAGTGAGGCAGTGAGATAGGTAGGTGGTGAGGCAGTGAGAGATTGAGGCGGTGAGATAGTGAGAGTGAGATAGTAAGGCAGTAAGATAATGATGTAGTGAGGCAGTGAATTGTGAGACAGTGAGGCAGTGAGATAGTGAGAGTGAGTTAGTAAGGCAGTGAGATAGTGATGTAGCGAGAAAGTGAGGCAGTGAGATAGTGAGGTGTCGAGGTAGTGACTTAGTGAGGTAGAGAGGCAGTGAATAGTGAGGCAGTGATTCCGTGAAATGCACCGGTGCCTAATGAGACGTAGTGTAATGACTCTAATTAACACAGTTATTCATGTTAGTTTACTGAGCTCATCTCTCAGCCTGTTACACACACACACACACACACACACAC
>CM022757.1:6722223-6787223 GCA_012411365.1 Ameiurus melas | reverse complement strand
GAAGAGCGAATGAACTCACGCTAATAAAAGCTAATTAAAGCACTTCATCTCACTGCACTACACTGAACCACACGCACACACACACACGCACAAACACACACGTGCACACACACACACATGGGTACACACACACACACCTGGGCCTCATCCCAAATCACATTGCATCTCTGTTTGTAATCGTCATCAGTGAGCAGGTGTGTGTGTGTACCTGTGTGTAATTGTCAGTGAGCAGGTGTGGTGTTTGTGTGTGTGTGTGTCTGTACCTGTGTGTAGTCGTCGTCAGTGAGCAGGTGTGAGTGTGTGTACCCGTGTGTGTGTGTGTGCGTGTGTGTGTGTGTGTGTGTTCGTTGTGTCAGTGCAGATGAAGTGGTTTAATTAGCTTTTATTAGCGTGAAGTTCATACTGCGCTACTTTCTCCTGCTCCGCTCAGGGACCTGTGTGTGTGTGTGTGTGTGTGTGTGTGTGTGTGTGTGTGTGTGTGTGTGTGTGTGTGTCTGTGTGTAGTCGTCGTCAGTGAGCAGGTGTGTGTGTGTTTTGTGTGTGTGTGTGTGTTTGTACCTGTGTGTAGTCGTTGTCAGTGAGCAGGTGTGTGTGTGTGTGTGTGTGTGTTGTGTTCCTGTGTGTAGTCGCTGGCAGTGAGTGTGTGTGTGTGTGTAGTGTGTGTCGTGTGTGTGTGTGTGTGTCTGTACCTGTGTGTAGTCGCGTCAGTGAGCAGGTGTGTGTGTGTGTGTGTGTGTGTGTGTGTGTGTGTCTGTACCTGTGTTAGTGTATGAGCAGGTGTGTGTGTGTGTGTGTGTGTGTGTGTGTCTGTACTTTTGTAGTCGTCGTCAGTGAGCAGGTGTGTGTGTGTGTGTGTGTGTGTGTGTGTCTGTACCTGTGTGTAGTCGTCGTCAGTGAGCAGGTGTGTGTGTGTGTGTGTGTGTGTGTGTGTGTCTGTACCTGTGTGTAGTCGTCGTCAGTGAGCAGGTGTGACTCTCGGGGTTTGAAGCAGTTCTGGCACTTGCTCTTGTTGAAGATGTTTGCCTGGAACTTACGGCAAGTGTTCTCTTTTGCCGCCATGATTCCAATTCTGATCTGTCCGATCTATTAAACTGAACACCACCCGGAATGCTGCATCACCTGCACCACTCCGATCCAAATCCCATGCAGCACCCCTCGGGACACGCCCACATCCCGGACTGCAGAGGATCCAGGTGTACAGAAACCTGCCAAACACATGCACACATCACACACCGACCCAGTGTCCGATCACTGACTTGACAACACATAACCCAGCGTCCGATCACTGACTTAATTACACACCACCCAGTGTCCAATCACTAACTTCATCACACACCGACCCAGTGTCCGATCACTGACTTGACAACACATAACCCAGCGTCCGATCGCTGACTTAATTACACCACCCAGTGTCCGATCACTGACTTTATAACACACCACCCAGTGTCCGATCACTGACTTCACACCACCCATTGTCCGATCACTGACTTCACACCACCCATTGTCCGATCACTGACTTAAGCCAACCAGTATCTGATCACTGACATTATAACACACCACCCAGTGTCCAATCACTGACTTCAAACTACACAGTGTCCGATCACTGACTACACACCACCCAGTGTCTGATCACGACTTTATAACACACCACCCAGTGTCCAATCACTGACTTCACACTACCCAGTGTCCGATCACTGACTTCACACCACTCAGTGTCCGATCACTGACTTCAAACCACCCAGTGTCCGATCACTGACTTCACACCACCCATTGTCCGATCACTGACTTAAGCCAATCAGTGTCTGATCACTGACATTATAACACACCACCCAGTGTCCGATCACTGACTTCATGAAACGCCACCCAGTCCAATATTAATAGTCACTCAAGAAATGAATAAAAGATGCAGTTAATGCCCAAACAAGGTTTTTATGATAATGTCCTATCATGCATGTCATAGTACAACCTCCCAATGTCTTATAAATAATATATACAACATATATTTTATATAATATATAAAACTGTCTAATCTAATTAGTTATAAAAGTTTAAACAAATACCCAATAAATATTGGAAAACATTCTAAATATCAAACAAACGTCCAGGTGAAAACATCCAGCCATGTGAATGTCTAATCAAAACTTAAACTGCCTTGAAACTGACCAAATGTTAAATTAAAGCCATAATCTTAATAACCAAACTTTCAGAGATGGATAACAACAAAACTTTCAGACGAGGAATTTCTACAAAAGAAAAAATGCACAAATATCAGATTAAACTGGAACAACTATAAAATATATATCCAATGTCCAATCAATTACGTTTAATTAATTACTTATCCAACAATTCCCTGCAAATATGTACGTCCTTGCATCACTCTCGTTAAGGCAAGACACTACAATTAATTACGTCAATCATTTACTTGAGATTTTTGGAGAGTCTTTCATCTATAACACCGCTCTTAAACTGTAGTGATATTATTACTCAGCAGTAACGGGTTTATTTCATGGCTTTTCCCCTCACTTGTGTTCACGTTATCTGAAAGTTTTCCTCATTTGTAAGTTGCATTGAAGAATCTGCTCAATGAATAAATGTAATGTAAAAGTTATCAACTGTGAACAAGGCTTTAAGCTCCGCCCATTTCATATCTCTGCGAGGTCACACTAACTAGTACATAAATACATGAAGACACAGTCATTCTTCAACTCGTTTTTATCAAAATCATCGCTGTCAAATTAAATCAGTTAAACAAAATCACTGATATCTATTCTTTTAAAAACAAATGACCCCATTCACTGGTAGTGTGTCGCCTTAATGGGCAACACTGGAAAGGCATGTGTTTATTTACGTGTGTTTATTTACATGTGTTTATTTACATGTGTTTATTTCATGTTCAAACTATTAATTAAATTACTACAAACCTAACAAATATCCAATCACCAAAAATCACTTATAAAAACAACCAATATTTAATGTAATCAGAATGATTATTAAAAATAAAGAAACCAAAAGTCCTAATCAATGACAAAATATAGAGGAAAACTGCACTGATTCAGGGTTCCTCATGAAACTGTCCCTGTCCTCACAGGTCCTCATGAAACTGTCCCTGTCCTCACAGGTCCTCATGAAACTGTCCCTGTCCTCACAGGTCCTCATGAAACTGTACTAATGAAACTGTTCCTGTCCTCATAAGTCCTCATGAAACTGTCCCTGTCCTCAAAGGTCCCCATGAAACTGTATTAATGAAACTGTACCTGTCCTCACAGGTCCTCATGAAACTGTCCCTGTCCTCAAAGGTCCTCATGAAACTGTATAAATGAAACTGTTCCTTTCCCCAAAGGTCCCCATGAAACTGTCCCTGTCCTCAAAGGTCCTCATGAATCTGTACTAATGAAACTGTCCCTGTCCTCAAAGGCCCCCATGAAACTGTACTAATGAAACTGTCCCTGTCCCCAAAGGTCCCCATGAAACTGTACTAATGAAACTGTCCCTGTCCTCACAGGTCCCCATGAAACCGCCCCTGTCCTCAAAGGTCCCCATGAAACTGTACTAATGAAACTGTCCCTGTCCCCAAAGGTCCCCATGAAACTGTACTAATGAAACTGCCCCTGTCCTCACAGGTCCCCATGAAACTGTACTAATGAAACTGTATCTGTCCTCACAGGTCCCCATGAAACCGCCCCTGTCCTCAAAGGTCCCCATGAAACTGTACTAATGAAACTGTCCCTGTCCCCAAAGGTCCCCATGAAACTGTACTAATGAAACTGTCCCTGTCCTCACAGGTCCCCATGAAACCGCCCCTGTCCTCAAAGGTCCCCATGAAACTGTACTAATGAAACTGTCCCTGTCCCCAAAGGTCCCCATGAAACTGTACTAATGAAACTGTATCTGTCCTCACAGGTCCCCATGAAACTGCCCCTGTCCTCAAAGGTCCCCATGAAACTGTACTAATGAAATTGCCCCTTTCCTCAAAGGTCCCCATGAAACTGTACTAATGAAACTGTCCCTGTCCTCACAGGTCCCAATGAAACTGCCCCTGTCCTCAAAGGTCCCCATGAAACTGTACTAATGAAACTGTCCCTGTCCCCATAGGTCCCCGTGAAACTGCAGTCTGGACACAAACTACGCACAACTTTCAGCGCATCAGAATGAATAAAGCTGCATCAGTGCAGTGTTTAACAGCTACACCGCACAGCCCCGAGTCTCCCACCCTCCCCACACACACACACACACACACACACACACACACACAGGTGCGCTCACACACACACACACACACACACACTAGCGGGTACTTTAACCCGAGTCCATGAAAAACTTACCCAGCAGCCGGAGGAAATATAAGCGCGCGCGCACACGCGCACACACGCACACACACACACACACAGGGGGTCCGGCGCAGGGGCGCAGCAGCTTCACGCGCAGTCAGAAGCAGCGGGCAGTGCGGCGGAAATGTCCGAGCTCCATTACTGCCTCCGGGTGTGTGATGTCTCAGAGAGTTCGCGTTGGGAGAAGCAGCGGAATCGTCCAGCCGTTAGATCTGCTCACACACACACACACACACACACAGACAGACACGCGCGCGCGCATATACACACACTACACTGGAGTTTACACCACATAACACACGAAGAGGAGGGGCTCCCGTGTGATTGGCGGCTTCCAGCACCCAATGATCGGGATAGACCCGCCCACCCATCTCCGTGTCATGACGGAATCCGTATCCAATGGTAACGGAGCGTGCGCTTTAGGGAAGAAACAACGGGAATCAAGTTCGGTGGACAGGACAGGAAGTTCCCACACATTTAATCCCTAATTATTCACTCTTTCATTCCATGAATAATTTTATTTTAGAGTAAACACATTCCTTTATAGACCACGAGGTTAATAAGTCACGGTAATGAAGAGGATCAGCGCACGAGCGGTTTACAATGTCGGGTTGATAAACGGTCACGTGGATTTGGCTCCATCTGCAGGTCAAACCGCGCTCCTGCACCCAAGATCAATATTCATTAAAAACACACGTCATCTGTGTATTTTTTGGGAAACACATGGGGTCCTAACCCATGATATATAATTAACTTTACTGAGATTATGTATTGATTCACTTGTAGACTAGAAATAAGTAATAAAAGCTTTTAAAGCAGAGTTAAAGTTACCACACCACCAAGTTTCCTATAACAGCACATCCCTAAGTGTTTTATTCCTCTTGTCCCACAGCCATTTTAAATTAAAACATATCTTTATTTATTAAAGAAAGTTTATAATTCAAATGTTCATGAAACAACCCTGCTGAAAAAACACAACAGAAACCATCACAAAAATTATAATGGTTTCCACTACAAATACCACTACAAACATCATTTAACCATTAAAACCATTACTGTAATTGGTCCTTAATGGTATCCACTAACCATAATATGCCACCAATCAAATTACCAGTAGAGACCACAGGGATCATTACAGTTCCCATTCTAACCATTAGAAATTCAATTTACTGTACACTGGTTACTGTATACTGTTCAGCAGTTCTCACTGACGTTATAGCAGCTATAAACACTCGTTTCCTCACCAGCCTTTATTCTCTCTCTCTCTTTATTCTCTCTCTATTCTCCCTCTTTATTCTCTCTCTATTCTCTCTCTATCCATCCATCCATCTTCAACCGCTTATTCCTGCTTCAGGGTCGCGGGGAACCTGGAGCCTATCCCAGGAAGCATCGGGCACAAGGCGGGGTACACCCTGGACAGGGTGCCAGTCCATCGCAGGGCACAATCACATACATACTCACACACCCATTCATACACTACGGACAATTTACCAAGCTGCCAATCAACCTGGAGGTGTGAGGCGAACGTGCTAACCACTAAGCCACCGTGCGCCCCTATTCTCTCTCTATTCTCCTCCTATTCTCTCTCTTTATTCTCTCTCTATTCTCTCTCTCTCTCTTTATTCTCTCTCTCTCTATTCCCTCTGTTCTCTCTCTTTATTCTCTCTTTATGCTCTCTCTCTATTCTCTCTATCTCTTTATTCTCTCTCTCCAACATAACACAAATACTACCATCAATCAAAAGCTTAGCTTGTGTAATTAACTTCCGTGGTCATGTGACTCTCAGTCTGTCCTGATGTGGTGGTTAGCGGTTTGTCTGAGGCAGGTCAGGGTATGTTAGAAACCCCCAAAACACACTTTTTTGTTTTGTTATGGGACGAGAAGTTTCAGAAGCAGAAGCGGCTCGCTTACTTCTTCAGCGTCACTTACTTAAGTGTTTAAAAAATGTCCCGTTTTCACCATATCCATGATGCATCAGCACATGGGACTGATCTGAACCGGTTACTGCTGTAGTACTAGTTAGTTAGTATTTTGGAAGGGAGGCAACACCTTAGTTAATGATAATTCATTATGATCATTTTACTGTTATTATTATTAGTAGTAGTAGTACACCCTACTCCCACATCAATCCCCACTCCATACAGTACACCCTACTCCTACATCAATCCCCCCTCCATACAGTACACCCTACTCCCACATCAATCCCCACTCCATACAATACACCCTACTCCCACATCAATCCCCACTCCATACAGTACACCCTACTCCCACATCAATCCCCACTCCATACAGTACACCCTACTCCCACATCAATCCCCACTCCATACAGTACACCCTACTCCCACATCAATCCCCCCCTCCATACAGTACACCCTACTCCTACATCAATCCCCCCCTCCATACAGTACACCCTACTCCCACATCAACCCCCTACATACAGTACACCCCTACTCCCACATCAAATCCCCCGTAACTCCAACAACCCTACTCCTACATCAATCCCCACTCCATACAGTACACCCTACTCCCACATCAATCCCCACTCCATACAGTACACCCTACTCCCACATCAATCCCCCCTCCATACAGTACACCCTACTCCCACATCAATCCCCCCTCCATACAGTACACCCTACTCCCACATCAATCCCCACTCCATACAGTACACCCTACTCCCACATCAATCCCCCTCCATACAGTACACCCTACTCCCACATCAATCCCCACTCCATACAGTACACCCTACTCCCACATCAATCCCCCCTCCATACAGTACACCCTACTCCCACATCAATCCCCACTCCATACAGTACACCCTACTCCTACATCAATCCCCCCTCCATACAGTACACCCTACTCCCACATCAATCCCCCCCTCCATACAGTACACCCTACTCCCACATCAATCCCCACCTATACAGTACACCCTACTCCCACATCAATCCCCCCTCCATACAGTACACCCTACTCCCACATCAATCCCCACTCCATACAGTACACCCTACTCCCACATCAATCCCCTCCATACAGTATACACCTACTCCCACATCAATCCCCACCCATACAGTACACCCTACTCCTACATCAATCCCCCCTCCATACAGTACACCCTACTCCCACATCAATCCCCACTCCATACAGTACACCCTACCCTACATCAATCCCCACTCCATACAGTACACCCCACTCCCACATCAATCCCCACCTACAGTACACCCTACCCTCACATCAATCCCCCCTCCATACAGTACACCCTACTCCCACATCAATCCCCCCTCCATACAATACACCCTACTCCTACATCAATCCCCACTCCATACAGTACACCCTACTCCCACATCAATCCCCACTCCATACAGTACACCCTACTCCCACATCAATCCCCACTCCATACAGTACACCCTACTCCCACATCAATCCCCCCTCCATACAGTACACCCTACTCCCACATCAATCCCCCCCTCCATACAGTACACCCTACTCCCACATCAATCCCCACTCCATACAGTACACCCTACTCCTACATCAATCCCCACTCCATACAGTACACCCTACTCCCACATCAATCCCCACTCCATACAGTACACCCTACTCCCACATCAATCCCCACTCCATACAGTACACCCTACTCCCACATCAATCCCCCCTCCATACAGTACACCCTACTCCCACATCAATCCCCACTCCATACAGTACACCCTACGCCCACATCAACCCCCCCTCCATACAATACACCCTACTCCCACATCAATCCCCCCTCCATACAATACACCCTACTCCTACATCAATCCCCCCTCCATACAGTACACCCTACTCCCACATCAATCCCCCCTCCATACAGTACACCCTACTCCCACATCAATCCCCACTCCATACAGTACACCCTACTCCTACATCAATCCTCCCTCCATACAGTACACCCTACTCACTACATAAACACACTACATGTAAAAGAAAGGAGGAAAAGCAGCTCAGTTCATATCAGAACATTTAATTTTATATTACAAAGTTAAAATTCAAATTCAGACAGGACAAGTGTGATTATAAATGATGAAGCTGTCAGCTTCAACACACACACACACACACACACACGTTTCCCTTTCACATGCATCTCAATTCAGTTCATTCATATAGCACCAGAGAATTGAGAGACAGACAGGTAGAGAGAGACAGGTGGGCAGAGACACAGATAGGGGGAGAGAGAGACAGGTAGAAAGAAAGACAGACAGTTTTAATTGTTGATGCTGGAGTTGTCTCTCTCTCCTGTCTCCTCTTCATTGCTGATGAGTGTTTCTGAGTCCTGCACCGCTGATCTTTTCGTCATCTTGTTCAACGTGCCTCCCTACACACACACACACACACACACACACACACACATTACAAATGTATAAACCAGTATGAATAAATTGTGCCCTGAGTGTTTGAATCTCACAGCAGACTGAGACCCCCAGGCCGCTAAACACACACACCCAGTGATGTTCTCCACACGGAGAATAAAGCCCAAAGAAATATTTCGAGGTTCTCTCAGAGTACCAACACACAGCCCCTAACGCTGCTCCACTGAGACTGTGTGTGTGTGTGTGTGTGTGTGTGTACCTCTCTCCGGTCGATGATGTTCAGTACAGTAGATGTGATGATGCAGCCGATAGTGTTCGCTAACATGAAGATCATCATTCGCTGCCATCGCCATAGAGGAATCTTACCATCACTGCACACAAACACGTACACACACACACACGCACACACGTACGCGTGCACACACACACACATTATTATGGTAATTATTGTGGTATAAAAATGTAAACAAACACACATTAAAGTGTGTACATGTGCACAGTTAACTGCTGGTTATTGTGTGTGTGTGGATATGTGTGTGTGTATGTGTGTGCGTGCGCATTGTGTGCATGTGTGTGTGTGTGTGAAACCTGTTCTTCTCCCCCAGAATCTCTCCCACGATGAGGTTACACAGTCCGATGCCGATCATCTGCACTGACGTCGCCAAACCCATCGCTGTCCCGAGGGTGGAGCGGGGAACCACCAGGGGGATGGAGGGCCACATACTTGCCTAACACCCACGCACACAAACATACACCTAAAGCAATGCTCCTAACACTGTACTCACAATAAGTAGAAGTTTGTGTAGTAACTTAATCACTATATGTTTTGCTTATGAGTATGTGATTGTGTGTGTTTATGTGTGTGTGTGTGTGTGTATGTGTGTCTCACTGCGGCGAAGGAGTAGGTGATCCCGAGCCAGATGGTGGAGACGAGCGGAGGGATGAAGGTGAAGGCCAGTAAACCAAACACAGGTAGGGTACACACTGCACACAGTAAGGCAAACACACCACGCAGACCCACATAGTCCTACACACACACACACACACGTTTTTCTCTTATGATTGTCCATCGACTGTAACAATTTTACTTCAATTAAAAAGACATACATGAAAAGGCTACACTTACTAAAGGCTACAGTAACATACATGAAATAAAACAAAACACTGTGTGTGTGTGTGTGTATCTGTGTGTCTGCGTGTGTGTGCGTGTATATCTGTGTGTGTGCATGTACTCACAATAAGAATGCCCACAGCAGCTGATAACACCAGTGAGCTGTCGTACACAGCACCCGCGATGTAGGCCGCCTGCTTCTGAGTGTATCCCTCATACTTATCCTCTATAAACTTACTGCACACACACACACACACACACACATATATATAATACACACACAGTTAATCTCAGTGTGTGTATGCGTGTGTGTGTGTGTGAAGTGTGTAGTGTGTGTGCAGTGTGTGTGTGTGTGTGTGTGTGTGTAGTGTGTGTGCAGGTGTAGTGTGTGTGTGCAGTGTGTGTGTAGTGTGTGTGTAGTGTGTGTGCAGTGTGTAGTGTGTGTGTAGTGTGTGTAGTGTGTGTGGTGTGTGTAGTGTGTGTGCAGTGTGTGTGCAGTGTGTAGTGTGTGTGTGCAGGGTGTGTGCAGTGTGTGTGCAGTGTGTGTAGTGTGTAGTGTGTGTGTGTAGTGTGTGTGCAGTGTGTAGTGCGTGTGCAGTGTGCGTGCAGTGTGTGTGTGTAGTGTGTGTGTAGTGTGTGTGTGTAGTGTGTGTGTAGTGCGTGTGCAGTGTGCGTGCAGTGTGTGTGTGCAGTGTGTGTGTAGTGTGTGTGCAGTGTGTAGTGTGTGTGCAGTGTGTGTGTGTAGTGTGTGTGCAGTGTGTGTAGTGTGTAGTGCGTGTGTAGTGTGCAGTGTGTAGTGCGTGTGCAGTGTGTAGTGCGTGTGCAATGTGTGTGTGTGTAGTGTGTGTGTGCAGTGTGTGTGCAGTGTGTGTGTAGTGTGTGTGCAGTGTGTAGTGTGTGTGCAGTGTGTGTGTGTGTGTGTGTGCAGTGTGCAGTGTGTGTGCAGTGTGTAGTGTGCAGTGTGTAGTGTGTGTGTAGTGTGCAGTGTGCAGTGTGTAGTGTGCAGTGTGTGTGTAGTGTGCAGTGTGTAGTGTGTGTGGTGTGCAGTGTGCACAGTGTGTAGTGTGTGTGGTGTGCAGTGTGCACAGTGTGTAGTGTGTGTGTAGTGTGCAGTGTGCAGTGTGTGCAGTGTGTAGTGTGTGTGTAGTGTGCAGTGTGTGCAGTGTGTGTGTGTGTGCAGTGTGTAGTGTGTAGTGTGTGTGCAGTGTGTAGTGTGTGTGTAGTGTGCAGTGTGTAGTGTGTGTGCAGTGTGTAGTGTGTGTAGTGTGTGTGTGCAGTGTGTAGTGTGTGTGTGTGTGCAGTGTGTGCGTTGTATTGTGTGTGCAGTGTGTAGTGTGTGTAGTGTGTGTGCAGTGTGTAGTGATCAGTGTGTGTGTGTGTGTGCAGTGTGTAGTGTGTGTGTAGTGTGCAGTGTGTAGTGTGTGTGCAGTGTGTAGTGTGCAGTGGGTAGTGTGTGTAGTGTGTGTGCAGTGTGTAGTGTGTGGTGTGTGTGTAGTGTGCAGTGTGTAGTGTGTGTGGTGTGTGCAGTGTGTAGTGTGTGTAGTGTGTGTGCAGTGTGTAGTGTGTGGTGTGTGTGTAGTGTGTGCAGTGTGACCTGGCGTCAGCGATGAAGGGGAAAACGCCATTGTAGAAGAACATGATGGTGAAAACCAGCAACCAGTAACGCAGACAGAGCAAACGCACATCCTGCACCCTCTACACACACACACAACATCAGATAGTTCTCAGTGTAGTCGTGCTTGGTATTAGGGCTATGCTGATATATTGTTACGTGATATAGCGATGACGTCATTAACGTTATATACAGCTGTACATAATGATGTCATTACCACTTTGCGTGACTCCTCCTGTATTGTTCCTTCCAGCCCGAGCTGTTTCATGCCCACTTTATCCAGAACACTGACAATTATAGCAGACAGGAAACCCAGCACACACAGCAGTGTACCTATACACACAGTTTAATGCCTCCTTTTCAGTTCATATATTCAGTATCTCACAAAAGTAAGTACACCCCTCACATTTTTGTAAATATTTGATGATATCTTTTCATGTGACAACACTTAAGAAATGACACTTTGCTACAATGTAAAGTAGTGAGTGTACAGCTTGTGTAACAGTGTAAATTTGCTGTCCCCTCAAAATAACTCAACACACAGCCATTAATGTCTAAACCGCTGGCAACAAAAGTGAGTACACCCCTAAGTATAAATGTCCAAATTGGGCCCAATTAGGCATTTTCCCTCCCCGGTGTCATGTGACTCGTTAGTGTTACAAGGTCTCAGGTGTGAATGGGGAGCAGGTGTGGTAAATTTGGTGTCATCACTCTCACACTCCCTCATACTGGTCACTGGAAGTTTAACATGGCACATCATGACAAATAACTCTCTGAGGATCTGAAAAAAAGAATTGTTGCTCTACAGAAATATGGCCTAGGCTATAAGAAGATTGCTAAGACCCTGACTCTGAGCTGCAGCATGGTGGCCAAGACCATACAGCGGTTTAACAGGACAGGTTCCACTCAGAACAGGCCTCACCATGGTCGACCAAAGAAGTTGAGTGCACGTACTCAGTGTGATATCCAGAGGTTGTCTTTGGGAAATAGACGTATGAGCACTACCAGCATTGCTGCAGGGGTTGAAGGGGTGGGGGGTCAGCCTGTCAGTGCTCAGACCATACGCCGCACACTGCATCACATTGGTCTGCATGGCTGTCGTCCCAGAAGTAAGCCTCTTCTAAAGATGATGCACAAGAAAGTCCGCAAACAGTTTGCTGAAGACAAGCAGACTAAGGACATGGATTACTGGAACCATGTCCTGTGGTCTGATTAGACCAAGATAATATTATTTGTGTCAGATGCTGGAAAGCGTGTTTGGCGAATACCATGAATGCCAGTATATTACATATCACATATCACACCAATATTATCAATACTGCATTGGCTCCCAGTGAAACCTCGTATGAACTATAAAATACTTTTATTAACCTATAAAGCACTAAACGGTCTCGTGCCACAATATCTAAGCGACCTTCTGGTTTTATATGATCCGCCATGCCTACTTAGATCAAAAGATGCAGGCTATTTGACAGTACCTCGAACAGTGAAGGCTACAGCAGGGGGAAGAGCTTTCGCTTATAGAGGCCCACAGTTATGGGACAGTCTTCTTATTAGTGTTCCGGACTCAGACACAGTCTCAGTGTTTAAGTCTAGGCTTATAACCTACATGTTTACTCAAGCCTACCCTGACCAGACTTTCTATTATACTAATTCGCAGTCCTAATAATCTTTTCTCTCCCTCTCTCCTTCTGTCGAGCTACACACGATTTTATGGAGATACTAGAGATCCTGATCCTTTCTGCCTCTGGATGGAGCTCAAATCTTCTCCAATTCCAGACTGCTGGGACTACGGCTGCTCCTAAGGCCATACAGACTTCATGCAAGTCAATACTGAACTTTTTCACAATATCTGTTGTTACCCAGATGAGGATGGGTTCCCTTTTGAATCTGGTTCCTCTCAAGGTTTCGTCCTCTTAAAACATCTTAGGGAGTTTTTCCTTGCCACCGTCGCCACTCGTGTGGCTTGCTCAGTTGGAATAAATTCGCACCTTTAATATCTGTATACCGTGTTGATATTTCTGTAAAGCTGCTTTGAGACAATATCTGTTGTAAAAAGCACTATACAAATATCAAATTTATTTGAAATTGAATTGAATGCCAAATGTACTGTGACATACTGAAGCAGAGCATGATCCCCTAACTAGGAGACTGGGCCGCAGGGCAGTATTCCAGCATGATAATGACCCCAAACACACCTCCAAGATGACCACTGCCTTGCTAAAGAAGCTGAGGGTGAAGGTGTTGGACTGGCCAAGCATGTCTCCAGACCTAAACCCTATTGAGCATCTGTGGGGCATCCTCAAACGGAAGGTGGAGCAGCACAAGGTCTCTAACATCCACCAGCTCCGTGGTGTCGTCATGGAGGAGTGGAAGAGGACTCCAGTGGCAACCTATGAAGCTCTGGTGAACTCCATGCCCAATAGGGTTAAGGCAGTGCTGGAAAATAATGGTGGCCACACAAAATATTGACACTTTGGGCCCAATTTCCCAATTTGGACATTTTCACTTAGGGGTGTACTCACTTTTGTTGCTAGCGGTTTTGTACACAAGCTGTACACTCACTACTTTACATTATAGCAAAGTGTCATTTCTTCACATGAAAGTGTCGTCACATGAAAAGATATAGTCAAATATTTACAAAAATGTGAGGGGTGTACTCACTTTTGTGAGATACTGTATATATATATATATTGTGTGTGTGTGGTGTCTCACCCCCCCACAGTGTCCACTGTATGCCATACTGAGCCTCGAAGCGCTCAGTGAGAAAGAAGTTGAGGACAGAGCCGAGTCGAGAGAAGGCGAGAGTGAGACCAAACGCTAAAGCTAACTCCTTCCCTCTGAACCAGAACGCTGTGATCCTGTTCTGTACAACTGAGAGAGAGAGAGAGAGAGAGAGAGATACACAGAGACAGTGTGTGTGTATATACAGTATATATATGTGTGAGTGTGTATATATATATATATATATATATATATATATATATATATATATATATATATATAAAGAGTCTTTATTGATCACATATACATATGCACAGTGAAATCCTTTTCTTCACATACCCAAGCATGTTAGGAGGTTGGGGTCAGAGCGCAGGGTCAGCTATGATACAGTGCCCCCTGGAGTAGAGAGAGTTAAGGGCCTTGCTCAAGGGCCGAACAGTGGCAGCCTGGCAGTGCTGGGGCTTGAACCCCCGACCTTCTGATAAGTAACCCAGAGCCTGAACTGCTAAACCACCACTGCCACATATGTGTGTGTATATGTGCCTATGTGTGTGTGTGTATATATGTGCGTGTATCTGTGTATGTATATGTGTGTGTGTGCGTGTGTGTGTGTGCATATGTGCGTATTTCTGTGAATGAATATGTGTGTGTCTGTGTAAGATATATATGTGTGTGTGTGTGTACTGGTTAGAGAGCCGTTTCCAGAGCCGAACAGCAGGCGACCAATCAGCAGGAGCGGCAGCAGGTACGGAGATCCTTTAAAATGAGAACCTAACGCAAAGATGGAGGAACCTAACACACACAGGAAGGAGAAAAGGAACACGCCAACTACACACACACACACACACACACACACAGAGATATAAATGTATTATAGGTAGCTATAAATATCACATACTTATAAACTCTCTGTCTCACACACACACATACCACACACACACGTACAGTACACATTTATACACACACACACTTACAGCGGTTGCCCAATTTGTCAATCAGGAATCCTGCCATGATCACCACCACAGCGTTCCTGTGAAACAAACACACACACACACATATAACCACAATTCTGTATCCGTGTGTGTGTCCGTGTGTGTGTGCGCTTCCATGTGTTCGCACTCACGTCCATGCGTAGGCAGCGTACAGTAGGTTGTACTCCTGAGGAGTCAGGCCGAGTCCCTCTAAACACTCCGTCTCATTCCCCAGCGTGGAGTTCACACATGTCAGGTTCTATCACAGAGACAGACAGTCAGTAAGAGTGTGTGTACAGTGAGGGGAAAAAAGTATTTGATCCCCTGCTGATTTTGTACGTTTGCCCACAGACAAAGAAATGATCAGTCTATAATTTTAATGGTAGATTTATTTGGACAGTGAGAGACAGAATAACAACAAAAAAATCCAGAAAAACGCATGTCAAAAATGTTATAAATTGATTTGCATTTTAATGAGGGAAATAAGTATTTGACCCCTCTGCAAAACATGACTTAGTACTTGGTAATGACTTAGTAATTACTTTTCATTTTCAATGCCCTGGCTGAGGAAAGAGGTTCTCACCCAAGATTTGACGGTACATGGCCCCGTCCGCCGATCGCCTTGATGCGGTGAAGTTGTCCTGCCCCTTAGCAGAAAAACACCCCCAAGCATAATGTTTCTACCTCCATGTTTGGCGGTGGTGATGGTGTTCTTGGGGTCATAGGCAGCTTTCCTCCTCCTCCAAACACGGCGAGTCGAGTTGATGCCAAAGAGCTCCATTTTGGTCTCATCTGACCACAACACTTTCACCCAGATGTCCTCTGGTGGTCAGATGAGATCAAAATGGAGCTGTTTGGGGGTGTTTTCTGCTAAGGGGACAGGACAACTTCACTACATCAAAGGGACGATAGACGGTTCCATGTGCCAGTCAAATCTTGGGTGAGAACCTTTTCCCTCAGCCAGGGCAAATGAAAAGTAATGAAAATACTAAGTCGTACCAAGCGTAATAAGTCATGTTTTGCAGAGGGGCAAATACTTATTTCCTCATTAAATGCAAATCAATATATAATTTTGACACCGTTTTCTGGATTTTAAACCTACCATTAAAATTATAGACTGATCATTTCTTTGTCAGTGGGCAAACGTACAAAATCAGCAGGGGATCAAATACTTTTTTCCCTCACTGTATGTGTGTGTGTGTGTGTGTGTGTGTGTATGCCTCTTTCTCACCCCCTGGAACTGTTGCTGTAGGACACTGGGGATGTCGAAGCAGAAGTATGAGCCGAACGTCAGCATGCAGTTAAAGAATAGCACCAAGAACCGGTAATATGCTACACACACACACACACACACACACACACACACACACACACACAGAGAAAGAGAGATCAGTACCAAAGTACATTTAACCCCTTGATACGTAAGATAGTTCCTACACCAGCCCAACACTACCCCGTGCACTACGTGTGTGTGAGTGGTGTGAGAACAGATCCAGCCGTGTTCTCTACAGAGTACACTACAGAGAATGAGATCCTGAGATCTGTTCTACAGCCGGTGGAGTGTGATACATCTAACACAATACAAAATAAAAGTCAACTAAAGAAGTTATTAATAAATAAATAAATAAATAAATAACCAGGCTACACACAGGCCTGGGCTTGTGTAAGATCAGGACTTTTATCAGAGATCCAGACTGGGTCTGTTTTTAGGAAAAGTACACATAAGTTTACAGGATTGAGTCACGTGATTAAAATAGGGACATTACCTCTCTCAGCTGGTTTCGCCATCCTGACCCCTGTGTGTGTGTGTGTGTGTGTGTATATATACGCGTGTGTGTGTGTGAGTGTGTGTATATATACGCGTGTGTGTATATATACGCGTGTGTGTGTGTGTGAGAGAGAGTGTGTGTCTATATATACGCGCGTGTGTGTGAGTGTATATATACGCGTGTGTGTGTGTGGGTGTGAGAGAGAGTGTGTGTGTGTATACGCGTGTGTGTGTTTGAGAGTGTGTGTGTGTGTGTGTGTGTGAGAGAGTGTGTGTCTATATATACGCGCGTGTGTGTGTACCTGATTCTGCGCAGCCGCACAACACTCAAAACGCCGCGCCTGAGCGTCACGTGCTCTTGATTCGCGTTCGAAGTCACATGACTAGATAACGGTTGTTTTAGTCAGCGCCGAATCAACACTGAGTGCTGATTGGCTGATCCGTGCTCTGCGAGAAAACCTAATAAAATCAGATCACAAGAAAAAGAAAAACTTGTAAAAATCGTCATGGATTTTTCAGATCCAGCCTCATCAGGCATTACAGGAGAAGACTCAGAGCTGTTATCTTAGCAAAGGGAGCTAGCACAAGCGAGGTAGTATTGATTAAAAGGGTGCCAATACTTGTTGCACCAATATATTTGACAAAGATATTATTTTTGATAAACTTATGTTGTGTTTGTAATTGTTTAAGATGCATGAGAGCAGAGTATTTTTGTGATTTTTTTTTAACAAAAGGTTAAACAATAAAGACAATTTTTCACAGCTTTCTTTGCTATTTATCAAGGGTGCCAATATTAATGGAGGGAACAGTACATGTATATATAGTGACCAGCTCCCTGAATACAGGTGCATAGAGTATGGGGTCCAGTCTGAACACTATGAAGCCGTATTCAGACTGGATTAGGTTTACATGGGGAGGTGGGATTATGGAATGTTTTTTTACAAACTGAAAAGATTATGGTGCATTGTACCTTCTATAAAATGAGCAGTAGAAATAACTCAAGGTAATATATATCTGACGGACTGACGTAGGTAAATATCGGACTGGGGGGTAGCGTGGTATAATTAAAACACTTCTGAGGGATACATTCGACTTTAACATCCACAAACATATACATCTCAATCTAAATCATTCTTTTTAGATGATTAGCATATTTAAATGTATTTAGATTATTATCAGACAGTGTTTGATAACTAAAATACCCCCCCACCCACACCATTGTATCGACTTTGGTATCGAGTATTGTGTACTTTTGGTGGTATCAGTACCGACTACTAGATTTTTAGTATTGTGTCATCCTTAGTACTGCCCAATAGTCCAAAGGCCATTTTATATTTACTTCTCCACTACTCCTATGTATTGCAGTATATATCCGATTGGAGATTCAATACCCTACACCCTATATATGGTAATTAAGTAGGTATAAGTATGTATTAAGTGTATAAAATAGCTCCAGGACCTTAAAGAGTGCACTGCAGAATCAGGACTTCTCTTACTTCAGTTCATAATGAGTGATCTGTCTGAATGTCTGTTCAGGAAATGTGAATAGTTTGAGAGTTTACACACAGAGTGAACATCACTGATGTCAGACTAGGGTAAAAAGTATTGTGTAATCCACAGTCTTATCCTGTTCCTCTGTGAAACAGCTGTCTCAGCTGATACAGTAATTATCCCTATGAGGCACAAAATGCCAGAACAAAAAGACAAACAAAACCGCCGCGTATACACAAACTGGGAACAGATCAAATGGTGTTACAGACGAATGAAGCACTGTACACAATACTGCGTCTCAGAATCTTCATGAGGAACCTGAGCTGCTTTTCCAGCAGTCCTGAAGATGTTCAACACCTCATGCTTAACACCACTCACAGATTGTCCTCTGTTTCTCTGGTTTTCTCCCGTCAGGGTGATTGTGTAGGGAACCGAGCTGCAGGACATAACTCATAACATAACATTAGTAAATGCTCTGCATGTAAGATGTCTGAAATGATCGAAGAGCTGTTTAAAGCTCAGCACTAAATATGGCCGAGGTGGTCAGATCTGTGACTAAAGCAGCTGATGAACAGTATTAAAGGAGACATGCACCCTGATTGCTTCCACTTCAGTTCAGTTTTATTTGTGTAGCGTGTTTAACAGTGGACATTGTCCCAGAGCAGAGTTACAGAAATATATCAATTCAGGATATAGATTTAAATGTATGAATTTATCACTAATGAGCAGCCAGAGGAGACGATGGTGAGGAAAAACTCCCTGAGACGATATGAGGAAGAAACCCTGAGAGGAACCAGACTCAAAAGGGAACCCATCCTCATCTGGGTCACACCTGATAGTGCGATTATAAAGGAGACACAACCCAGATCAGAGGTCAGTAGTAGGTCATTTTACACTTTAACCAGCGCTGTCTCTGTGCTATGATGAGGCTGAAATCCTGACTTATAGATTTCATGAATTCCTCTGTTTACCTATTAATCGAGCTTACATTTTCTGTTCACACTGAATGAAAATAAATAGCGGGTCAAACTTAAAGCAGTAAACACATATAGAGTAATCGTGTAAGTGTACGCATTACTTTCTGATACGTCTGAAGAAATATATTTTAGTGTCTACTATTTAAATGGTTTATTATACAGTGTAAGTATTTGATTTCTTCTGTTTTTGTGTTTATCTTGTACTAAATAGTTCCAGAAATTAAAAGAAAATCTGCGATAACTCAAAATACAGTTTTTAAATGAGAATGTCATTTATTTAAAAAAGTTATCCAATACTGACTGGGCCTGTGTGAAAATGTGTGAAAATGCCCCCGTACTAATTACTAATTCCCCAAATCTATTAAACTGTGTTGATAATGGGGTTCCTGCCTTGTGCCCGATGCTCCCTGGGGTAGGCTCCAGGTTCCCCGCGACCCTGAAGAAAGAGTAAGCAGTAGAAGATGGATGGATAACGGGATTCAGCTGGACAAGACACAACCAGGCCTGATTACTACAAACCCTGTTCAATCACATCTACACTTAATTTACAAAATCATGAAGTGGGTTAAAAGATCTTACTCACACACTACGCAAGGTTTAAAGAAATTCCACAAATGAATAGAAAGAAGGTGATTGAAATACATCAGTCTGGGAAAGGTTACAAAGCTATTTCAATGGCTCTGGGACTCCAAAGAGCCACAGTGAGAACCGTTATCTCCACATGGAAAAACTCGGCACAGTAGTGAACCTTCCCAGAAGTGTCCAACCTTCCAAAATTCCTCCAAGAGCATAGCAAAGACTCATCCAGGAAATCACAAAAGAGCCAAGGACAAAATCAAAGGACCTACAGGCCTCTCTTGCATCAATACAGGTCACTGTTCATGACTCCACTATCAGAAAAACACTGGGGGAAAATGGCTCCATGAAAGAGTGGTGAGGTGAAAACCACTGCTAACCCAGAAGAACATTAAGGCTCGTCTGAATTTCACCAAAACACACCTTGATGATCCTCAAACCTTTTGCGAGAATGTTCTGTGGACTGATGACTGGAAAGTGGAACTGTTTGGAAGACAGGGCTCCTGTTACATCTAACGTAAACCAAAGACCGAATTCCACAAAAAGAACATCATACCTACAGTCAAGCATGGTGAAGGAAGTGTGATGGTGTGGGGATGCTTTGCTTTGTGGCAATTAGTTTTTCACATGGGTGATAGGTGTTGGATAACGTTTTTTGCTTCACTTTAAAAAAATAAAAACAAAAACTACCGTAATTTCCGGACTATAAGCCGCTACTTTCTTCACACACTTTGAACACTGCGGCTTAAACAATGATACGACTAATTTATGGATATGGAACGAGCTTCATGCTGCCTGTTACACCATGGCCAGCAGAGGGGACTGTGGCACGGCTCCTGACTGGTCACGTGACTTTGTTTTGGTTCGCTCACTTCCTGCTTGAGCGTTTAGTTTAGTTTAAGTGTCTTTAATGTGCCCCAGGTGTCCATGTTTTGGTTTGATTATGTTTACTATTTAAACCCCTCGGTTACTTGAGCACTTCGCTCAGTATTATAGTTTGTAAAGGTTAGATAGGTGATGTCGATTGTTTCCATGCCTTGATTCATGATCTCATTTTATGCCACGATTCCAGTTTCTCGTTTTCCGGTGAAGACCAAGTTTTCTTTGGTTTTGAGTTACGTGTTTAATAAAGACTTCGATCTGCACCTGCATCCGCCTCCAGTCCCATTTCGTAACACCGCCAAAACATTTAGCCTCGTCACATCGGACCAATGAAACTGTTCGAATTAAATCAAACGCACTCACACTAAATTCTTCAGATCAGTCATTTTGCACTTCATGCACACCCCCTCATCAGGGAAAACACACGAAGAAATGCATATAATGCCGCTTTGAAGTTAAAGGCGATCGATCTGGCTGTCGAAGAAGGAAATAGAGCTTCTGCATGTAAGCTTGGCATCAGTGAATCGATGGTGAGATGGTGGAGACAGCAGCGTGAAGAACTGACTCTGAAACTGAAGCTTTCAGAGGCGGTGTGTGACGAAGTACTGCTAATTCTGAGGCTGTTCAATTCCGATACTGAAAAAGACGACTTTAGTGGTTTTAGTGTGCAGGAGGAAGATGAAGATAACGATCAATGACTTTTTCCTGGTAGGCAACTGTATTTTAATTTTTTTTAACCAGCTGTGTTACAGGCACTGTTCGGAAAAAAGCATTTAATTAAAAGTTTAAAAAAATCTTTCTGTGTAAATATCTCATGTTACAACGTGGACACCTGCGGATTATAGACAGGTGCGGCCTATATATTTTCTTTTTAAAATTAGCGGGTGCGGCTTATATTCAGGTGCGCTCAATAGTCCGAAAATTACAGTATAATGTGTGTTTACTCAGGTTGCATTTGTTTTAGGTTGTATTTCATTTGAAGATCTAAAACTATTTAGTATGAGTATCACGATGGGGACAAGTACTTTTTCACAGCACTGTATGTCTTTTTTAATAAACCACTCTCTTGTCTTTACTTTCTATGGAGGTTTAAATAAAAAAAACAATGTTAATAAAGAAAACAAAAATAACTCAAATAAGCTGTGAGCTATATGAATGGTGGGAGTGAAAATAGAATATATTACTTTCCATATTTAAACAAGATCAATATATATCACTGGACAATATGATGAGAAAAAATATTTTTACTTTCAGTTCTTAATCAAAATAAATTCAAACTTCACACTGATCTGTGAGTGAGTGTGTGTGTGTGTGTGTGTGTGTGTGTTTGTGATGTCACCACAAGTCCATGATTTACATATTAAATCTGAGCAGCTCTTCTTTCAGATGCATTTCCCACAATTCCCTAATCCAGCACCAGCTCAGGATTCTGGGAAATCATAAACCGGTGCACACGATTTGACAGTTCAGGTCCGATGCGCCTTTCTTTAGCTCCGCCTCTCACAGTGAGGTCAGCCAATAATCCACGCTGCTCTTCTTCTGACTCTGCTTTCTCATAGGCCTGATTGGACCGAGAGAGGGGGAAAGAAAGAGAGCAAGAGAGAGAGCGAGAGAGAGAGAGAGAGCAGATTATTCAACATGAACACTATGCAGTACAAAGATCTAGGAAGAAGAATGAGTAAGTATAAGTTCAGTAGTGGTTTATTTCACTATAAACATGTAGGCCACTGTGGGCGTGTCCCAAGTCACACACTCTATTCAGTATATAAATGTTGAGAGCCTATCACAGTTGCCGTATACTATAGACCAGTGGTCCCCAACCTTTTTGTCACCGCGGACCGGTCAACGCTTGAGAATTTTACTGCGGCCCGGGGGGGTTGAACCGTCAGATAAGGCTTCTGCATGTTGGTGTGCCCACTAAGACTCACAAGCTCCTCTCCTCTCAACCACTACCCTAATGCTCTCTGACTCTGGTCGCTATGGTAACGTTTAAACATCCCTTCAAAATAAAATACAGATACGCCACAAAAACTAATATAAAGAACATTTTATTTTCATGAAAATTTTAACTCACGATAATGCGATCTTTTTAACAACAGCCTCTCCTAGAAGTTCACGGCAAATGTCTTCAGTGGAGGGCAAGATCAATTCTTCACCAATAGTGAATGGCTTTTTAGCCTTAGCAATACGGTTAGCCACCAAGTACGATGCTCTCAGTGCATTCGCATTTACTGACGTGGTGGCCCTCAGTAATTTCTTCTATCCGTCGTGTTCCTGTTTTTTTTCTTTCAAAATACTTCAGGAGCTTGTCTTTTAATCGAGGGTGCATGGTCTCCAGGTGTCGAAGCAGTTTTGAAGGCTTTATTGCCTCATTAGTGAGCTGGTCGCGCGCATATTATGCAGAGCAGGCTTGGTATGTGGGAATCACCTACCGGGATAAATCCATATTTCAAGTAGGACTCCTGGTATTGTCTGTTAAAAGCTTTATTTTTCTTGGAAGTGGGCTCTTCTCCTGTCTCTTCACCGGGCCTTTTCCCCTTCACAAAGAAACTTTCCAAAAACATCTGTTTCTTACTCATTTTGCTCGCTTGTGGGTTCAATGTTGGCGCGCAAGACGTAACCGAGAGAATCCGGTCATTTCTCAAAATAAAAGGTTTATCGTTCAGATTCAGATAATACATAAAACGGATATATTTAATTATTTCTTGTGCGGCCCGGTACCAATTGATCCACGGACCGGTACCGGTCCGCGGCCCGTGGGTTGGGAACCACTGCTATAGACTACTATAGTGAATGTTTAGAGTAAACCTGTAATACGCAGTCCACAAGAAGGTCTTGAACTGGACCTATGTATGCCAATCATCAACAAGAGAACAGAATGATGTACTGATGATGGTTTAACATCTTTACACACAGTCAAATTTACAACCAGGATTATATCTGAAAATCAGACTTATATCTGAACATCAGGCTTGTATCTCAACATCAGGCTTGCATCTTAACATCAGGCTTGTATCTGAACATCAGGCTTGTATCTCAACATCAGGCTTGTATCTGAACATCAGGCTTGTATCTCAACATCAGGCTTATATCTCAACATCAGGCTTATATCTCAACATTAGGCTTGTATCTCAACATCAGACTTGTCTGAACATCAGGCATATATCTGAACATCAGGCTTATATCTGAACATCAAGCTTATATCTCAACATCAGACTTGTATCGCAACATCAGGCTTGTCTGAACATCAGGCTTATATCTGAACATCAGGCTTATATCAGAACATATTTTTATTGTTGGTCACAGAGGCAATTAGTACATCAATGAAGTTTTAAATGTATGGAGTTTGTGAATTAGAACTTCATTAAGATTCATTTGTTGGATGATTGATACAATATATATGGTTAGGTTCTGCCCTACCTGCCCCTATGAATAAGCCACCACTGGAAGCATGTAAAAACACAGAAGACTCTAAAAGGTAGTGGCCTCTGGGTGGAGGGGCCACAGGTTGAGGAATCTGGGAAGATCCAGACTTTGGAAGACAGACTCTGGGAGGAAGGCTTTGGGAGAACCTGAGGTAAATACTCTCTGTATAACTCTGGGTAGGTGGTGGACCCTAGAATAATGTTACCTGCAGGAGGAGTTGGGGGGAGGGGTAAGCAGTGGTCACAGCTGCTGCCATGGACACACTGACACGGTTGAGCTGCTGTATCTGTCTTGTCCACACCTGAGTGAGGCCCCGCCCACTACGCTCAACACGCACTCCCCCTGCCCACAAACCATCCACACAGAAACCCAGATCAGGAACGTCCTGCAGTGTTCTGAACACACACACACACACACAAATTAAATGGAGATCAGGCAACACGGTAAAGAATAGAGAACCCTGTGTGTGTGTGTGTGTGTGTTGTGTGTGTGTGTGTGAAGAGAGAGAGAGAGAGAGAGAGGGAGAGAGAGAGAGAGAGAGACTGACCTAAAGGGGCGTTTAGATAAGGCCTTGGTAACAGCACACACATGACCCGTGACTTCCTCCCAGCCAAACAGGAAGTGGACTGTCACATTCTTGCTCAGCTGCAGGTACACCAGCACCTAAACAACATGGAATCACACAAACTATCACATCACACAAAACATCATCCTATCATTTATCCTTAATGTTTAAGCTTGACGGTCTCAACTGAACTGGAGAGACAGGAAGTTATTATCTTAACTGAGCTTATTAGCTACTTCTAGATGGCTAACTAGCTAGAATAAAGCTAGCACACAAAATAGTTGGTGTGTTATCTATCTAGTTTATAACTAGCTGGCTTAGCGAGTAGCATGTCAACAAGTTAATTTGCTAATTAGCCGCTGAATACCCTGCTATCAGTATACGTTGTAGATTTTCCCTGTTTGCTTCTTAGCTTACTAGCATGCTAATTTGCATCCTAACTCAAACAGTAACTACTACATAAGTTGTTAGCTAACAAATAACTGGTTTGCTAACGTGCAAATTATTGTACAGTGAATTTTCTAAATGTTATGGAGTCAACACTATGACATCATCAGAGATAAAGGTCAAGTGTTAAGTGACAGCAAGGAGTGACCTCTGACCTGCTCGATGTCCTGAAGTCTGAGTTGAGAACGAGGACACAACTCGTCTTCATCATTGTCATCATCATACGAGCCATCACTACATACATACACATGGCCTTGTATAACTGTACATCCCAGGACCTCATAAGTAAAGTGTGTGTGCGTGTGTGTGTGTGTACCGTTGACAGATCTGTCCCCCGGTCACCAGCAGTGAAACAACTGCCCCCGTGTTTCTGTTCAGATATTCACAGAGGGGCTGAAACAGAGAATTCGCCTCCTGACAACCACCAATCAGAGCCTGAGATGGACAACAGGAAACGCATCACACCCTTACACAGCTGCTTTATTTCTTTCATTTAAATTTACATTTAGATTTACATTCACTTAGCAGACGCTTTTATCCAAAGCGACTTACAAATAAGCAAAGCGATATATCAAGCAGGGAACAATGCAAGTAGTATTGGTATATATCCATACCTGCAGTATGGATATATACCTTCTCAGACAGGCCACGCCCACAAGAAACAAAGACGGGAAGTGGACGAGGGAAAGTGTTCGTAACGTAAACGAGACACAGCCTATGTGTAAGCAATGTGGGGTTTTTACTTGTTTGATGGACATCATCATGTCCTTGAACTCCAACTGAGTGACCACCATCAGCACCTGATCTTCCTCAACCACCCTGTCTTCATCCTCAATCTACAGACACACACACACACACACACACACGAGTCAGTGTGTGTGAGGCAGTGATTTACTATGAAAGTTTTTGTAGTGCAGAATGAACAAGCATTTGTACTCAGTGACTCCTACTGGAGGAGGTCAGGAACTGCTTGCTGGCAGTGGCAGTCACGGAGCATGAGACGTTTAGGTGAGATCTGAGGATCTGTAGTGTGATGGTGCTTTGTGACCAGGTTTCTGTGCTAATGTAGAGCCTTATCATCAGGACTGAACAAAGAAATGGAACACAACGAGTTTCCTTCTGCAGAACAGTTCCCTTTTTCCTTCCTGCATAGTTCCGTATAACCCGAGACTGATCATAAACGGACTTACAAATGGGTTGTTTAACAAAATAATTCTTACAATTGCGGCGTTGTATTGCGGCGGCTGAGAAGGGTCCGCTGTTGTTATACAGCACGAGAGCGGCCTCTAGACCTCTAGTCTCACTTTCTGTTTTCTCTGTAATGAGCCTGTCAGAGAGAGACACACACACAGAGATACATAGAGAGAGACAGAGAGAGACACACACAGAGAGAGAGAGATACAGAGAGAGAGAGAGAGAGAGACAGAGAGAGAGACAGAGAGAGAGACAGAGAGAGAGACAGACAGAGTGAGAGAGAGAGAGAGATAGATACAGAGAGAGAGACAGAGAGAGAGAGATACAGAGAGAGAGAGACACAGAGAGAGACACAGAGAGAGAGAGACAGAGAGAGAGACACAGAGAGACAGAGAGAGAGACACAGAGAGAGACAGAGAGAGAGATATACAGAGAGAGACACAGAGACAGACAGAGAGAGAGAGATACAGAGAGAGAGACACAGAGAGAGACAGACAGAGAGAGAGAGATACAGAGAGAGAGACACAGAGAGAGAGATACAGAGAGAGAGACACAGAGAGAGACAGACAGAGGGCTCTCTTACAGAGATAGAGAGATAGACAGACAGAGAGAGAAGAGATGCAGGTGAGGGAACAACTGCTTAGCTCAGCTATAGCGTAAGTGAGAACAGGAAGGACTCGTCTCTCAGATGTTTCACGACATTAAATGTAACAATAAACTGTTAAAATTTTCGACTTGTCGTTCATGCATAAATCTCACGATCTGGAGCGTTATTCCTTCTATAACCAGGACACTGTGACAGCGTAAGATCTAACGCAGGAACGATTAAATTGTTAATAAATCATCACTAAAGTGTGTTGTAGTGTGTTGCAGTGTGTTAGTGTGTGTTAGTGTGTGTTATTGTGTGTTGCAGTGTGTCGCAGTGTGTTATTGTGTGTTGCAGTGTTATTGTGTGTTGCAGTGTGTTGTAGTGTGTCGTAGTGTGTTATTGTGTGTTGTAGTGTGTTAGTGTGTGTTGTAGTGTGTTGTAGTGTGTTGTGTGTGTTGTAGTGTGTTAGTGTGTGTTGCAGTGTGTTATTGTGTGTTGTAGTGTGTTAGTGTGTGTTGTAGTGTGTTATTGTGTGTTGTAGTGTGTTGCAGTGTTAGTGTGTGTTGCAGTGTTATTGTGTGTTGCAGTGTTATTGTGTGTTGCAGTGTGTTGTAGTGTGTCGTAGTGTGTTATTGTGTGTTGCAGTGTGTTAGTGTGTGTTGCAGTGTGTTATTGTGTGTTGTAGTGTGTTGCAGTGTGTTATTGTGTGTTGTAGTGTGTTAGTGTGTGTTGCAGTGTGTTATTGTGTGTTGTAGTGTGTTGCAGTGTTTTAGTGTGTGTTGCAGTGTGTTGTAGTGTGTTGCAGTGTTAGTGTGTGTTGTAGTGTGTTATTGTGTGTTGCAGTGTGTTTTAGTGTGTTGCAGTGTGTTAGTGTGTGTTGTAGTGTGTTAGTGTGTGTTGTAGTGTGTTAGTGTGTGTTGTAGTGTGTTGTAGTGTGTTATTGTGTGTTGTAGTGTGTTAGTGTGTGTTGTAGTGTGTTGTAGTGTGTTATTGTGTGTTGTAGTGTGTTAGTGTGTGTTGTAGTGTGTTGTAGTGTGTTATTGTGTGTTGTAGTGTGTTAGTGTGTGTTGCAGTGTGTTATTGTGTGTTGTAGTGTGTTAGTGTGTGTTGTAGTGTGTTATTGTGTGTTGTAGTGTGTTGCAGTGTTAGTGTGTGTTGCAGTGTTATTGTGTGTTGCAGTGTGTTATTGTGTGTTGCAGTGTGTTATTGTGTGTTATTGTGTGTTGTAGTGTGTTGGTGTGTTATTGTGTGTTGCAGTGTGTTATTGTGTGTTGCAGTGTGTTAGTGTGTGTTATTGTGTGTTGCAGTGTGTTAGTGTGTGTTATTGTGTTGCAGTGTGTTATTGTGTGTTGTAGTGTGTTATTGTGTGATGTAGTGTGTTGCAGTGTTAGTGTGTGTTGCAGTGTGTTATTGTGTGTTGTAGTGTGTTAGTGTGTGTTGTAGTGTGTTGCAGTGTTAGTGTGTGTTGTGTGTGTTGTAGTGTGTTATTGTGTGTTGTAGTGTGTTGGTGTGTGTTGCAGTGTGTTAGTGTGTGTTGTAGTGTGTTGCAGTGTGTTGCAGTGTTAGTGTGTGTTGCAGTGTTATTGTGTGTTGTAGTGTGTTGCAGTGTGTTAGTGTGTGTTATTGTGTGTTGCAGTGTGTTAGTGTGTGTTGTAGTGTGTTATTGTGTGTTGTAGTGTGTTGCAGTGTGTTATTGTGTGTTGTAGTGTGTTAGTGTGTGTTGTAGTGTGTTATTGTGTGTTGTAGTGTGTTGCAGTGTGTTATTGTGTGTTGTAGTGTGTTGTAGTGTGTTGCAGTGTGTTAGTGTGTGTTGCAGTGTGTTATTGTGTGTTGTAGTGTGTTGCAGTGTGTTGTAGTGTGTTGTTGTGTGTTGTAGTGTGTTAGTGTGTGTTGTAGTGTGTTATTGTGTGTTGTAGTGTGTTGTAGTGTGTTGCAGTGTGTTATTGTGTGTTGCAGTGTGTTAGTGTGTGTTATTGTGTGTTGTAGTGTGTTGCAGTGTGTTATTGTGTGTTGTAGTGTGTTGCAGTGTGTTAGTGTGTGTTGCAGTGTGTTATTGTGTGTTGTAGTGTGTTGCAGTGTGTTATTGTGTGTTGCAGTGTGTTAGTGTGTGTACTGTAGTAGTGTTACACAGACTGGTAGTTTTCTGCTCCAGCTGACGGAGTGTGTGAGCTCGTGCTCCTCTACTCGGTTCCTCCACTCCAAGCCAGCCAGTGTACTCAACAACACATCACACCCAGAGTCCTGCAGCAACACTACACAAACACACACACACACACACATTCCTGTGTGTAAATCTCACCATGATTCATTATGACTTGTGTCATTTTGTGCAGTTTGTTCATTTTATTGCATTATTCATAACCAGGGGACGCTCTTTATGGTCGGCTGATGATGGAAGCAAAAGGGGCGGAGACATGAGCGGCCTGTGAGAAACCACAGACTTTAGGGACAGCCGTTTCATGTGAAATGTTTAGTCTTAGAGACCAACATTGTCTGTTCCTTTCACTGAGTGTACAGTCCCCTCTGAAAGTATTGGAACACAAGGACAGTTCATGTGTGTGCTGGACACCAAAGACATTTGGGTTTGAGATCAAATGCTGGAGATGCTTTAGATCAGACGATAGATCAGAATTTCAGCTTTAATTTCCTGGTGCTTACAGCTGGATGTGTTAAAGAACTTGAAACATGGAACCTTTTGTATCAGAACACCCGATTTTTTGGTGAGCAAAAGAACAGATCAATCGTGTAAAGTAAATGAAAGTAAATAACACTTAATATTCAGTTGCATATCTTTTACTCGCAGTCACTGCATCAATCCTGCGCCTCACTGACACCAAACTGCTGGTTTCTTCTTCTGTGAAGCTTCTCCAGGTTTTTCCTGCAGGTTCTTTCAGCAGTTGTTTGTTTCGGGGGGTTTCTGCCTTCAGTCTCCTCTTTAGGAGTCTAAAACCTTCCACTTTTCCCCTGATGAAGTCCTGTGTTGAGGTAGAAATGTGTTTTGGATCGTTGTCTTGCTGCATGATGAAGTTCCTCCTGATTCATTTGGACACATTTCTCTGTAAATCTACAGACAGAATGTTCCTGTAAACTTCTGAATTCATTCTACTGCTCCCATCATGAGTTCATCATCAATGAAGATTAGTAAGAACGTTCCAGAAGCAGCCATGAAAGCCCAAGCCTTGACACTACCTCCACCATTTTTCACAGATGAGCATGTTCTGGATCATAAGCAGATCCTTCCTTTCTCCACACTTTGGTCTTTCCATCATTTTGGTAGAGGTTCATCTTGGTTCTAGAACTTTTGTGGCTCGTCTCTGTATTTCTTTATGAATTCCAGTCTGGATTTCTGATTCTTACTGCTGATGAGTTTCTGATCATCTGATGTTGTTTTCCTTGGCCGACCCGTTCGGTGTCTGGTCCTCAGTACACCAGAGGTTTCGTTCTTTTTCAGCACAGATTGTTGTGTTGGTTATACCCAATGCTTCTGCAATATCTCTGATATATTTTCCCTTTTTTCTCAGCCTCAAAGGCGCTTGTTTTTCTCCTATAAACAGCTCTCTGATCTTCATGTTGGTTTATCCTTTTTAACCTGTCTTCACGGGTGTAACTGAAATCTTAAACCAAGAGCAGATCTATTTATTGTTTAAACAATCAATCTAACAGGACACACCTGGGTAACACAAAATACCTGTCAGTCACATTCCAATATTTTTGCTCACCTAAATATTAGTTGGTCTGATACAAAATGTGCTATGTTCTATGTTGTTTAACACGTCTACATATAAATACAATAAAGTGTGTGTGCGTTCTGTAAGAGTGTGTGACAGCTCGACACGTTACAGGTCCTAAAACCGTACGAGAATTCCCAAATCTGGGAGAAACTCCGACTGTAGACACGAGTATATACTTTATTTAATATTATCGTTCATATTAACATTACTGATATACAGTTTATCAGCTCCAGTTTATTTATGGGTATATAAATAAACTGTAGGTCTGTGTTACCCTGCACAAAGTATTGGCACCCCTCTACCTGGTAGATCTTAATGGGACCACCACTGCGCAGATGTGGTGTGTGTTACCAGTTACACAGTGGTGATGGGAACAGTATCTGCTCGTTATTTTACGATGAGTGATAGGGAAGGTGCCAATACTTCAGACCTGGTCCTGTTCATGATGAGGATGAAGATGAAGGATACCTGGGTGGATGCTGACAGTGACGGTCTTTAAATATTCCTCAGGTTTCAGTCTTTTAACTCTTTCAGCTGCCTCCTTCTTCCTCTTCTGCTCCTGTCTCTTCTCCTCCTTCTGTCTCTCTCTCTGTCTGTCTCTCTCCCCCTTCTGTCTGTCTCTCTCCTCCTTCTGTCTCTCTCTCTCCTCTCTCCGTCTCTCCTTGTCCGCACTCCTCTCCCCCCGGGTTCCTCTCCTCCTTCCCCCGGGACTTGGGCTCCGGACAGCGGGCGCAGGTGGAGGCTCTACCCGGGTCTCGGCGCTCCGTGTCTCCGGCTCCGCCTCCGAGTCGGATATCTCCCAGGTCTGAGCTCTCTTTAACTCCGCCATGGTGTGGTTAGTTACCGCGGATCCTACCGCTGCATGTGTTCACCTGCGCAGTACACACCTGTACTCCTCACTGCGCATGCGTAATAAGAAGCGCCATAATAGAAAATGACGGGTCCTCATAAAAGACAAAGCTCGGCTGTAATCCCGCTGCGTGTCTTAATTCATTTTTTGACTTCTTTATTTAACATTAAACTGAAGGTAAATACCGCCCCCTACTGGACTGGTGTGACTCTAAATCCTCTCTGAAATTCCTGTTTCTCTTAAATGTGAAATAATTTAAACAGTGCTGTGCTAATGTTTTGTGATTTCAGCTGTTTGATATTTTGAGACTTTATAGGCTTGACCTAGACACACTTGGTTTTTTTTTTTCTTACAGTAATGCACATTCAGAAATGGTGCTAAACTAAACCGTACCCTTCCTTCTCACAGGGGTGGAACCCTCAATCTTTTACCTACAAACTGGAGGTAGTGTATCTTTATAACAGGTCATTATGGTCCAATTGTGTACCTTAAATCATTGTTACAGGTGGACTGTATCCAGGTTCCCAGGTGATGAATATAATTTAAAGGTACACAATATAAGTGTACCACCCCAGTGATGAGGAACGGTGCAGTTTAGTACTCTATTGTTGTGAGTGTGTGTGTGTGTGTGTGTGTGGTGTTGATCTTTACTCAGATTAGTGTTAATACTTTATTTCCTTCTGACTCGTTCTGTTCTGTTAATTCATCCGATATGCAGGTCATTTCCAAACACCCTGTACAACAACATCCACGAAACTCATCATAATAAAGAAGGCACATGGTCACTAAAAGAAGCTGTAGACTAGTCAGAAATGTTTACATACTTGTTTACAAACAAGCTCAATCAATAAATCAGTTCAACATAACTGAACAAATATTGTGTTAAATCTTTTCCCACTTTAAGAGGAAGTGTGTGTGTGTGTGAGAGAGAGAGAGTGTATGAGAGAGAGACTGTAGGAATCAGTATCAGGAGGAAATTAAACAATAAAAATCACGACGTGTAATTGCGCAGATGCCTGGTGAACAGCAGGGGGCAGTAAACACACACAACCATAAAACCACATAAAGAGCGCGAAGAAGAAACCGGTCGGAAATCAACCAATCACACGCTGCGTTATCGGTGACGTGACACGATTGCGGAAGTGATGGATGTAAAGGGTGGTAAGATCCCCGTTTACTCACATTTTAGTTCAAATCTAAAGGTTTAGATCTCTCAGAGTGGAGGGGACAGGGACAGGGACAGGGCTGTTAGCATGGATTAAATGATCATTAGTGATAAAAATGACCTGTTTATCAGAGGTGTAACAGTCACATCTGATCAGTACTGCACAATTATTTACATCTTTATTTTATTCCTTTTTGTAAAAGTGTCTTTGTCTAAATATGTGCAGTTGCTTTTGCAAATCTGTAAAATAAATAAATAAATACTCGGCGAGTGTGTGTGTTGAGTGAGTATGTGTGTGTATGTGTGTGTGTCTGAGTGTGTCTGAGTGAGTATGTGAGTGTGTATGTGAGAATGTGTGTCTGAGTGTGTGTGAGTGTGTGTATTAATATACCGAAATAATTTGTCTACTGTATACACCAAACCTGCAGCAGATGAAAAGTCGTCCAGTTTCCTCAGGAACACAGAGAGACAGGTGGAGATGTGTGCTGTCTGGGATTGTATTAGTCACCTCTCTCTGTCTGTCTGTCTGTCTGTCTCTCTCTCTCTCTCTCTCTCTCTCTCTCAGACAGGGGGAATCTGGAGAAGGTGCACCGTGTGGTGTTGGTTCTGTCGGGTAAAGGGGGAGTGGGGAAGAGCACCATCACTACAGAGTTAGCGCTCGCTCTGTTACACGCAGGGAAGAAGGTAAACACACACTGAGCGGTACACAAGGAAGAGGAAGTTTGATATTTGAGATAAGTCAGAATTGTATGTGTGTGTGTGTGTATGTGTGTGTGTGTGTGTGTGTGTGCGTGCGTGCAGGTCGGGGTGTTGGACGTGGACCTGTGTGGGCCGAGTATCCCCCACATGCTGGGTGTGAGTAAACACGAGGTCCATCAGTGTGACGCGGGCTGGGTCCCCGTGTGTGTGGAGCGTCTGTCCCTCATGTCCATCGCCTTCCTGCTGGACGACCCCGATGACGCCATCGTTTGGAGAGGACCCAAAAAGACCGGTCTGACCTCTGACCTTTCACCTCATTACCATGTCCCATGTATCTTATATCTCTCAGACCTGTGATATGAGTTTCTTTCCTCCTCTCTCACTGGTGGATGTTTGTTAATCTCTCAGCTCTGATTGGTCAGTTTGTGAGTGATGTGGCATGGGGGGAGCTGGATGTGTTGCTGGTGGACACGCCCCCCGGCACATCCGATGAGCACCTGGCTGTCCTGGAGAACCTGAAAAAACACAGAGTGGATGGAGCTGTACTGGTCACCACACCACAGGTACACGCACACACATCTCACCACACCACAGGTACATACAGTGAGGGAAAAATTTGATTTGATATTTGATCCCCTGCTGATTTTGTACGTTTGCCCACTAACAAAGAAATTATCAGTATATATATATATATATATATATATATATATATATATATATATAAAATCAGTCTAGTTTTAATGGTAGATTTATTTGAACAGTGAGAGACAGAATAACAACAAAAAAAATCCAGAAAAACGCATGTCACAAATATTATAAATTGATTTGCATTTTAATGAGGGAAATAAGTATTTGACCCTTCTGCAAAACATGACTTATTACTTGGTGGCAAAACCCTTGTTGGCAATCACAGAGATCAGACGTTTCTTGTAGTTGGCCGCCAGGTTTGCACACATCTCAGGAGGGATTTTGTCCCACTCCTCTTTGCAGATCTTCTCCAAGTCATTAAGGTTTCGAGGCTGACGTTTGGCAACGCGAACCTTCAGCTCCATCCACAGATTTTCTATGGGATTAAGGTCTGGAGACTGGCTAGGCCACTCCAGGACCTTAATGTGCTTCTTCTTGAGCCACTCCTTTGTTGCCTTGGCAGTGTGTTTTGGGTCATTGTCATGCTGGAATACCTATCCACGACCCATTTTCAATGCCCTGGCTGAGGGAAGGAGGTTCTCACCCAAGATTTGACGGTACATGGCCCCGTCCATCGTCCCTTTGATGCGGTGAAGTTGTCTTGTCCCCTAAGCAAGAAAAAACTCTCCCAAAGCATAATGTTTCCACCTCCATGTTTGACGGTGGGGATGGTGTTCTTGGAGTCACTCCTCCAAACACGGCGAGTTGAGTTGATGCCAAAGAGCTCCATTGACCACAACACTTTCACCCAGTTGTCCTCTGAATCATTCAGATGTTCATTGGCAAACTTCAGACGGGCATGTATATGTGCTTTCTTGAGCAGGGGGACCTTGCGGGCGCTGCAGGATTTCAGTCCTTCACGACGTAGTGTGTTACCAATTGTTTTTTGGTGACTATGGTCCCAGTTGCCTTGAGATCATTGACAAGATCCTCCCGTGTAGTTCTGGGCTGATTCCTCACTGTTCTCATGATCATTGCAACTCCACGAGGTGAGATCTTGCATGGAGCCCCAGGCCGAGGGAGATTGACAGTTCTTTTGTGTTTCTTCCATTTGCGAATAATCGCACCAACTGTTGTCACCTTCTCACCAAGCTGCTTGGCAATGGTCTTGTAGCCCATTCCAGACTTGTGTAGGTCTACAATCTTGTCCCTGACATCCTTGGAGAGCTCTTTGGTCTTGGCCATGGTGGGGAGTTTGGAATCTGATTGATTGATTGCTTCTGTGGACAGGTGTCTTTTATACAGGTAACAAGCTGAGATTAGCAGTACTCCCTTTAAGAGTGTGCTCCTAATCTCAGCTCGTTACCTGTATAAAAGACACGTGGGAGCCAGAAATCTTTAGGATTGAGAGGGGGTCAAATACATATTTCCCTCATTAAAATGCAAATAAATTTATAACATTTTTGACATGCATTTTTCTGGATTTTTTTGTTGTTATTCTGTCTCTCACTGTTCAAATAAACCTACCATTAAAATTATAGACTGATCATTTCTTTGTCAGTGGGCAAACGTACAAAATCAGCAGGGGATCAAATACTTCTTTACCTCACTGTACACACACACAAACAGAACCGTCACCATACTACAGGTGTACACACATGCATGCATATAAGATATACTAAAACTGTGTGTAATACATCTGTGTGTGTGTGTGTGTGAGGCGGTATCTACGGGAGACGTGCGGCGTGAGATCACTTTCTGTAAGAAGACGGGCGTGAAGATTTTGGGCATAGTGGAGAACATGAGTGGCTTTGTGTGTCCTCACTGCACGGTAAGACACACACACATTCTCACACACACACAGGCCTGCCAACATTAATTGGACCTGTAATAAAGATAGAAATCCAAAGACACTGTTTCCCTATTACACCTGATCCACTCATTACGTGTGTGTGTGTGTGTGTGTGTGTGTAGGAGTGCACCAGTATCTTCTCTAAAGGAGGAGGAGAGGAACTCGCCAAACTCACTGGATCAAAGTTCCTGGGTGAGTACCGAAAACACTGGTAACCGGGGCACAAACTTTTGCACTTAAGTATATATTTATACGTATTGTGTGTGTGTGTGTGTAGGCTCGGTGCCGTTGGACCCTCTCCTGAGTGCAAGTGTAGAGGAAGGTCGTGATTTCCTGCAGGCTTTTCCGAACAGCGCCACCTACAACTCCATCAGAGACATCGCAGATACGCTGCTGACCAGCCTGGAGCACTGACGCCCTTCATCACCATCATCATCATCATCATCGTCGTCAGTGTAGTGACAGAACAGTGTACAGGAGCAGGACTGTGGAACCACTGACATACACATACACCACAGCGTGTGTGTGACTTACAAACATGACCAACCTCACACACACAGCTTCTCTCATATCTGTGTTTGTATCATGTTTTTGACTGTGTGTGTGTGTGTGTGTGTGTGTGTGTGAGAGAGAGAGCTTTGTGTATAGACACATTTGTAATAAAGAAACAGCTGAAGTGTGTTTTGCGTGTTCACCTCTCACCAGAGTTTTCCATCATCAGTGTTTTTATTGTTCTTCAGGTGTGTTTGTGCGCTGGTAGTAATGGAGCTCAAATAGTTCCTTGGAGGGCCGATTTTTGCATATTACCCAAAGACCATTAAAATTAGAAGCAAATACTCACATCCATAAACCCAAATGGAGATAGAAAAAAGACGACCAGCCGTGAGTGAGGAAAAGCAAGGGTCCAGTTTTTATTTCGGTCCACCACACGAGATCCACACCAATGACAATTCCCAGAAGTGATCTGATAACTGGAGCAAAAGCTCCAGTATGTATAGCTTATGTACACAGTAAAAAACCAATAAATTTCTGAAGGCCTCTCACACAGTTACCATTAGGCTAAAAATAGCTGCTCAAACAGTTACCATTAGGTAAAAAAACAAGCCTCTCACGATTACCATGAGGAAAAAAAAAATTCTCAAAAATTGACCATTAGGATTGAAAATAAGAGAGAGAGAAAAGAAAACAATTTGGAGCAACGACCTTAGTCGACCAGCTATTCGTATAAATAGCTCCTCACGGTTCTCTCCCAAACATTCAAGGCCCATGTCTACAGCATGCCCGACCCTTCCCCGGGAGAAAAGAATCCTTCATCCTCCGCATTACGAGTAAGTTTCTTTTACCTTTTTATTCTGTATCTTCTGGTTTTATTATTTCATATGTTTTATATTTCTATTTTATATATGGCCACACTACTTGCAAGTGGTTTAATGTACTCCCTACTTCATAATATTATTAAATTATCCTTATATCTTAATACTCCTTTTTTATTTATTCTTGTAAAGTTCTAATGTTGTGTGTGTGTGCGTTCGGGCCTTCGGGAGGGGGAGTTAGAGAGAGAGGGAGACAGAGAGAGTGTGTGTGTGCTATGTTTGCATGCCTGACCCTGAATGCGCAAGAGTGTGTGCGCCTCCATAACTCTCCTTCTCTGTGACTATTAAACCATAGTGTGTCAATCCCAAAATGTGAATCCTGTTCATCAAGATCCACCTAATACCAACTCTATGTGTCTAGGTGATGTGATACAATATGTGATATGTTTCACAGTGTGTAGGTGTGCTAGTGGTGGCTGAGCAACACAGTCACGTAGCATCAAACCACTGTTTGAATGTTTTGTAGAAAAAAAAAATCCATATTTATTTATTTTAAAAAATAACACTGAAAGGGGAATTTGTAAAAAACAAACAAACAAAACAAAAAAACCCAGACTAAATTTGAAGCATTTAAAGATTCGATACATCAAATAAAGATGTTATTTTTTACATTTTGTATAGTTACCTGTATCTAGGGCTCAGTACACCACTGGTTCCTTTCTTTCTCACAACATCCAGATTGTTGTAGAGGTTGTGCCCAGTGCCTGTGCAACGCCTCGGATCTTTTCCTCCCATAGACAGCTCTCTGATCTGATTGGTTCATGTTGGTTTATCCTTTTTAACAACAAATGCAGTTGTCACAGGTGAAACTGAAGGCTCAAACCAAGAGTAGATATTCAGGGCTGTTTATTGTTTAAACTATCAATCTAACCGAACACACCTGGGGAACAAGAAACACCTGTCAGTCACATGATCCTGTACGTTTGATCACTTTTGGGGAGCAAAAGGTGGGGTTAATCAAAAGGTGGCATGTTCCACGTCGTGTAACACTTTGTGATGTATAGATCAGGAAAGGAAGCTAGAGCTCTGATATCATCTCATTCATCTTGTGACCTGAAACCCGAACCTCACTGTACAGCGAGAACAATAGAATCGGCCTTGCTGTTCCAATACTTTTGGAGGGATGGTGTATTGAAATGTATTTAACGACCTTGCTATTATTGTTCTATCTCCCAGCTGGTCCCAGTGACTGCTGCTGCTCTGATCCAGCTCCAGGATGTCCTCTCTGGTTGTTAGACAGACGTATTTTAGCTCTCTCTCTCACACACACCACACACACACACACAGCCAACAACAGCTACGTATAATCGATGCACTGAATAAACATCTCACTATTTCTATGTTGGACTTCAGATGTGATCTCTTAAAGAACGATTCTCAACATGCACTTTATTTTACTGTTCACTACATTCAAGCCTTCTACTAGCCCCGCCCTCTGAGTGGGCACACATTACTCCATTACTCCTCCCCAGAATTGGCAGATCTGGTTCAGTTTTCCCAGGAGTGCCCTGGGTTTTACCTATACTCCCTCTCTCTCTGTGTGGGTGTGTTTATCTACAGATTCTTTTCTCTGGGAAAAAAAACCCCCACACGTAATAAACTATGAACATGAACATTTTAATCAATGAATCAGTCACAGCCATGTGAGATCGCACCTAACACACACACACACACACACACACACACACATACATACACACACACACACACACACACACACACACACAGTGTGTAAAGGAAACACCACACAACAGGTAAATTTAACTGGTGAGAGCCTGAGGAAGGCAAACACATACCTTTAATACAATCCATCATCACATACAGGAGAGAAACACACACACACACACACACACCAGGTGATACACACCTTTATACTTTATAATCATCATATTCATACGGGTAATGTGTCTATCACTTTCACTGTGTGTGTATATTTATATAAATTAAACCACCGGATAAAAATAAACACTGTTACACACACACACACACACTCATTCACACACACACACACACACACACTCACAAATATGAGTGTGAGAAATAAATGTAATTCCCAAAGTAGCACATGGACAGAGAGAGAGAGAGAGAGAGAGAGAGAGAGAGAGAGAGAAAGAGAGAGACAGAGAGAGAGAGAGACAGAGACAGAGAGAGATGGACAGAGAGACAGACAGATAGAGAGACAGACAGAGAGAGTGGCGTAAACGTTATTGAGACACAGCCCATCGCTCCTACAGGTTATTGAGACAAATCCGGATTTAAGATTTTCCCGTTCTCCTGTCTCGCCTCTCGTCCTCCCAGTCCTGCCATGGTGCATGCTGGGAGATCTATTTGGTGGAGAGGATGAGGGCGACGATGAGGCCGTACAGCCCGAGCACTTCAGCGAAGATGAGGATGAGGATCATGCCGACGAAGAGGCGTGGCTGCTGCGCCGTCCCGCGCACCCCAGCGTCCCCCACGATGCCGATGGCAAAACCGGCGGCCAATCCACTCAGGCCTACACTAAGCCCCGCCCCCAGGTGCAGGAAACTCCTAGACACACATAAACACACTGTGAGGGGCGCCATTACTTTTGGAAGCATATCCCTCCGTTGTGCAGCACACTGAACGTTAACATGTGTGTGTGTGTGTGTGTGTGCTGGTCTCACTTGTAGAGCAGCATGTTCTGGGAGATGTTGTTGGCGATGAGCACTGCCACCACCAGGCCGTAGATGGCGATGATTCCCGCCATGACCACGGGGATGATGGACTTCATGATCAGCTCAGGACGCATCACAGACATCGCTGCGATCCCTGTGCCACTCTTTGCTGTACCGTATGCTGCACCCAGGGCTACACACACACACACACACACACACACTTTTAGTAAAACAGTAATCATGATCATTATAACCTGAAGAACTGAAAAACACAGACCACAGCAACCGCAGATTACATGCTGAGACGTGTGTGTGTGTGTGTGTGTGTGTGTGTGTGGTGAGATACACATTTCCTCTGTGTCTGTCACTCAATCTCTTTCTCTTTTAATCTCACTTCCTGTGATGTGTTGGTGCAGCTGCACACACACTGATCAGGTGCATGCTTACATCTGCACAAACACACACACACACACACGTGTAATAGACACGTGAGATGTGGTCTATTAACGTAAATGTAAATTAAGGCATTAATTAAACACACACACATTTGCTCTCTCTCTGATTTCTTCCTTCTCTCTTCATGCTCCATCATCTACCCATTTATCTGTGTTCATCTACTTACATACTCCTCCATCCAAGTATCTGTTCATCCATGTATCTATCTATACATCCATCCATCCATACATCCATCCAAGTACCTATGCATCAATGTATGTACTGATTATCCCCCTCCCCACACCTGTAGAAGGTGTTGAGTGTGGTGACCTGGCTCAGGTGTGTATAGTGAACAGTGTTTAGGAGGACTGGCCCAGAGCCCAGTCTCACTGTAATGCTGGGAAAACCTCGGGTCCTGATCAGACTTCAGATCCACACACACACACACACACTACAGCACACTGAGATCAGCTGTATGACCTCTGACCTTTCAAATGTTACAGAATAAGAGTTCCACAACACATACAGCACGTCGTTATGGCTTTAGTTTCCCCGCACACACATACACACACACACACACAGTCAGAGTGACTGTAAAACATCCTCCTGAATCAGCAGATCAGATAACTGACATTACCTCTCATTTCACACAGCTTCTTAACCAATCAGAACGAGGCGGTTGTGCAAAAAACACACACCACCACACATTATAAAAGAACAGGAAGAAGCAGAGAGTGTGACACGTTTAAAATTACACCGCAGAAACTACAGGTCTTATCCTGATCTATAGTTTACTAACTTATTACTATGATTTATTATTATTATTAATAATACACTGCTGTTCAGATCTGATTGGTCAGGTGTTGATTAATTCTCTAGAACAGCCGATCTGATGGTGGAGCAAGTTTATATTAATGCTCTCATGCCATGAAGAGTTTCGTGTATATATCGATGATAACAGGTGAAGAGTTAATATTAATGATAACAGGTGAAGAGTTAAGAGTTAATATTAATGATAACAGGTGAAGAGTTAAGAGTATATATCGATGAGAACAGGTGAAGAGTTTAGAGTATATATCGATGATGACAGGTGAAGAGTTAATATTAATGATAACAGGTGAAGAGTTAAGAGTATATATCGATGATAACAGGTGAAGAGTTTAGAGTATATATCGATGATAACAGGTGAAGAGTTTAGAGTATATATCGATGATGACAGGTGAAGAGTTAATATTAATGATAACAGGTGAAGAGTTAAGAGTATATATCGATGATAACAGGTGAAGAGTTTAGAGTATATATCGATGATGACAGGTGAAGAGTTAATATTAATGATAACAGGTGAAGAGTTAAGAGTATATATCGATGATAACAGGTGAAGAGTTTAGAGTATATATCGATGATAACAGGTGAAGAGTTTAGAGTATATATCGATGATAACAGGTGAAGAGTTAAGAGTATATATCGATGATAACAGGTGAAGAGTTAAGAGTATATATCGATGATAACAGGTGAAGAGTTAAGAGTATATATCAATGAGAACAGGTGAAGAGTTAATATTAATGAGAACAGGTGAAGAGTTAATATTAATGATAACAGGTGAAGAGTTAATATTAATGATAACAGGTGAAGAGTTAATATTAATGATAACAGGTGAAGAGTTAATATTAATGATAACAGGTGAAGAGTTAATATTAATGATAACAGGTGAAGAGTTAATATTAATGATAACAGGTGAAGAGTTAAAGTATATATATGATAACAGGTGAAGAGTTAATATTAATGATAACAGGTGAAGAGTTAAGTATATAATGATAACAGGTGAAGAGTTAAAGTATTAATGATAACAGGTGAAGAGTTAATATTAATGATAACAGGTGAAGAGTTAATATTAATGATAACAGGTGAAGAGTTAAGAGTAAATATCGATAACAGGTGAAGAGTTAAGAGTATATATCGATGATGACAGGTGAAGAGTTAATATTAATGATAACAGGTGAAGAGTTAAGAGTAAATATCGATGATAACAGGTGAAGAGTTAAGAGTATATATCGATGATAACAGGTGAAGAGTTTAGAGTATATATCGATGATAACAGGTGAAGAGTTAAGAGTATATATCGATGATAACAGGTGAAGAGTTTAGAGTATATATCGATGATGACAGGTGAAGAGTTAATATTAATGATAACAGGTGAAGAGTTAAGAGTATATATCGATGATGACAGGTGAAGAGTTAATATTAATGATAACAGGTGAAGAGTTAAGAGTATATATCGATGATAACAGGTGAAGAGTTTAGAGTATATATCGATGAGAACAGGTGAAGAGTTTAGAGTATATATCGATGATAACAGGTGAAGAGTTAAGAGTATATATCGATGATAACAGGTGAAGAGTTAAGAGTATATATCGATGATAACAGGTGAAGAGTTAAGAGTATATATCAATGAGAACAGGTGAAGAGTTAATATTAATGATAACAGGTGAAGAGTTAAGAGTATATATAAATGAGAACAGGTGAAGAGTTAATATTAATGATAACAGGTGAAGAGTTAAGAGTTAATATTAATGATAACAGGTGAAGAGTTAATATTAATGATAACAGGTGAAGAGTTAATATTAATGATAACAGGTGAAGAGTTAATATTAATGATAACAGGTGAAGAGTTAAGAGTAAATATCGATGATAACAGGTGAAGAGTTAAGAGTATATATCGATGATGACAGGTGAAGAGTTAATATTAATGATAACAGGTGAAGAGTTAAGAGTATATATCGATGATAACAGGTGAAGAGTTAAGAGTATATATCGATGATAACAGGTGAAGAGTTTAGAGTATATATCGATGATAACAGGTGAAGAGTTAAGAGTATATATCGATGATAACAGGTGAAGAGTTAAGAGTATATATCGATGATGACAGGTGAAGAGTTAATATTAATGATAACAGGTGAAGAGTTAAGAGTATATATCGATGATAACAGGTGAAGAGTTAAGAGTATATATCGATGATGACAGGTGAAGAGTTAATATTAATGATAACAGGTGAAGAGTTAAGAGTATATATCGATGATAACAGGTGAAGAGTTAAGAGTATATATCGATGATAACAGGTGAAGAGTTAAGAGTATATATCGATGATAACAGGTGAAGAGTTAAGAGTATATATCGATGAGAACAGGTGAATGGTCGTTACCGCTGAACACCATGGCCGCAGAGGCGCCCATCACGGCGAAGAACGGCGAGTACGCAGGCGCTGACATCCTCTAAACACTTGGAGTATAAGAGTGCTGCTGAGAACCGGGGTTTAAACGGAGATATGAATTAGCTGTGCCGCGGATCAGGTGGACCGCAGAGAGGAACGGTGGAGTGTGGATTAGACCGATATGCAGACGGGAGAGGAGGAGGAACACAATCCGGTACCGGCTCAGGAAAACAAAATGGCGGCGCGTCAGGGAACATCGCACTGCGTTTTTTTTCCCTCTACCCGTATTCCGTAAAGCCACGCCACGCTCTGATTGGCTCTTGAGTTCACATCTCCTGTGCGCGGATTGGCTAGCGGCTAGTACGTATTTAAGAGAGCTCCGCCGATTGGACGGTGAGAAAGCGGAAGCTGGTTATATATTTTTAATAAACATTGCGATCAAAGGCAGTGAGACATTTACTCATTTGCTTTCATTTAAATGTTATGTTTGCATTTAAGGTGCTGGTTGGTTAAATGAGGTCATTTGATGGTGGCTATGGTGACACGACTTCTTTAATCTGTCCAATCCCATGTCCGCTCGTGAGTGTGAGCTAACGGAAGCAGAGGGCAGGATTGGTCCACCCCCTCCCCCCAGTACGGGTGGGAGCTATCAGGTGCTACGCTGAGTGAGATGCGGGTAAAAGACGAGATACAGTATTTATTCCAATAAAATAAGTCACAATTGAGATATTTAAAATAATATTGATAAATAATGTCAAAAGTATACAGATTATTCCATGTTGCGAGAGATTCAATCCGCGGTGTGTTTCTGAGAACACCCCTGTGTGTGTTGGGAATGGTTCCGTCCGTGTCGATGCCTCACACATGCATGCTGAAATAAACCGGATTAGAGAGGTGCTCTGGGTGTGAACGCTTTTGTATCCAACCTTTACAACATACCTGAGCAGGTAATACAGGCAGGACAGAGCTTGTTTACCTGTTCAGGTGTGCTACGCATAGGCGTGATAGGTGTTCAGGTGTGGATCAGAATCCTGAGTCGAGTTGAAGATGAATATTCAAATGCTATTCAAAATATTCTGATGACCAAAAGTATGTGGACACCTCATCCCCCTCCTAATGATAAGAGTTCGGGTGTGTCAGCTACACCCGTTGCTAAGAGGTGTATAAAATCAAACACATATCCATGCAGAAGGCCAGTGTGGGTGCGGATTTTCGTTCTGACCAATCAGAAGCCACACCTGAGTCTGATCCAATATTACAGATGTGTGAGTGACACATGTAAATGGTAAATGGCGCACTTATATAGCGCTTTTATCCAAAGCACTTTACACTGTGTCTCATTCACCCATTCACACACACACACACACACACACACACCAATGGTAACAGATGCATGCAGGGTGCTAACTTGCCATTAGGAGCCACTTGGGGTTCAGGGTCTTGCCCAAGGACACTTCGGCAAGTGGAGTCATGTGGACCTCCAACCCTACGATTAGTGGACAACCCTCTCAACCACCTGAGCCACAGCCGCCCCAAATGTAATGTAAGGTCAGGATTTTGACTCGGCCATTCCAAAACATTAACTTTATTCTTCTTTAACCGTTCTTTGCTAGAACGACTCGTGTGTTTAGGATCGTTGTCTTGCTGCATGACCCACTTTCTTTTCAGAATCAGTTCATGGACACATGTCCTGACATTTTCCTTTAGAATTCGCTGGAATCATTCGCAATTCATTGTTTATTTATTTATTTTTTTCTCCATTTTTCCATCAAGTCGTTGTCAAGTAGTCCAGAAACATAACCATTCTAATTTAAGCCAAAAAGTTACTATTTTGGTCCCCTCCATCCACAAAACATTTTTCCAACAGCCTTCTGACTCGTCCACGTTATCTTTAGCAAACTGTAGAAGGGCGGCAATGTTCTTTTTGGAGAGCAGTGGCTTTCTCCTTGCAGTCCTGCCGTGTACACCACTGTTGTTCAGTCTTCTCCTGATGGTGGACTCATGAACATTAACATCAGCCTATGTGAGAGAGACTTTTAGCTGCTTAGAAGTTACCCTGGGTTCCTCTGTGACCTCGTGGACTATTACATGTTTTTGCTCTTGGAGAGATCTTTGTTCATCTCCTGGTGAGAGGGAAAAATGGCCTTGAATTTCCTCCCTTTCTACACGATCTGTCTGACAGTGGATTGGTGGAGTCCAAACTCTTTAGAAATGGTTTTGTGACCTTTTCCAGCCTGATGAGCTTCAACAACTCTTTTTCTGAGATCCTCAGAAATCTCCTTTGTTCATGCCATGATACATTTCCACAAACATGTGTTGTGAAGATCAGACTCTGATAAATCCGTGTTATTTGAATAAAACAGGATGCTCACTCACCTGACTCTAATTTCACCTTCACATTAACTGCAAATCCTAGACGTGAACACTGTCTAAAAATGATTCAGGTCCTCCAGGATTTTGTGAATTTGTGAATGAAAGAAATTAATCCAAAATCAAGGAAACTCCACAATATTCTGAGGAGCTGCAGCTTTTCAAAATTACTGCAGATTGTCCGCAGATTTGGGCCAAGACGCATCATGTGACATCATCACAACACGCATTCGGCCAAAGCCGTCTTCGATTCACATGCGAACATGGGAACAGCTAAAAGGTCTCATTTACCAACAAACATCACTGCGAAAGAACGTGCAAAAAAATTTTGTGCAACTGCAATATCAGCAATTTGAGTAGATTTCCACAAAAAAAGCACAAAAACCTCTGCAAGTTGCATCGCAAATTTAGAAAAAAAAGCAGCAAGAATGTTTTTGGCCACAACAACCACAAAAAACTCTGAGAAATCCTCTATGGACTGATTAGATATGACAAATAAATCAGATTATCTTTCTGATTATCTAATCTGATTATCTAATATTAGATTTCAGACAATCTGCATACAATTTGTTTGTTTGTTAAATCAGTTTCCACTTTAGTTTCAATGTGTAAAGTGTATCACTGCAGTCTGAATTATATATAACCCAGACAGTTGAGTCACTGCAGCACACTAACACACATTAGGGCTGTAAAAACTGGGTCTAATCAGGAGTCAGAGCTGTAAATACTGGTCTAATCAATAGTCAGCTGTAAAGACTGGGTCTAATCAGTAGTCAGGGCTGTAAAGACTGGGTCTAATCAAGAATCAGAGCTGTAAAGACTGGGTCTAATCAAGAATCAGAGCTGTAAAGACTGGGTCTAATCAAGAATCAGAGCTGAAAAGACTGGGTCTAATCAAGAATCAGAGCTGAAAAGACTGGGTCTAATCAAGAATCAGAGCTGTAAAGACTGGGTCTAATCAAGAATCAGAGCTGTAAAGTCTGGGTCTAATCAAGAATCAGAGCTGTAAAGACTGGGTCTAATCAAGAATCAGAGCTGAAAAGACTGGGTCTAATCAAGAATCAGAGCTGTAAAGACTGGTCTAATCAAGAGTCACATAAAGAACCATAAAGATTAAGACTAAACAGGATTGGTGCTGTGGAGGAAATGCCATCAGATGTCTAGAAAGTTTTCTCTACACACTTTATTAAACACTTTATTGACATTTATGATAGTGTCATGTGCTTTAATTAATGATATAATATACACAATGATAATACTGCTGAACACACACACACACACACACCCTCTGTTATAGTGTATGTGTTATTTTAACATCAACGTACTTCGGCTTTAAGACTTTTTTTTTTAAGCAAATTACAATTTTAACGATATGTTCATACATGTTAATTTCCTAACAACACATGCACTTCAATAATATGTTCAATTTCACAAGTAACATCCTTCTCATACATAACACACACACACACACACACACACACACACACACACACCTTTTCACACAAACAGCTTAATTGATAAAACGACATTTGGCAAATCTACACACAGAACATTAATCTAACGTTAATCTAACATTCGTAAAACATTCATCAAATACGATATGACCACAAACCACGAACAATAAAGATCATTTCTGAAACTAGCATTGACTCGATATAACGAGCGTTAAATAATAACAAATGATATAGATGTACGATGTATTGCGGTTGAAAAAATGGAGAAAAACAAAAGACTGCAGTGCATTATGGGTATTCTGTACAAGCGTCAGTCCACTGTGTGTGATGATGTATCGTTTTGATAGTATACCATGATACTAATAATAAATGATTATAAAAGGAAAACGTTGATCCTGGTGTGAGGCGTGACGATATGTCAGCATGGCAGTTTACTGTGATAATTAACTCAAATATGCTACTGTTAATGTGCTACACAGGAAATGACATCACAAATAATAAACACTAGAGAACAGGAAGCTGTAAGCAGACACTGATATTGTGATGGAGTATAATTTATCTTATTGTTCGGAGACTTTCTCGAGAATGCTGGTGGGTTTGTTTCAAGAATTTGTCCAAATGTAGGCGCACTATGTAGTGACCAGTAGGCTCAGGATCAGAATCAGGACGTGCTTTTATCTAATATAATATAATATGATATGATATGATATAAAGATCAACTCAGTAATGATGGCTGCAGTATTCTCTCTCCGGACGTGCTAATTGGCTGTTAGGTTGCCATGGCGTCCTGGAAGCCCCAGACCTCGAGCACGGCGATCTGGAAGTTCTCAGAACACAGCGGTGGATTGTCGAAGGTGGTGCAACAACCCGTCCGGCCGTGATTCAGCTCTGCGTCGATATATAACGCGTTCCCCTCACCACCTCCTGCACCATAGCAATGATAAACAACAACAATAAACAAATACAACAATACACAACAACTGTAGTAAACATGTTGATGATGATCAAGTTCATTGTTCTGAATTTCCCACTCTGTAGCTCATCTCCCTCTATCACCAGAAATCACCAGTGAAAGTTATAACGTTAATTTACTCAGTTACTGTTACACAATATAAGTTAGAGTATAGAAGCATAGAGTCAGCTAGCAGCATTCCACACCGAAATCACAAATTGACTACGCAACACCAGAAGTGTTCCTCTGTGGTGCCACAATGTGGTGTTATATTAGTGTATATGTTATAGTGTGATGTTATGTTAGTGTACATGTTATAGTGTGATGTTATGTTAGTGTACATGTTATAGTGTGATGCCTCTGTGTGATGTTATGTTAGTGTACATGTTATAGTGTGATGTTATGTTAGTGTACATGTTATAGTGTGATGTTATGTTAGTGTATATGTTATAGTGTGATGCCTCTGTGTGATGTTATGTTAGTGTACATGTTATAGTGTGATGTTATGTTAGTGTAGATGTTATAATGTGATGTTATGTTACTATATTATAGATTTTGATGTTTTAGGTATATTTTATATGTATGTTTATGTTATGTTATGTATTGTTATAGGTGATGGGCGTTATGTTAGTGTACATGTTATAGTGTGATGTGTGTGATGTTATGTTAGGTATATGTACTGATGTTATATGTGTATATTTATATTATTTTATTTATTATAATTAGTATATTAGGTGATTAATAGTTATATGTTATAGTGTGATGTGTGTGATGTTATGTTAGTGTATATAGTTATATAATATAATATTTTATTATATATATAAATATATTATAGTGTGATGCCTCTGTGTGATGTTATGTTAGTGTATATGTTAGTGTGATGTTATGTTAGTGTATATGTTATAGTGTGATGCCGCTGTGTGATGTTATGTTAGTGTATATGTTAGTGTGATGATATGTTAGTGTATATATTATAGTGTGATGCCTCTGTGTGATGTTATGTTAGTGTATGTTATAGTGTGATGCTTCTGTGTGATGTTATGTTAGTGTATATGTTAGTGTGATGTTATATTAGTGTATATGTTAGTGTGATGTTATATTAGTGTATATGTTATAGTGTGATGCCGCTGTGTGATGTTATGTTAGTGTATATGTTATAGTGTGATTATATGTTAGTCTATATATTATAGTGTGATGCCTCTGTGTGATGTTATGTTAGTGTATATGTTAGTGTGATGTTATATTAATGTATATGTTAGTGTGATGTTATATTAGTGTATATGTTAGTGTGATGCCGCTGTGTGATGTTATGTTAGTGTATATGTTATAGTGTGATGCCTCTGTGTGATGTTATGTTAGTGTATATGTTAGTGTGATGTTATATTAGTGTATATGTTAGTGTGATGTTATATTAGTGTATATGTTAGTGTGATGCCGCTGTGTGATGTTATGTTAGTGTATGTTATAGTGTGATGCTTCTGTGTGATGTTATGTTAGTGTATATGTTAGTGTGATGTTATATTAGTGTATATGTTAGTGTGATGTTATATTAGTGTATATGTTATAGTGTGATGCCGCTGTGTGATGTTATGTTAGTGTATATGTTAGTGTGATGTTATGTTAGTGTATATGTTAGTGTGATGTTATATTAGTGTATATGTTAGTGTGATGCCGCTGTGTGATGTTATGTTAGTGTATATGTTATAGTGTGATGCCTCTGTGTGATGTTATGTTAGTGTATATGTTAGTGTGATGTTATATTAGTGTATATGTTAGTGTGATGTTATATTAGTGTATATGTTAGTGTGATGTTATATTAGTGTATATGTTATAGTGTGATGCCGCTGTGTGATGTTATGTTAGTGTATCTGTTATAGTGTGATTATATGTTAGTCTATATATTATAGTGTGATGCCTCTGTGTGATGTTATGTTAGTGTATATGTTAGTGTGATGTTATGTTAGTGTATATGTTATAGTGTGATGCCGCTGTGTGATGTTATGTTAGTGTATATGTTAGTGTGATGATATGTTAGTCTATATATTATAGTGTGATGCCTCTGTGTGATGTTATGTTAGTGTATGTTATAGTGTGATGCCACAGTGCGACGTCATGTTAGTGTACATGTTATAGTGTGATGCTTCTGTGTGATGCCACTCACCGATGATGATCGAGTCAAAGTTTCCCGCCATAAACATGGATGTGTTACGAGCATTCAGGTGAAAGTGTCGGGCGGCAAGGAAAGGCGAGAGGTGGGTGGAGTCAGTGCTGGAGTTGGGCGGAGCCTCCACAGGGAGTGAGTGCATGTTCTCATCAGAGTCTGCAGCGTTAGCATCAGCTGCACGATCAGACGCAGAGCTGGCCAACTCTGGATGTTTAATGATGACCCACTCATAACGCTCTATCTCAGGCTTCATCTGCATGCACACACGCACACACAATTAGTATAGGAATAACATTATGTAGCATTCATGCACTTACTGTTGACTTTATTAGAATTCCTCCTTTCTGATGTGAACATTAACTGAAGCTCTTGACCTGCATCTGGATGGGTTTATGCACGGTGCTGCTGGACTTGATTGGCTGATTAGATAACTACATGCAGGTGTACAGGTGTTCCTAATAAAGTGGATGTTGAGTGTATAGTGATAATTCTTGCCATTCTCCTAGACAGCAGTATTTTAAATTCATTTTAATGAATAAATCTATTACAAATGTATTTAATTAAATCAACATCTTAGCGGGACACTAGGGTTAGGGACTTAGGGTTAAGGATGGCAACAGCACCATCATGAGGTCATAATGACACACACACACACTTCCTAAGGAGTACATATCTGATAGATATAGATTGTACGTCATTAATATAGTGATCATGTGATCAGTGAGGTGACTCACCTTAAAGACGAAACACTCGCCTGTCCCGAAGAAGCTCAGTGTGCTTCCTCCTCGCTTCCTCTCTTCCCAGTCTGTGGATAGGAACGCACCACACACCTAACACACACACACACACACACACACACCAATCATATATGTGATTCATCAGACATCATCGTCATAATGAAAATGTTTCCATGACAGATTTGTGTGAAATGGTGCCAGATGGACAGAGACAGAGGGAAAGAAAAAAGGAAAGACAGACACAGAGAGTGAGACAGAGCGAGACAGAAAGCGAGACAGTACCTCTCCGTCAGTAGTCTTGATCAGAAGTAGAGTGGGTTCATGTCCTTCACAGTGTGAATAAAACCTGAAAGAAACGATAACACACACAATAAAACACACCACCAAAGCTTCGAGGCTAATGTTGCTAACAAATAATGGAAGTTTATGGCCACCTGTTTAGCATGGTGCACTATATGTGTGTGTGTGTGTGTGTGTGTGTGTGTGTGTGGGCGCGTACCGGTTGAGGCTGCAGCCGTGTGTGGAGGTGCTGAACAGCAGATGAGGCTGACACAGAGCAAATCGTTCAGGAATCCATGACCACACGTCCCTGATCTCCTTCACACTGATGATGTCAGAGCAGAAACCGTCCACATTCACCGTCAGGTCCACATTACACCTACAGTGAGAGAGAGACAGAGGGAGAGAGAGAGAGAGAGGGGGGGGGATAGATAGAGAGACAGGGGGAGAGAGACAGGGGGAGAGAGACAGGAAGGGAGATTTGTAATATTCAGTTATGAATATTTATATATAAATGTCGAAAAAATACAGAAAATTCATGCAAATGTTTTTTTCAACCTTATAATCACATTTATAATTAATTATTGATGATTATTAATGGTGTATTTATGAATGATTGTGTATTGATTATTGTGTATTAATTGTTGATTGTGTATTGATTGATGATGATTGTGTATTTCTGATTGATGATTGTGTATTGATGATTGATGATTACATATTGATGATTGTGTATTGATTGATGATTGTGTATTTCTGATTGATGGTGTATTGATGATTGTGTATTGATTATTGTGTATTGATTGATGATTGAGTATTGATTATTGATGATTGTGTATTGATGATGATGGTGTATTGATGATTGATGATGATGGTGTATTGATTATTGATGATGGTGTATTGATTATTGATTATGATTGATTACCTCTTCTGTTGGACGCTGATGCCTTTCTGCTGGAGAGCCTTCTCATTAGCCAGCTGCAGCAGGTTGATCTCCTTTCTGCTGAAAAGCCTTATAGCAAATGCTTTCTCCATCAGCTTATCAGGACTCACGCTGCTCGCGATACCCTTCACAAACTCTCGCATGTCCCCTCTGACCCCGTCCGAGTCCTTCCTGCTCGTCCTCTTGTCCAGTTTCTGCTTCCTGTAGAGCTTGAGCAGGGCGAGCGCCACTCGGTACAGCACTTTAAAGCCTTCCACCAGGAAGACGTCCATGACCCGGGCGGCGTGGGAGAACGGGAGATCGCCGAACACCCAGCGCTGCCAGTCTCCGTACACCTCCGCCACATCTTCCTTCGTTTCGGTTGCCAAGGAAACAATGTGCACATGAGCGGCAGGGCAGTGCTTGCGTGCCAGGTCGCCAAAGGTCATGCAGGCAGCACGGTGAGCCAGGAAGGTTTGGTGTAGCATGCGCTGCTGTTGTGTTGTCGCTAACAATCGAGCCACGCCTTCGAAGCACTGAGCCTCATCCGAGCTCCAGTGAAGCAGCAGCGCAGTGACGGCGGGTAACAAGGGGCAATAGGACACGTCTGGAAATTCAGACGCTAAACTCTGTAACACGGAGCCCACTGAAGTCGTAGACTCGCGCTTTAAACAGTAACGTGGAACCGGAGCTCCGGACGCAAACTCCGGCAAATCTACAGCCAACATGTCACCGTTCTTCAGTTTCACGTCTGTAGTGCTGTCCCGTTTGGCGTGTTTCTCCTTTGCAGCGCGGTAGACGCCGGCGTCAGGCGTGACAGAGCGGCATGGCAGCGCTTTGATGAGGCGCCGGTACACCAGCGCTCGCTGTGAGTGGCTCTTTACCCACTGACCCGAGCGGGCATGACGCTTACGCTCTTTAGTGTCTGTGTATTCAGTTTTTCCCGGAGTGGCATCACGGGACACATCCCCCATCAGCGACCAGTCCACGAAAGCCCCAAAGTCCTCCCCCATGATCTTTGACCTCTGTACACAAGCACAGACAGAGTGAGAAGACTTTCCAAAGTGAGACTAACCACCCATACCGTCTCTATGGAGAGAGAGAGAGAGAGAGAGAGGAAAAACAAGTGGGTTATGTAACAGGTACTCTTCAACATGTGAAATTTCTGTATCTGTGTATGTGTGCGCGCACTCGCTCCAATGAAATTAACCAATTATTCTCAATTAGATTTTTTCCCCCACTGAAAATCTCCCTTTTCTGTTCTCGGTCACTGACCTCGGCCCTCTCGAGAGTCGTTCCGTTACTGTGTTAATGTGACTGAAGTTAGACGAGTGTTGGATCAGGGATGGAGTTCTCCATTATTTAGTATATCAAATAGTTATTCTGCTTGCTTTCAAATCGACAACACATCTGCTGTCTATTTCTGCTTCTGAATTTAAAAAACAATAACAATAATGAATTAAAGCTGCAAGCAGGATTTTCAGGGGCCAAGCACCCAGACTCTGTGAGCCGCACATTCACACGCGTTACACTTGTTGACTAGTAATCACAGGAAAGCAGAGCCATAACTTTCGGCAAAGTGGTTCATGAGTGATGTGTAGTTTCACTCATGATGTGGAGGAAAGGTATAGATGAACAAATGGGCAGCAGGGCGTGTTAATGTTGCTGCAGCTGATGCTACTGCTGTGACCTGAAAATGTTTTTCTTCTTGCAATTTTAAAAATATCTAAGGTATTTTTGTTTATTCTCATCAGTCTGCCCCCCCCCACATTGTGCAAGTATCTGTACCAAACGTACATCTGTCTTATGCTGTATTGTGTTAGGTTTTTATTTTTATTGAAAATCGCACAATAAAAATGCTATTTGATATTAAACCTGTCAGTAATTTGTTGTCTGTATAATAGCACATTGAACGGCTAGAAACACAGTAGAAGTTGTTTAGACAAGTCTCAAGATGATGTGAGCCAAATTTTGTGAAGAGTGGACAAAATTTCGAGGAGTAGCAAATATGGCAGTTAAATGGAAGCATTTACGGCATGTTATTGTAACTTCTGACCAGTAGGTGGCACTGCCATGAAATTTGTTGCATTTCCTCAGGTCATGGTCCTGAGAATGCCTACCAAGTTTTGTGTCAGTGCACAAAATCATTGCTGAGATACAGCCTCCCTTCCTGTTTGGTGGCTTTGCGGTCAGATTCGTTGGCCCATTACGGGCAAACCGTTCGGAGTGTTCAAAATTCTTTTGACAACTTTTGTGAGGCTTACCCTGAAGATGACGTTTGCCAAATTAGGTAATGATTGCTCAATATTTGGAGTAGGAGTAGCATAGAAACAAATGATTTGGACAAAATCCAAGATGATGGAAAATATAATATTTTTAAAATTAAATTAGGAGGAAACGGAAATTTTTGAAAAATTTGGTCAGAATGTTCCTTAGACTTTCCCCAATCAGTGCACCAGATTTCGCAACTTTTTACCAGACAGTTCAATGGGCTGCCTTAGACACTGCCAGAAGAAGGAGAAGAAAAAGAAAAGGTAGAATAACAATAAGGTGCCTATGTACCTTCGGTGCTTGGCCCCCTAACTATCTTAGAAAAGAAGTGTCCCTGATAACCGACACCACGTTACACATGTAACCCAAACCTTAAACTGCACTTTAATCCCCTAAACCACTTAAGCTAATTAGTGAGGCTGTGTTCCAATACTCAGTATAGTGTTCGTGAGTGTTACGGAGTGTTCCTCACTCACACGAGACTTACTGTGAGTGTAATTTCTGTAGAATTTTAAAATTAGAACTTTTCTGCATCTCAGGTGTCCAGTGTGAGTAAATACTGTATCTGAGTGAAACTCTGTCTCGTGTTCAGTTTTAACAGGTGCATCGTTGACCAGTGGCACAACAAGCTCGCACATTAAATATTCTCAAATGTTCTGTAGATTAACAAGCATGATGAAAGGTGAAAACCTGTTTAAAACACAGTATACACATGAAATAAAGGTGTGTAGATTTTACACTACGAGCGTTTATTTTGTTAATACGTTAATGTCAAATTTTTTTCTTCAAAATCTGTGTTTATATGCCGCTGTTAACTTACACTTTTAGATATATTGTTAATTGTTATCTCGTTATGTATTTCTTTTCGAGGGTGTTTATCAGGTCTGCACGTGTTTTTACAGCCACAAACCTTTAGTACACCAGGGACTGTGAGTTTCGTATGAACTTTTGTACGAATCTGCCATATTGGAAAATTCCCAATAAATGACAGTGTATCCCTGTCAGGACGAATATCTCAGCGATTTTACACAGATTTGGCTTGTTATACAGCCTTGGTACGCTTTCTGCACTGGTTCTGTACTGGAAGCCTGAAGTAAGTAAGTAAGTAAGTAAATAAACAAACAAACAAACAAACAAACAAACACTAGTTTGTAAAAAGAGAGCAATGGATCATTTATGTAGACATTTCCATGTTTAACTTCTGATTACGGCATAACATAACGTTATAGAAATGAGTTCCCTGCTGATTAATGCTGTAAACATTAAATACAACCTACTGAGCACAATGAAGGGAGGAAGCACAGAGCTGACCAATCATCACTCAGCAAATCACATGGGGTTTAATTGGAGATATGTAGACTAAACAAACAAACAAACAAACAAACAAACAAACAAACAACTTCTTCAAGTGCAGTAGCTACACTTATCACACACCACTGGGTGTATTCTGATGTATAATAGCCGAAAAACTACAAACTACATTTTTAAAGTTATTGACAGATGTTTTGCCCCGCCTCAGATGTTTATTTGAGTCTATTGGGATATTCCAAAGTCCAAAAAAAACTGCTGTAATCTTATAACCATTTCCACAAACAACTTCTTGATCTATTAAATGGGAAAGCTCAATAAGGGTGTGTACCTGGATTACTGTACCTGTGAACTGTGTTACAGAGTCACATTTACACACCACTGTGCCGAGTGGGCGGGGCTTAGAGAGAAGGTGAGGCTACTGAACACTCACTGCCCATCCATGCAGTCCACAGGACAGGTGACACACTGCTCATCCTTTAACACAGGAGCTCTAATCAATACGGAAATGCAACTTTAATGCAAACTCTAGACATTACTACAGCTTTTATTATTATATTATTTTATTTATCTATCTTATATAACATGTATGCAATCAGAGCAGTACATTTGTATGAATGCATGAAATGACTGTCATAATGATAATAATTGGAGCAGTCTTGAAGAATCCCCCTGAACGTCAGAACACTGATTATTAAATAAATGAATTATGATTAAATAAATGTGAACTGTGATTAAACATTACTGCTTTATATACACTCATTCTGCCTAAATGTAAACGGATCTTTCCCTGGAGCTAAAACCGTTCGCCATGTTGATGCATTCTGATGTCGGGGGAAAGAAACAGCTCGTGCACGAGTACACAAACAATAAACAATAAAAGATTTAACTGAATGTAAATAGAAATGAACGATGTGACTGAAGCTCACCTTCGTCCGCTTTCCGCTGAATTCATCTTCTGTAGGGCGCCACTGCTGCGCATGCGCACTACAATCGGGCACCGCCTCTCGCGCATGCGCAGATACGTGTCTCGCCTTCAACCGGAAGCTCTGCAAGACGCGGGAAGCTAAAATGTTACCTGGTCTTTTTTTTTATTATTAGTAATTTATATATTTCCACATATATATACACATATACACGCACACTTTATTATGTCTTGGAGCTCGTTTAACATTTAGAGCCGCGTTCATTTTTCCCGAGTTTGCAAGCTTAGCCAATCATAGCGCAATTCGCCGTACACGCCAAAGGGTATCCAACCAATTGTAGTAAAGGAGGCGGGATTTGTCAAATTAGTGGCGGGGGGAGGGTGGATATAGTCGCTATGGTAACGCCTCAGATGCACAGCGCCTGATTTCCATTAGTTTTAAGTTAATTATAAACCACAGTGGTTTTCCCCCTGTCACGACATCTTGTTTTGGTGTTCATAATTTTGTTTATGTCTCGTAACGGTCATACTTTATCCTCCAAACTCTTAAAATCTGCAGGTTATTGTGGAAAAAGTGGCAAAATTCCTAATGTCAACCCCATTCCTAACACTACCCCATAATGGTTTTAATGGTTTCCTTAAAAGTCCAGTAATTTTTTTTTTTTTTTACACATAAGGACATTTTCAGCTAATGATTCATTAAATTATATTAGTAGAATATTCCAAGCAAAGTTTCAGACAAACAAACAAACAAACAATCGAACAAAAACCCCTAAACTAAATATTGTCTTGTGTGGAAGCAAAAAGAAACGAAGATTTAACACGCAAAGCCATGTTTCTACAGAGGTTGTAACTGGAACCCTTTCTGAATAGGAACCTGTTGTAGGGTTCTACCTAGAACCTTCTATTATGGGAACAAACCTTTAGGGTGTTGAGGGGCACTGAGAATATTACAGATTTTTCATCTTATTTACCCAAATGTAGAAAAAAAGACACTGTAATATGTCATAAAAAGTTGTGATTGTCTTAAGTGGTAAACAAATGCAGAAAAAGAGTGATGGGTATGGATTTTTCAAAGAAATTAAGACAAAAAAAAGGAAGTAAGTCATGTTTATACTTCATCTCAAACATAATGAACTTTCTATTTATTTACTTTCTTCAAGACTCTAAGTTACATTGCTGCATAATCATGAGAAATATTTCTCGACTGATGAAAATCTCATGAAAAAACCCCTCATGATTCACCCAAAGGCAGATGTGACCTAAATCATGTGTTATTTTATAACTACTGATCAAAAACAATGTCTGACACGACTGTGTTGATGCGTATCCTAGAGTCAGTAATAATACAAGACAAAACAATATGTAGAAAATAATTTTATACCGATTCAAATGAATTATTGCTGAAAAAGTAATGTTGGGGGACTGAAGTCTGATGAAGATTAATTCAATTTCATTTTATTTGTACTGTATATCACTTCTAATGATGGACATTATCACAAAGCAGCTTTACAGAAATATATCATTGATAAACACCTATAACCATTTAAAAAGTAATGGATTTATTGTTTGGGATTATTTTTATAACCCCTGTCTGATTGAGAAATTTCCAGAACATGTTTTCATAGCTCCTTGGTCTTCATGATACTGTTTGGTTCTTTAACAAACTCTGGGGAAAAGATGTGTATTGAGATCACATGAGACTTTACCATTTTTATTCATAAATAATTTTCCAAACTATATTGCTTATTATGGGCTATTTTGTGTAGATCCATGCCAAAAAAAAACCCCAATTATGTCCATTTCCATTTAAGATTGTAACACTACAAAATGCGGAAAAGTTCAAGGGGGGGTGAATACTTATACAAAAAAAAACCCTAAACCTCCAATTTAATAAAACATTTTATATCAGAGATTGTTTGAATAATAGTCACTAAAACAGGAGGGTGAATTCTAGTCCTCCTCATCCTGCTTGTCCTCCAGCAGGCCCTGGACGTTCAGGTAGAAGGCATTGCAGTAGCTCGGCTCAGTGTTGGGACTCGACTGCACCTGCTCAGGCTTCTGGGAACTGAAAGGGTTCGGCCCAGTGCCTTTAATGTCCATCTCCAACTCCACCAAGATCTGCACAGAATACTTCAAATCCCCATCGCTGAGAGAGAGAGAATTAAGGAATTTTTAAGTCATTACTTCACGACATGTGTATAATACGTATAGTGAATTTTAGTCATTAATTTTCTCCTTACTTGGTCACAGTGAACAAGGTAGGGATGTTGAAGTCTCTGAGCAGCAGCAGCGTTGGCAACCATCCATCTGTCATTCCCTGCATGGAATTAAACTCTACACCCAGAACATATCAAATACATCAGATCCAGGACAATGAAAAACACTAAACTGCACTAAAGTGGACCAAAGATTCTGCAGACTTTCAGAAGGTCTTGTCTAGGCTTTAATTGTTTATTATGAGTGCCACAGGGGTTAGCTTTGGGTCCTTTATAATTTCCTGATCCATAGTTTCCCAGATGAAGCTTCTCTGGCCATCAAGTTCCAAAATACTTTGTGTCTGTATGGATCTAGATCCTTCGGCCTGGCTTAAACATTACTATCCAAAGAGCCTCACATGTTATGTCTGAGCAGTCAATAACAACTTGGTGGTACTGGGATTTCACCCCAAAAACTTCCAAACATGAACATAAAGCATTAAACCCTGGGTCACCACTTCCCCACAACTGTAGTCCTGTTATGGCTTCTGCTCTAGTCTCTGAGAATGATCCTGCTGAAGGCTCAGTTTCTCACCCAGCCTGTCTGTAGACCACGACTCCTCTGGTAACCAGACTCCTCCTGCCTCAAAGCTAAATTTTTCTGACTCACAAAGTCACTTAGGACTGATTTATACTTACACGAGCACGTATCTGAAAATACTTTCTTTTCTACTAATGCCATGTACGGCTTCTGTGTATCTTGTTTTGATGACCAATATTTCAGAAAAAACACACTTTTGTTTGATAAGAACATAGTTATTGTACTTGTTGTTACATTGTTGACTTTAAAGTAGTCAATCCCACATTCGGCTATTATACATCAGAATACACCCAGTGGTGTGTGATAAGAGTGTAGCTACTGCACTTGCTCTGTACGCTGATGGCTTTTAAAGTAATAAATTCCCTGGGAACATCATATAAAACAGAACAAGATTTCAGCAGTTTACAAGGTGACAGGTGATTTAAAATGGGCTCTCCCAGATTAGATCAAATCTGAACCAGGAGAGTTCAGTCCCTAAAGAATAAACTCTTCAGGCTGTAGACAACATGAGCCAATATGTATATAATATGTAACATGTAGACAACATATTATAAAAGTTACATTCAAGGTTGTTGTGTTCAGGGGTAGTTCTGTATGATGGACTGTAAAAGCCCTTCACATTGTCAAATTTTGACATTGTAGTTTTAATATCCTTAAATATATTTCAGTCATTGGTAAACATTGTCGTGTGCACACTACACAAAATTTCACCTGGAGTGATCCATGGCAAAGCATGTAGGATCACGAAATCTCACCTTCACATGATAAATAAGAGAAAATGTGGAGGAAGGTTTGATTGGGGAGACTTGTGCACCGAGAATGAAAAAAAAAAATGTTTTCATTTTTGTTGTTCCCATGCCAAAAATGTTTATGGTACACTACATAATGTATTATATAATGTTACTATAGTGCTTACACAAACATATATATTTCTCTATACTATGCATTAACGCTACAGTTCTGAGATGTTTTTCCATGCTTCCTGTTTCCTAGTCCCTCAGGCCCTGTTCCTAGTTTTGGTCACATTACTTATTCTTAGTTTGTTATCTGCGTTGGACATTAGCCTGTTTGTTTTGTGTATAATGTAATATAATCTGGCCCCTGGTTATGATGTCTGGTTGTGCGTCTGACCACAATGATCAGTAATGCTACCAGTTAGTCTAATAATTGCATAGTAAGTGTGTTTTTGTGTGTACCTGGATGAAACCCCACCACAAGGTCTGGTCTGGCTGCCTCTCCTTTCTCCACAAGCTCCTCCCAGAACTCATGGTACAGACCCTTATAGGCGCTGATGTAAACCCTTCCTCGTGGACCAAACGCCCTTAATGGAGGCCTCACGATGGGCCCCGGCACCACATCTGTCCCCACCATGACCACCTCCAAGCCCTGATGTCCAGGAAACATACGACTCAGCTCATCCAGATCTGTCGTCCTCGCTCCCAGGGTCTCAGTGTTGCCTGCCCCAACGACGTGGATGGTCAGAGGTCGGGAATACGGATTCAGACCGAACATCTTCATTGCCGTTCCAATTGTCAGTGGACGTGAGAGGAACTCGCTACACACACGCCACACAGATTCACGAAGCTCTGCCTGATCTGGACGTGGGCGGCAGGTGTTGGTCCAGAGGTCTGTCATGTTCTTCCCAGACAGGATCGGCTCCATCCGGGCTGTGAGGTCACCCTGCATGGAGAGCCAATCATCCCAGCACCGGACCTCTTTAGCAGGTTTAGACCACGCCTCTGTAGGGAAAGGCAGGTCCCCTATTGGGTGAGATAATCCACAGGATGTGAGACATAACAAAATCTACAATGATGCCACAATTACACTCCACAATTCATTCATTTTCCACTCAAACAATTGTGATGATTGATGAGATCTAACTACCAGGATATTTCAAGCCAAGGCCTGGTTGATTCTGCCAGGAGGTTAAGACTTGGCTATAGATAGACAAACATACAGTGGATATACAAAGTCTACTGATACAGAGCACCTTGTATTCAGTGCCGTGTATCATCCTGTCTGTCTGTCTGACTTCCCTCCCACTAGGTGGAGCCATCACCAGGCTGATTTCTGAGTGCTATGGGCATGGCACTTCATGGAACTGGGCTATAAAAGATTGTGGACTCCTTTTCTCCTGTTACTGTATTGAGTTGATCTGTTTATATAATACTGTATGTTAGAGAACATGTGTAGTTGTTGAATGTGGATTGAGTTGGTCTATTTCGCTTGTTTATCTACAATCTATGGTCACCACTGCTGAAAGGGGGTAAGTGCCATTTCATTTCTCACCAATTTGCCACTGGTTTTGTGTTAGATAGAGTTAGATAATCTTTTCTGTGGATTTATTTAGTTTGATAGGGAAGGCAGGTTTATTTGTGGAGTTAGTGTTGGGTTTTATTGATCATTTTGTCCTTGCGTTCCTCAAGGAAAATGGCTTCCTATTTGTGTCAATGTGGTGGCATGAACATATCCATTCTTCTGTCAAAGTTCTGGGTGTTTGTGTTCCCCTCCTCTTGTGCAGTATTACACCTAGCATGTAGCATCTACACACCACTGTTAAAATTGGGAAGTATATCAAAGTATAATCATTTAATATATCCAAGGTGTAAAGTGTATCAGTGTCAAAATATGCACGTTATAGTTATAATAAACCTTTTAATTCACAAATACTTATGATGAAAAGTTCATTAGACAATGATCAGTATATGTTCATGTTGATTTTGTGTTGAAGTATTATCATTTGTATTATCTTTTTGTTTTAAATAAGCTGGCTGTGCTTATGCCACCATTAGAAAGTCATAGAGGAATATTCCAGAGCTAGAAACAATAGTGGTGAACGAATAAATATTGACCAAAAGAACAACAGGGAAAGCTCTGTCTGACGAGATAAAGAGTTCAGAATTGTATAAAACGCCTGTGCTGGATATGTATGATTGGATGCTCTGCAGACCGAGATGGCTTTGGTCTTGAATTAATAAAGTCTACTTATTTTGACATCAAGACCCACAAACCATTTTTATTTGAACCTTTTTCTGAAAGAATTCCACGATGCTATTAAACGCTGAGGGGATCTCCTGTACACAGTCCTCTTCAGGTCATTCCACAGGCTGTTGATAGGATTTAGATCTGGACCATTCCAGAACGGTGATCTTCTTCGTCTGAAGCCGTTCCTTTATTGACTTCGATTTGTGCTTTGGGTGTTGGAAAGTGGAATTTTTCTTCATCTTCAGCTCTCTAACAGAGGCCTATAGGTTTTGTGCCAAAATAGATTATTGTTTGGAGATATCATGATTCTCTCTATCCTGACTAAAGCCCCAATCCCAGCTGAAGAGAAGCAGTGCCATAGCATAATGCTACCATCACCATGCTCCACCATGGGTCTGGTGTTCTTTAGGTTATAAGCTTGTCTAGTTTTGTGCTAAACATATCAGACCATAACACATTCTGCCACATGGTTTGGGGTGATTTAGTTGAGCTTGGATGTTTTTTGTGAGAAAGGGCTTTCATCTAGCCTCCCTACCCCTTAGCTCAGATATGTGATACATACATATATATATATATGTAACGTTCCGTAATGTGAGGGAAGATAGGACGGATGCAAGTGCAGGTTGAGCGAGAGTTTTATTTAAAGAAAGACAGGCAGACAAATCCAAATCGTAATCCGTAAACGTAATCCAAAACATGCAAGAGGTCCGGCGATCGGGAAACAGGCATAAACTTCGGCAATGCAGGTATCAAGGTCGTGGTCAGAGAAAACGGGGTCGAGATACGAAACATGAAACATGAAACATGAAACTACAGCAAGGGACTGGTAGTGGAGAAACCAGTGAACTAAACTAACGAGCGTAAACATGAAGCGTGACCTGAACTATGACAATGACTATGAATATGAATATAAACATGAAACATGACATGAACAATGACTATGGTAACTATCATCTAATCTAACTAAGTCTAATATTCCGCGCTAAGTGTTGGGAGGCATGCAGTATATATGCCGGCATGATCAGCCTCGTCACCGCTAACAGCTGAGGGCAATACAGACACACGTAACAGCACAACCAATGACAGGACGGGAGGAGACATGACATAAACATAAACCAATACACGTGTCGATGCACGTGTCGGGGTGTCACTGCTGTCCACAATGGAGAAGCAGGTGCTCGTGCACGCACGCTCGCATGCTCCATAGCGCGCTGCACAAAGGGGGACTCATGATATATATATATATATATATATATATATATATATATATATATTCATACACACCCCTCTCCTGATCGATACCTTGAGATACCGTGCATACGATCTTTATTTAGGGTTAATCAGAATAATTTCATTGACAGCTGTATGATGATTACTTTTGAACATGAGATTGAATGTGATTGGTTCATTCTGAAGTCACATGACCCAGAATAAAGGGGAGTGTACCCTTACACAACCTGGTTATTGTAAGTTGTGTATTTCCCCTGAAAGGTTACGGTTTGTTTTTCACTTGAATGTTGTTGGTTGCTGTATCTCATTAAAGGCAGAAAAAGATCTAAGATTTATATTCATTTCATTCTTTACATCACAAAATCTGCTATTTTAACAGGGGTGTGTAACTTTTTTTTTTATATCCACTGTAACATCAGTTAATTAGATATAATGGATTATGGAAATGATGGAACAGGAAAAAAAAACATTAAATAGGTCTGGTTTGAAGAGTCAAATCTAACCTTAATCAGAACAAGAATGAATACACTATGTTCTCCTGCAGTCGGTGCAGAAGAGTCCAAACAGAGCGGTTACACCCATCACACGAAGAACTATAGCTCACCAACCAACAAGTGCTTTTCTACGTTCCTGAAGGTTTTCTAGTGTCTACATCTTAACCAAAACAAGCAAACAGCATATTCCAAACGCCTGGCGATTACCGTAACGTCCTGTATATAAGAGCAGGACAGTTTGTACCTTCTATTTAGTTTTGATCCCCAATCCCCAACCACAACAACACCCCCATCCCCCCAAATCAATTCCTAATTGGGGTTTCTACATCTACCCTACTGAGTCCATGTAACCGCTCTTCATCCTCACCTTGATAAACGAGCCACTCTACCAGTCTGTCTACTGCGGCCATACGCAACTGTGCACAGTACTTCTTGTGCAGAGACCAGTCTTCTTTCTGACAGTCTTTACTGCAGTAATACACGTTCAAACACCTGCAAACAGAGAAGCCATGAGAGACAACATCCAAAAACACCAAAAA
>CM022757.1:6709723-6712223 GCA_012411365.1 Ameiurus melas | reverse complement strand
AATTGTCTTTATTGTTTAACCTTTTGATCTTATGTTTAAAAAAATCACAAAAATACTCTGCTCTCATGGATATCAAACACAACACATATTTATATAAAAAATTAATACATTTGTTAAATATAGGTGTGCAACAATTATTGGCACCCTTTTAGTCAATACTTTGTGCTAACTCCCTTTGCCAAGATAACAGCTCTGAGTCTTCTCCTATAACGCCTGATGAGATTGGAGAATACATGGTGAGGGATCTGAGAGCGTTCCTCCATACAGAATCTCTTCAGATCCTTCAGATTTCGAGGTCAACGCTGGTGGACTCTCCTCTTTAGTTCACCCCACAGGTTTTCTATGGGGTTCAGGTCAGGGGATGGTCATGGCAGAACCTTTGATTTTGTGGTCAGTAAACCGTTTTTGTGTTGATTTTGATGTCTGTTTTGGATCATTGTCCTGCTGGAAGATCCGACCACGGCCCATTTGAAGCTTTCTGGCAGATGCAGTCAGGTTTTCAATTAATATCTGTTGATATTTGATAGAGTCCACGATGCCATGTATACTAACAATATGTCCAGGTCCTCTGGCAGAAAAACAGTCCCAAAACATTAAAGATCCAGCACCATATTTAACCGTGGGCATGAGGTACTTTTCCATATGGCTACCTCTCTGTGCTCCAAAACCACCTCTGGTGTTTATTACCAAAAAGTCTATTTTGGTTTCATCTGACCATAGAACCCGATCCCATTTGAAGTTCCAGTCGTGTCTGGCAAACTGAAGACGCTCGAGTTAGTTTTTGGATGAGAGTGGAGGCTTTTTTCTTGACACCCTTCCAAACAGCTTGTGGTGATGTAGGTGACGTCAGATTGTAGTTTTGGAGACTTTCTGACCCCAAGACACAACTAACTTCTGCAATTCTCCAAGGGTCAAGATCAGGTTTTTTAGTCAGGGGTTTAATAACTGCTAATTTAGGTACATAGCTAGTGCTAAGGAACAAATTTATTATATTTAAAAGTGGTTCAATTACTCCAGGACAAATCTGTTTAAAGAAACATGTATGTACAGGATCTAGTATGCACGTTGATGATTTCGCTGAAGAGATTAGTGAAGTTAAATTGGTGTCTCTAAGGGGAGTGAAACATTCTAAACGTTGATCTGATATTGCTATATTATCATCTACAGGGTTAGTTATAATACTGTCTGGTTTTAATTTAATAGCCTGAATTTCACATCTAGTTTATTCCTTGCTCTTACCCATTGTTGTGAATGATTAAGCGAATTTGGCCTGTATGTTACCTCCTATGTATACCCCTGTGAAACAGGAAGTAATAGTTGAACAATTGAACAAATTCCTTTTCCAAGTTTCATATGAATTTATACGGGTGCCAAAAATTGTTGCACACCTACAGTGGTGTGAAAAAGTGTTTGCCCCCTTCCTCATTTCCTGTTCCTTTGCATGTTTGTCACACTTAAGTGTTTCGGAACATCAAACCAATTTAAACAATAGTCAAGGACAACACAAGTAAACACAAAATGCAATTTGTAAATGAAGGTGTTTATTATTAAAGGTGAAAAAAATCAAACCATCGCCCTGTGTGAAAAGTGATTGCCCCTAAACCTAATAACTGGTTGGGCCACCCTTAGCAGCAACAACTGCAACCAAGCGTTTGCGATAACGTGCAATGAGGCTTTTACAGCGTCCTGGAGGAATTTTGGCCCCACTCATCTTTGCAGAATTGTCCTAATTCAGTTACATTAGAGGGTTTTCGAGCATGAACGGCCCTTTTAAGGTCATACCACAACATCTCAATAGGATTCAGGTCAGGACTTTGGCTGGGCCACTCCAAAGTCTTCATTTTGTTTTTCTTCAGCCATTCGGTGGTGGACTTGCTGGTGTGTTTAGGATCATTGTCCTGCTGCAGAACCCAAGTTCGTTTCAGCTTGAGTACACGAACAGATGGTCGGACATTCTCCTTCAGGATCTCTTGGTGGACAGCAGAATTCATAGTTCCTTTTATCACGGCAAGTCTTCCAGGTCCTGAAGCAGCAAAACAGCCCCAGACCATCACACTACCACCACCATATGTTACTGTTGGTATAATGTTCTTTTAATGAAATGCAGTGTTCCTTCTACGCCAGATATACTTGGACACACACCTTCCAAAGAGTTCCACTTTTTGCTCATCGGTCCACAGAATGTTGTCCCAGAAGTCTTGGGGATCATCAAGATGTGTTGTGGAGAAATTGAGATGAGCTTTGATGTTCTTTTTGCTCAGCAGTGGTTTTCTCCTTGGAACTCTGCCATGCAGGCCATTTTTGCCCAGTCTTTTCCTGATGGTGGAGGCATGAACGCTGACCTTAACTGGGGCAAGTGAGGCCTGCAGTTCTTTGCGGCGTTGTTGTGGGGTCTTTTGTGACCTCTTGGATGAGTCGTCGCTGCGCTCTTGGGGGTAATTTTGGGCGGGCGGCCACTCCTGGGAAGGTTCACCACTGTTCCATGTCTTCGCCATTTGTG
>CM022757.1:6689723-6704723 GCA_012411365.1 Ameiurus melas | reverse complement strand
CCCACCTTCCCCCTGCCCTCCAGAGCCGCTCTGATCCAGAGACAAACAGATGGGCATTATCATTCGCTGGAATTCAGACCCAACATTTATGTGTGAAAAAACTTTAATAGTTTTGTCCTTAGGTAAAGGAGCAGATCTAGAAGATCACAGGTATAGAGCGTCGTGATGAGCAAAAAAAGACAGAATGTCCTCAGAATTATGCGGTGTTCTACAAAACAATACAAACAGCACAGTGTGTGTGTGTGTGTGTGTGTGTACCTATACTCTGAGTAGTCCTTCATGTTCAGTTTGTCCAGGATGACTTTGGAGAGGCCGGGAACGTTTGAGTCCAAAGAGTAGAATCCAAACTGATCAGAGAAAACACTGTCAGGACTCGGAGCAAAGGATTCTGGGAGTGCTGGAACCTTACCCGCCATTTTACTCTCTCTGTGGACACACACACACACACACACACACACGAGAGGAAATTAGTGACCTGTGTGTGTGTCATAAACATAATTCTGACTAAGGGAGATCCAGACAGACAATAAAAACTATTTTGAAAAAGAATTAAATATTATTAAAAATGTAGAAAATATGTATGTTTTCTTTTAATTCCTAAGGTAGCTTAGTGAACTAGCGTGTGTAATTCACATGACTGGGGTTCCGTCTCAGAGCCTGATTTATTTCAGCTAGCTAAAAGTTTGTGTATATAACACACTACTGTCCTCAAACACGAAGCCATAGAGTTTTTTTTTAATGACATCACAAACTGAGCTGGTCCTGGCCCCGCCCCTGAGTCAGATATATATAGAGCTAACCATAAAGTCCCTGTTTTAAATGAAGAAATATGACTTTTATGTTTTATTAAAACAGTTCACCTAAATCTTTAATTTTATTCTCATCAGGATCAGACATGAACTTCAGTAAGTCCTGCAGCTTCACTGCTGAAAACACCAGATCTCAGGAATAACTGCTTTTACACAGTCAACATTTACATTTTATTATTCTGTTGGAAGATAATTTAATAGAAATAAATGCTAATGCTAAGAAGAAATATACGTCAAAAGAACAAAGAATACATCTAAAAGAATAGATAAGACATTTTCACTTGCTAAGATCATTACATGATTTATAATCACTTTATCTCAGGCATGATGATGGATGTTATAGAGTTAACTCACAAATACTGAATAAATCACTTACTTATTTGTTGACAGATTTATTTTAGTTAAAAAAACAAACAAACAAAAAAAAAAACCCCAAGTACTCACCGGATACTGCAGATTAACACACCTGCTCTCTCTCTACCTATCTTTCCTCTCTCCTCTCTCTCTCTCTCCTTTTTTAGTCTGCTGTTTCTCCAGGTTTGGTATCATAGGGGAAGATAGTGTTACTCCTCTGACTTTTGTACCCTCCAATAAAGTCCCCTCCCGAACATTCTGCTGCCCCTGAACTTAACACTTTACTCCCCTAAACCGTTCATCTCAAATGACCTACCATAAATTCCCCTGGTCTTAACAACCTACTGCCCTTACTGGTCCCACATGGATACCCTAAAGATTTGCACTTCTGAAGAACTGTTCATGCTTGTTCAAGTCTTCAGTATTTACTCTCACCTGGATCGTGTAGAATTTTACCTAAGAGCTGTTGCTGTAATCATAAAATCTGCCTGTAGTTCCTATGTAAGTACGGGCATAACCGCTGTGTACAACCTTCTCTAAGATCTTATATAGATTTGATATAGGTCGATAGCTGGACAGTTGAGAGGGGACAAGGTCAGGTTTTTTAATCAGGGGTTTAATAACTGCTAATTTAAATGATTTAGGTACATAGCTAGTTCTAAGGGAAGAATTTATTATATTTAGAAAGGGTGTGATTACTTCTGGAATAATCTGTTTGAAGAAACATGTAGGTAAGGGATCTAGTATACAAGTTGATGATTTTGCTGAAATTAGTTCGGTCTCTAATGGGAGTAAATCATTCTAATCTTCGCTGATATATAATCATTGTGTGCATGTTTCTGTAGCGGTTTTATTCCCAGTTAATTTTTCTACAGTATTAAATAATCTGAGATAACTTCAGACTGCAGAAATGTGACTATATTTTCAACCAGGTTCGAGATAAAATCAGCAAATTCACCAAGGAATTCAGAACATGGCCCTGAAGTCTGTAAATAATAATTAGAGGAATCGACTCGGTAGATTTATTTTTTGTTGCTGTATGTTATACTGGTATAAAGAACTTCAGAAGAGTTGTGAAGACCAGGTGTGTGTGTGAGCTCTGGATTATCATTATAAATGAGTGAGACTCCACCCCCTCAGCCAGCCAGACCAGGCTGATGTATATAACTGTATCCAGGAGGACTGGCTTCATTTAGTGCTGTGTACTCATCAGGTTGAATCCATATTTCTGTTAAACACATTATATTTATATATAACTCCTGATAAGTTCTTTAGACATAAGAGATCTAATATTTAACAGTCCTAGCTTCAGATCAAAGGCAGCTGTGTATTCAGTATGATCTCATTTTATGTTAATTATGTTACTAAAAGTGTTTCTACATGCTTATTTATCTCAGGGAACAGACACGGTCTGGATATTGTGGAACCTGGGAGACGACTCAAGGCCAGAGCACATACTACTGCATCAGACATCGCCTCTGCTAATGCACACACCTCTACAACGTTACTCTTAATAACCTCAGACTGACGAAGGCGTACATCATTATCTCCTACATGAATAACTATCTGTTTAAACCTGAGCCTATGATGACCCACTGTGTCCGACACCCTGGCTCCTGGTGTACACCTAAGCAAATCTGCTGGAGCCCTAAAGGCCTAGCTAATATCACCTGCATGAAGATAGAGGCTCCTATAGCCAGAGCTCCTCCAGGTTTCTCACTGAGGAGAGCAAATGAAATAGCTGACAAAAATATACATTAATCTATAATATACTGTATTAGTGTATAAACAAGACTGGTTTCATCATTTTAAATAATATTTACGTACTTTGGAATGGTTTGAACTTTTATGAAAATGTTTCTAGTCTAGTCCTGGCTAGTTTAATAGCAGTTGCATGAGTGCCATCTACAGGTTCAATGAAGAAATTCATTAAAAACATACACAGACAAATTTATTTCTGGACTCAAGACTGGTGCGCTGTACATCAGTGCTGAAGACCAGTGGTCACCAAGCCTCCTCCTGGAGATCTGCCTTCCTGCAGGTTTCATCTCCATCCAAAACCTAACACCTGGTTTAGTCGATCAAGAACTTCTTAAGGTAATGATTAGATGGTCAGATGGGCACCATTATGGTTGGAGCTAAAGTCTTCAGGAAGGTAGATCTCCAGGAACAGGGTTGGTGACCACTCCTGTAGGCCAACGGTTTAATCTAAAATTAATTTGTGTACATAAAAGATGATTTTTAACAGTTCAGGGAGGTGGCCATTTTATGTTCTGTCTCGATCACAAACTCCTTCCAGTGCACTGGAACATTCGCTCCCTAAAAAATCCCACACTGCACCACAAAAACCAGGAAGTATCGATGCTCACTACGTTCCCTTACTGGAAATGGCCTCATGTTTTCTGAAGCCTCTCAGCTCGAAATAAAATTGAGGACGAACTCTCAGACAACTTCCGGCTACAAATCTAAGTAGCATGTAGTAATAAATTTATATGACACTTAACATTTAAATATTTTTACGTTTATATTTTTTGTACGCGAGTACGTAGTCATGTCCCCAGAAAGATCGAGACACACCCAACATAAGTGTGGACGTTGTAACAGGGATTCAAAAAGTGAAGCCAAAATGTCTCTGAGGCCCTCTAGTGGCGGGCTGCAGTACAACGTTTAACCCATCCCCACGTTTAACCCAATTTTAAATTACTTCTACACAAATTATTAGGTGGAACAGTGTTCTGTCATTTCAGTGGACCCTGATCCACTGTCCAGTCCAGCCTCGTGCACACATGCGCACACATGCGCACACAAACACACACACACACAAGGTTCTGGACAGTTCTGTAGCAAAGTCATGTCTAAATTTAGTACTGCACTAAACTGCTTTAACAGACTCTCAGTGGGGAATTCCCTGCACTTTCTTCATTATGTTGCTCACTTTAATGTCCATGCTAGCTTATTATACTGATATAACTAGCAAACCAGAAAAAAGCTTCAGAAACACAATGGACACAAACACACACACACACACTGCATTTCCTTTAGTGAAAGAACATCTAATTTGCATATTCAGTAATAGTTTTTTTTATTAACAATGATCATTTACAGCTTTACACAGTATATTTAATATTTTATTTATATTTGTATGCATTTAGTCTAGCGTGTAAACCCCACCGCCAAAGCTATAAACCCCGCCCACATAGCTATAAACCCCACCCACATCACTGTGATGTCCAGCCCCATGTATGCAAGACCTGCCTCTAAATCCTGAATTCTGTCCTCACAGCAATGCGCCACACCCATACACCTGTAAACCCCACCCCCACACATACAAGCCCCGCCCCCACAGCAGTAAGCCCACTCTGTCAGATTAAAAATCTTTATTTGGTCCTGTGGAACCTGAGATAGGGAACCAAGTGTACAGAGTTCATCCTGATCTACCAGCACGCACAAGCACACACACACACACACACACACACACACACACACTCACTCACTCACTCACTCAGATCAAGAACAGAGAGGGAATGTGTGTGTTTGTTTAAGAGGACCAAATGAGTGTGTTCAGAGGAAAATGCTTGCATGTTTAACTTGTACGTGTCTATGAGGTAGGATGAGAGTGTACATGGTCAGTATTACTGAGTACACCATGGAGAAAGAGTATATGTTTGTTCATAAGGAGGAACAATAACGTGTGTGTGTGTGTGTGCATAAATATACTGAGGACCCTGGGTGAGTGCAGGGATGATATATATATATATATATATATGTCTGTGCGTGTGTATGTCTGTGCGCCAGCAGAGGGCACTACTGACCTGAATATATTAAACATGTAAAAAAGGACAGATCAAAAGAAACCATGGCAACACCCATCTGACCAATCAGACCACTCCATTCCTCACCATCATTTTGTGCTTTTCTCACCACCTCAGCTTTATCACCAATAAATTAGCACAAACACAACCACCACACACACACGCACACAGTGTCCCAATATTGTTTTCATCACTGCCTTGTTGACTTCCACTTAATGACTAAAGTGTGCTTCACCTATAACACTAACCCATATGTGAACTACATCACGTAAACTGGCTAGCAAGCAAACTGGTTAAAGCTATAACCTAATAAAGCTAACCTGCTTGCTAAGTAACAGCAAGCAGATTATAAAGTATCAACACTTTCCCTAATGACAACTTAAAACAGGAACACACTCCATAATAGATTGCAAATTACCTAGCATTAGCTAACTAGCCATCTTGCTGACTAATTAGCATCCTAACTATCTGCAACAAACTCCTAAGTTTGCGTCATGTATGACAAGACAAGTGTGCGAACTAACTAGCTGGTAACTAGCATCAGATAGAGATGGGGACCAAGGGACCAAGTTGTCAAGGGCTAGTGAATGAGGACTGGAACACAGCCATGGTTTCTACATGCTAGCACCATAGACACATTCACTTCAAGTATTTCTCCCACAGGCTCCCTGATTGGTTGTGGCAAATTAAGCCCCACCCATATATGCTAATGAGAGCACATGACACAAAAGAAAATAAAAGACATTTAATTGGGTATTTAGACAGCCTGATACGCAGATATAAAAATGGAGGAGACACTTGGACTTCCTGCAGGTTTGGCTCTCACACACACACACACACACACACACACACACACACACACACACACACACACACAGTGTGTATCAGTAATGGCGGTATCCTTGAGCGCATGTCCGTCCTTGTGTGTACGTGTGTGTTGCATTTGGCTCCAAGAGCAGTCGTGTGATTGGATTGGCTCAGTAGTTCCGCTATGCTCCGCCCCTCATGAGTGTGTGTGGGCATATGTGGGCGTGTGTCAGAGTGGGCGGGGCTTGTGCAGTCCCTCTGTATCAGGTGTGAGCTGTGGTGAGTGTGTGGCTTTAGTGGGAGTCCAGTCGCCCAGATTGGCCTGCGCTGCTTTACGGTGAGCCAGACGGTGTGTGATGGAGAACCCAGCGTTCCCCTCCAACTGAGAGAGAACCACCAGAACCTGCCTGTGGAACACACACACACACACACACACACAAATAAACACATGTATACACAAAGTCAAACACCAGATGGCAGTGTTGTCACAAATTTCTACATATTCATCTCCATAGTTGTCTTCTGTCCCGTCTCTATATCCATCTGGTCTCTCCACATGTTTCTATCCCTGTCACTCATCTTGTGTCTCTCAGAATGCAGCTTGTGTGTGTGTGTGTGTGTACCTGTGTAATGGTGGAACACTGTCTATAGTCTTCAGGCTTCCGCGTGTTGATACCACATTAAAGCTGTCCGTGCAGTCACATGACACGTGCAAGTGGAACTTTGGGTGTCGGTTCTCCACGACAACGATAAGCCCTGCCCATCCATGAGTGAGGTAATAACACGTCATACCCTCACGGCCCTGAGAACAGGACAAGTGGAGTGAGAAAGAGAAGGAGAGATGTTTAAATGGTTCTTCAAAGTGCAAGAGTGTGTGTGTACGTGTGTACGTGTGTGTACCTCGTGTCTCTCTCCTTTATTCTCCGTCAGCAGTATGATGGCATCGGCGAGCGTGGTTGCTGTGGCCTCGACCTGCTCCACCATCACCTGTCTGGAGCTGTAGATGGCCAAAATGAAGCCCGGAGAATCAGTACACGCCCGAGGGGGGGCAGTGGGGCTTGACACTGAAAACACACACACACACACACACACACACACACACACACACACACACACACACCAAAAACACATACACATTAAAATAAACACTCTCACACAGAGTTGAGAGAGAAAGACAGAAAGAGAGACAGAAAAGTGAGAGAGACAGACATGATGTAACATAGTAAACCAGGAGATATCAAACTGGCCCGATAAAGGTTCTAACCCGGCTCGCAGAATGATTTAGGATCAGTGTTCTAAAGTAAAACACTGTCACCATCTTCATTCATTATTCATTATAGAACATACAGTGGGGGAAAAAAGTATTTGATCCCCTGCTGATTTTGTACGTTTGCCCACTGACAAAGAAATGATCAGTCTATAATTTTAATGGTAGGTTTATTTGAACAGTGAGAGACAGAATAACAACAAAAAAATCCAGAAAAACGCATTTCAAAAATGTTATAAATTGATTTGCATTTTAAATGCATTTTGCATTTGTTTTTGCCGTAGTTTCCGAAGAACGTAAAAGCACAGCCCTCTTCGAGAAAGGGGGCGGAGACCAGCAGCTCATTTGCATTTAAAGAGGCACACATGAAAACAGTGTGTTTTTGCTTAAACCCAAAAAGGGGCATTTACAGCAGGGTAGAATAAATGATCGGTGGGGTATTTAGAGCTGAAACCTCACACACGTTCTGGGAACACCTGAGACTTAGATCTTATAAAAAGGCTTAAAATAGGTCTCTAACGTTTAAGTTCTTACACTTAAATACTGAAGACACGTCACTGACGTTACACTCCTCCGCCATGTTTGCAGGTTGAGTTCAGCCACAAAGTACAAGGAGTTGTGGGTAATGTTAGCTGATTCACACTGAAAGAACAGAAACACTAGACCATCCAGGTACCTCTGGGGTCCGCATTTCAACATCTCAGACACTATTTAGGATGGATATTACGCCAGTTGGGACACGAAGTGTGTCTACAAGAGCTCCTGAAGTACTGAATGTAACAGTACATGCCAAGCACCGGTCTAACTGTATCCTTCATCATACAAACACAAACAAGGTAAGAAAGGTAGGAGGCGGCTGTGGCGCAGTGGGTAGAGCGGGTTGTCCACTAATCGATTCCTGGCCCGGGTGCCGAAGTGTCCTTGGGCAAGACACTGAACCCCAAATTGCTCCTGATGGCAAGTTAGCGCCTTGCATGGCAGCTCCGCTACCATTGGTGTGTGTGTGTGAATGGGTGAATGAGACACCGCGTAAAGCGCTTTGGATAAAAGCGCTATATAAGTGCGCCATTTACCAAGAAAATCCCTATTAACAGACATGAAGACTCAAGCTAACGCTGCACAGAGAACCAGCACTGCTCGGGAATGCTCTGGAGAATACCTGCAGCGTGGTATTATGAAGCTGCCGTCTCTCTCTATGAGGTTTTAACAATGCTGACAGAAATATATCACAACACACGACACAAGGAGTCTTTTATCCCACTAGAGGGCAGGATAGAGTCATTTTTTGTTATATTAGAAAGCTGAAAACTTTACGCTGTCCCCATGTGTCCTTCTAAAAGGGGTGAAGAATGAGAATTGGGTCTAATGGGCTATTGTCTGTAGGTGACTAGTGAAATATAATCCCGGTTAGACAGACGGAGAGATAATTATATTAATCCCAGAGGGAAGTTCACACATTACAGCAGCAGCAATTAGTCAAATACAAGGGGGTTGAATATTTACGCAATCAGCTGGGTATTACTGTGAAGTGTCCTGTTTGTGGTAATGAATTGCAGTGTGTTGATGTGTTGTGTATGACATGTTCACACTGTACCTTTGAGATAAACAGAAGAAAGGTGTTGTGTTATTGGTCACTAAACTGATGTTTTATTTCTGGACCAGTTCCCTCGACATCCGACGAAGGGCAGTGTGGCCCCTTACCTAAAATGAGTTTTAACACCCCTGCTGTGTGTGTGTGTGTGTGTGTGTGTGTGTGTACCTGGTGTTCCCCCGCTGTTCCAGTGGTTAAAGGCACAGCAGACGACGGCGTACTCTCCCGGCTCCAGCATCACGTCACAGCCTACGAACTTCTTCACCGCACGCTTACTGTGCGCCAGCAACCGGCCGAGCGTCAGCTTATTCCCGCTGGAGAACGAGGCCCGGAACACCATGATACACAGATCCAACAGGTGATTATCTGCGGAGTCGGAACGTCTGGGATATAGAGAGGGAACACGGAGAAAACCCGGAACAGAACGGTCATGCAAATATAACTCAATCATTGATCCATAAAATAACATGTCTAGAACATAAAAAAAGAAAGAATCAATGGGTAAATAAATAAATAAATAAATGAAAACTTTAATAATCAATGGGAGAAATAAGTCAATTAATAAACATGCACACTGAAACAAGTAACTAAAGCACAAGAGAGAAAGAGTCAGTGGGTGAAATTAAAATGAAACAGATCCGTCCCTCCAGGATTTCACCATTTTTCCAAATGATCACAGATTTTCCACACGGATGTGTGTGTATTGTGTGTAGTGTATTGTGTGTGTGCGCGTGTTTGTAGTGTATTAAGTGTGTTGTGTAGTGTATTGTGTGTGTGTAAGGTATGCATGCATGTGCATTGTGTGTGTGCAGTGTGAGTATTGTGTGCGTGTGTGTGTATTGTATTGTGTGTGTGCGTGTGAATTTTGTGTGTGTGTATTGTGTGTGTCCGCATATGCGTGTGTGTAGTGTACTGTGTGTGTATTGTGTGTGTGTGTGTACCTGCTCCCCTCCTGGAACAGAGCGAACTCCAGGGCGGTTCTCTCCAGTACAGTCAGAGCGCTCACTGTGATTGGTCCACTCGCTCTGCTGGGGAACGAACCCTGCACACGCATCTCATGCCAGTCTGAGTGTATCTTACAGATATCCACGGAGTCAAAGTACCTACACACACACACACACACACACACACACACACACACACACACAGAGAGAGACAGACAGACAGAGAGAGGGGGTTATAGATACATGTCTGTGCTGTGGGTGTGAATAAAACATGAGATGTAAGGAGTGGCTGTCTATATTTCAGTCCTGCACTCTGTGTGTGTGTGTGTGTGTGTGTGTGTGTGTGCGTATGAACACTGCTCAGCAGTTCAGTATCTTAGCGATACCACTAAGTTCATTACCTTATCTTTATCAGTAAGTCCTGACCTGCACATCACTGATGTAACCTGGTAGTCTCTGTACTGATGAATCAGTAAGTCTGATGTATTGATAATGCTTTAAAGTACTGATTACTGACTTGATGAAGTCTCCGTACTCCATCCAGAACACTCCCTCACTGCTGCCGTGAGCCATCAGCTCATGTCTCAAATGCTGTGGCCAATCAGGCCAATCATCTGACCATGAGCCGTTCCAGGAGAACCGCCCCCACGGGTTCCTCAGACGCAGTAGCCTGGAACAGACACAAAACAATATGAAGACCAAAAAAAAAAAAAAAAAACAGCAAGGATACTGTACGACAGATCAATCGAGGATCTTACACTACCTCGGAACCCCGAGTTTGACAAGTACAGCTAGCTAGAACCTTGCAGTATCGAACAATCTGTACCCCTGCAGAACGTTCTAGAAATCTGTGGAATAAATCCCAGAGAACATTGGGCAGCAGAATAATCTAGAAGCCTGAAAACTGCAACAATGCAGGATGATGATGAGAATGATCCAGAATCTTATCATACAGAACCAGTTCTAGAACCTTTTACAGCATTACTACATAGGATCTCGCTGAGCAGAAGAATTTACACCTGCACCCCAGAAACCCTCTAGAACTGTGCAGAAGAGAACCCCCTAAAGAACATTGGGGCAACAGAACCATCTAAAAATGTGCAGAACAAAATCTAGAACAGTATCTAATAAAAATGTGTGTTGTGAGTGCGTGTGTGTGTATTAGTTACCTGTAGCCTTGAACGTCCCGGACATCCAGGATGGAGTAGGCGTGTCGTGGACGGAGCCCCAGAGTCTCGTATACGGCATCATCCACCTTCATGTTCCCGCCACCACACGATGCCCCCATCAGGAAACTGAGTAATAAATAAATAAATCATAAAACAAGATGCAACCATGACAACCAATCACATGGACACTAATGTAACTGGTATATTTTCTGAGTGCGTGTGTATAACGCTTGCGTTATATGTGTTACCCCGCCTCCTTGGAGCTGATCATCTTGGCCCAGATGAGATCGGTGTCGATGGGTTCCTCCCGCGGGTTGGTGTTGTTCACCTGCAGGTTCAGGCTGTCACATGGAGCTCCAGTCAGAGTTGCCAAACCCTCGATGGCTCGACCGGCCTGCAGCGCAAAATACGAACCATGCAGCTTCGCCAACGCCTTCTCTATCAGAGCCACCCACAACTGTCTCCTCTGGGCCTGGAGAGAGAGAGGGGACGACAGCAGAGAAGACCGAGATTGAGATCACTATTATCATTTAAATGTTCTTATTCTAGATGATGGATGGACTGACAGATAAAAGATGGATAGATGAATGGAATGATCCTTAGATTAATGGCTAGATTGAAGCTTGAATAGATTTAGAATACACAGATGGATACCTGGATGGAAAACTGTATACTTGCTTAGATGGGAGACCATATAGATGGACAGATACTTGTATGGACATACATATCGCTAGATGGACGGATGGACACGTGGATGGATGGATGGATGAATGGATGGATGGACAATTGGAGCTATGGATGGATGCATGCATAATTGGAGGGATGGATGGATGCATAATAGGGAGGGATAGCTGAATACTTGGAGGGAGGGATGGATAATTACTGTAGATGAACGGACATATCATTGCTTTGGACAAACACACACACACACGTAGACACACCTGTGAGAACAGCAGGTATCCATACTCATCACATGGCAGCATGTCGTCCACCAGCACCGTTGTCCACGTTCCATCTTTACACAGTCGAACCTGATACGCTCCCTCAGGACAGATTGAGCGGGTGATCATGACTCGCTCCACCAGCTCAGGACGCTCCGCTAACACAGCCAATGCACTCAAGAACCTCACACACACACCCCACACACACACACACACACACACAGTATTGACTCATTATAAATGTAAGCACACTGATTATCATAACATAATACACACACAGCCTCCTCTGTCTCTTACCAGCAGTTACCCAGAAGCCCTTGTAGGATATCAGATGGGCGGGGCGTTCGGAACACTGACCACTTCACCCCACGATCCTTAAAGTTGTTACAGTTGATCTCGTGTGGGCGGAGCCACTTTTTGATCCGCTGCTGGACGCTGTCACTCTCCGGGAAGCCCACTGATCTGGGACCAGGAGGAAAACTGTCATCCACGAAGTTCACTGCGTTCTGAAACACACGGAAAACGAACGTTGTCACGGAAAGAACTTGTCTTAGTTTGTGTCTTGTGGGCATGTTAGGGGCGTGGCTCATTATTGGACATACTCATAATTAATTATTAGTCCATGTTGCTACATGTGACATCACATTACTACTGGACTACTATTAGAAAACGGTTCTGCTGACAGTTTAACACACTAGGATCAGCAGCGTATCGGATCGATTTCCATAGATAGTTTAGTTAAGATTGTTAATTATAGTGGAGTCCCATATCCACCCCCCATCACACACACACACACACCTCTCTGCAGAAGCTGACAATGTTCTCCCACAGTTCTTTAGCTTCCCCCTCATCCGTTTTCCTCCGCTGTTCCACGTGAACGCTCTCTCTGCGGCGTAGTGCCTTCACCTTTCTGGTTCTCAAGTAGCGTTGAGCTGTGTGACATGCCACACAGTGCTTCACACACACCTCGTTTAGCAGTGTACATGCTGGACATGCCCACTTCTCCCCTTGCCCTGTTCCTCGAGGTGTGTGTGAGGTCTTTTTCGTGAAGGGCTCAGCGAACCCGTGAAGTTTGGAGGATCCGCATGCACTGCAGTGTCCCGACCCTGTAGGATTACGCAACGTGCACTTGGAACACGCCCATGACGTAAAGTCAGGACTTGAGGGTGTGGCTGGAGTGAATCGAACAGATTCACCAAGAACATCGATGACATCTGTACTCGGCCCCGTCCCCTGGCGTGGTCCTCTACAGGCATCACAACGTCCTGCTGAAGATACTGAAGGACCAGAAGGAGCCGAGCATCCGGGACATTTCCAAGAAGGTGGGGCTGGATGGTTAGGACTTGGCTCCTCCTCTTCAAGCACACTAAGGCGTTTGATTGGTTCTGAGGAAGGGAGAGGCTTAGGTTTGGAGGCAGGTCCTGCTGAGGGGGAAGTAGGGGGTGGGACTTCACGTCTGCTGCGAGGAACAGGATTATTTTGCAAAGAGGACAAGGAAGGAGGAAGGAAGTTGGTGTTGTTAGGAGGTGGAGATGGTGTCTGAGAAGGGGCAGGGTTAGGAGATGAGTCTTCAGTGAGATCAATGAGGACTGCCCCAGAATTTTGTGCAGGAAATCCAGACACTGGTGTCCGGACTTCCGGAACTACCAGTGCCTCGGGTGGGATTTTGGGAAGCGAAAGTTTCCTTGGCCCACCACAGGCTGAGCATGACATCGCTGTGGGTGTATTCACAAGCGTGCACCGGGGACACGCCCATCCTGATACCACAGCCACTTCAGTGTTTCCTACTTCCCCATTAGGCTCAGACTTCTTTATCAAGTCCTCATCCACATGCTGCCGTTTCGGCTCGGAGTTGGAAGTAATGGGTTCTGAGATGGAGGGAGAGGAAGAAGAAGGGGTAGGGCCATTTGACGAACTGGGTGGCGCCCCACAGACTGAGCACGCCCCTGATGCGCTGTGATTGGTCAGTGTGCAGCGCGGACAGGTCCAGCAGCTGCTGAGGCGCAGAATTCTGTTCAGATCAGGTTTGTTCCGTGGTGCCTCACAGATGGAGCAGCGCGGAGATCCCGCCGGGTTTAAGAAGGTACAACGAACACACGACCAGTCAGAACCGAGAACAATGGCCTCCATCATCGACCCGCGGGAGTGAGAGAGACTGAAGGAGAAACAAAAAGAAAAAAAATTAACCGCTATACTACAACAACAAAACAAAAACACACAGTAACTAAATGTGAGATTAAGCCAAGCATAGTTAGAAGAGATTCCCCATCAACGCCCACACACGGAGTAAACCCAACAATCCCAAAACTCCAAGCAGGTCCTGCTGAGAGAAGATCATCACACACAATCATCAAGGGAAGAGGAACGCTTTAAAAAAAAAACAAATCCGCTTCAAATGTATAAAATCCTCTGAATCCTGCAGAGATGTTCCATCAGCAAAGCCCTCACTCTTATCTTAATCCTCTTCATAAACTTGTTTAGATCATCACTTAAATCAGTGTGCGCACACACACACACACACACACACACACTATACCGCGGTCCCAATGCAAACAACCGAAACCTGAACCTTAGACCCGTACACCTCAGACTCAGGTCTAGAACAGAAAGGATGTAATTGATCATTTCTACAGGTGTTAGCATCTTATGCTGAATGAGGCAACAAAATGTAAGATTTCAGTCATTTACACACATTTTTACCCTCCTACACACATCGTCTAAGACGTTGTTGTCTGTCCTTGACTCTTATCTTACTGAAATGTCTAGAAGCACAATGACAAGTTTACAAGCAAAGAGTTTCACCAATCCGTATGAATTCAGTCCGACTGCAGATTCCTAATGAACTGTTTCATATGCATCCCAAACTAGATCCTCTGCAAAATTTGTATTGATTAGACACCGTACATGTAATCAGATCCAAAGTACATGGGCATGAACCATTATCCATAACTATAATAAAGGCTTCTTTTAATCAAATGTTCTGCATCCTCAGGAATTTATTTATTTATTTATTTTTAAGTGCTGCGTCTGCTTTAAAATGTTCACGGCTATTTTAAATACAAGGTTGAGTCAAATGAAAACCTAAGAGATGTGAGATGAATGAGAGAAACTGACTGTATGCAGCTGCAACTTACGTGAGTCATCAGCGATCACTCACGCAACTCTCATGGAGTCATAGGAAAATCCATCTTTGCTTTATCTCTCAGAGAACATTCAGGAACACCAACAATCGGACCTTGCCATTTTTATTTTAAGTTCTAGTCCAATGAAAATGAGGTGAGGCCATTTCTCAGAAGTGCTCAGATC
>CM022757.1:6659723-6684723 GCA_012411365.1 Ameiurus melas | reverse complement strand
GAAAACCCGGACATTTTCTCACATTTAGGTCTGAAAAAGAGGACGTGCTGTCCTCTGACAAAAAACATTTCAGAGAACAATCTGTGCTCATTTCTACCAAGTTAACTTGGTGTGAAATTTATTAGTGCATGCTCCAGGAGGTTCTCATGTGAGTCACGACTGGTGAGAGAGAACCAGAACTATAATCAACAGCTGTGTGTATACTGGTGTGTCAAAAGATTCATTTCTTTAGTTTTAAATATAGAAAACTGTAATCCTGATAATTTTCCCATTTTTACTAAATGTACCTGTAATCTAATGACTTTGTTCTGTAACGGATTACAGCTATGGGTTTTATCCTGGTTACGAAACGCTGTTACACGTATTCCGTTATTCCCCAAACCTGCTCACAACACACAGATCTAACACTAATCTCTCTCTCACACACACACACACAGAAAGCTACACTGTATCAGCAGAATGTTTTTTTCCCATATTATTTTGATTAATTATTAAAGCTGATGGATGCAAACCAGTGGATGAAGCGCGCACACACACACACACACACGCACACACACACACACACAAGTATAAAAACACAAACACACCAAACACAATTCTCTATTTAAAACAATTTTACTACTGGGTAAAGATACAAACACAACTGAAAGCCCGTGGTGGGGTTCGGACAGAAAGTTCCAATGCTGTGGCGGGGTTCGGACAGAAATGTCCCAGGCCTTGGCAGGGTTCGGACAGAAAGTTCCAACGCCGTGGCGGGGTTCGGACAGAAATGTCCCGGGCCTTGGCAGGGTTCGGACAGAAAGTTCCAACGCTGTGGCGGGGTTCAGACAGAAAGTTCACGGGCCATGGCGGGGTTCGGACAGAAAGTTCCAACGCCGTGTCGGGGTTCGGACAGAAAGCTCCCGGGCCTTGTTAGGGTTCAGACAGAAAGTTCCCGGGCCTTGTTAGGGTTCAGACAGAAAGCTCCCGGGCCGTGGTGGGATTCGGGCAGAAACTTCCCGGCCCGTGGTGGGGTTCAGAGAAACAGGAACGTTTTAGTGAAACCGTTCTCACATGGGTACAGCTGGTCAGGATTGTATTGAAAATAGAATTAGTGGGAGCACTGCATCTATAACTTAAAGTTTAGTTCTAAGTGTTGGATCAGGTCCTAACAGAACCCAGAACACTCAAAACTCAAAAAGAATTTGGAAAACAAAAGTAATCACACCTTAAGAACACATGACTACATCATCACCTGCCATATAGATATGATTCAGAGACAGAAACTACCAACCACAAATCAGAGGAAACCACATAATCTTTTCAGTCACACACACACACACACACACACACACAAAGAGAACAACCACACAATTTCCCGGAGACTTGCTTCACAAATACCAGAAAACCATCCTAACTGGTCTGACAGGTAACCTATCAACACACACAAACACACACACACACACACACACACACACACACACACACACACACACACACACACACACACACACACACACACACACACTTTACATGAGTCAGAAAGAAAAGACGTACGCAATGTCTGTAATTACACGCATGGTGAATAAGATTGTCATTTTTATTTCTCTCACACACAGGCGTGTCTGGGTTATAAATTAACAGGAGCCTTTTCTTAGTCAATAAATTAGAATGTTTTGCATACAGAGATGTCAGACACACTGTAAATCCAGTTATTCCTCATTCATCTCTTATACTTACACGAAATATTTTATTCTGTTCTCACACTGTAACACACAAACACAGTAACACACACTGTAACACACAAACACACTAACACACACTGTAACACACAAACACACTCCAAAACACACTGTAACACACAAACACACTAACACACACTGTAACACACAAACACACTCCAAAACACACTGTAACACACAAACACAGTAACACACACGTAACACACAAACACAGTAACACACTGTAACACAAACACACTACACACACTGTAACACACAAACACAGTAACACACACTGTAACACACAAACACATAACACACTGTAACACAAAACACACTAACACACACTGTAACAAACAAACACACTCCAAAACACACTGCAACACACAAACACATAACACACACTGTAACACACAAACACACTCCAAAACACACTGTAACACACACAAACACACTAACACACACTGTAAACACAAACACTAACACACACTGTAACACACAAACACACTAACAACACAAACACACTAACACACTGTAAAACACACTCAAAACACAAAAACACACTAACACACACTGTAACACACAAACACACTAACTCACACTATAACACACAAACACACTCCAAAACACACTGTAACACACAAACACACTAACACACACTGTAACACAACTAACACACTACAACACACAAACATACACTGTAACACACAAACTCACACTGTAACACACAAATCACACCTGTAATAAACTCACACTGTAACAAACACTAACACACTAACACAAACACATGTATAACACAAACACAGTAACACACACTGTAACACAAAAACACTAACACACTAACACACACAAACACATACACACTGTAACACACAAACACACTAACACACACTGTAACACACAAACACACTAACACACACTGTAACAAACAAACACACTCCAAAACACACTGTAACACACAAACACAGTAACACACACTGTAACACACAAACACACTCAAAACACACTGTAACACACACAAACACACTAACTCACACTGTAACACACAAACACACTAACACACACTGTAACACACAAACACACTAACACACACTGTAACACACAAACACACTCCAAAACACACTGTAACACACAAACACACTAACACACACTGTAACACACAAACACACTCAAAAACACACTGTAACACACAACACACTAACAACTGTAAAACAAACACTAACACACACTGTAACACAAACACACTAACACACTGTAACAAACAAACACACTCCAAAACACACTGTAACACACAAACCCGTAACACACTGTAACACAAACACACAAAAACACTGTAACACACACAAACACACTAACTACACTGTAGCAACACGACACTAACACACATGACACACAAACACACTAACACACACGTAACACACAAACACACTAACTCACCATGTAACACACAAACACACTCCAAAACACACTGTAACACAAACACACTAACACACTAACACAAACATACACTGTAACACACAAACTCACTGTAACACGAAACTCACACTGTAACACACAAACACACACTGTAACACACAAACACACTAACACACACTGTAACCAAACACACTAACACACTGTAACACAAACACACACTGTAACACGAAACACACTAACACACATGTAACACAAACTATAACACACAAACTCACACTGTAACACACAAACACACTAACACACTGTAACAAAACACCTCCAAAACACACTGTAACACAAACACACTAACACACACTGTAACACACAAACACACTAAAACACACACTGTAAAACACACTAACTACACTGTAACACACAAAACACTAACACACACTGTAACACACAAAACACTAACACACTGTAACACACAAACACACTCAAAACACACTGTAACACACAAACACACATAACACACTGTAACACTAACACACTAACACACACTGTAACACACAAACACACTAAACACACTGTAACACAAACACACAAACACACTGTAACAAAACACACTAACACACACTAACACAAACACCCTAAACACACTGTAACACAAACACACTAACTCACACTGTAACACACAAACACAACAAACACTGTAACACTCCAAACACACTGTAACACACTAACACACACAAACACACTAACTCACACTGTAACACACACAAGCACACTAACACACACTGTAGCACACAAACACACTAACTCACACTGTAACACACACAAACACACTAACACACACTGTAACACACAAACACACTAACACACACTGTAACACACAAACACACTAACTCATACGAACACTCCAAAACACTGTAACACACATAAACACACTAACTCACACTATAACACACAAACACACTAACCACTGTAGCACACAAACACACTAGTCACCCGCAACACACACAAACACACTAACACACACTGTAACACACAAACTCACACTGTAACACACACAAACACACTAACACACACTGTAACACACACAAACACACTAACTCACACTGTAACACACTCCAAAACACACTAACACACACTGTAACACACAAACACACTAACACACACTGTAACACACAAACACACTCCAAAACACACTGTAACACACAAACACACTCCAAAACACACTGTAACACACAAACACACTAACACACACTGTAACACACAAACACTGCAACACACAAACACACTAACTCACACTGTAACACAGAATCACACTAACTCACACTGTAACACACAAACACACTAACTCACACTGTAACACACACCAAAACACACTGTAACACACTAACACACACACACAAACACACTAACTCACACTGTAACACACAAACACACTAACTCACACTGTAACACACAAACACACTAACTCACACTGTAACACACAAACACACTAACTCACACTGTAACACACAAACACACTAACACACACTGTAACAAACAAACACACTAACTCACACTGTAACACACACAAACACACTAACACACACTGTAACACACAAACACACTAACTCACACTGTAACACACACACACTAACACACACTGTAACACACAAACACACTAACTCACACTGTAACACACACAAACACACTAACACACACTGTAACACACAACACACTAACTCACACTGTAACACACACAAACACACTAACACACACTGTAACACACAAACACACTAACTCACACTGTAACACACAAACACACTAACTCACACTGTAACACACTCCAAAACACACTGTAACACACTAACACACACACACTAACTCACACTGTAACACACTCCAAAACACACTGTAACACACTAACACACACACACAAACACACTAACTCACACTGTAACCTCCAAAACACACGTAACACACTAACACACACACAAACACTAACTCACACTGTAACAACAAACACACTAACTCACACTGTAACACACAAACACACTAACACAACTGTAACAAACAAACACACTAACACACACTGTAACACACACAAACACACTAACACACACTGTAACACACAAACACACTAACTCACACTGTAACACACAAAACACACTAACACACACTGTAACACACAAACACACTAACACACACTGTAACACACACAAACACACTAACACACTGTAACACACAAACACACTAACTACACTGTAACACACAAACACACTAACACACTGTAACACACAAACACACACTGTAACACACAAACACACTAACTCACACTGTAACACAAACACACACACTGTAACACACTAACTCACACTGTAACACTCAAAACACACTGTAACACACTAACACACACACTAACAACACTGTAACACAAAAACACTAACTCACACTGTAAACACAAACACACTCACACACTGTAACACACAAAACACACTAACACACACCGGTAACACACTCCAAAACACACTGTAACACACTAACACACACACACTAACTCACACTGTAACACACAAACAAACTTCAAAACACACTGTAACACACAAACACTCCAACACACACTGTAACACACACACTAACTCACACTGTAACACACTAACACTCCAACACACACTGTAACACACAAACACACTCCAAAACACACTGTAACACACTAACACACTCCAAAACACACTGTAATTCCAGTTATTCCACATTCATCTCTTTATTATTTACATATCTTACACTAAATATTTTATTCTATTATCACACTGTAACACACACACAGTCCAAAACACACTGTAACACACAAACACACTGTAACAGACAAACACACTGTAACACACACTGTGACATACAAACACACTCCAAAACACACACACACACTGTAACACACACACACTGTAACACACACTGTAACATACACACACAAACACTCCAAAACACACTGTAACACACAAACACACTGTAACACACACACACACCAAAAAACACTGTAACATACACACAAGCACTCCAAAACACACTGTAACACACACACATACTCTAAAACACACTGTACAACACTCCGAAACACATAACCACACACTGTACAACATTCTGAAATACACTGTAACACACTGTACCACACACTGAAACACACTAAAACAGTTTGAAGTAAAAAAAAAACACTGAAATGCACTACAAAACAATCTAAAATACACTGTAACACACTATAAAAGAGTGTAGAACAAATTGTAACACACTATAAAATAGTGTAAAACACACTGTAATGCACTATAAAACAGTGTAAAATACATGGTAAAACACTATATAACAGTGTAAAATATACTGTAACACACTATATAACAGTGTAAAATACACTTTGAAGCTAAAAAAACAACAACAACAAACAAAAAACACTGAAACCCAGAATAAGGAGGCCAGTCATGTGTAATGTGTGTAATGTATTTAATGTGTAATGTGTGTAAAGTGTGTAATGTGTGTAAAGTGTGTAAAGTGTGTAATGTATTTAATGTGTAATGTGTGTAAAGTGTGTACTGTATTTAATGTGTAATGTGTGTAGTGTGTAATGTGTGTAAAGTGTGTACTGTATTTAATGTGTAATGTGTGTAAAGTGTGTGATGTGTGGAATGTATTTAATGTGTAAAGTATGTAATGTGTGTAAAATGTGTAAAGTATTAAATGTGTAAAGTGTGTAAAGTATGTAATGTGTGTAAAGTGTGTAATGTATTTAATGTGTAATGTGTGTAAATTATTAAATGTGTTATGTGTGTAAAATGTGTAAAGTATGTAATGTGTGTAAAGTTAAATGTGTAATGTGTGTAAAGTTAAATGTGTAATGTGTGTAATGTATTTAATGTGTAGTGTGTAAAGTGTGTAGTGTGTGTAAAGTGTAAAGTGTGTAATGTATTTAATGTGTATGTGTGTAAATTATTAAATGTATTGTGTGTGAAAAGTGTATAAGTGTAAGTATGTAATATGTGTAAGTTAAATGTGTAATGTGTGTAAATAATGTGTGTGTGTGTATATATGTAGTGTGTAGTGTGTAGTGTATTATGTATGTGTGTAATGTATGTAAAGTGTGTAGTGTGTGTGTGTGTGTATATGTGTAAAGTGTGTAATATGTAATGTGTAAAGTGTGTAATGTATGTGTGGTATGTGTGTAATGTGTAATGTGTGTTGTGTGTATGTATGTGTGTAATGTGTATGTGTAAAGTGTGTAGTATATGTGTAAGTGTGTAAAGTGTGTGTAGTATATATGTGTAGAGTGTGTATGTGTAAAGTGTGTAATATATATGTAAAGTGTGATGTGTAGTGTGTAGTGTGTAAGTGTGTGTAGTGTGTAATGTGTGTAGTGTATGTGTATGTGTGTAATGTGTGTGTGTAAAGTGTGTAATGTGTGTAGTGTGTGTAGTGTGTAGTGTGTAGTGTATGTGTGTAAAGTGTGTATGTGTAGTGTGTGTGTGTGTAATGTGTGTGTAAGTGTGTGTGTAATGTGTGAAAGTGTGTATTAGCAAGTGTATAAGTGTGTAGTGTGTTAATGGTAAAGGAGGTGTGTGTGTGTAAAGTGTGTAGTGTATTTAATGTGTAAAATGTGTAGTGTGTAAGTGTGTAAAATGTGTAATGTGTGTAAAGTGTGTAATGTGTGTAAAGTGTGTAATGTATTTAATGTGTAAAGTGTGTAATGTGTGTAATGTATTTAATGTGTAAAGTGTGTAATGTATTTAATGTGTAAAGTGTGTAATGTGTGTAATGTATTTAATGTGTAAAGTGTGTAATGTGTGTAAAGTGTGTAAAGTATGGACAGTTTCGGTGAAACCGGTGTGTTTGTTCCGGTTCCTGAAACACAGAGACCCCTCAGGACACTTACCGGGACAGGGACGAGGCGATACACACTTCCTGTGCTTTATATGGGGTTATGTGAGTTTATAAGGCGACTCCTCTCCGGGATAAAGTCTGTGCTCCTCCGTCACCCAGTAAAGCCCCTCCGGTGTGGAGCTCTAGTCCTCCGGGTGAGCGCTGAGCGGCGGTCGGTCCTCATGTCTCTGCGGGCTTCTCCTCACTCTTCCCGGGCATGCTGAGACCTGTCGCCTCGCGGAGCTCCACAAACCCCAGATCTCTCTCTCTCTCTTCTCTCAGCGGAGGATTAGTTCTCTTCGTTATAAACACTCCAGGAGCCTGTCAGGTTCCTCCGCGGACAGTTTCAGAACGGAAGCAAGACAATAAACCGAAAGCTGCGCAAACTCTCGGCAGGAAGCGGCTCTCGCGCGGATTGTACGTAAACACCGTTAGAGAATACGGACACAGCGGACGCCGTTTCCCATAATGCAACTCGGTGTTTGGGATGGATAAATACCCGGATGTGGTTACCGCGGGCCACGCACTGCATCTCGCACTGTAACACACAATCACATAATAACACACTATATCACATACACTGTAACACACAATCACTTAATAACACACTATATCACACACTGGAACACACAATCACTCAATAACACACTATATCACACAATCACTTAATAACACACTATATCACACACTGGAACACACAATCACTCAATAACACACTATATCACACAATCACTTAATAACACACTATATCACACACTGGAACACACAATCACTTAATAACACATGATATCACACACTGGAACACACAATCACGTAATAATACTATATCACACACACTGTAACACACATCACTTAATAATACTATATCACACACCGTAACACACAATCACTTAATAACACACTATATCACACACCGTAACACACAATTACTTAATAACACACTATATCACACACTGTAACACACAATCACTTAATAACACACTATATCACACAATGTAACACACAATCACGTAATAACACACTATATCACACACTGTAACACACAATCACTTAATAATACTATATCACACACACTGTAGCACATAATCACTTAATAACACACTATATCACACAATCACTTAATAACAGATTATATCACACACACACGCACACACACACACACACACACACACACACACACACAAAAAAATAAACACTAATAATTATAAGATTATATCACACACACACACACACACACACACACACACACACACACACACACACACACACACACACACACACACTGTAACACACAATCACTTAATAACACACTATATCACACACACTGTAACACATAATCACTTAATAACACACTATATCACACAATCACTTAATAACAGATTATATCACACACACACGCACACACACACACACACACACACACACACACACACACTGTAACACACAATCACTTAATAACACACTATATCACACACACACACACACACACACACACACACACACACACACACACACACACAAACACAATCACTTAATAACACACTATATCACACACACTGTAACACATAATCACTTAATAACACTATAATCACACAACACTAACAGATTATATACACACACACACACACACACACACACACACACACACACACACACACACACACTGTAACACACAATCACTTAATAACAGATTATATCACACACACACACACACACACACACACACACACACACACACACACACTGTAACACACAATCACTTAATAACACACTATATCACACACTGTAACACATAATCACTTAATAACACACTATATCACACAATCACTTAATAACAGATTATATCACACACACACACACACACACACACACACACACACACACACACACACACACATACTAAAAACACAATCCTAATAACACACTATTCACATATCACTTAATAACACACTATATCACACACACACACAATCACTTAATAACACACTATATCACACAATCACTTAATAACACACTATCACACACACTGTAACACACAATCACACACACACAATAACTTAATAACACACTATATCACACACTGTAACACACAATCACTTAATAACACACACTGTAACACACAATGACTTAATTATACACTATATCACACACTGTAACACACAATCACTTAATAACACATTATATCACACACCGTAACACACAATTACTTAATAACACACTATATCACACACTATATCACACAATCACTTAATAACACACAATATCACACACTGTAACACACAATCACTTAATAACACACTATATCACACACTGTAACACACAATCACTTAATAACACATTATATCACACACCGTAACACACAATTACTTAATAACACACTATATCACACACTATATCACACAATCACTTAATAACACACAATATCACACACTGTAACACACAATCACTTAATAACACACTATATCACACAATCACTTAATAACACACTATATCACACAACGTAACACACAATCACTTAATAACACACTATATCACACACTGTAAATGAGACACTGTAACACACACACACACACACACACACACACAGTAAATACCTGGATGTGGGTAATAGTGAACACTAGAAAATGTGTAGTCGCCCTGCCAGATATTTAGTTGTGATTTGTAAGTTTAACCTTCTAAATGTCGAGATATGTATAAGAGTTAACATTTCACTGGGTCTTTATGAACAGAATTGGGGAATTTGAGCCTGAATTAGTGTGAAGTTTGGGGCGAATCCCATAATCCCTGTGTAAATACTCTACACAGGGTGTTAAATAATGGCTGCTAGTCCCTTTGTAGTGCACTTTGACGAGATTAAGGAGTGTATGTAGGATTGAGCCCCTGTCAGTGATGTGTAGCATCAGAGATTGAGTTTGGAGAATTAAATAACTTTGATCTGCTGATATATGTGAAAGAACACAGGAAACACACAGAAAACACACAGGAAACACACAGAAAACACACAGGAAACCAACACACCACCTTGTTTAGGGGCTAAATATGTTGTTGCTCAGTGCAGGGATTAGAAACTTTAGGGAATGAAAATGAAAACTGAAAACTAACTAAATGTTTCATTGAACGTAATTGAAAATGCAAACAAAAAAGTAAAATGTTGTTTTTTTTAAAAGTGTTTAACTGGTTAATAACATTATTCATTCCATTCCAGTGTGATTTTGAGAAAGTGTAGTGAAAAGCATAAACATTTTCCCAATAGGCCTAGTGTCCTGTGCAGAGCATGTCATATCCTGCTGGCTACAGGAAGATATGACCCAGCTGCTATAGCCAGGTTTTCGAAGATGGGCAGAAAATATTTTTTCCTGTGATTTTACAAGCAACAACTCACACTGCAAAGTAGAAGGATGGTCTGAAAGCGTTTATAAGATAAATACTTGTTTCTGGTTAAAGGCTTTGTAAAAGGTTATCATATGTAAACAGTGTTATTAAGCATTCTTTTATTTCATTATAACCTGCTTCCAACTAAATGGTTGTGTGGAATGCTAGGGTAGGAACATAAAAATATCGTTTCTATTCATATTGAACAAAAAAAAAAATTCGAATCCCTGGTTTAACACGTATTTCCTCAACAGCTGCTCCCTCTAGTGAAGAGATAGATGAAATGCATCCTGACCGAAATTTGATCTACACTGAGAGAAGTACAGTACATGTGGATGGAATAATTCATTTGTAATTATTGAATAAGTTTAGAATAACCAGGGGGTTGCCTCATTAGACCTTAAATTAAACAGTAGAGTAGGCTAATTAGTAAAGAGCAAATTCTTAAAATATTTTTCAATTCCTTAATGGTGTCAGTACTTTTGCGACATATGCTTTTCAGACACACTAGTAATTTTAGACAATGCAACCAAGTAATTTTAGTGGAATTATTTATAATCGCACTACCCGGTGTCACCCAGATGAGGACGGGTTGCCTTTTCAGTCTGGTTCCTCTCGAGGTTTCTTCCTCATATTGTCTCAAGGAGTTTTTCTTCACCAACGTCACTTCTGACTGTCTCATCAGGGATTTTTAATTGAAAAAAAAAAGTATCTGGATTTCCCTTAAGCTTTGTGACAATTTGTGACAAGAATTGTGCTAGCGAAACACTGTATGTAGTCATTTCCCCCATTCTCTTAAAGGGTGCCAATAATATGGAGTTGTTAAACTGTACGCACTCTATCCATGTGTTGTTACAACTACCATATCCATAATATGAACATGAATGTCTTAGTTTTGTATCTTGGTCTCCTTTGTTTCTTAAAGGTCACATGAAAAAATATGCAAACTGTCTCACGGATGCTGACCTGGTTCCTGGTTTCTTAACCAGGAACCTAATGTTGCTTTCGCATACACAATGGTTAGTGTTTTTGAATGGAACCCTTGTGTGTTCTCTGTACACAGCAATCACACTCGGGTCCGAGACCATCTGAACTTCCAGTCAAACTCTAGTAGTGAGAAAGTGAGTTGAAACAACTGCAGGAAGTGAAACAAACAAACGTTTGATTATTTTTGTATTGTTGTGTTTTTATAGATTTTATGTTTATGGAACAAAAGAAGTAGAACATAATGGACATTGAATTTTTTAATTTATGTAGATCTAGGACACATTTCTGTGGACCTAAGTAAATCGTTTTTGATTATGGCCCCGGTTAAATAAATATACTTTGTTTACTCCAGTGATGTAGAGATATATTTAACCTTTCATCACCACCTATACTATCGTAAAAATGGAAAATAACTCCAACACCAGGCATTGTTATAGTAAACAAGATCAATGGGCTGACACACAAGAGGGCTAAAATTCTCCTTAAAACTCCTGGGCAAAAGTTCTTGGTTTAAATTCTGTAACTCTTGAGATTAATTACCTACTCTAAAGATCAGGATTTTTTATTTATTGTCTTCCCCTGGAGTAAAGTGATCTTTATTTCCTCTGATTAACTTTTTGGGGATTCAATTTTTTGTTCTTATTTGCTCATCTTAGGGTTCTGGGCCTTAAACTTCTGGTCTAGAGTTCCTTGTATAAAATTATTTGGCTTAAACCTATTGGACTGATCATTAAGTCCTTGTCTTTAAGTCCTGGACTTCAGATCCTGGTCTTAAATTCTCGGTCTTTACATTCTGATCCTAGGTTTCTGGGCTATAGTTCCTGGTCTTTAATCATTGGTCTGAAACCCCTGTTCTAAAGTTCCTGATCTTTAATTCTTGATCATATGTTCCTGGACTAAAGTTCCTGGTCCAAAATTGCTGGTCTTAAGTTCTTGGGCCAAAGTTCCTGATCTTGAATTGCTGCTCTCAAGTCCCTGATCCGTAATTCCTGGACTGAAGTTCCTGATCATTAAATCCTGGTGTTATTATTATTAAATACCACGGGCGACTTAAAATGATTACTATTCTGGTAAGAACCGCAATGAGCCCTGAGCTCTATTTACATCATGCTTTAATTTCCATAGCGTACAGGAACACTATTCACTGTGGTTTCTATGTTCAAATTGGGAAGATGTAAGGCATGAAAATGAACAGAGCTTATATGCAAAACAAATCATTTTCATGCAGTCAGTCATTATAAAACCCTTCATAAACCCTGACATTCCATTAATCATAGTGTGTGTGTGTGTGTTTGTGTTTGTATGTGTGTGTGTGCGTGTGTGTGTGTGTGTGTGTGTGTGCGCGTGTGTTTGTGAGTGAGTGTGTGTGTGTGTGTGTGTGTGTGTGTGTGTTTCTGTGTGTGTGTGTGTGTGTGTGTGTGTGTGTGCGTGTGTGTTTGTGAGTGAGTGTGTGTGTGTGTGTGTATGTGTGTGTGTTTCTGTGTGTGTGTGTGTGTGTGTGGGTGTTTTTGTGTGTGTGTGTGTGTATACAAATCTTTCCTAAAATATCACATTCACCTCCTGTTGAAATTATGCTAATTAAGAGTGATCACTGTGAGCTTCTACTCTGTTCATCACCTCACTTTCTAAATCACTGACACTTACTGAACAGCTAACAGTTAGCAGAGTAAAAATGTTTGTTTGTTTTTCTACTAGTGTGTTTAAAGGTAGAAAGCTATACATATGATCATTATTGAGGTAATCAGTTGAGGATTGCAGGAGTGTGTATTAGAAACTCCCTGGGTAAATGTTCATGGTCTTTAATTCCCGGTCCTAACTTCCTGGGCTGAAGGTCCTGGTATTTAATTCCTGGTCCTTATGTCCTGGACTAAAGTTCCTGGGCTAAAGCATAGGAATTTACATGGACCCTATGTCTATGTTAATTGTTTTTAAATTACACAAGTTCTTATTTGAGGTTTTGAAAGTACATATTTCCTTAAATTACTCTTGACAGTTATTTTCTTTTCTTTTTTTCTTCTTCTTTTTTTTCCCTCTTCACACTAAAATTTCAAACATACTTCTCTTTAATGTTTCCAAACAGCAACAAAGTAACTGGCTTGACGTGTTTGTACGTTAGACGGGGGGCGTCCAATCACAGAGTGAAATGCAAATGAGTATGTAGATTTTGATCAGGAGGCGGTGCGCGAAAGAGAAGCATCCGGGCGCATGGGAATAATGAATGAGTGAAAGGGGGCGCGAGGAGTCAGAGCTGAGGAGAGAGGGATATCGCTGAGAGGAGAAAGAGAGAGAGAGAAAGGGAGAGAGAGAGAAAGGGAGAGAGAGAGAGAGAGAGAGAGAGGAAAAGAGAAGAGAGAGAGAGACACAGAGAGAGAGAGAGAGACAGAGAGAGGGGGAGAGGAGAGAGACAAATAGAGAGAGGGGAGAGAGAGGGAAAAGAGGAGAGAGAGAGGAAAGAGAGAGAGAGACAGAGAGAGAGAGAGAGAGAGAGAGAGAGACAGAGAGAGGGAGAGGAGGAGAGAGAGACAAATAGAGAGAGAGAGGGGGGAGAGAGAGGAAAAGAGGAGAGAGAGAGGAAAAGAGGAGAGAGAGAGAGGGGGAGAGGAGAGAGAGACAGATAGAGAGAGAGGGGAAGAGAGAGGAAAAAGGAGAGAGAGACAAGGGGGGGAGAAAGGGGAAAAGAAGAGACAGAGAGAGAGACACACACACACACACACACACACAGAGACAGAGAGGAGGGAAAGAGAAAAAAAAAAAAAAAAGAGAGAGAGAGAGAGAGAGAGAGAGAGGATCAGAGTTCTAAGTTTGTTTAGGTGTGTTTAACACTACAGTTACGGAGGGCGAATTCTTTTGTGCTGGAGGTATGTACGTGTGTGTGTGTGTGTGTGTGTATGTGTGTATGTGTTTCTGTCTGTGTGTGTGTGTGTTTCTGCGTGTGTGTGTGTGTGTGTGTGTGTGTGTGTGTGTGGTGATCATAGATCAGACTGTACATTCACATATCTAGATTGGTTACACAGAGCCGCTTTAACCGTTGAGATATCTGTGATATAAAGTGATTAAAAGTTTGTAACTTGGCATGGTCAAGCTCATAACTACTACATTCTCAAATCTCTTCTAAAGCGTTATAGTATATAGAGGCTTTAATACTTTTTGTTGTTATTTCGGATTTTTTCAGTTCCGTGTCTCAAACGGCTCAGGGTTAAACGTTTTAGTGCACTAGTTAGGGCGCACGAGCCGGTGTGTCATGTGTTATGTAGGGCGCCTAGGTAGGGAGGATGAAGTTATTTGAGATTCCGCCATGTTGTTCCTCAGCAGGGCTTCGCGCGGGCGCGTTCGTGGTTGCCACGGAAACAGTGCATCGAATGCCGAGCGCGTGACGCCTTGGTTACTCCAAACTTGATGGAGTTAGCAACATGCTAAAACAAACCGTGAGAGTGTGTGTCAGGAAAGAAAAAACAACACACACACACATACAGAGTGAAATTAAAGTGAACATTTATAGCCAGATGAAAGTTTGCAACAAAGTTTTATTATAAAATAGAAAATTTAAAGGTATTTTTTAATATTATTATAGTCTTAACTGTAACAGTAAGAGCAAAATGATGAATTATCTGAGGGACGGGAAGTACAAATTTAACACTGTTGATTGAAATGTCCTGTGAGTGGATCTTTGTGTGTGTGTGTGTGTGTGTGTGTGTGTGAATGAGATTGTGTCTCAGGCAAGTGTGTGTGGGTCAGCCGAATACACATTGGGCTGTGTGTGTGTAGTTATGTGTTTGTGTGTGTGTGTGTGTGTGTGTGTGGTTATTTGTGTGTGTGTGTGTGTGTGTGTGTGTGTGTGAGGAAGTCAGAATGAAAGGTGCGTCCTGCATACAGCGATAGCAGGAAAAGGATAGTTTTACACACACACACACACACACACACAACACACACACACACACACACACACACACACACACACACACACACACACACACACACACACACACTAAAGTTTGACAGACTACACAATAGATGGAGGAAAGAAAATGACCTATGGACTGTGTATGTGTGTGTGTGTGTGTGTGAATGTGTGTGAATGTGTGTGTATGTGTGTGTGTGTGTACATAAGGACAGGGATTTCCCTTTTCTTCAGGAGATGATGTAATACATTTGTGTATGAGCTAAAAGGAGTCTACTGCGATTATGAGATGGAGAAATTAGTAAGTGATACCGTTGTTGACGAATGAGATGCTTATATGCAAATAAAGAGGTGGGACTTTCTAGATATTCTGTTATTCTGCTAGCCCTTTTTACGTATTTCACAGACGTCTAGATACGATCTTTATTTACATATTTTACGGATGACTGGATTCATTTCAATTCAATTGTATTTACACCAGTCAGCCACAACATTAAAACTACCTGCATAATATTGTGTAGGTCCCTCTCTCATTGTACCATCAAAACAGCTCTGACCCGTCGAGGCATGGACTCCACAAGACCTCTGAAGGTGTGCTGTGGTATCTGGCACCAAGACGTTAGCAACAGATCCTTGAAGTCCTGTAAGATGAGAGACGGGGCCTCCATGGATCAGACTTGTTTGTCCAGATCATCCCACAGATGCTCCATCGGATTGAGATCTGGGGAATTTTGAGGCCGAGTCAACACCTTGAACTCTTTGTCATGTTCCTCAAACCGTTCCTGAGCAATGTTTGCAGTGTGTCAGGGAGCATTATCCTGCTGAAAGAGGCCACTGATATTAGGAAACACCATTACCATGAAGCGGAGTACTCGGTCTGCAGCAGTGTTTAGGCAGGTGGCACATATCAAAGTAACATCCACATGAATGCCAGGACTCAAGGTTTCCTAGCAGAACATTGCCGCCATAGAACATTCTTCCCATAGTGCATCCTGATGCCATCTCCTTCCCAGGTAGGCAACGTCCACTCTCCCGGTGATCCACATGACGTAAAAGAAAACGTGATTCATCAGACCAGGCTACCTTCTTCCATTACTCTATGGTCCAGTTCTGATGATCACATGCCCATTGTAGGAACTTTCGTGGTGGACAGTTGTCAGCTCTGCAGCAGAGGTGCTGGTGATGAGGAAAAACTGCCTCAGATGATATGAGGAAGAACCCTTGAGAGGAAAATAAATAAAAAGTTAAAAAATCCCTTCAATGACTATATGGAATCAAGCAGTGCTGAGTGTGTTAACAGGAACTGGAGTATGAGCATCATTATAGATTTAAGTTTAAGTTTCTTGACTGACATTATTAACTGTATAACATGAATATGAACATCAGAGCTTCCAGCTGATGTACTGTACAGGGTACTCCTTCCCCTCCACCACTTGGGGCAAAACAGCCTCAGTCCTCTATTCATCCATAATGTGGTGGAGCCATTGGAGAGTGATGCATTGGAGGGTGGTGCCATTGGAGTGTGGTGCCGTTTGAGTGTGGTGCCGTTTGAGTGTGGAGCCATTGGAGAGTGATGCATTGGAGTGTGGTGCCGTTGGAGTGTGGAGCCGTTGGAGTGTGGAGCCATCGGAGAGTGACGCATTGGAGCGTTCAGCTGTTGGAGCGTGGAGCTGCTGGAGCATGGAACCGTTGGAGTGTGGGGCCATTGGAGCATGGAACCGTTGGAGTGTAGAGCCATTGGAGCATGGAACCACTGTAGTGTGGAACCATTGAAGCTGTTGGGGCATTACCAGAACAGGGTAAAGGGGAAAGTCAGAAGGGTCAGGAAAGTCAGGAGAATGGACGGGCCCCCACACAAAACCACTTTTACCTGACAAAAAGGCTCGGTCTACCTGACCGGCTCTGGTGCCCCCTTTTTATTGAGGTCAGTCAGTGGGCTGGTGACATCTGAAAAGTGAAGTGCAAACCTCAGATAATAGCCAGACAGCCCCAGGAACTGCCTCATCCCCTTTTTGGTCTTGGGTCTCGGGCAGCCCATTTTTGCTGCTGTTTTATCAGTTTGAGGATGCACCTGCCCATGGCCCAAGTGGAAGCCCAGATACTGTTCTTCCACTTGTCCAGTTGCACACTTTGTGTGTGTGTGTGTGTGTGTGTCGGGGGGGGTTCTTTGAGTCCTGCCTGTCTCAAAATGTTGTAAATGCCCCCGGCGTCAACAGAATCTGCCAGTGCCCCTTGCTTAAGTCCAGTGTTCATTAAAAGTGAGCACAGAGCTCTTGTATAATTATCATTACTTTATACATATTTCACGTTATCTAGATACAATCCTGCTTTACATATTTCACTGTATTTCATATACATATTTCAAGTATGTTTCGTTTATTAACGAATTATTAAAAATAGCTTCGATATAAAAGGGGTCTCAGAGCCTGGGGTCAAATGGATGGTGATAGTGAAGGTAGTCATCTGCTAACATCATTCACTAAAAGAAGTCACATGTATATTTAACGTGTGTGTGTGAGTGTGAGTGTGTGTGTGTGTCTGAACCTGTACTGACGCCTGTACCAGCTGCTGGCCTGGGGCACCCACTCACCCACCCACCCACCCACACACACACACACACACACACACACAGTATACACACATCTTTTTTCTTTCTTTATCTTACTGTCTCTCTCAGTAACACCTGTCCAGGTGTGGCAGTAGTCTTAGTCATTAAATCAGTGTTAATCGAGTTTAAAAACTTCAGAGAGTCAGAGTGCAGCCAGAGGGAAGTCAAGTTTATACATGTGTGAGAGAGGAAATGGAAAGAAAAGTGAAAGAGAGAGACAGACGGATAGACACACAGTGAGAGAGACAGTCAGTGAGAGAGACACTGTGAGAGAGACAGAGAGTCACACAGTGAGAGAGATAGACAGACAGACAGACAGAGAGACAGACAGAGACAGAGACACACTTAGAAAGACAGACAGTTAGAGATACAAACAGTGAGAGAGACAGGCAGAGAGACAGACAGTGAGAGAGACACACAGAGAGATACACAGTGAGTGAGACAGACAGAGAGACAGACAGTGACAGAGACACAGTGACATACAGTGAGAGAGACATTCAGGGAGACAGACAGTTAGAGAAACAGACAGTGAGAGATACACACAATTAGAGAGACAGACAGTGAGAGAGAGACTGAGTGAGACACAGAGAGACAGTGAGTGAGATACTCAGTGAGACAGACAAAGAGACAAACAGTGACAGAGACACAGTGAGAGACAGACAGTTAGAAAGACATTCAGGGAGACAGACAGTTAGAAAGACAGACAATGAGAGAGACAGACAGTGAGACAGATAGTTAAAGAAAAAAAAAAAAAAAAAAAGAGAGAAGAATAAAAATATTTAAATAAAAAAAAAAAAAAAAATATAAAAATAAAGACAGATAGTGAGAGAGACACTCAGTGAGACAGACAGTTAGAGAGACAGACAGTTGTAGAGACACTCAGTGAGATAGTTAGAGAGACAGATAGTAAGAGAGACACTCAGTGAGACAGACAGTTAGAGAGACAGACAGTGTGAGAGACACTCAGTGAGGCAGACAGAGAGACAGATAGTGAGAGAGACACTCGGTGAGACAGACAGTGAGAGAGACACACACACTTGCTTCCTTGAAGTGGTATATTACTGGGATACACACATTTATAGACTGGGAGCTGGACAGAGAATAAATAATAACTGTACTAATATATAATACAATATTTATAAACTAGATGTGTTTCTTGAAAGAAATGTACTTTCACGGTCTTGAAAGTGATGGAGGGATGGGAGAGAGAGCGAGAAGGAGAAGAGAAATGATTAATGTGTGTGATTATAGTGAGTGTGTGTTCAGGTTTATGTATGATCAGATGTTGCCAGATTTTTTCAGGGGATAGTAAATGATGCATTACTTGAAGAGTACAGAACGTTCTTCTGAAGAAAAGATATTACGGAACTTTTTTTTTACTCAAATTTCAAGGGCAGACCTTCTGATTATATGTTGACCTGTCAATAATAATAATAATAATAATAATAATAATAATAATAATAATAATAGGGCGCACGGTAGATTAGTGGTTAGCACGTTTGCATGTTCTCCCCGTGCTGCGGGGGTTTCCTCTGGGTGCTATGGTTTTCCTCCTTTTTTTTTTCCTCCCCCAGTCCAAAGACATGCATGGTAGACTGATTGACATGTCCAAAGTGTCCATAGTGTATGAATGTGTGTGTGTGTGTATGTGATTGTGCCCTGCGTTCGACTGGCACCCTGTCCAGGGTGTACCCCGCCTTGTGCCCCATGCTCCCTGGGATAGGCTCCAGGTTCCCCCGTGACCCTAAAAAGGAGTAAGCGGAATAGAATATTAATATTCTATAATATAATATATATTCTCTGTCTCTCCCTCCCTTTTTCTGTCTCTCTGTCTGTCTCCTTCTCTCTGTGTTTCTCTCAGTAAAGGATGGATGGAGTGAAGTAGCAGGAGTAGAGGTCCACGGGGAATGGATGAACTCATAGAGTATGTTGTGCTTCTCATTATCCTTCATTTATAAATAACACAATATCTTTTTTTTTATTTATAGAACTATTATAGTCTTCTGTTTATCCAGTGAAAGGGATTTAGTCTTGTGATGAACAGTTTTGTCTGTAAAGAAATGAAAAAAAAAAAACCAGGAGAACAAATGGAGAAAATGGAGTTGGAATGAGGTTTGGAGAGAGAGAGAGAGAGAGAGAGAGAGAGAGATAAACACAAAGGATAGATTGGTTGCTTGTTGGAAGGAAATCTTGTGCGTGGAGCTATGGAGTAACACTGACATCATCCAGTTAGAAATAACAAACAGGTGAGATTTATATATATTACACCATTTTTATTATAAAGCACTGGTTAATATTTATTACCTAATGCACTCTTTATAATATGTTATCGTTTCTATAGTAACAGCTCATTCACAGGGACTTTAATCGTAATCATTAATCGTTGATACGGTGGAGTTTTCTCCAGAATAAGGAGATGTTTATGTAACACTTACGGAAGGAGTCTCCAGTGTCAGAGGTAAAACTGTAACTGTAAGTTTTCCCACATCTTCAGGACAGAGGGATTTGCGCTTCTTTACTTCTTACTAACACGACGAGCTGCCATTTTTAATCTTAAGAGAGAATAAAGAGAGGCTGAAGAGTGTTTATTACAGATGTATTATTAATAACAGATAAACAGCAGTGATGGTCATGTCCAAATGAAGGAGAAACCAGAGGGACTGAAAGAGGAAGTGGAGGAAATGTTAGAAGGGTAAAATTTAGGTTTTGGTCCTGACCCTGAAAACTTGAAGATTCTCCAGATGATTCCAGGAACGTCATCAATTTCAGTTCGAAGGAGCACCCACCCACACGCTCCTTAGTGTAAAAGCTCACCAGAAGAACCACATAGGAGTTTATGATATAAATGCTGTGAATCAGTTAGAAATTTCCAGTAACTACGGCTTTATACTGGGTGGGTCAGTTACAGCTCCAGTTTCCACACTTGTAAATATTACCTGTAGTGAAGAGATACATTACCGAAAGGCTTAGAAACTTATCTAAAAGGTCCTTCTTCACAATCCTGGAAGTAGATTTAACTTTACTTCCACTGCAGCAATCACAATGGCCGAGTCCACACTGTTTATGAGAAGTGTTGTTGCACTGCCGCCTGAGATATCAGCTCGGGTTTAGCAGGTAAATCAAGCTGAAAATCGAGAGAGAACGTTTTACACAATGGTTCCTTGGAACATTATTTCTTTATTTTTTAATCAAATACCACGTGCTGTCATGAAAATACTGAATGCCATTTTTCAGTAAAAAGCTTATTCCAACAGTAATAAACATGTTCTTAGTAAACTTCTAATAAGAATGAACATGTACAATTCCATAAATGCTGCTCAGATTTAGAGGAAAATGTCACGGGACTTGACGCGACATGAAGGAAGCAGGCAGGATGCAATCGCAGTTGAACGGTGACTTTTATTTACAGTGGTGAACGCAAAGCAAAATACGATAAACAAACACCCTGAGCTAAAGTATGCTCACTTGGTTACGGCTACCGCTTATACTACGGCTAAGGCATAAACATAACCTGACACGGTGACTCCCGATAGTCGCCCTCTAGCTTTACATGGCACACATTCCTTCATACATACACACTTCGATATGTCCAAGCGCATGCGCGCTGCTTCACGGGGGAATCGTGACAGAACCCCCCCCAAAGCTACTCCTCCCGGAGTACCAAGAGTCCACTCCAGTTAGTGGCGGCCCCGGGCCCCTGGGCCGAATGTTCTTTGCTGCCACGGGAGGAGAGGCAGCCTCCGCCGGGCAGAAGCTGTGCAGGGCAACCCCTCCACTGGGGTTGACAGTCGGGGCACCCCCCGACGGCTCTGGAGCAAAGAGCACCGCTCCGGCAGCACCGGCACTGGAGTGTGGCGGCTTCCCCAGCGGGACTGGGGCTCGGGAGGTACCTCGACTGCGCAGGCGGGCGGAGCGACGTCCTCGGCGGCGCAGGCGGGCGGAGCGACGTCCTCCGGAGAGGCCTCCCCGTAAGCCTCAGGCTGGAGCTCCACAGCTGAGGCCTCCCCGTAGGCCTCAGGCTGGAGCTGTGCTGTTGTCCCTGCCCCCCATCCCCACCCCCAAAAAAAAAAAAAATCTCAGGGACAGCTTCCTCGGCTGGGCAGGCGGGGCACTCAGGGACTTGCGACGGGACTGGAGGCTGGAGGCTGCTCGTGGACGTCGGGAGCTGGAGGCTGCTCGTGGACGTCGGGAGCTGGAGGCTGGGTCTGGACTTGGACGTTGTGGACTTGAGACTTCGATTTGACCGAGCCTTCCAGCTCCTGCATTTTGGCAGATAGATCCATATTCTGTCTCTCTAGCTGCTGTCGAGCAGTCTCACTCTTCTGAGCCGTGCGGCGCTCACCCACTAGCTCTGTGCTCAGCGTGTCCACTTGTGCATTTGCCTTCTTCAGTTGGTCATTAACAAGTTCAATGTTGCCATGTTCCTCATCAAGTTCCTCCTCCAGCTGTGAAATACGAGCCTCCAACCTCCGCTTCTCATCATTCAAAGCAGATATCTTGGAGTTACAGCTGGTCACTTCATCATGCAGCTCATTTCTCTCCTGCAGAACCTGCTTCTGACTGCGATCAGCTGCAGACAGATCCTCATGTAACCGCACATTTTTAGCCTCCAGACTCTTGACTTTGCGTTCACTCTCTTCAGCGCTGCTCTGTGCAGCATCTCTCACTGCTCGGAGTTCATCCACATTCCGCAACTGATCCTTTAACTGAGTCTGTACCTTCTTCAGCTGTCCCTGTGCTTCATCTCGAGCTTTAATGCCCTGGATGAGTTGAGCTTCCCGCTCAGACAGGTCAAGTGCCAGCTTCTTCTTTGCTGCTACAGCCAAAGCTTTCTGTTTCCTCATCCTCCACTTCTCCCCATTATCTTTCACTGTTCCAATTTCTTTCTGAAAATTTTGCCTCTGTGTTGGAACCGGGGGAGCTGGTTCTCTCCCTTTTCCTCTGCACTCTTTTTCTCTTTCTTCCTTTTCTCCTTTTTCTTCCCCCAAAGTTCCTTCAGTCGATTCTGTTTATCCTCTAGTTGATAAAGCAGTCGGCCCAGAGCCCGTTTCCGGAGTGTCTCCTCTTGCAGCAAAACCTGTGTTGCCTGTAGTTGCGACTCCACAGATGAGCATTCTTCAGTAGCTTTGAGGTATCTACTCTCCACTTCAGACAGAGTGCTGCTCAAACCCTCCAACTCCAACTGCATTTTGCTCATTTTTTCAGCCGTTTCCTTCCTCTGTGCGAATTGCATTGAATCCAAGGCAGGGATACTTGGCATGGACCTTCGGGTTCGGCGTCCTCTCCGTTCCTCTGCTGCATCCATGGTTCGGCGGTTCATTCTGTCACGGGACGTGACGCGACGTGAAGGAAGCAGGCAGGATGCAATCGCAGTTGAACTGTGACTTTTATTTACAGTGGTGAACGCAAACCAAAATACGATAAACAAACAACCTGAGCTAAACTATGCTCACTTTGTTACGGCTAGCGCTAATGCTATGGCTAAGGCATAAACATAACCTGACACGGCGACTCCCAATAGTCGCCCTCTAGCTTTACATGGCACACATTCCTTCATACATACACACGTCGATATGTCCTTATGTCAATCTGTAGATCTGATGAACCACGCCGTCGGGAGCACGGCTCACGGTATATATAGATATCACAGTCTTTAGCACCGCAATCGTTCACAGCTGTGGGCAATTCCCAAACACATGTGATCCAATGACCTATGACCCGACGGGTCGAAGACATGACGTCACCACGGAAGAAGCAAGCGCATGTGCGCTGCTTCACGGGGGAGTCGTGACAAAAACAAACAAACCAAAAAAACTAAACCCGATGTGGTTTAATGTGTTTGTGGTACAGTGAATGTGGTAGATAAGGTTTATAAAGGAAATGAAAGTGTATATCGATCATAATGACAGATAAACTGACATATATAACAGGAAACATGCTTTTCACAAATATATATGTGGCATGGAGTGAATGTGAAGTGGGCAGGGCTTAAAGACTTGTTTTGAATGTTTGATGTTTTTTAGACTACAGTTTAAGAGATTAAGTTTTATACAATAGATGCAGTTTATATAAAAATCGACAAATGATATGACCACACATCGTTCTCACCTGTCTCTCACCTGTCTCATCCTATATTGCTTCTGCTTCCTT
>CM022757.1:6652223-6657223 GCA_012411365.1 Ameiurus melas | reverse complement strand
TTCCAGTGCTCTTAATCGCAGGGTCAGTTGACCTGGACCTTCTAGACTGGTGCTTCCCTAACTGACTTTTCTTTTCCTTAAATAATCCTCAGCCATGCACCTTCTACTCACTTCATCACTTTCATATGGAGAGAAAGTCTTTACATATCAGACTCATCTTGGTAAAAAGGAACCACTGGCTAAAAGTGACAAAACAACCTGTAGTTATATGCACTGACAATAAGGACAATAAGAACCTGCTGTACTATATGGCCCCTGACAGACCCTATGAACTCTTCTCTGGGGTATATAGACCATGGTCTGGTAGGTAAAGGACTTGTTAAGTACACCTTAAACAAGACTTGTTTAAGGTGTAGAGGCTCTTGTCTGTGCCTTTGTTACATGTGCCAATTACAGTTATATTTACATTTATTCATTTAGCAGGTGCTTTTATCCAAAGCGACTTATAAATGAGGAAATACAAGCAAAGCGATATATAAAGTGGAAAACAATACAAGTAGTGCTACTGTACAAGATCTTCAATTGAGTTGTAGAGAAGCAAAGTGTGCAGAGTAGAGGTGTAAGAGCCAGAGAAAGTGCATTTTTTAGAGGGTGGGAGTGTGGGGGGATGACCAGGGGACAAGTTAATGGTTAGTAAAGTGTTGTTAGTTAAGAGGTGGGTCTTTAGCCATTTTTTGAGGATAGTGATTGATTCTGCGGTCGATTGAAATTTGAAGTTCATTCCACCACTGAGAGATAGTCAGTTTGAAAGTTCTTGAAAGGGACCTCATGAGTAGGCACTACCAGGTGTTGGTTGTTAACTGATTGCAGATTGCGTGAGGGAACATAGGCCTTAAGGAGAGTGCTGAAGTAGGGCGGTGCTGTTCCAGACAAGCTACTACCTGGACTAGTAGCTGTGTGGCCTGGTCAGTGAGATAGGCTCTGCTTTTCTTGATGTTATACAGAATGAACCTACAGGACCATGCAGTTGTTGAAATGTGGTCATCAAAAGTCACCCCAAGGTTCTTGGCATGTCCTGGTTTGTTTCAGAGTAGTTGTGCCAAGCTGTACAGTGAGGTTGTGGTTCATTGAGGGGCAGGCAGGGACGACTAGAAGATCCATTTTTGCCAAGTTGAGCTTAAGATGGTGTTCCTTTATCCAGTCCAAGATGTCAGACAGGCAGGCGGAGATGCATGCTGAGATGGATGGATCTTCAGGCTGGAAGGACAAATAGAGCTGGGTGTCATCAGCATAGAAATGATTTGAGAAGCCATAAGACTCAATCACAGGCCCCAGAGATGTAGTATAAATAGAAAAGTGCAGAACTGACCCCTGGGAAACTCCAGTTATGAGTTGTTGAGATTCAGATACCCCTCCCTCCATGATACCTTGAAGGATGTACCTTCACTTACCAACTCCTTTGATTTCATGCCTGGGATGCTTCTTTGACCATGTCATGCAGTCATACTGTTAACTTGTGATTGCTTCATTAGTGCTAGCTATTATATATCTCTACACTTGTGTTATCATATTTAACTCATAATGAGTCATCTTAACTGCACTATCTTGTTCTGCAAGGTCATTGTGACATCAGTCAGTCAGCCTCTGGTAAGATCAAGTGAGAGATACATCCAGTATGGGAGATGCTCCTAATATCCCTTAAAGCTGTCATATTGTGTAGGCTGAATATACACCCAACACTTCTACCAGGAACTGTGGTGTCTGCCAACATACCTGCACGTAACATATGTGTTCACTAGTGGGTGGTGTCACAAGTAAGAAAATAGAACGTAGAGGAAAAGAAAAAAAGAAATCAGATTCTCCTGATGTTGTATAGTAGAAGCATGTATGCCCATGTCAGTTTATTGATTTAAGGAGAGAAAGATACACCAAAAGTATGTGCACCCCTGATCATCAAACCCATATGTGGTTCTTCCCCGAACTGTTTCCACTAAGTCTGAAGTACACAGTTGTATAGAACGTCTCTGTACGCTGTAGCATTAAAATTTCCCTTCACTGGAACTAAGAGCCCTAAACAATTTTCCAGTGTGAAACACAGTACAAAAAGCAAGCTCCATGAAGACGTGGTGTGTGAAGGTTGGAAGAAGGTAGAAGAACTCTAGTGTCCTGCACAGAGCCCTGACCTCAACCCCACTGAACACCTTTGTGATGAACTGGAACTGGAGCTTCCTCACATCATCATCAGCACCTGACCTCAACCTCACTAACACTCTTATAGCTGAATCCCCACAGCCACACCCCAAAATCTAATGGAAAGCCTTCCCAGAAGAGTGGAGAAACATTATAATAGCAAAGAAGGAATCTGGAATGGTATGTTCAACAAGCACATACTGTATGGGTGTGATGGTCAGGGGTGCACATACTTTTGGCCATATAATGTAGTTTGTTGTCCAGAATTACAGCATCATGTAAGATAACAAGATCTTGATGTGGCGGTGCATTTATATGAATATGGATCATATTACTACTCCTCATCTCACTGCTGGTGTTTATAGTCCACTCCCTGCTGGTCCTCAGGCTCTGCACATGTGTGTGTGTGTGTGTGTGTGTGTGTGTGTGTGTGTGTGTGTGTGTGTGTGTGAAACTGAGAAACCTTGACAAATGAATGAATCTAAAAATGATATCTTCATACTGTTTTTTTTTATTTTTTTTAGATTCATTCACTTGTCGAGGTTTCTCAGTTTCACCAACAGTGAGATGAGGAGTAGTAATTTATGTAATCATAAATATAACGTCCCAGATATGCACTCTATTTCATCCACACAGACTAACAGAGAGAAAGAGAGACACGGAGAGAGAGAGAGAGAGAGAGAGAGAGAGAGAAAGTGAGAGAGAAGCAATAATGAAGAGAATGTCCCTTTTGCTCTCTATTGATGTTCCATCTTTCAGTTGTCAGTATTTTATGAAGGGCAACTGCACTGTCTCTAATCATTATCGATGTGAACTTAGAGGAGCTCTCTCTCTCGCGCTCTCTCTCACATTGCGGCGGAGTGTGTTGAGGCAGTTACTAACATTGCTATTTTTGGCTTTATCGTGTATATTTGTGTGTGTGTGTCTGTGCGTGCGTGCGTGATGCAGACAACTCCTCTCGCTCTATTTATGCTGCAGGCTGAGTGAGAGAGAGAGAGTGAGGGAATGAGAATGATACTCAGGTGAATTGTGGACTGCTGGAAGAAAACATTCACAGCCTGACACACGGAGAACATTGTTACACACACACACAGATACACACACACGTATATAATGGCGAGTTTTGGGAAGCTGATTAATCGGAGAGATGGACGCCGCAGTGGAAGCTACTGCTGTAGTGCAGCTGAGGCCAGGTACGATTCGTTGTGTGTGTGTGTGTGTGTGTGTGTGTGTGTGTGTGTTTGTGTGTGTGTGTGTGTGTGTGAGTGAGTGAGATAAAGAATGTTTAAGGGTGTGTGTATGTACCATATATGGGTTGTATCTGAGTTTGTGTGTGTGTGTGTGTGTGTGTGTGTGTGTGTGTGTGTGCGTATGTGTAGTTATATTAGACACATGGAAGATGGAAGGTTTGTGAATGAGATGTTGCATGTGTGTTTATTGATGTATCTGTGTATGTATATGCAAGGGAATGTGCAGAACACACACACACACACACACACACATACACACACATACACGCATACTTGTACGTTGCAGATGAGATTCTTTGTTGTGGAGAGTGTGTGAAGTGTTTCTATAGATGATACAGTACGGATTTTGTATAATTAATATCACTACATGGTGTATATTAAACTGCATACTCTTCATGCCCCCCTCCCCCGCCTCCCCCCTCCCCTGTTGTTGCTGATGATCTGCACTTGTAGCCGTATGTTACACTTGTTAAATTAACATTTTTTGTTCATTAAACAATTCGTAGCTGACATCGTAGCTAATTTGTTTGATGTTTTAGGCTTGGTGGTTAATTATTGACTAATTTGTTTTATTTCTATAACACGCATTTGCAAACATTTGCATCCCCAATGGAGGAAGTGATCGATTTTTCATTATTTGTCGCAGGTCATTGGAGCAGCGTCTGCAGAGACCCCTGCTGTCCAAGTCTAGAACATTACCCAGCATCCCTCAGTCTCCCATCGTGAGCCGCTTGCACCAGAACTCTCAGCTGGTTGGCAGAAGTGAGCCCTGCTCCCAGTTGGCATCTAGCCCCACCCACCTCACCTCCTGCACACTGCCCCCTGCAGGTACTACATGGTCCTTACACATCCTTATCTCTTACATGAAAAAACTCAGAACACCAGAATACAGTGGGAGTCTTTGCTGTGGATGTCCTCAATAGTTCTTTAGATTAGCCCTGATGTATGGTCTTCTTAAGGCTAGTGTAAGTGCAAGCATTGATGGCTTCCAGGAGTTGTACAGTACCTTTACTGATTCATTAATAGTCTTGACCTTTTGGTGGCATCTCACCTGGGGTATAGCTACAGGACAGTGCAAGCAGTTGTTTGGATGGCTGTGGAAATGTCCATGGAAATGCCAATATGTGAGAAGCTTCTCAGAACCAGTGATGGGCAAGATAACTTGAAAAGGGGCTTCAGCGTGATAGATTATTTTTTATTGGGGACTTGCCTCAAAAAAGGAAAAAAGAAGAGGGAGAAAGAGAAAAGTGTATATAGATATAATGAATAAATTAATTAAAATCTAGCTTTAATGATGGAACTCACTATTTTGCTAGCAGTTAGCGGGTACTATTTTATATGTGTTTATCAATTCAATAAATAAGACTTAAGTTACAAAATGGTACTATTTTCAGACTTTGAGCCCCAGGCCAAAGAATTATCTCTTTGAATCCCAATTGCAACCTCGGGACCAACAGCATCAGATAGGTCTTTCCATCGATTAGAGCAGTCACTGGAATGCCTGGAGGAGTGGGTATTCTTGAGCACAACTGCTACATCACCCTGGACCTGTTCCAGTGGGTGGAACTAACAAGATGACTGTTTCAATGGATTTCACTGCCCCTTGGCTCTACTCTTCTC
>CM022757.1:6607223-6647223 GCA_012411365.1 Ameiurus melas | reverse complement strand
CACACACACACACACACACACTTGATGAGAGGTTTATAAATGTTTTATTTGGAGTGGGTAAGTTGAGCCCTCATTACCTGCTCACCTTCTGTAATAGAGCATCGGGTGTCTTATTGGAACCACACACACACACACACACACAAACACACACACACACACACGTTTGGATAATTGCAGTCTGAATACACACGAGGGAGAGTTGCATAGATATTTGTATTTTCCTGGAGATGGGTTCCTCTCTACAACTACTAAGTCGTCTGTGTTTCAGGGTAAGTGTGTGTGTGTGTGCGCGCATGCAAACAAATGTATATTCTAGTTAAAAATAACACAGGCCTTTTATAGTGCATAATTTTGATTGATGTGATGATTATTAATGGCATCGTTGCTTGTAATTAGTTGCTTTATCCAGCACACATGGAAAAACTCTATAGTCTCCTAGATCAATTAAAGATCCTAATCTCCTTCGAAACAACAAACACACTGTAGCATTGGGAATGTAGACCAGAGAGGGGGATATTAAACCTTCCGCCCATACAGTATTTCATCACAGCCCACCTCCGCTCTGGATTCCTGCTCTAAAGTGTTCCCAGTAGCCCCAGTTTGGATTGAATTCAAACTACCCATTTGCCCAGGGCTTTTATTACCTACTATTAACTGGCTGATAAAACAAAACAAACCCAATGAAAATAAGTGGCTTCTAAAACAGCAGACCTGTCAATAATGCATAGTCACAATCCCTTGGGGGTAGTAAACAGTAATAAACGTAACACGATACATTTCAGTATAGTCCTTTCACAAATCTCTTGCCTGTTGTCTGTCAGAGAAAAGTGTACAACAGTATTTTCACTGTTGATCTGCTCTGACTGTTCTGCTGACACTTTATAATTATCATTACCACAAAATTTGTGTAAAGTGTTAGATTTTAATCAGTCGATTCAATCTGTTTTCCCCAATTAAAAATGGGTATATACGTGGACACGGTGGAGTTGTGTTTAACAAGTTTTTCTTGCACCTCTGAGGTTGGGAGTTCAAATCCTGACTCGGCCCTCTGTGTGTGGAGTTTGAATGTTCTCCTCGTGGTACTCCGGTTTCCTCCCCAAGTCCAAAGACATGCTCTGTAGACTGATTGGAATCTCAAATGGTCTGTAGTGTGTGATTGTGCCCTGTGATGGATTGGAACCCCATCCAGGGTGTCCGCTGCCTCGCGCCCTGAGTCCGCTGGGAAAGGCTCCAGGCTCCGGGTGACCCTGGGAAGGATACATGGGACTGAGGGATGGATGGAACTATATACATATCTAATGTTAGCTAAGTCAAACACACAAATGAACCGGAAACATTCTCCATTTACTGTGACTGAAAGCAAGGACTCCTTTCTATACTGGCTCAACTTTGAAGCAGGAAAATTGAGTCAGTTGGAGAAGTCAGAACACCTATCCAACTGTAAATCATTCCAGATTCACGATAGGTCATCTGACGCTTTGGGGTAAAAGAAGATGTATTTTAAGGTTTCATCATATTTAATGCAGAAACACCATGCGCCTGACTTCCACGAACACTATGATGTGCTTACAGAGCAAACGGACGTCGTGCACAGGCTTTGGCCGTTGTGCTGTTCACATACCAACAGAGCTAACTTCAGATAACAGCTTCAGATGACCCGATGGTTGTGAGTGAACAAAACCAGTGAAATAATCTTTTTTCTCCTGAGCTTTAATATTTTGATTATTCCAGTTTAAGATGAATCTCTACCCATAGAGTCCCATCTATTACTGAGATGCTACTCAATCTGTCTTGATCTTCGTTCTGGACCATGTGATGTTCTCCTGAAGGTTTCTGAAGAAGCGCCTGGTGTAGATTGACCTGCTGTGTCATCCATGTTTGTTTATGGAGAAATGTAACACACATACACACCACTAATGCCTGGACTTCTCCATCAACCAATCAGATTATAGATGCCACACAGAGGATCCTAGAAGGAGGACCTTTGTCTGTGTGCGTGTGCGCGCATCAATATTCTTGGTATGGTCTGTGATGTTGTATACATGTGATATACAGAAGTGAACACAAGATGGTAGTGTTGTATAAACCAAAATCTCACTCAGAGAAACACGTCTCGTTCACGTTTTTGTTTTCTATGTAGATCTCTCTGTCACCCCCAGCCCTTTCATCTCTCTGTCTCTCTCTCTCTCTCTCTCTCTCTCTCTCACACACACACAGACACACACACGAAAAGGGGAAGCGTGGGAGTTTTTTATAGCTTTGGCGGTTGCCAGTGGAAACGGAGTAAAATCCTCATTATGTATGTAGAGTGTTAAGGGTCTGAATGGGGGTGTAGATGTTTGTGTGTGTGTTAGAATGATGGCCTCAAACTTCTGCTTTAATTAGGTAGAGGGTGGTAATTGCTGATTTGTTCAGGTGGACTGAAATAACCTCTTATTATTGTGTATGGAGTTGAATGTAAATAGCCTTGCTTTATTGTAAAAGACCACTTCAGTGAGTTTATGGATGTTTCCCTCACATCGAAGGTTTGATCTATGATCACTATACACGCTAGTAATTATGACGTATATTAAGCTTATGGTGCAGGCGAAATTCTATCCATTGTTAGTTTTAAACTCTTCTTAAGGTATTGTATGGATACTGTGGCCTGTTTGATACTGTAGGGCAGGGGTCCCCAACCCCCGGGCTGGAACGGTACTGGTCCATGGGTCATTTTGTACCGGGTCGCACAAAAAGAATAAATAATTTACATTATTTCTATTTTATTTATTATCTGAGTCTGAACTATGTTTTATTTTGAAAAATGACCGGATTCTCTCCGTTACATCCGTCTATGACCCTTGCCTCGGTCACGTGATATGTTAAGTGTTAGGGGCAGGGCGGATGTTACTCATGTTATGTTCTTCGCGTGATGTTACGAGGACGCTGCTAATAAAGTTGCGATTTCACATCGGATTCACGTTTTATTATTATATTTAAAAAATACCACAGTTTTTATGCCGGACTTATCATTATATTTTGTTGCATTTATCCGCCACACCTTAAAGGTGAAAATCCGTGAAAATATTGTCTGGTATTAAGTGTTTGATACTGTTGAGTGTTTGATACTGCAGGGTGTTCGATACCGTATTGTGTTTGATACTGTATTGTGTTTGATACTGCAGGGTGTTTGATACTGTATTGTGTTTGATACTGTATTGTGTTTGATACTGCAGGCTGTTTGATACTGTATTGTGTTTGATACTGCAGGGTGTTTGATACTGTATTGTGTTTGATACTGCAGGGTGTTTGATACTGTATTGTGTTTGATACTGTATTGTGTTTGATACTGCAGGCTGTTTGATACTGTATTGTGTTTGATACTGCAGGGTGTTTGATACTGTATTGTGTTTGATACTGTATTGTGTTTGATACTGCAGGCTGTTTGATACTGTATTGTGTTTGATACTGCAGGGTGTTTGATACTGTATTGTGTTTGATACTGCAGGGTGTTTGATACTGTATTGTGTTTGATACTGTATTGTGTTTGATACTGCAGGGTGTTTGATACTGTATTGTGTTTGATACTGTATTGTGTTTGATACTGCAGGCTGTTTGATACTGTATTGTGTTTGATACTGCAGGGTGTTTGATACTGTATTGTGTTTGATACTGCAGGGTGTTTGATACTGTATTGTGTTTGATACTGCAGGGTGTTTGATACTGTATTGTGTTTGATACTGTATTGTGTTTGATACTGCAGGGTGTTTGATACTGTATTGTGTTTGATACTGCAGGGTGTTTGATACTGTATTCTGTTTGATACTGCAGGGTGTTTGATACTGTATTGTGTTTGATACTGCAGGGTGTTTGATACTGTATTGTGTTTGATACTGCAGGGTGTTTGATACTGTATTGTGTTTGATACTGCAGGGTGTTTGATACTGTATTGTGTTTGATACTGCAGGGTGTTTGATACTGTATTCTGTTTGATACTGCAGGGTGTTTGATGCTGTATTGTGTTTGATACTGTATTGTGTTTGATACTGCAGGGTGTTTGATACTGTATTGTGTTTGATACTGTATTCTGTTTGATACTGCAGGGTGTTTGATACTGTATTGTGTTTGATACTGTATTGTGTGTGATACTGCAGGGTGTTTGATGCTGTATTGTGTTTGATACTGTATTGTGTTTGATACTGTCAGGGTGTTTGATACTGTATTGTGTTTGATACTGTCAGGGTGTTTGATACTGTATTGTGTTTGATACTGTATTGTGTTTGGTACTGCAGGGTGTTTGATACTGTCAGGGTGTTTGATACTGTATTGTGTTTGATACTGTCAGGGTGTTTGATACTGTATTGTGTTTGATACTGTCAGGGTGTTTGATACTGTATTGTGTTTGATACTGCAGGGTGTTTGATACTGCATTGTGTTTGATACTGTCAGGGTGTTTGATACTGTCACGGTGTTTGATACTGTATTTTGTGTATCGTGTTTTTAGATGGACTGATATAATTACATCCTTGTTAATGAGAAATACAGTGTGTGCTGTTAAACTGCACCCATGGGGCCGTTTCTGTAAGAGGCACTATATTGTTTTTAATAAATTGGTATGTGTGTGTGTGTGTGTGTGTGTGTGTGTGTGTGTGTGTGGACTAGCAGACTGTCTGTACCATGGCTAAAGAATGCAGCCCTTCATATGCTTACAAACAGCCACTGCAAATACTGTGTGTGTGTGTGTATAAACATGCACCCTTTTCAGTGTGTAATGTTCTCTCTGCTAATTTTAGCAGAGTGCGACAGACAGATCAGTTCATTAATATTAAATAAAATCAATTACACAATATAAAAATAGATGAAATTAAAAACAAGCATGCATGTGAAATATAAACATGGACACACACACACACACACACATACACACACACACATACACACACAGAGTCTCTCTGTTTCTGTCTGTTTTTTTTCCTCAACTCTTAATCTCCTAGCTTTTAGTAAGTTGTCATGGTAACACTATTCATTCATTAACTGAAGAGCGAAATGTGAGGCTGGAATGTGCACCCCCATGTGTCTGTTTGTGTGTGTGTGTGTGTGTGTGTGTGTGTGTGCAATTTCCTCACACACTTTAGTGCAGATGAATAGAAATGAATGACTTGGTCATGACATCATCGAACAATCAGCAGGAACCAATCAGTTACTTCTCCACCAGTGTGTGTGTGTGTGTGTGTGTGTGTGTGTGTGTGTGTGTGTGTGTGTGTGTGTGTGTGTGTGTGTGTGTGTTGTAGGAACCTTGCTGACAGCTGGTGATGGATCGGACAGCAGGTGGGAACCCAGGAGGAAAGCAAAAGTGAACTGTTGTGTGTTTCCATCAGCTACTGTTCTGTTGAACGTTCTGGGAAGCAACACAGTGATGTTATCAGACAAGCGCCCAATAGTCATGCTAACGCTGAACCCGTTTTTAAAAACCCGAGTTCCACTCGTGACCTGATGTCACCTGGGATAATGGGTTCCAGAAGGTGCCCTTGTGTGGCGTGAACGGTCAGAACCTGTTTATTTATGTCATTCTTCATCTGCATCTGAGCTTTCATCCTAAACAGTCCACTGTAGAAAGGACTGTACTGTATCCCAAAGCAGTAGTAAATGAGGATTATCCACCCATCCGGAAGATTATAGAACAGTTTTAGAGCAACACAAAGGACTATACACTATACGACCTACACAATCAAGAACCATATGAAGGATTCTATAGCAGCACATATAATTATAGAAGGAATCTGAGAATTCTAGAACAACAGAGAAGATTGTAGAACTGTAAAGAATATCCTAGAAAAATATGGAGGATCACAGCACCAGAAGTATAATTCTATAACAGCACATAGGTTGACAGAAATCCAGAACTCTGCTCATTAGGATCTAGAACGGCATAAATAATTCGAATTAAATATATATAGTGAATTAAATTCACAGAGGACTATAGAACTGTACAGAAGATTCTAGACTAGTGGTCACCAACTCTCTTCTTTTAGATCTACCTCCGACCAAAATCGAACACACCTGTTTTAGTCGATCAAGAACTCATTAGATGGTCAGGTTAGAACTAAACTCTTCAGGAAGCTAGATGTCCAGGAACAGGTTTGGTGACCATTGATCTAGAGCATCATCTAGCATTACAGAACCACACTGAAGATCCTAAACCAACACCTAGGATTACAGAACGGTATAAAGATTTCTATAACACCACATGGGAAGTATAGAAACTCAGAGCTCTACTGTTGATTCTCGAACTGTAGCCCAAATTCTAGAGCCACACCGAGGGCAATAATTATGTAAAGATGTAAAAAACTGCACTGAAGATTGTAAAACTGCAAGGATTAGAGAACCATACAAAGGTTTCTATAACACCACATGGTAATGTAGAAACAGCACAGAGAATTCTAGAAGCATACTGAATATTCTAGAAGAACATCTACTATAGAATTACAGAACCACACTATGGGTTCTATAACAGCACATTGTATAATAGGAATTGTTGCTCTAGAATTCGGTTCTAGACTCCTCCATGGAGTTCTGGTTTTCTATAATATGTAATATGTGCTTATACGGAATCCCTGGTTTGGATCTGTAATACTCAAGGTTCTTCTTATTTGACTGACTCTGGATTCTAGAACCACATTGTGGGTTCCTGGTTTCAAATGTTATCAAATGTATGTGTGTGTGTGTGTGTGGGTGTGTGTGTACATGTACTCTTGTCCAGGAAACAGAGATATTCTGGGCTGTCGGCTTTCTAAAACTCCCCAATACACACACACACACACACACACACACACACACACAAGCTCCTATTAAGACAAGAATGAAGTACATTTAGTCCTGTCTGCATGTGCACACACACACACACACACGTTCACAGTTGTGCACATGGTGTACCTACGTACATTTCCGTGAATAGTGGCTCCTCTGATGCTAACTTTAGAGCGCTTAAACATTCCACTATAAAACACGGACAATGAAATCCACACATCATGGAAACTCTCTCGCACAAAACCTTATTACGAGCACGCCCACCAATACACACACACACACACACGTGCGTGCATGAGAATGATACATTTATCTTCATTCTTCACAAATATGTCCATCTAGATAGTATAGAAAGTGATTAAACATGTCATAGGCATATCTGGGGTTGTTACTAGAACTGAACCTAGATCCTAGAACAACACCAAGTATCATAAAACAGTACCGATATCCGATAGAAACCCGGAACTCAGCTGGTGATTCTACAACTGTAATGAAAATTCTACAGCAACATCAAAGACTTCAGAACAACACCTAGTATTATAGAACTGTACCATCTCTAACAGCACACGAAAACAATATGATTCTGGATCTACACTGTTTGATTCAAAACTGCACTGAGAATTCTAGAGCTACATGGACTACTATAGAACCATACCATAGATTCTAGAACATGATTACACAATTGATGATTACAAAGGATTCTCTAACAGCACATAGATGTATGACAGAAATCCAGAACTGCCCTGAGAATTCTACTGCAACACCTATGTAGCATTATAGAATGATGTAAAAGTTTCTAGAGCTACACTGGGAATTACAGAACCACACCATGGATTCTTTAACAGCAGATCTAGAACTCCTGAAAGCTGAGAAACCCTGAGCAACAGGGATGACTATAGAGCCATAGACCATACCAAAGATTCTAGAACAACACCTATCTGGAATACATTATTGACTCTAGAACTCCACTGAGCATTCTAGAGGCACACAGAGAACTATAGAACTGCATCAAAGATTCTAGATCAACAGCCTTTTTGGTTAATAGAACTGGAGTTGGATTTCTGGAATTACAGAAATCCAGAACTCTGCTCACAGTTACAGAACTGTCCTGAGAATCGTAGTTCAACACAGAAGAGTATGAAATCATGTCAAGGGTTCTAGAACAACACCCTGGATTATAGAACCACAACATGGGTTCTCTAACATAACCTAGGACAGTAGGAATCTGGAACCACAACTGATTGCACTGAGAACTCCAGAGTAAAATAGAAGACTGTAGAAGTACAGCGGGTGGGAATGTCTGACATATTTTTCTAAAATAGCGTCGCAAGTAAAACGGAGTATATTAATACGTGCGCACACACACACACACACACACACACACACACACACACACACACACACACACACACACACACACACACACACACACACATTGAGCTTTAATGTTAAAGCTCAAACCTCTGTGTCTTAAATCCCTGGATTGTGAAGCCTGATCCAGGACTCAGCGGGATCTTTTATCATCTGGAATTTTATGGAAACGAAATTCCCATTTCGACACACCCACCCACACACAAACACACAGAGTAGAGGAGAGAAAGAAATACGAGTTACAAATGAGTGCAAACTCAATGTCGGGGGGATCAAAGGATACGTGTGTGTGTGCGTGTGTATGTGTGTGTGTGTGTGTGTGGAGCGAACGAATGCAGAGGGGGCTTGCGTTCCTTTATCCCTGGCATCTGCTGTGTCGACCGTCTGTCGCTCCACTTGCCCCACGTGTGTGTGTGTGTGTGTGTGTGATGGAGTGTTCCATGATGTGAAGTCGTTACACTGTTGAGTAGATATTATAACATACTGCTGCTATAATCCTGAACTGAGTTCTGTGCTATCCGGGGGGTGAGAGTGTTTGTGTTGGAGGTGTGTAAGGTGTGATCAGCGGTGTGAAGGACACATTCCGAGAGCGAGCTTGTTCAGATAGTAGTGAAGATGTTTTTAATGGGCATGGAGGATGGATGGAGGATGGATTGAGGATGGAGGGATGGAGGATGGATGGAGGATGGATGGAGGATGGATGGAGGATGGATGGAGAGTGTTGTTTTGCACTTATAGTCAGGACTTGGTTATTCTGTGGATACTTCCTAGACATTCTTGGTGAATTCCTAGACTTCCTAGATCTAGATCAGGAGGCGGCTGTGGGCGCAGGTGGTAGAGCGGGTTGTCCACTAATCGTAGAGTTGGCGGTTCGATTTCCGGCCCGGGTGACTCCATATGCCGAAGTGTCCTTGGGCAGGTTACTGAACCCCAAGTTGCTCCCGATGGCAAGTTAGCGCCTTGCATGGCAGCTCTGCTACCACTGGTGTGTGTTTGTGAATGGGTGAATGAGACACAGTGTAAAGCACTTTGGATAAAAGCGCTATATAAGTGCGCCATTTACCATTTTAGATCAGGGTCCTGAACCTGCAGACTGCGGGCCACATGCAGACCAGCAAAATATTTCAGTGGATCAGAAAAAAAACCTTATAAATGTATTAATAAAACAGGTTGTAGTTCAGTGACTCAGGTTTTCCATCACGGCTTCTGTAGTAAGTCCTGTGTTTCAGATCCAGTCACATGACTACTAATTATTAAATAAAATAAAATAAATAAAATAAAATTATTACCTGTCACATGACAGGTAATTATTTTCGAGCCTAGCTACAGGGATAAAGACATTCGCTCAGAAAGGGGGGAGTTTTCAGATTGTCTTATCCTTATGAGGACCTCCCACTGAAACAATCCTTAAATGCAGCTAATTAATGCTCTGCTACACCGAAATCCAACGCTAACCTTAAACTGAAAACGTTTCAACTCTTTTAGTTAAAAAAAAATGAAAAAAAAAAAATTTTAATGAAAAAAAATTGTGTGGTGTGTGTGGGGGGGTTTAGTGGGTGGGTTGGGTTTGGGGTCCTCATGGGGACCAGTCAAAAAGATCAGATGAAATGGCAAAACACAGAGAGAATATATTGTTTTACATTTTACTGACCACTAGAGGTTGACAAACCCTTTAAAACTGAAGACACTTTTAATTTTATTTTCCTTTGGTTTTTTTTTTTTTTTTTTTTTTGAAATATTTGGGAAAGGGAAGGGAGGAGATAAAAGGTAAATGAATCACATGAAAATGAATCACATGAAAATGAATCACATGAAAATGAATCATATGAAAAGGAATAAATACATTAAAACACATAAAACTGAAGACAAACACACACACACACACACACACACACACACACATGCCTACATGGTTACTTTAACGGAAAGTTATCAATGGACTAGTGCCCACTTGATTACCAAAATACCAAACAACACACACACACTGAAAGAAGACAAATATGATCCAAATCACTCAATGGGCATTGATGTGTGTATGTGTGTGTGTGTGTGTATGTGTGTGTATGTGTGTATATGTGTGTGTGTGTGTGTGTGTGTGTGTGTGTATGTGTATGTGTGGGCATGTTGTAGCGTGGTACCTTACGTATGGGTTTTGGGCGCCAGACAGTTCAAATTATCTGTCACTTCTAATTTATAATTTGGACATCACTCAGAATAAAAAACATCAGTAAGCTTCTCAATTCTTACAAAATAAGATTATTATTATTTATGCAATAAACGTAAGAATATAGAGATCGTTTCAGTCATAGAAACTGAAATAATGAAAACCAACAAGTTCCCATATGTGGGATTAATAGGCGAACCCATAAGGAAACAAGCCTCTATTCTTACAAGAAAATTTGCACACATAAAAAGCAGAAAAAACCATTTAACCCCAAATAATTCTTAACCAAAACAAAAACGTTGTTCAATTTTAAAGCAGCACTTCAATGGCGGTGATTTAAGCACACGGGAGTTCGTGAACTTGAAAGCATGCGAAACCGGCAGACAGATTCTTCTCAACACTCTGAGTTCTTTACAGACAGTAACATTCAACGATTTAAGGATACTGGTTCTCCACAAAAGTATTAAAGAAAGGATTTCAAACCTGTGATGTGCATCCGAACCCTCAAAGCTCAGCTCGCCCGTTGATTCACCTTGGCAGAATATTCCCGAAGTGTCCACCAGCCTCCTGAATCAATATCCACAAGGTTATAATTCACAGTAAAGAATTAGCATGGTCCCTGGCAAACGCACACCATCAGTTCCGCCATTCCCACCTGGCTCTCAGTTCCGCTTATCGATCATTTCCGCCTCCTGCTCATCTCCTCCTCTAGTCACCTGTTCATTTTATTACTTCCAAAGACCACACCCTTCTCGTCATCTCACTTTTTTCTCTTCCGTTAATTAAAACAACACGGAATGGAACAGACTCCGCCTCTGCGTCACTGTGCAGCTATCCGTTAGACTTTCTCCCCCCTTGGGAAGTCAACCCTTGGTTGACATCACCGTGGTAGCCAAAGAAAACATCATCATCTGAGGAGTCTAAAAAGATTTACAGAATTTTTTGTTGTTCTTTTCTATCCAGTTATTCCGCTGTAGGGTAGCAAGGTTTTAAATTGCACACATGAACATTCCGAACATCTTCCGCAATTCTTTCCAATACAACTTGATAGTTCACAGGTCCCAGGTTTCTTACTACCCTGTAAGGAACCTTCCATTTTTTAGCCAGCTTGGCAGTAAATTGATGTAATGCACTTGACTGGGGAAAACTTCTTACCCAGACTCGGTCTTGAAATTTGAAAGAAACTTCCCTTCGGTTCTTGTTGTAATTCCTAAGTTGCCGAATATGTGCTTTCTTGGAACTGATTTTCACATTGGCTTGAAACGGTTTCAGTCGGTGGACAGTGTCATCTGGAGACACCGGAATATCCACCTGAAGGAGTTTGTCCATTGAACTCTGAAGTTTCCTTTCCAAATGTAGTTCCGCAGAGGTCAGTCTGGTAGTTTCCTGTACTGCAGTTTAATTCTGGAAGATACATATCCCATTTTCTGTGATTATCCTCCACATAAGACGCAATCATACATTTTAGGGTACGATTAATGCATTCGGTCATGTTGGTCTGAGGGTGGTATGCGATGGTAAGCTTTGGTGAATCTGTCCATTGTCCACAGAGTTCTTGAAACTCTGCGGAAACAAACTGAGAACGTCTATCTGAAAGGATGTATGTTGGAACTCCCCATCTTGTAAAGATTTCTGAGTAGACGTGAAGAGCAGTTGCGTTTCGCATGGGGAAAATCTCTACCCATCGGGTATGGTTGTCCACAATCACAATCACGTACTCATGTTGTTGAGAGCTATGAGGAAAGGGGCCCATGATGTCAACTCCTAACATCTCATTAGGACTGTTAACAATGGTTTGCTGTATTTTCCCGGCTGGTTTCTTGTTGCCGGCCTTCAATACCAGGCATTTCTCACAACCTTTGATGAGCTTTTTGACATCTGACCACATCCTAGGCCAGAATGCAACATCATGAAACCTTTTAAAGGTCTTGAAAATTCCTAGATAGCCACTGAGAGGACTCTGGTGATAAGCCTGGAACATCTGCAAAGTAAGTGAAGATGGAATGTAAATATGATAGTGAGTTTGTTGATCAGTCAACTGGGTTGTTAGGTATAACTTACCTTCCAGAACCGTGTATTTCTTCATAGCCTCTGTATCTCCTTCTGCTATTCCTTTAATCACATTTTCAATCTCAGGGTCTTTGTGTTGTTCTTCCCAAATGAGATCGGCAGTGAGTGGGAGGTCATCAATTTCCTTTTGTGAAGAAACTAGCACACACCCAGCAGTGGTAGGAAGGCAAGAAAAAGTGTCCGGGACTATGTTAAGCTTACCCTTTCAGTACTCTGTAGTAACTGTTTTTGTTCTAGGTAATATTGCCATTTTTCTAGGGCCCACACAACACCAAGGCACTTCTTTTCTGTTGTGGAATAGTTCACTTCAGCTTTATTTAGTATCGGCTTGCATAGGCTATTACCTGTTCAGAGTCTGGTCCCATTTTCTGTGCAAGAACAGCTCCAAGGCTGTTCAAAGCTGTTCAAAGATGATCAAAAGCCTGCTGGCACTTAAGAGTCCAGATTAAAGGACGCCCCATCTTCTTCAAATCATTCAAGGGTTCTGCATTCTTGGAGAATCCAGATACAAAGCGGTGGTACCAGCCGGACAGGCCGAGGAATCTTTGCACTTCCTTGAGGTTTTTTAGGGACTGGCTAGGACTGTATGGACCGCACCTTTTCTGGATCAGCAGTAACCCCTTTGGTACTTACCATGTGTCCCAAAAACTTGATTTCCAGAAAGCAGAATCTACTTTTCTTCAAATTGATGATGAGACCTGCTCGATGCAGTTCATCAAATACCATTTGAAGGTCCAAGAAATGTTGAGACACCGATGATGAATAGATGATAATATCATCCAAGTAAACCAGACAGCACTGACCACATAGACTTCCTAAGACAATCTCCATTAGCCTCTGGAATGTGGTTGGGACATTTTTATGCCCAAATGGCATCACATTAAAATGATAGAGGCCTGAAGAGGTGATAAAGGCAGTTTTGAGTTTGCTCTCTGAAGACATTGCTACTTGCCAGTATCCACTGTTCAAGTCAATGGTAGAAAAAATTACAGACCCAGCAAAGGACTCTAGAATCTCTGCAATGGAAGGTAGTGGATAGGCATCACTTGCTGTGAGTGAGTTAATCCACACAGAATCTATGTTCGCCATTTTTTTGGAACTAGTACTACCGGAGAAGACCAACCAGAACGTGATGGTTCGATAATACCAGATGATAACATCACCTCGAGCCTTTCCTTGACAATGGTCAGCTTTCTCTGAAGACATTCGATAGGGTTTTTGTTTAATTGGAATGGTAGCAGTGGAATATATGTGATTCTGTAGTACATTAGTTCTACCCAGTTTATGTGTACAAACCTGAGGATTTGATTGAAGAATGTTCTTCAGTTTCTGCTTTTCAGCCTCATTCAGCTGAGCAGATGATGCTACCTGATGAATGTAATCTTCCACATTCAGTTGAATCACTTCCGACGAACACATAGGTGGGGAGTGGAGCTGAAGAGCCCAACCTGGTGTTTCTGTTCATACCTTCATATGGTACATTCTTTTCTTGGTTCCTAGACCTTTCCATCCAGACACACAAGCATTGCTAGGTTGGAAGGAATATACAACAGAAAGTATAAGTTTAAACCCATATACCCGATCTGCTACATTTATTTGTAGTTGGCTGCAGGAAATGAAGTCAAGGCCAAGGACAATTCCATATGCAACAGCTTTGGCTGGAAGCACCGCTGCAGGGGTGTTAATGACCATTCCATGAAACTCAATGTCCAAAACAACCCAACCCAAAGGTGACTCTGCTTCCCCATTGGCTAAATACAAAGGAACATGGGTCCACAGTCTTAGGTTTTCATTTGAACTATTCAGTTCAACCCAGTGGGGGACGAGTGTGAGGAGGAAGAGTGTGAGGAGGAATAGTGTGAGGTGGAAGAGTGTGAGGGGGAAGAGTGTGAGGTGGAAGAGTACGAGGGGAAGAGTGAGGGGGAAGAGTGTGAGGTGGAAGAGTGTGAGGTGGAAGAGTGTGAGGGGGAAGAGTATGATGGGAAGAGTGTGAGGTGGAAGAGTATGAGGGGGAAGAGTATGAAGGAAAGAGTGAGGTGGAAGAGTAAGGGGGAGAGTGTGAGGGGGAGAGTGAGGTGGAAGAGTGTGAGGGGGAGAGTGTGAGGTGGAAGAAGTGTGGGGAAGAGTGTGAGGGGGGAAGAGTGTGAGGTGGAAGAGTACGAGGGGGAGAGTGTGAGGTGGAAGAGTGTGAGGGGGAAGAGTATGAGGGGAAGAGTGTGAGGTGGAAGAGTGTGAGGTGGAAGAGTATGAGGGGGAGAGTGTGAAGGGAAGAGTGTGAGGTGGAAGAGTGTGAGGTGTAAGAGTGTGAGGGGGGAGAGTGTGAGGTGTAAGAGTGTGAGGGGGAAGAGTGTGAGGTGTAAGAGTGTGAGGGGGAAGAGTGTGAGGTGGAAGAGTATGAGGGGGAGAGTGTGAGGTAGAAGAGTATGAGGGGAAGAGTGTGAGGTGGAAGAGTATGAGGGGGAGAGTGTGAGGTGGAAGAGTATGAGGGGGAGAGTGTGAGGTGGAAGAGTGTGAGGGGGAAGAGTGTGAGGTGGAAGAGTGTGAGGTGTAAGAGTGTGAGGGGGAAGAGTGTGAGGTAGAAGAGTATGAGGGGAAGAGTGTGAGGTGGAAATGCGTGAGTGGGACAAGTGTGAGGTATAAGAGCATTAGGGGGACGAGTGTGAGGAGGATGAGTGTGAGGGGGAAGAGTGTGAGGTTGAAGTTGAATCCCGTGTTATAGGCGGATTTACTTTGTATAAAGCTACTATGATTATTTTGCTATGAAATAGAATTTGTGTCCAGCGATGATCCTGATGATTTGTGTGGAGCTCTTAACTTTTCTTTGTTTGTGTGTCAGGGGTTGTTATTTTTTTTATCCTTGTTATAGATATATTACTTAAAAAAGATATTGAAGTCCCTTGAGTTTTTTTTTTTAAGTTTAAGTTATTTTAGTTTTATTTTTCTCTCTGCCTGGCTCCAGCTTGAGACCAAAATGAGTTCCAGTTTTCCTCTTGTGTCAGCAAGTAATCAAATATAATGGCTAAACCTTCCAACATGCACAAAAATATAGAGATACACACACACACACACACTTCGATGCAAAAATTTGAATCAAATGTCAAAATATTTCTTCCAAGAACATTCTGTCATTCTTCACTAGGCATGTGTGGATAACCAGCAATACAATTAATCAGCATACTATTCTTATCATGGTTCTTTAAAATATTACCACTACTTTAAATAGCCAACTGTATTGTTAGGTTCCTTAGAATGTTATCTTGCCTGATGTAAACAATACAATCTCGAAAATTGACGGCTTTGACGGATTGATGGAACTATCAATTATCTGCAAAAATCCACACCGTTAGGTTTTCCTGGTTGCGTCGTTCACATTTAAAACATTGACAATGAAAAGGAGTTTTTGATTATATATATATATATATATATATATATATATATATATATATATATATATATATATATATATATATATATATATATATATATATATATATATATGTATGTATATGTATATATATATATATATATATATATATATATATATATATATATATATATATGTGCGTCTGTGTGTGTGTGTGTGTGTGTGTGTGTATACAGTATCACACAAATAAGAGTACACCCCTCACATTTTTGTAAATATTTGATTATATCTTTTCATGTGACAACAAAAAATGACACTTTACTACAATGTAAAGTAGTGAGTGTACAGCTTGTGTAACAGTGTAAATTTGCTGTCCCCTCAAAATAATTCAACACACAGCCATTAATGTCCGCTGGCAACAAAAGTGAGTATGCCCCTAAGTGAAAATGTACAAATTGGGCCCAATTTGCCATTTTTCTTCCCTGGTGTCCTGTGACTTGTTAGTGTTAGGTCTCAGGTGTGAATGGGGAGCAGGTGTGTTAATCTTTGTATCATCGCTCTCACACTCCCTCATACTGGTCACTGGAAGTTCAACATGACACCTCATGGCAAAGAACTCTTTGAGGATCTGAAAAAAAGAATTGTTGCTCTACAGAAATATGGCCTAGGCTATAAGAAGATTGCCAAGACCCTGACACTGAGCTGCAGCATGGTGGCCAAGACCAAACAGCGGTTTAACAGGACAGGTTCCACTCAGAACAGGCCTCCCCATGGTCGACCAAAGAAGTTGAGTGCACGTACTCAGTGTGATATCCAGAGGTTGTGTTTGGGAAATAGACGTATGAGTGCTGCCAGCATTGCTGCAGAGGTTGAACGGGTGGGGGGTCAGCCTGTAAGTGCTCAGATCATACGCCACACCCTGCATCAAATTGGTCTACATGGCTGACATCCCAGAAGGAAGCCTCTTCTAAAGATGATGCACAAGAAAGCCCGCAAACAGTTTGCTGAAGACAAGTAGATTAAGGACATGGTTTACTGGAACCATGTCCTGTGGTCTGATGAGACCAAGATAAACTTATTTGGTTCAGATGGTGTCAAGTGTGTTTGGCGGTAACCAGGTGAGGAGTACAAAGACATGTGTGTCTTGCCTACAGTCAAGCATGGTGGTGGGAGTGTCATGGTCTGGAGCTGCATGAGTGCTGCTGGCACTGGGGAACTAAAGTTCATCGAGGGAACCATGAATGCCAACATGTACTGTGACATACTGAAGCAGAGCATGATCAGTATGCACTATTCCAGCATGATAACAACCCCAAACACACCTCCAAGACGACCACTGCCTTGCTAAATAAGCTGAGGGTGAAGGTGTTGGACTGGCCAAGCATGTCTCCAGACCTAAACCCTATTGAGCAACTGTGGGGCATCCTCAAATGGACGAAGGAGGAGCACAAGGTCTCTAACATCCACCAGCTCCGTGATGTCATCATGGAGGAGTGGAAGAGGACTCCATTGGCAACCTGTGAAGTTCTGGTGAACTCCATGCCCAAGAGGGTTAAGGCAGTGCTGGAAAAAAATGGTGGCAACCTAAGTCATATTTTATGCCTCTTTCATGCATAATGGTCACTACAGAGGGCAGCTACTCAAAAGCCATTTTCTGACCATTTCTGACCAATTCTGCAAGGATTTCAATAGAATAACTGCATAACAGCCACTAGAATGGACACTAATTTTTGGTTTGAACACATGCAGTCCACTGGAGTGGACACTTCAATAACTTTTTAAAAAATGTTGACACTTTGGACCCAATTTGGACATTTTCACTTAGAGGTGTACTTACTTTTGTTGCCAGGGGTTTAGACATTAATAGCTATGTGTTGAGTTATTTTGAGGGGACAGCAAATTTACACTGTTACACAAGCTGTACACTCACTACTTTCCCTTGTAGAAAAGTGTAATTTCTTCAGTGTTGTCACATGAAAAGGTATAATCAAATATTTACAAAAAAGTGAGGGGTGTAAACACTTTTGTGAGATATTGTATAATACCAATATCTGTAACCCTGTAACCATCTTAATCTTAAATCTCTAAATTATTGAATTTTCAATCTAAAGAACAGAAAAATGGTATATTTCATGTTTTCTCTGGACATGTTTTTTATGTTAGTGTGATTAAAGCATGCTCTGAGTAAAGAAGCATGCTGATATAAATTGTTTTGTACCGTTAAACACATTTTTGCGGTTTTGAGTCACAGTCTGCAGTCTTTTTTACATTTAGTGTGGAGTCACTTTAATTTTACAAAATGCATAACTCAGAACCCCCAGCCCACCACCAAACACACACTCTAAGAGTGAGTGACTGAGAGAGAGAGAGAGAGAGAGAGAGAGGCAAACACTCATTCATAGTTTTGTCTGTATGAGATGAAGCCAAACCTCAATGATCAGAAACAGCCAGAAAACATACAATGGCGCCAGAGAAAGAGGGACAAGGAGGAAAGAGACAGACAGAGAGAGAGAGAGAGAGAGAGATATGTATAAATCATTTGAGCAAAATATCTGACTGCTGAAGCCATGGTCCTCAAGGAGCTTGCAAAGCATGTTCGGGACTCAATGTCGTAAGGTATCAATCAGGAGAGGGGTACAATGTTTTCACCAAAACATTAGATGTACCATGGAACATCATCATCAACAAGTGGAGAAAAAGGGGCACCACAGTCATGCTACCAAGAAGAACACTTACCAGGGAGGCTGCCAAGAGACCTCCAGCATCATTAATGCAGCTGAAGAACATCTGGCAAGTCCTGGTCACTCTCTGCATGTGACAACAATCTCTCATATTCTTCACATGTCTGGATTTTTGGGTACGGCGACTAGATGGAAGCCCTTTCTAACGAAAAAACCCCCCATCAAAACCCACCTAAATCACCTCAAATGTGGCAAATTGTGTTACGGTCTGATGAGACCAAGGTAGAACTTCTTGGGCATAATTCTAAAAGATATGTTTGGTACAAAATTAAGACAGCTTATAACACAAAGAACACCATACCAAAGGTGAAGCATGGTGGTGGCAGCACAGTGCTGTGTAGTCTATTCTCATCATCCTCTGATGAGACTGAGGCTCTGGTCAAGATAGAGGGAAGTCGTGGTTAGTGGCGAATTCCAATATATTTTAGCACTCTTAGCATCTCTGCAGGCATCTGTTTGACAGCTGAAGATGAAGATTAATTTCACATTTCAAGGCGATAATGACCCAAGGCAGAAATTAAAGTCAAATTCAAGAAAAATATAATCATTTAGGAATGGCAGAGTCAGAACCCAGATCTAGATTCTATTAAAAACCTGTGGAATGATTGAAGAGGGCTGTGTACAGACCTCCTCACAATCTGATAGCTCTGGGGCATTTTTGCAAGGAAGAGTGGAATTAAAGTGAAAAGTCTTACTCAAAAAACACAAAAATAGTGCTGAATTACAAGCAAAAGGAGTTTTAACAAATTACCTCAATGTAGTTACAGGGAACCTTAATGTAAAGCGCTCCTGGGAACTTCACTGTAAAGCATTCCTGGGAACATCAATGTAAAGCATTATAGGGACCCTCAGTGTAAAGTGTTATAGGGAACCTCTACATAAAGTGTTATAGGGACCCTCAGTGTAAAGCATTATAGGGACCCTCAGTTTAAAGCATTATAGGGACACTCAGTGTAAAGCATTATAGGGACACTCAGTGTAAAGCATTATAGGGAACCTCAGTGTAAAGCATTATAGGGACACTCAGTGTAAAGCATTATAGGGAACCTCAGTGTAAAGCGTTATAGGGACTCTCAGTGTAAAGCTTTATAGGGAACCTCAGTGTAAATCATTATAGGGAACCTCAATGTAAAGCATTATAGGGAACCTCAGTGTAAAGTGCTATAGGGAACCTGAAAGCAAAGCGTTATAGGGAACCTGAATGCAAAGTGTTATAGGGAACCTCAATGTAAAGTGTTACAGGGAACCTGAATGTAAAGCATTATAGGGAACTTCAATGTAAAGCGTTATAGGGAACCTGAATGTAAAGCATTATAGGGAACTTCGTTGTAAAGCGTTATAGTGAACCTGAATGTAAGGCATTAAAGGGAACCTGAATGTAAAGCATTATAGGGGATCTCAGTGTAACGCATTATTGGTAACCTGAATGTAAAGCATTATAGGGAACCTCAGTGTAAAGCATTACAGGGAACCTCAGTATAAAGCGTTATAGGGAACCTCAGTGTAAAGTGCTTTAGGGAACCCGAATGCAAAGCATTATAGGGACCCTCAGTGTAAAGCATTATAGGGAACTTCAGTGTAAAGCATTATAAGGACCCTCAGTGTAAAGTGCTATAGGGAACCTGAAAGCAAAGCGTTATAGGGAACCTGTATGTAAAGCGTTACAGGGAACCTGAATGTAAAGCAATATAGGGAATTTCAGTGTAAAGCATTATAGAGAACTTCAATGTAAAGTGTTATAGGGAACCTGAATGTAAAGCGTTATTTGGGAACCTCAGTGTAAAGCATTATTGGGAACCTGAATGTAAAGCATTATAGGGAACCTTAGTGTAAAGCATATAAGGACCCTCAGTGTAAAGCATTATAGGGACACTCAGTGTAAAGCATTATAGGGACACTCAGTGTAAAGCATTATAGGGAACCTCAGTGTAAAGCATTATAGGGACTCTCAGTGTAAAGCTTTATAGGGAACCTCAGTGTAAATCATTATAGGGAACCTCAATGTAAAGCATTATAGGGAACCTCAGTGTAAAGTGCTATAGGGAACCTGAAAGCAAAGCGTTATAGGGAACCTGAATGCAAAGTGTTATAGGGAACCTCAATGTAAAGTGTTACAGAGAACCTGAATGTAAAGCATTATAGGGAACTTCAATATAAAGTGTTATAGGGACCCTCAGTGTAAAGCATTATAGGGACCCTCAGTGTAAAGCATTATAGGGACACTCAGTGTAAAGCATTATAGGGAACCTCAGTGTAAAGCATTATAGGGACTCTCAGTGTAAAGCTTTATAGGGAACCTCAGTGTAATTCATTATAGGGAACCTCAATGTAAAGCATTATAGGGAACCTCAGTGTAAAGTGCTATAGGGAACCTGAAAGCAAAGCGTTATAGGGAACCAGAATGCAAAGTGTTATAGGGAACCTCAATGTAAAGTGTTACAGGGAACCTGAATGTAAAGCATTATAGGGAACTTCAATGTAAAGCGTTATAGGGAACCTGAATGTAAAGCATTATAGGGAACTTCGTTGTAAAGCGTTATAGTGAACCTGAATGTAAGGCATTAAAGGGAACCTGAATGTAAAGCATTATAGGGGATCTCAGTGTAACGCATTATTGGTAACCTGAATGTAAAGCATTATAGGGAACCTCAGTGTAAAGCATTACAGGGAACCTCAGTATAAAGCGTTATAGGGAACCTCAGTGTAAAGTGCTTTAGGGAACCCGAATGCAAAGCATTATAGGGACCCTCAGTGTAAAGCATTATAGGGAACTTCAGTGTAAAGCATTATAAGGACCCTCAGTGTAAAGTGCTATAGGGAACCTGAAAGCAAAGCGTTATAGGGAACCTGAATGCAAAGTGTTATAGGGAACCTGTATGTAAAGCGTTACAGGGAACCTGAATGTAAAGCAATATAGGGAATTTCAGTGTAAAGCATTATAGAGAACTTCAATGTAAAGTGTTATAGGGAACCTGAATGTAAAGCGTTATTTGGGAACCTCAGTGTAAAGCATTATTGGGAACCAGAATGTAAAGCATTATAGGGAACCTTAGTGTAAAGCTTTATAAGGACCCTCAGTGTAAAGCATATAAGGACCCTCAGTGAAAAGTGCTATAGGGAACCTGAATGCAAAGCATTATAGGGAACCTGAATGTAAAACGTTATAGGGAACCTAAATGTAAGGTGTTATAGGGAACCTCAGTGTAAAGCATTATAGGGAACCTGAATGTAAAGCATTATAGAGAACTTCAATGTAAAGCATTACGGGGAACCTGAATGTAAAGCATTATAGAGAACTTCAATGTAACACGTTATAGGGAATTTCAGTGTAACACATTATAGGGAACCTCAATGGTAAAATGTTATAGGGAACATCCATGTAAAGTGTTATAGGGAATCTCAATGTAAAGCGTTATAGGGAACCTCAATGTAAAGCGTTATAGGGAACCTGAATGTAAAGCATTATAGGGCACCTCAGTGTAAAGCATTATAGAGATCCTGAATGTAAAGCATTATAGGGAACCTGAATGTAAAGCATTATAGAGAACTTCAATGTAAAGCATTATAGGGAACTTCAGTGTAAAGCGTTATAAGGACCCTCAGTGTAAAGCGTTATAAGGACCTTCAGTGTAAAGCGCTATAGGGAACCTGTATGCAAAGCATTATAGGGAACCTGAATGCAAAGCGTTATAGGGAACCTAAATGTAAGGTGTTATAGGAAACCTCAGTGTAAAGCATTATGGAGCACCTCAGTGTAAAGCGTTACAGGGAACCTCAGTGTAAAGCATTATAGGGCACCTCAGTGTAAAACGTTATAGCATACCTGAATATAAAGTGCTATTGGGACCCTCAGTGTAAAGCATTATAGAGATCCTGAATGTAAAGCATTATTGGGAACCTGAATGTAAAGCATTATAGAGAACTTCAATGTAAAGTGTTATAGGGAACCTCAGTGTAAAGTGATATAGGGAACCTGAATGCAAAGCATTATATAGAACCTCAATGTAAAGCGTTATAGAAAAACTGAATGTAAAACATTATAGGGAACCTCAGTGTAAAAACATATGGCACCTCAGTGTAAAGCATTATAGGGAACCTGAATGTAAAATGTTATAGGGAACCTCAGTGGAAAGCGTTATAGGGAACCTCAGTGTAAAGCATTATAGGGAACCTCAGTGTAAAGTGTTATAGGGAACCTCAATGTAAAGCATTATAGGGAACCTCAGTGTAAAGTGTTATAGGGAACCTCAGTGTAACGTGTTATAGAGAAGGTTAATGTAATTTCTGTGAGTGTGTGTGTTTTGCTGATCAGCCCACACTGACTCGTGGCAGGGTTTAATAATAACCAAAAGAACCTCAGTATGGAATCTCATGCTATCACCATGCCAACACAAACCACACACACACACACACACACACACACACACACACACACACACACACACACACACACACACACACACAGCCTATAAAACACAAACTCAGAAACAGTCACCAACACACAGAGACTGTTCAACCACATGCAATGAATGTTTGACATTACACAGTGAAGTGTATATATGTACATACACCACAAATAATCACACTCACACACACACGTGCGATGACATCACAGTTTTTGATGACAGAATGTCTTCCAGCCCCATTAAGCTGATTGGATGTGGCTCCATTGTTTGGATTTATGGATAATATTTTAGTCGCTCTCTCCAGAAAACGACACACAGCGACACACACATACACACATACACACACACACACACACACACACACACACACACACACACAGTTATATAAATATACACACATACATACATACACATACATACACATTGTATCACTCTATTCCATTTTAATATTTTCTATTCTATTATATTAATTTCTCTGTGTCTGTATTGCTCTTTTCTTCCCCCTTGGATACACAGCATGGATAGAGAAGCTTATCGCCGTAGCAACCACAATTAAAGTGCAACACACACACATGCACAGTCACTAACAGAGAGAGAGAGAGACAGAGAGAGAGAGAATGAAGGATGGATGGAGGTATGAACAGGTGTATTAAGGAGCAGAGCAGGTAGAACGAGGGAGAAGGAGTGGAGAAATGACAGAGGAGCTCAAATGTACTGGTATGTTCTAATTGTGTGTGTGTGTGTGTGTGTGTGAGTGTGCATGTTAGTGTTACATTTTTTAAATTTAACATACTGCAGATATATTTAGATTTTATACAAAATTAACATATTTATTTTAAATAAAAATTTGTTTAAAATATATAAAAAAAAACAGTATATTGTAGAGATTTATACATACATACAACGTTTGAAATGTTTCAAACATAAACAGACAGAGAGACCGTGTTGTGTAAGGTAAGGTTGTGTCTCACAGATGTGTGCAGGTGTGAAAGCTATTAATTTCAATATTTTAATATTAATTTTAAATAACACAAGTGATTAGTGATGCTAAGAAGTGTAAGCTGTGTTGGGTTTCCTGCTTCTGCTGCGTGTTAGTGCTCAGCTGAATGCTGCTGATTGAGGCTGTAGGCTGTTCATTACACTTGCACATGTTTACTCCATAAAAGTGTTAAGACTAGTGTAGGTGAGATAATAAAGATCTGAGATCATGACCTGGAAGTAATGTTTCATGCAGTAAACATTATTGTAATGCTGCAATTTATCTAATGCGTAATGCATTATACATCTAAATCGTTTTGTGTGTAAACTGTATACATGTGTTAAATGTAACAGGTTAAGGTGCCTTAATGTGGTCATTATTACTATTCATTATTATTATTCAACACACACACACACACACACACACACACACACACACACACACACACACACACACACACACACACACACACACACAGGTAAAGGTCAGAGAATCTGCAGGAATGTTCTTATCTCCCGCTGTTGAGTTACCTGATGAAACACTGCACTTAAAAACCCTTTAAAACCTCCTACACTGGTCTAAATGTCACACACACACACACACACACACACACACACACACACACACACACACACACACACACACACACACACACACCCTTTAAACCTCTCTCTCAAATGAATGGATAGCAGGATGGATGGATCTTTTACTCACCACAGTAACTGATAGTCCTTGACATTAACACAAATGAAATTTTGCAGCATTTGAAACATTCTGATTGTACAGTAATTGTAAATACTTGTATCTGAAGAATCAGGGCACATTTTATGTTTATACCTGAGAGCAGGTATAAACCTCTTCCCCCCATGTCACCCCCGCATTAGTTTTGGCTTGGTTTCTTGCATCGATTTGACTCAACATGTTAAGTTCATTAATGTGAAATAAGCCCTATAATGTATATGTTTGACTTAGATGAAGATCAGACGCATATACTCAGCAAAAAAAGAAATGTCCTCTTACATTCAACTGCCTTTATTTCCAGCAAAATTTTTAAAATGTGTAAATATTTATATTAACATAAAAAGATTCAACAATTGAGAGATAATCTGAAGAAGATTCACAGACGTTTGAGGAACAGAAACGGAATAATGAGTCCCTGAATAAAGTGGAGGTGGATTTCAGAAGGAACAGTCAGTATTTGACAGTATCTCTTTAGTGTCCTAACTTATTGTACCTGTGACCTTAATCACCTTCCATCTGTAAACTGTTCATGTCTTAACTGTTCATGTCTTTCCACAGCTACGGAACCCTTCGTTTAAACCCTTTCCAATAAAAATCTGTAAAGATTATTTGGATTTTCAAAATTATCTTTAAAATACACCTTCCTGAAAAAGGAACATTTCTTTTTTTGCTGAGTTTATATAGCTAACGTTGGTTAACTAGATTAAAAAAAAAAAAAAGATTAGTCAAAAACGTTCTGTTCAAAAAAGATTCTGATTTGGTGCACGGTGGCTTAGTGGTTAGCACGTTTGCCTCACACCTCCAGGGTCCGGGGTTTGATTCCCGCCGGGGCCATGTGTGTGTGGAGTTTGCATGTTCTCCCCGTGCTGCGGTGGTTTCCTCTGGGTACTCCGGTTTCCTCCCCAAGTCCAAAGACATGCATGGTAGGTTGATTGGCAGCTTGGTAAATTGTCCATAGTGTATGAATGGGTGTGTGAGTGTGTATGTGATTGTGCCCTGCGATGGACTGGCACCCTGTCCAGGGTGTACCCCGCCTTGTGCCCGATGCTTCCTGGGATAGGCTCCAGGTTCCCCGCGACCCTGAAGCAGGAATAAGCGGTTGAAGATGGATGGATTCTGATTTGTTAAAGCAACATATGCTTTGTATTTTACAGAGTCTTGGTTCTGCCGACAGAAAGGAGGCGAGACAAAGAAGGTGAGCTCTCTGTGTTTCTCTCTTTCTCAATACTGTCATTTATTTATGTCTCAATTCATCTTCTTTTTTTTGATTTATTATTATTATTATTATTATTATTATTATAATGACCATGTTTAGTAGCTATCTTACAGAAGGATCTGTACAGTATTGGCCATGAGATAAAAAGTACAAACTCAAGAGACAAGCATGGATTAAACTGTGTGTGTGACAACATTAAAATTATAATAAGGAAGGAAGAGTGTGTAATTAACTCAATAATTCAGGATCCAGTGTTAATTACTCATATCTCATTGAGGTTCAAATCTAGGAGTTATACATAGCTGATATTAATGATCTCAGTCATTCACTTTTCTTCTGATTTTTCTGGTGTGTACCATAATGGCACCACGATGAAAAGGTCAATTCAGACGTTTTTATTTCCAGCAACAGATTACTTCTCCTGGGGGATCCAGTGGCTCCTGGGTCTCCATCCAGTTGGATATGTCTGATACTGCTGTACCTGGAGCCAACCAGGGGGCATCATTGTAAGATGCTCAAACCACCTTAGCTGGCTCCTCTCAATTTGGATATATATACTGTATATTGACTGAAAAACACTGAGCCCCTGCTTCACCACCACATACCATAACAATGCTGCCACTGACCCTGATCTGTTTGTCAATCTCATGCTTTCTTTTTCCATCATTTGACAATAAGCGCAAGGTTTCTCCCATTACTTGAAGGGAGCATCCCAGTTTTTGCTGGGAGAGAATTATGGCCTCAGACTTTCATACCAGCTTTACCCTGCTTCATCAAAATGGCCAGACTTACCTAGTGAACCCAGGAGAACCAGGTTGCTCAAAAACACAAGGAAGATACTTCAGTGAGAGACAAATGTAACTCCCACCTCTGAAAGGAATTCTCTTGTGTATAGTGTAAGGTCAGGGACATTGAGTCTGAATAGACCATAATCATGTCCACAATCATAGAGGCATCTGCATGAAGCTGTGGTCAGAAGGCTGTTGGGGCCGGTCATGCTGGTAACCTGAGGACATTCTGGTGGACACCAGTGTTGTGGGAAGTGGTGAAGCCATTATTTTGAAGAAGTAGTCCTTCTGAATAATGCTGATGGAGTGCTCTTTTGATTCATTTGAGGCATGTAGGAGAGCCAGAATTGCTACAGCAATGGGCGGCTGTGGATCAGGTGGTAGCGTGGGTTGTCCACTAATCATATGGTTGGCGGTTCGATTCCCGGCCTACATGAGTCCACATACCAAAGTGTCCTTGGGCAAGACACTGAACCCCAAGTTGCTCCCGATGGCAAGTTAGTGCCTTGCATGGCAGCTCTGTTACCATTGGTGTGTGAGTGTGTGTGTGTGTGTGTGTGTGTGTGTGTGAATGGGTGAATGAGACACAGTGTAAAGCACTTTGGATAAAAGCGCTATATAAGTGCCCCATTTACAGCAAAAGCAATTACGGAAATGAAAACTTGAGCATGTGAGGACTTCAGAGTAGCCATGGAAAAAGACTTTTGGACATCCCCAAGAATTTCTGGCAAACATTCTGCCACCTTACAAGGTGGAGACAAGACCACCTGGGGATATTGTTGAGTAACAGACAGATAAATTTGAGGAACACCTTAGTGGACATGCCTTCCATTCAAGTGGGAGTACCAGAAATCTCTGGTGTTTTGGGGTTCTTCTCTGTAGCTGAGGTTACTCTGCTGGTTAGAAACATTCCTGGTAGCAAGGTCAATGATGGAGCCAGGCTTCATCTCACACACTCAGGTTCTTTTCTTGTCAGTAACCTTCCACATTCCCAAAGCCAGTTTTCTTTTCATGGGTCTAGTCCATCTGAGACTGTCCCTCTCATGTCTGCTGCATGACTGGCATTGCACTTGACTCCCATGCTTAATCTTGCTGGTGGTGAGTTCACAAGATTTGGCTGAGACTTACCGTGTTAGGTAGGTGACCTGGTCACCAGATGCTTGTTTGTAGACACCACTCCCAGCTATGGCTCCAGTGGTCAGTCCAGGCACACAGCTTTTTTTTTGTTGTATTTTTCAAAGGGGTTACTAGGATCTGGTCACTAATGGTGGCCATACTGGGAGGAGGCAAACTGATATTTAATCATACATTTAATTATATTGCTCATCTATTGCTCATTCACTCACTCTCTCTCTCTCTCTCTCTCTCTCTCTCTCTCTCTCTTTCCCACACTCTCACAGACAGTGTAATGGCTCTAACAAGCATGTTGGTTTCACTGTGGTTTTGTGGTCAACGTGTGTATGTGTTCACTGGTTGCATAAAGTGTGTGTGTGTGTGTGTGTGTGCGTGTGTATGTGTGTGTGTAGGGGATGCCTTGATGGCAAGTATGCAAAGATGTGTGTCGGCCTGACTCAGTGGTGTGTGTGTGTCCTCTGTGGTGTGTCTTTGATGTGGTTTGGCTACAGTGAGAGTACTGTTACACACACACACACACACACACACACACACACACTGGTATAAATTTGATGGTACTGTGTGCTCCGTTATATATCTTGACGCCACATTAAATTGCGGTAAACAAACCACCTTCCAGTATTCCATTATTCACACCACACATATGCACACAACACACACACACACACACATTCCCTTTCTCAAAACACAAGATTCCAGTCTGACAAATGGCATCCCATAGTGCGCTTCTCACTCTGTGTGTGTGTGTGTGTGTGTGTGTGTGTGTGTGTGTGTGTGTGTGTGTAGGGTTACACTTTGCTATGTTATATCAGTCATCTCATTCTGGAATTCCTTCACTTTCAGAACAAAGTATTCATGTTTTGTGTGTGTGTGTGTGTGTGTGTGTGTGTGTGTGTGTGTGTGTGTGTGTGTGTGTTTGGGAGGAAATCCCTATGGTGATGTCACCACTTGGTATTTCCCCTGTATGGACTTTTATAATGATATTGCATCATCAGCTAGTGTGGAACAGGATGATGTCATTAACAGCTGCAGGTGGAATCAGATAGACTGAGTTCTCACACTGCAACTGTGTTACCCTGTTTATCCATTTCTATTGCCCCGTCACTACCCCTAACCCTTCTATTGCCATTTCATTACCACTATCCCCTTCTATTGTACCTACACTACCCTATATCCCTGTAGCCTTTTCCCTACACCTGTTCCCTTCTATTGCCTCTTCCCCACCCATAACCCCTTTTATTGGCCTTCCACTACCACTATTCTGTTCTTTTGCCCCTCTATTAGCCCAATCTCATACGATTTGCCCTACATTTTCCCCTATTCTATTTTATTGTCCCTCCACTACCCCATTTTTTTCTATTGGCCCTTCACTACTAATATTCTCCTGTATCAACTTTTCACTACTCCTATTCCTTTCTGTTACCTCTCCACTACTCTATTCCATTCTATTAGCCCTCCACTACCCCATCCCCTTCTATTAGCCTTCCAGTATGCCTATTGTTTTTTGTTGGCCCTTCACTACCACTATCCCCTTCTACTGGTCCTCCTAAACCCCATCCACTTCTATTAACCCTCCACTAGTCCATCACTTTCTATTGCCTTGCCTCTACCACATCTGCTTCAATTGGCCTTTTATTACCCATATCCCCTTCTATTACCCCCTCACTAGCCCTATCCCTGTCCATTTGAACCTTCACTACCCCTATTCCTTTCTATTACTCCACCACTACCCACATCCCCTTCTAATTGCCCTTGAATACCCCATTCCTTTCTATTATTCTTCACTACCCTACCCACATTTATTTGCCCTTCACTGTCCCATTCCTTTCTTTTACCTCTGTGCTACTATTATTCCCTTCTATTTGCCCTTCACTACCCCAATTCCTTTCTATTATACCTCCGCTACCCCTCCTTCCATTTGCTCTTCACTACCCCATCCCCTTCTATTTGCCCTTCACTACTACTATTCCGTACTATTATCCCTCCACTACTTCCCCACTACTCCTCCCACCCCCACACAGAATATATTATTATCTTTAATAATATTGTGTGTGTGTGTGTGTGTGTTTGTGTGTGTGTGTATGTGTGTGTGTGAGACAGGGTGGACTCTGGTATTCTGCGTTTGACTCAGCGTCTCTCTGTAAAAGACAAGAAGCAGGAGAAGAGTTTCTACAGGAGGCGCTCTCTCAGTGTTGACTGGTAACACACACACACACACACACACACACACACAACGAGAGAGTTCTCTGTTTTTCAGAGCGAATCAGGCCATTTTTCAGTACACCAATAACATTTATTACGATTATTATTATTATTGAATGTGGTAAAGGCGGAGCATTGCTTGTGTGTGTGTGTGTGTGTGTGTGTGTGTTCTGCCAGAAAAACATCACTGGTAATTATTACAGAATGCCTGATTGATGTTCTGAACCTTTTGCCAATATTTCTGGAGTACACATAGTGTGTGTGTGTTTGTGTCTGTGTGTGTGTGTGTTGTATGTTGGCTTGTTCAGTTCCAGATCAGATGAGGGTTTTTCAGCTCTTCAGACTCTGGGACTCCAGTTATGATTCTCACACATTCTTTCCATCTCTCTCTCTCTCTCTCTCTCTCTCTCTCTCTCTCTCTCTCTCTCTCTCTCTCTCTCTCTCTGACTCCCTGTCTGTGTTCTGTCTCTCTATCTATTAATCTGTTTCTCTGTCAAAATTCTAATCTATGAAGTGGCAAAAGTTCAACAACAATATACTGGGCTGAAAAATAAAAACTGTTCATTATTAAATATACTCACTTTAGTAAATAAAGAAGATTAACTAATTTTAAATGAATGTAATGATTAGGGCATTGCCAATTACACTATGGTAATTTACAAGCCCCTAAAATGATACTTAAATTTAGTAATTAAGTACAGCGGGCTATTTCCACATTATAGCCAGGCATGGACTCCACAAGACCTCTGAAGGTGTGCTGTGGTATCTGGCACAAGACGTTAGCAGCAGATCCTTGAAGTCCTGTAAGATGAGAGGCGGGGCCTCCATGGATCAGACTTGTTTGTCCAGAACGACCCACAGATGCTCCATCGAATTGAGATCTGGGGAATTTGGAGGCCGACTCAAGATCTTGAGCTCTGTCATTTTCCTCAAAACATTCCTGAACAAAGTTTGCAGTGTTTCAGGGAGCATTATCGTGCTGAAAGAGGCCCGTGACATTAGGGAATACCGATACCATGAAGGTTTGTACTTGGTCTGAAGCAGTCTTTGGTGGTGGTACGTGTCAAAGTAACATCCACATGAATGCCAGGACCCAAGGTTTCCTAGCAGAACATTGCCTCCATAGAACATTCTTCCCATAGTGCATCCTGGTGCCATCTCTTTCCCAGGTAAGCGATGCACACGCGCACAGCTTCCACATGATGTAAAAGAAAACGTGATTCATCAGACCAGGCCACCGTCCATTACTCTATGGTCCAGTTCTGATGATCACATACCCATTGTAGGTGTTTCGGTGGTGTACAGAGGTCCAGCTCAGGCACTCTGACCGCTCTGCAGCTGCACAGCTCGATACGCAGCAAGCTGTGATGCACTGTGTGTTCTGACTCCTTTCTATCAGAGCCAGCATGAACTTTTTCAGCAATGTGTGCTACAGTAACTCTTCTGTTTTGGGAGCCCATGACACTGATTGACACATATTTCATGTGCTGGTAGAAACACCCTACAAGACCTTCTGGTTTGGAGATACTCTGACCCAGTCATCTAGACATCACAATTTGGCCCTTGTTATAGTCACTCAGATCCTTACTCTTGCCCATTTTTTCTGCTTCCAACACGTCAACTTCGAGTAATGACTGTTCACTTGCTGCCTAATAAATATATCCTACCCCTCGACAGGTGCCACGGTAACGAGATAATCAACATCATTCACTTCACTTCACTTTTTACTCCTGTAAAAAGTGTACATCTTATTGAATGTAACTGTTATTGCTCTCATTACTGAACTGTATGTGTGTGTGTGTTTACAGTAGTAATAGCATTACTGAGTTGCTGCCTGCCACCTGTTACCCCGCCTGCCCTCCACCAAACACCCATACACAAACACACACACATACACACACACACAGGGAGTAAAATCTCTCTAATTATGATGAACAGAGACAGACGAGTGTTGCCATGAGGATGTGTGTGTGTGCGTGTTTGTGTGTGTGTGTAACCCCAGCCATGGTGGCTCCATCATGGGGGGAAATAGTGCCCAGTGACCCCAACACACACACACTCACACACACACACACACACACACACACACACTCAGAGAAACACACACACGCACACAAACCCCCACACACACATACACACTTGAATCAGATATTTCACATATACATCACTGATAGAAAATTATAAGAAAGTTGAGTCCTCGTAAACCATGGTAGTGACTATGTCCCCATAAACACTATATACCTGAATCTGTGTGTTTGTGTGTGTAGAAATGCAGAGAGAATTATTTCGTGTAGTGTATTGGTAGGATAATAAGAAAAGTGTGTTCTCATAAACTTTGTATACCTGGATGTTGTGTGTGTGTGTGTGTGTGCCATTAATCCACAATGTATAGTGGAAGCGTTTTAATAATCTTAAAAATACATGCATAAAACATACACACATACCACACAATAATCAGCCATATACACTTTACAAATGGGATCTTCACACACACACACACACACACACACACACACACACACACACACACACACACACACACACACACACACACACACACACACACACACACACACACACACACACACACACACACACACACACACACATACACACACACACACACAAACAATTACATGCACTTACATACTATACACTTAAGAATACTCTTAAATGCACAATTTGTCATACATGCACAGAAACATGTACTACACACACACACACACACACACACACACACAGGTGGAAAGTGGTTGCTATGTGAAGGTCTCTGTGGTGACAAGCAGAGCCGTGAGCGTAGCTTTGAAACGGGCATGCCATCTGATTAGCTCTCATTCCATCGCTTTTGTGTGTGTGTGTGTGTGAATGTGTGTGAGGGTCCCAGGGTTAGACTGGCTCCACTTGGCCTAGTAGTAGATAAGAGGGGTTAATGTTGACCCTGGTAACACACACGCACACACACACACACACACACACACACACACACACACACACACACACACACACACACACACACACACACACCATTAATACCACCCCAACTCACTTACTCTCTTCTCTCTCTCTCTATCTCTCTCTCTCTCTCTCTCTCTCTCACACACACACACACACACACACACACACACCTCTGAATTTGGCCAGTCTGCCTGCCTCCAGTCTGTCTGGTGCCAAGAATCAAATTTCAGACTTTCCTTTTTCAGGACACATACAGAAGCCAGAGAAGTCTCACTCTCACTGAGACAGAGAAGTCTCATTTTACTCTATATTTCTCACTCTCACTGTCTCACTTCCCTCTATATGTCTCATTCTCACTGTCTCACTTCACTATGTCTCACTCTCACTGTCTCACTTCACTCTGTCTCACTCTCAGAGTCTCTCTAACTCTCCCTATATGTCTCACTCTCACATTCTGTCTCACTCTCACTGTCTTTCTCACTGTCTCAGTACTATCTATATGCTCCATATTTTCACTCTATATGTTCCCTACTCTCACTGTTCACATTTACTCTATATGTTATCACCTGCACATCTTTTCTTCTCACTGTCACCCCTATATGTTATTATTTTTTTTTTTTTTCTATATGTCTCACTCTCACAGTCTCAGTTCACTCTATCTCTCACTCTCACAGTCTGTCTAACACTCCTTGTATGTCTCACTCTTACTGTCTTTCTCACTGTCTCACTTCACTCTATATGGTTCAGGCTCACTGTCTCACTTCACTCTACGTCTCACTTTCACAGTCTGTCTAACTTTCCTTATATGTCTCACTTTTACTCTCTGTATCACTCTGACTGTCTTTCTCACTGTCTCACTTCACTCTATATTTCTCTCTCTCACGGCCTGCCTAACTCTCTCTATATGTCTCACATTCTGTCTCACTCTCACTGTTTCTCACTGTCTCACTTCACTCTATATGTCTCACTCTCATGGTTTGTCTAACATTCTTATATGTCTCACTCTCACAATCTGTCTACCCTTCTTATATGTCTGACTCTCACGTTCTGTCCAACTCTCATATCTGTCTTGTTCTCCTTCTGTCTCAATCTCTCTGTCTATCTCATTATTCATGCCTGTCTCACTCTTCCAGTGTGTATTCTTCCATAGTCTGCTCTTCTTTCTCAATCTGATGACAATAAAGTAATTTCTGGATGTCTCGTCACAACTCATTCTGTGTGTGGGAGCCATAATTATATTTCACATTTGAAATATTGTAATATTGTACTGAATATCTGGTGTTATTTATTGCTTTGTGAATGTAATTCTTATTTTGTTCTTGTTAGAAGGCAGAAAACCTGTCAGTTCTTTACTGCACAGGAGTTTGTGTTATTTAAAGTAAATATAACTGACCATATGCAAATTAAAAATATCAATTTACATAACATTAATGACATAATTGTATCCAAAAAAATAGCCAGTAAATGCACTGATTTCAGGTTTTAATTAGGTAAATTATTTGTATTAATTTAATTAGTATAATATTTCAAAACAAGCTTTTAATAATAATAATAATAATAATAATAATAATAATAATAATAATAATAATAATAAAGCTTTATGTTTATGTCTGGAACAGTGTGTAATGAAAGCATTATTTCTTATTCTACTCAGGTGGTGACCTGTGTGTGTGTGTGTGTGTGTGTGTGTGTGTGTGTGTGTGTGTGTGTGTGTGTGTGTGTGTGTGTGGAGGGTTTGAATGGTGGACAGGAGGAGCTGGAGGGCTCTATTCTTAGACTGATTTATATTTTAATATTTTCCATGCTATGTTCAAATTCAACCTTGGTGCTCAAAATATGTGTGTTAAACTCTAGTGTGTGTGTGTGTGTGTGTGTGTGTGTGTGTGTGTGTGTGTATGTGTGTGTGTGCACGCTAAATGTTGTCCTGGTTTTTAATGTGGGATCGGTATGATGCAGTATGATGCCAGACACACACCCCTGGCATATTTGGGACCTTTGGTTCCCAGCAGAGCTGTGTGTGTGTGTGTGTGTGTGTGTGTGTGTGTGTGTGTGCGTGTGTGTTCCATGAGCATTTGCTTGATGGGGTGATGAAGTGGCATTTGCTATCCTGGTTTCTTTTTTGTCTTTCTTGTTTATCCCCCTTTCTTTCATCTCTGTTCATTCTTTAGCTCATATGTGTGTCCGTGTGTGGAGTGGTCATTCTTTAGGGTGTGTGTGTGTATGTGTGTGTGTTTGTGTGTGTGTGTGTGTGTGTAAGAGGGTTTAAGCTGGTAGATCCCATTGTCTTTGAAACTGATCTGCATGGCCACAAATACACACGCTTTTATCTCCAACCGGCACATACCTGCTTTTCTAAAATAAACTCTCCATTATCACAACTCATTCGCATTTGTGTGTGTGTGTGTGTGTGTGTACATGATTAATGTGTACCGACAAACGTTTATTCTCCCATGGAAAGTTCTTCATTTTAGCCCCTTGATTTTTAGCTCACTTGTGTTATATTGCACTTCAAGTCTTCATTAAAGTGTATGAAACAGTGCCATAAAGACAATGTGAATAAAGACTAATTACATTACATTTTTATCATGATTTTCCTTTTGAAACCCTTAAAGGGTATTAACGTCCTGATGGAAACGCATCTCTCGGTTTAATCCCAAATTGAATATTGTTAGTTAGCTATAGTAAGCTGAGCAGGACATGAACCTCCTCCTCAGTCTTGTATCTTGTTCTCTGTTCCTTCAGGGCGGAGTCCAAGATGACTCAGCGCGTTCAGGAGCATTGCCCACCAGCAATGCGGAAATATTCAAGTTCCTCCTGTTCTTCACCACCCAATGCTGCACGCCGTCTCTATAGAAACCTTTCTGGAAAATTTCGCATGGCAAATTCAGATGAGTCAGATAACAAGGAGCAGCTACGCAAAGCTAACGAGGTACGACGCATCATCATCAGATCATCGCTGTCATAAAGCAAATGGAGCTCAAATGTCTTTGTGTATTGCACACTTCCTTTCTCAAATCTCTCACACACACACTGACACTGTACTGTCAGGTTCAGTTTCTAGAGTCGCACTGAAAAGTCTACAACCACACTATTTTAGAACTACACTGAGGATTTTGAGCCACAATGACGTTTCTAGAGCCACTCTAAAGAGACCACGGCTACACAAAATAGTCTAGAATCTCACTGGGAATTCTTGACCTGCACAGAGGAGTTGCACTATAAGGATTCTAGAGCAGCAGTCACGATTCTAATGTCTCCTCAAAGAATCTAGAATGCGTCTAATGATATAATGACCCATGTTAATCTGCATGGAGGTTTCAAAAGTGGCACACAGGATTCTAACAACTCCCAAAGGATTGTAGAGCTGCACTGAGAATTTTAGCTCTGCTTTAAGGGTTCTGGAGCAGTTATGAAAATTCTAAAATAAATAAAAAATAAATAATAATAATATTAATAATAAAAAACCTCCCAAAGAACTTTAGAGCTAGACTGATGAATTTAAATGTATATTCTAATAACTCCCAATGGATTCTAGAGCTGGACAGAGGATTCTAAATCCTTAACCAGTTTTCTAGAATATCAAAGTCACACTGCAAATCCGGAGTCATTTCTATATCCTCTCTAAACGTTCTTGTACTTTAGCGAGAATCTTCAGACAACCTTAGAACTGTCTGTGCAGGTCTAGAATCCTCCGTTCTGGCATACAAACCTCAGTGAGGTGTTTTGAACCTTATTGAGGTGTTTATAGCCACACAGAGAATTCCATAGTGACACTGATGATTCTAGCATCACACTGAGGGTTCTTGGATTGCAGTGATGATTCTAGAACCATAATGGGGTACAAGTGTGCACAGGTTTCTTCAACAGATTCTAATGACACACTGATGTACACTTCTGCTCAGTCAAAGCTCAAATCAGTCTGTGATCACGTTCCTTGTGTGGTGTGTGTGTGTGTGTGTGTGTGTGTGTGTAGTATAACATGGCATTGTTTGAGGCAGTGGAACAGCAGGATCTGGATCTAGTGGAATCACTCCTGAAGAACTTCAGTGTTGAAGAGCTGGACCTAAATACACCAAACAGCGAAGGGCTTCTTCCTCTCGACATCGCCATCCTCACTAACAACGTCCCCATGGCTAAACTCTTACTGAAGAGGGGTGCTAAAGAGAGCCCACACTGTGAGAGTGTAACACACACACACACACACACACACACACACACGCAAACACAAACACATACATATCCACCTTCCACACCAACCCTCAACATGTGCACATGTGTTTCACACTCACACACAAAAAAGGCCATGAATTCTTCTCACATATACACTCATTGCAACGCCACTGCGTCATATCAAAGCACTCTATATGAGCAAAGCACACATCAAAGACATCACACACTCACACACACAAACATACACACTTCAATCAGTATAATATACAGACTTGGAGGTGACTGCATACCATATTGTGAACATATTGTTAATGACTCACACACACACACAAACAATTTTAATGTCTATAAGTCTGTCTGTGTTTGGTGTGTGTTTTTTGTAGTTGTGAGTCCTGAGGCGAGGGCAGTTCATTTAGTTGCCTTGGTGAAGGAGGCGGAGCTACGTGTGTCTGAACTGGCTGCCCAGGTGAAGGGGGCGGAATCAACAGAAGAAGGGACTGACACGGATAGAGAGAGGCAGCTGAAGGCATGGGAGTGGAGACTCCGCCTCTACAAACGCATGCAGACAGGATACACACATGCTAGTGAGTAACACACACACACACACACATACATAACATAAACATGCTAATATGTAACATATGTGCACAAGAACCTGTTTAGAGGAACCAGGTACAAATATGGAATAAACCAGACATGTGTACATATGTGCATTTGTCTATGTGTGTGTGTGTGTGTGTGTGTGTGTGTGTGTGTGTGTGTGTGTGTGCAGGCCCCCCCGACCCACCCAGCTGTGTACGTCTCTCCGTCAGCAGCTCTTCAAGTCTTAAAGTTAATTTTCAGGAGCCGCTGTGCCTCAACGCTGCTATCATTACCAAATACCGAGGTCAGTGACATTTGGCCTTCAATCTCACACATGACCGTATATATCTTATAGGGAAATAGAAGAAGGAAGTGATTTATCTGTGTGTGTGTGTGTGTGTGTGTGTGTGTGTGTGTGTGTTAGTGGTGTGGAGTACTTCTCCTTCCTTTTCTCCACTGTGTGGTGATATTGTGATTGAGGACACAACCCTACTGCAGTGTGACATCACAGGCCTTCGAGCTGTGAGTATTCACACATACATACACCAATACATATAGAAACCATACAGATTATTAGCAGTTGAAAGGGGTAATTAACTCTTGAAAGGGGTCCTAATTTATACTGCACTGATGAGAACCCACTAGTGTACTAAAGACTGTGTTCAGGTGGAAGTTCAGTGGTAAAGACAATGGACTAGTGATTGGAAGGTCCTAAGTTCAAATCCCAGCACTGCCAGGCTGCCACTTCTGGGCCCTTGAACAAGGCCCTATACCTACAAATGTTCGGTTGTGTAAATGAGATAAATGTACGTCTCTCTGGAGAAGGGTGTCTTCCACATGCCATACAAAAATGTCCCTTGGTGAGCTTCAGGGACAAGATATGTTGTGATCTTTCAAGGTGCCGAATAATCCTGCTCCCCTGGGGTTTGACAGTCAGTGTTGATTTTGAAGAGACTGTGTAGTCTCAAGGAACCACTACAAATCTGGAAGGTTCCAATGGCCTTATGTAGTAAGACTATGGTGACCACTAGTGGCAAAGAATCAGGGTCTGGTTGATTGCACTTGCTTCATAAGCTTCATCAACTAAAATACCTGGCTTCCTTCATTGATTTCTTGAATGTCAGTTGTTCCTGTAACATAGTTTAGACTGGCAGGTCAGGTAGGGGCTCAATCCACTATTTAAAAAGATGAGTATGACAGACTTGCTCAACCTGGTCTAAACCCTTGATTGTGTAGAGTCCCTGCCAAATCACTAGAAACATGCAAGTGACCAGAACTTCCCCATCTGGAAATAACTTGATTGTGCTGCCCCCTCCTACATTTGCCAGGCCTTCTCTTTTTCCTGCACAATAAGGCCAACACTATCTATGTGCTGAGGAATTTGCCACTGGGTGATATTTTGAGATGTGGCCTTGCTGAACATGAGTGTTTTCAGATCTCAAGTGGCATGATGATAATAATAATAATAATAATAATAATAATAATAATAATAATAATTAATAATAATAATAATAATAATAATAAACTTTGTTTTATAAAAACACCTTTAAAAGCAGCTTCTCAAAGTGCTGTACACAAAATAAGCAGTACACAGAAAAATAAAACATATGAAAGTTAATAAGAACAACAACGTTAATAATAATAATAATAATAATAATAATAATAATAATAATAATAATAATAATAATACATCAAATGCAATTTTAAAAAAGTGTGTCTTGAGCTTTAAAAATACCAAAAGTCTGACCTTCCCTGAGTTCAGGAGGAAGAGAGTCCAAAGTGCAGGAGCATAGACAGAAGCCCTGTCACCCATAGATTTTAGCGGGTTTGTGGAACAGTTAACAAATTGCACTGTGAGTGTAGTATGCGATTTGGGGTGTAAGGGATTAATAAAGCAGATAAGTAATGAGAAGCCAATCCATGTAATGCCTTGTATATCAGCATCATGATCTCAAAATGGACACGGAACCTGACCAGGAGCCAGTGGAGGACTCCAGAAGAGGAGTAATATGTTCACATTTCCTGGTACCTGTCAGGATCCTGGAGGCAAAGTTTTGAACATATTGCAATTGATTAATTGTGGATTTAGAAACTCCAGCTAAGACGGCGTTACAGTAATCTAGCTGAGTGACAACAAATGTGTTTATCAGTTTTTCAGCCACAGAGAAGTTTAGCATTGTGCGCAGTCTAGCTACATTTCTGAGGTAAAAAAAAGGATGCCTTCACAGTGCTCTGAACAAAATAATCAAATGCAAGGCTGGTATCAAAAATTACACCAAGGTTCCTCCTCTTACTTTGAGTCTCTAGAACAGAGCCATCAACTAACAGAGT
>CM022757.1:6599723-6602223 GCA_012411365.1 Ameiurus melas | reverse complement strand
CCTTTTTTAACTATATTTTTGTTGTGTAATATGTGAGTGTTATGTTATAAATGTTCTCTCTTATTGACCTCGCAGTTTATGAGAGATTGTGTGTTTTGTAACCAGACGCTATTTGAGGGGTGGGGGAGGAGTGTGTGTAATTCGGAGCCCAAGTTCAGTTTTTCTGGTCTGTGTGTGTGTGTGTGTGTGTGTGTGTTTATGTGTGTGACTCGGCCAGGAGACCCCAAGAACCCTTGTGTCTTTACACTCTTGATTATATATATATAGTGTGTGTGTGTGTGTGTGTGAGAGAGAGAGAGAGAGAGAGAGAGAGAGAGAGATATTTGTGTGGTCTCAGTCATACATACATGGCTCCTGTTAGACGAGCTATGCAGGTCACACATAGTTTCATTTCTGGCTAAAACACACAAACAGTTCTGTGCAAAATATTTATGTCCGTGTAAATAAATTATGATTAGGAATTATGCCTTCAACAACAATGCAATTAAACATTTCTAAAAAAAAAAAAGAAAAGAAAAGGACTCTAATTATTAGTAATAAATAAACCTGGTCAGTATTTGTTGTGAGCGTTTAAAGCTGCATTGGCCCTCTCAGTCTTGCTGTATTATTGTTTAAAAAAATTTTTTTTTCTGACTCACTTCTTCTGCAGTAAAACCAGAACAGCCTCCATTATGCTTTTATCTGAAAAGTGCTTGATTTCTGAATATCTATAAGACAAAACAAAATCTGTATGTCTGTAAGATTTACTTTATTTTTTGGAATAATTACTAAAATTCCATTTTTCTATTATGGACAAATTTTCCCATTATTCCAAATGACTTTTTCATAAACTAAATGAACAAAAATGTCATTTTATTATATACATTAAATTAGTTTAAAATTTATTGAATTGATTTTTTCGTTCAAAAAACATTAGAAAGGTTTGTATATTGTGTGTATATAAACTGCAGGTAGATGTTATCCTCTATAATTCCCCATTGGTTAAGGGTTTTGTGTTAGCATTATATTCTGATTTCTATATTACCCAATGTTTTACTCTACTACATTCTGTAACATCCGAAGGTTTAAGGTTCTTTAGGACCTCACATATTGGGTCTCTCAGATCATTTAAATCTGTCTATATGTTAAAAAAAAAGAAAATTTACATAAACAGCTAGCTATAGAATTTCTCAGCTTAATAATCGTGAATTTGGTCTGATTAAATTGTAGGCTGACATCACAATTTAAATATTTTTTTTTGTGTGTGTGTGTAGATCAGTGTAAGGGACAACCAAATATCAGGAAGCACTCCGTTTCTAAAAGCCTGAGACATCTCTTCCAGCCCACCAGCAAATTCGTCAAAAGTCTGAAAAGGTAAGATAAAATTACTGAAAAACATTCCATTTTATCCACAAATTATATTACGCTTAAGTTTCTATAAAGTTTGTTACAGTAACAAATTACAAGCAGTTTATTTAATAAAAAATTAAATAAAAATTATATATACAATTAACTAGGAAATCATTCAGTATAGTACAACGAAGATGGAAGATGTAACGTGAAGAAAATACACCTGTACATAAACAGATCATTTAACATAGTTAAAAAATTTTTAATTTAATTTGTATAAAGATGACTAAATTAAAAAAATGAAATAAACAGTATTTCTGTTATTAATATTAAATGTGGAATATTACTGGCTAATTTTATTTAGCTGTTTAACTAAAAACAGCAGTACCGAAACACTGGAACAATTTTTCTTTTTAATTTCTTGAAGCAGCTTGAGTTAAAGGTGATCTTTTATGGCCCCTCCCACCTGCCATCTGACCACAGCTTCAACAGAGTTGTTTCTACTGATGATGAACCGTTAGTTCAGTGATTTTAGATATGTTCCGGGACATTTATAAAGTAGGAAACACTACACGAGACACTGTTACATGTTTCAGATGTCATGTGAATGTGTAATGAATGTTATCGCATGTTGTCTGTAGGGGTTTGTACGTGGCGTGTGTGTTTTATAAAGATGATAACATCGTGGTGACGGCCGAAGAGCAGCTGCCCATCATAGAAGTGGACGATTCTTACAGCTCCCTCACACAGGACTTTCTGTGGTTCACCAAGGTAAACATCTGAAAACTCATCAGGATGTAATGGAAAGATCTCCAGAAACACATAGAAACAGCCATAATTCATTCCTTCATTAACTAAAGTAGTGTTTTTGCACATTTACTCCCCAGTATATGGGTCAGTGAGTGTTATCTATAACTAGCAACTGATGAATCAAGCAACAAATATGTAGTATCCATGGTTTCTGATCTGTCTCTAATTGGTTGGTTTCTCCTCACAATCGTGGCAAATGTTAATGATTAAGTGAATCACTGGAAGTGACAGAAGTATGGAGTGCCTACTATCATTCAGAAATATCATCAAATCTTCATTTACTGTAAATTTTCCTTGTGAATATTAATCTGTCACCATGGTAATTTCTGTTGCTAGGTGACGTATTTGTGGGAGGAGATTC
>CM022757.1:6589723-6597223 GCA_012411365.1 Ameiurus melas | reverse complement strand
TTTATATTAATTCACTTGCTGTAATACATTATGGTTTCTATAGTAACGGCTCATTCACTGGGATGTGTACAGCACATGCGCTCCATAAATTATATGAAAATAATCAACTTTGGGGCAGTAGCAGTAACTCTTTTACTGTAACAACAGCACACGCACGCACTGTTTGTAATATTTATTCGTTTTGTTTTACATTCATGTTCATTTTGCGTTTAAAATATTCTGAAATTCTGTCGGACTTTCTACACATCATTAATATTTTATTCAACAAGTGAAAAACAAAAATAAAATTGGGCCTGGGACAGAGCCCTGTGGAATGTCGCTGGTAATCAAACCGGTCTTAGTGGCAGTGCTGGGATTTTAACTCTACTCATTGCTGTCTCTTTGTCCAATCTGTCTCTTTGTCCATGTCTGTCTATCTGTCTGTGTCTGTCTCTCTGTTCGTGTCTGTCTCAGGCTCAGGATTTTCGCATTTACGTTCACGATGTGCTTGAATTCGGAGAGGGCGTGTCCTTCCTCTTGCTCCTCCCACCATATGAGGAAGTGTGTACGCCGCCTGGGCAAAACAACTTCTCGCCTCGATCTGGATTTTTTACCCTACCTCTACAGATCTTTGAACTGGGTGAGAACACACACACTCTCACACACACTCTCACACACACTCTCACACACACTCTCTCTCACACACACACACATTTTATCAGTAATACAATGTCTATCTATCTATCTATCTATCTATCTATCTATCTATCTATCTGTCTATCTGTCTATCTATCTCTCTGTGTAGTTCATTTTGGAGCGTACTGTCCCACTTTTATTGGTCAGTACTGCCGTGCATCAGCCAGCTTGGATCTGGAGTCCCTCATTTCCCAGCAGGCTTTGCGGGAGGCGTTCTCGGAGTCTGAGCTGCTAACAGCCAAGCAGAGACATCAGAAAATCCAAGAACTCTTACAGGTATATTATTACAGGTGTGTGTGTGTGTGTGTGTGTGTGTGTGTGTGTGTGTGTGTGTGTGTGTGGTACATATTCGACCATTCTGAGGTTCTAGTAAGCTGAGTATACTTTTTATGAGCTTGAAAATTGAGTTTGTTTGGAAAAAGTATAGCATCCTATGAAAATCTGTGTAAATAACTTTCAAGGAGACTCACTAATGTAAACCTATATTGAATGGTTTGGTTAGGGTTAGGTAACTTGTCAATGAATTACCAATGCTCTGCAATGGCTGAGCTTAATTACTGGAAGATTTTATTGGTAACACTCAAGCAGTGCTAAGATTAAGTGTGTTAAAGGAACTTCAGTATGAGCATTATTATTGTTTTAAGTTTCTTGTATCAAACTGTAGTTATCATCTGTTCAGTGATGGAGACTTGAGTGTAAACTGTAATTAGCAATTGCTGAAAGAACATCCACAGCCAACTTTAGGGTCTCTGTAGGGTACCATCCACACTAAACCCATGATGATCTCTTGGCTACCCGTATAGGGCCATCTTCTGCAGGGGTTGTTGTTTGGGGTGTGTGTAAACCTGGCAAGACTAGCTATGACAGAATACACTAGGGATTTTGAGTCTCAGTCTCAATATGGTTGAACTTGAGTGACGACTCAGTGCAGATAGCAGACAGTCGGTTTAGCCTGCTTGTCTGCTTCCTGGTATTGGCTCTTGATTGTCTTCGATTAACTAGGCATTTTCTGAGTGCTTTGTTCCAAAAAATGGATGGATTTCGTCCCACGCTAACAGGCAAGCCTTGCCCTAAAAACTACTCCAAAAATCTATAAAGCCCAGATAGTTTTTGGATACCACCTGGACATCAAGCAACTCAGCGACCATAACAGTGCCTTTATTGTGTAACCTTTTGATCTTTTGTTAAAAAATTCACAAAAATGATCTGTTATCTGCTCTCATGGATATCAAACAATTGCAATGAAAACACAGGTTTAGCCCCCCAAAATATTTTTGTTAAACGTAGGTTTGCAACAACTATTGGCACCCCTATGAATTGATATTCAATATTAGTGGAGGGTGCTGTACATCGCCACGCCACATTGGGATGGGGCCAGAGCATGTTACTGCATCGGACATCGCCTTTGCTAATATATAAAACTCTACAATGTTACTCTTAGTAACCTCTGATTGACGAAGGTCCTCGGTATACACCTAAATAGTGCTGCTCGAGCCCCTAAAGGTCTAGCTAATAACACGGTTGTTTTCAGCCTTTTATGGAGTTTTGTGGGTGTGGCTAAATGTAAATCACTGTGAAGTCAGTGTGAATAATATTTTTTTTCTCTTAATGCATAAAGTTCAGTATTTTGATAAACTAATTCTGTGTGTATGTGTGTGTGTGTGTGTGTGTGTATATCTGTCTATGTGTGTGTGTGTTTGTGTGCAGCAGGTGGATGAAGTTTGGCGTGAGGCTCGTTGGATGGTGGAGGTGTTACAATTCGCTCGTTATAAACAACAGCGTGGTGGTGTAAATCTTGGCTCCATCATCGACTTCAGCAAAGAGAACATTGTTGAAAAAACACCTTCTACATCTTCCCAGCCCGACTATCTCCCCTCACCTGTCCCCTCACCAGTCGAATCACCTGTCCCTTCACCTGATAGTGGACGCAAATACCCTGGTGAGAAACTTTCCACCTCTCCATCTCTTTTATCTTTTCATTATCACTTTCCCCTTACATCTTGTGGCCCTTATTCTGTTAATTGCCCCAGTGGGTTTTATTGCCTCGATTTCTTTCGAAGTTGAATGTTTCTGTACTCTGTAGATCCTCTGTCTGATGATGAAGGTTCCTTGGAAGTCTTCCTTACTCCAGACAGTGATTATAGCTCCAGCCCACGTGACCTTGACCTCCTTCCACCGTCACACCCCCTCCCTTACACACACACTCTTGCTCAGCCAGATGTGCTGTGCTCGGGGGGTGGAGTCAGAGCAGGGCCAGAGCTAATAGACAGTGACTTTGTCCTGCCGAGTCGTCAGATCGAGCTCCTGCGCATCACAGAGAAAAAAACTGCCTTGTGTGTACGTACCAGCAGCCTCGAAGCCCCACCCACTCCATCAGCAACAACACCAAACCCCTCCCCTTCAAAAGTTTGGCCACGCCCTGGACCTGTGCGCTCCCTATCAGAGGACAGCGGGAGGAAACAGAACTCCTCCCACTGCAGAAACTCGGCTCACAGATCCTGTTATTCAACAGTCAGGATTTACCCACAATACCACACGGGGCTTCCCAAGGAAACTAGTGTCAAGGTGAGTCACAAAAAAACAAAACATATTTCAGTGGTGTGTTAGCTTGCTAGCACATAGTCTAGATACTAACAAAGAGCATCGGCTGAGCATTCTGGATAAGCGGTCCAGCTAACAGGTTTCCGCTGATAAAGGACATCACAAAAGGACACCACAGCTGCCAATGACAAACTAGGGACATGTAGATACATCACATGGACCATTTTAGAGGCACACTCTTGATGATTTTAGAACTCTTTTAAGGAGCTTAGACTTGCACAGAAGAACCACAGATAGTATTGTAGAGCCGCACAGAGGGTTCTATAACCATCCCAAGGGTTCTAGAATCACAAGTAGATAGCCAACAGTGAAAATCTTAGAGCTGTTCAAAGGATTATAGAAATGCATTGAGGACCGTACTATAGATATAGGAGCACACTATTGATAGAAGCACACTATTGATGATTTCAGAGCTGGAGTGGGGACTCCAGAACCACACTGATGATTCTAGTCAAGATAGAGGGTTCTATAACAGCACTGAGTATTCTAGAATTACAATGATTTGCACTGTGGATCGTAAATAAAACGGGGATGTTAAAATTGCACAGAGAATTCAAGAACCACACAGAGAGTTCTAGAGACAAGCTAAGGATTCTAGAACTGCACTGAGGAACTACACTAAGGATTCGAGTACACAGGGGTCATTCTAGAACCCCACCGCAAATTGTTTTTCTATTTTTTAATAATTTACTTCTAGAAAAGTATTCATTATATTGTACACTTTGTGTGTGTGTGTGTGTGTGTGTGTGTGTGTGTTTACTTTGCAGCTGAGAGTGACGATACACACCACGGCGAGGGAGATGGTGCAGCTGGTGGTTCAAGAGATAAATGGACTGTGTGCACGTCTCCAGACCGCGGCCCGGCAGTGTATGTGCCCCGCGCAGGTGTGTGTGTGTGGAGCGGAAGCGTGTTTGTATGAATCAGAGCAGCTCGACCACTTCGCCCTCGTCTTGCTCACGGATGGACGGGAGAAATGGCTGCAGGATGATTTCTGTCCTCTCACACTCCAGAACCCGTGGACTCATGGCAGGCTGTGTGTACGATTTAAACAGTGTTCTCCTCTTGCTCTACAGCACAGCAGAGCCACTGCGGTGTAGCATGCATGCACACACACACACACACACACACAAACACACGTACAGTTAAATTAACACAATAATTTATAGGCAATATGAGTTATGAGAACAGTGGCTTCAGAATAGACAGACCAGAGAGAACTGATCTAAACTCAACTACATTTTACTTCCAGCGGAGCAGAACTGAACAGAACCAGCCAGAACTGGACTTATCAGAACTGCATATTGCATCCATGCTGCTTATAGGCATGTGGTTAACTGTACTGTACCTGTGATGTAATTAACATCTTTTTACACACACACACACACACACACACACACACACACACACACACACACACATCACATCTAAAAAAAAAAAAAAAAACACACAAAACACACAAAAAAAAAAAAAAAAAAAAATGACATTCTCATCAGCATCAATCAGATTCTAGAACCATTCCCAGGATTATAGAGCCACACTGAGCATTTAAAAACCATAGTGAGCATTCTAGAGCCACGTTGTTGGTTCTAGAGCCATCATGAGTAATGTGGGTCCACACTGAATATTGTAGACCTGCACTGAGGATTTCAGAACCATAATGAGGATTCTAGAACCTTTTCTTTTTGCCATGTAAGCGAGTCAGGATAACAAAATGACGCTATAGTTGTGTCCCAGATGACATATTACACACTTAAACTATGCACTATACACTCTGCCAACTAGTGTATGTATGAATTTTAGAACGGAGGCATCATCTCAAATGGCACACTTTCAGTGGTTTCCCGTTCTAGGGCAAATTACGTCATGGCGCTAGCATTAGCGAAATAGCCAAACAGATAACAAAAATGAACTGGTACATTTCACTGTTTATGTTAATGTTTCGTTTTATGGCCAACAAGACCTCCGTCAACGTCAGATGGAGGAATAATCGTCTCTGCAGGCGAATTTTGCGTTCACAATTTAAAACTCATCAAGCCTGATATAGCCCCTCCCCCTCCGCTATGTAAGGAAAGCTGCGACCTTTGAGTGAAGTGCCCATCGTTCCACACTTGGTTTGAATGAGAGCATCATCTGGGAGCTTAAAGTGAACTTTGTTTTTTTGGGGTTTTTCAGCGTGAACACATTAATCACACTATTTATACTGCAGACTGGCGTGGGATAGTGCACGTGTGTGATTTGGGACGCACCTTCTGTGTTTCTGTTTAAATTCTTCATATTGGGTGAATGCACTGAAAACTCATGGACTGAACTAAACACCCACCAGATATTACTATGAAATGTAGATTAAGATGATTTTCTTCATTTACACATCCGTCCACAGCAGTTAACTCTGCTTTGGGCGTGGCTAGCAGATGACTGAATGTCTTACAGGGAATACCGCTGATGTTATCCGTGATGTAATTAAATGCTCTGGAGTCAGTGTAAATCATGGGTCATTCAGTTTAAGAGGATTTTCAGAAACATTGACTACATTCTTGCGCTGTACTGCTGAAAATGTTTTTCTTTACCACACGGAAATGGCTATCTTCCTGATCAGCAGTGTGTGTGTTGTGTGTGTGTGTGTGTGTGTGTGTGTGTGTGTGTGTGTGTGTTAGAATCTGGCAATGTAGATTTATTTTCACTGGCTTGATCTGGAGTCATGACCAGTGATGTACAGTAAAGTTTTACACTGGAAACATGAAACTGGCTGCTGCTCATCTCTCTCTCTCTCTCTCTCTCTCTCTCTCTCTCTCTCTCTCAAACACACACACACACACACACACACAATTATATTTAAATATTATTTTAAACCACGAAATTTGAGAATTTGACTCCAAGCTGAGGGTTCTAAATCCACAGCGAGAATTGAGGATCATAGCTGAAGATTCTAGAATCACACAGAGTATTTAGAGCTAGAGAGGACCCTAGAACCACACTGAGGTTTCTGTAACCACACTGAGGATTCTAGAACTGCACTGAGTTCTATAAGCTGAAGAATCCGTGGATGAACGCAGAGGTTCTTCAAAAATTTCTGGAGGTACTTCAAAAATTTCTGGAGGTACTTCAAAAATGCTGACCCTCACCATGTGTGGCACAGAATTCAAATCCTCACAGACTATACAATTCAATTCAATTCAATTCAATTCAATTCAATTCAATTCAATTCAGTTCAGCTTTATCTGTATAGCGCTTTTTACAATGTACATTGTCTCAAAACAGCTTTACATAAACATAAACACAGGATACAGATTTTAAGTGTGAATTTATCCCAATTGAGCAGACGGTGGTGACGGTGGAGAGGAAAAACTCCATAAGACGATATGAGGAAGAGACTTTGAGAGGAACCAGACTCAGAAGGGAACCCATCCTCATCTGGGTGACAATAGATAGTGTGAAAGTAAAAGAAGGTTCATTATGGACTACAAACCATCCAGCTCTCACCCAGACACCAGTGATGCCTCCCTTTCTGAAAATCTAAATAAGTTTGCTCGCTTTGACCACCGAACGATGTCCCGCTTTCCTTCTCCACCAGCAGCGTTTACACCACCCTGAGCACAGTGAGCACACAAGGCTGCTGGCGCTGACGGGATCCCAGGTCATGTGCTCAGGGCCTGTGCAGAACAGTTATATGGACACACATATGTCAAAACAACACTTTTTCATCAGTCCCACATCTAAGCGAAAATCATGGACTAGAAAATAAACAATATATTTAAAATAAAAAATAAAAAAATTTCTTTAATTTCTACAACTTACAGTGAGGGAAAAAAGTATTTGATCACCTGCTGATTTTGTACGTTTGCCCACTAACAAAGAAATGATCAGTCAATAATTTTAATGGAAGGTTTATTTGAACAGTGAGAGACAGAATAATAACATTTTGGTCTCATCTGACCACAACACTTTCACCCAGTTGTCCTCTGGTGGTCAGATGAGAACAAAATGGAGCTCTTTGGCATCAACTCAACTCGCCGTGTTTGGAGGAGGAGGAATGCTGCCTATGACCCAAAGAACACCATCCCCACCGTCAAACATGGAGGTGGAAACATTATGCTTTGGGGGTGTTTTTCTGCTAAGGGGACAGGACAACTTCACCGCATCAAAGGGACGATAGACGGTTCCATGTACAGTCAAATCTTGGGTGAGAACCTCCTTCCCTCAGCCAGGGCATTGAAAATGAAAAGT
>CM022757.1:6579723-6584723 GCA_012411365.1 Ameiurus melas | reverse complement strand
AGAAGTTCAACAAAACAGACTTGATGTAGAATCTGTAATGAATTTCCTGGTTACACAATTGCACTATTTGAGCATGAAGTATTAGTACATTCATCGAAGGGGTGTATTTACTTATAATCGCACTATCCAGTGTCACCCAGATGGAAAAAGATCCCTTCTGTGTCTGGTTCCTTCCTATGAGGTTTCTTCCTCATATCGTCTCAGGGAGATTTTCCTCACCACCGTCTCAGCTGGCTGCTCATTAGGGATAAATTCCTACATTAAAAATCTGTTGTATGTACGAAAGCAGTGCATACAAGTAAAACTGAATCTAATTGAATTGAAGTATTGTCTTTCAGTTCAGTGTATCAGAGAACTCACATGAAAATTTTTTCCATCCATCCATCCATCCATCCATCCATCCATCTTCTACCGCTTACTCCTTCTTCAGGGTCACGGGGAACCTGGAGCCTATTCCAGGAATCATCGGGCACAAGGCCTTGTACACCCTGGACAGGGTGTCAGTATGAACAGTTTTTAATTTTGCTAATTCACCCTCACAGCACAGAACCTCAAACTGCACTGAGGAATCTAGAACCACACTTATTATTCCTGAAACACACTTAGGGTTGTAGGAAATCACAGAGGATTCCAAAACTGCAATAAATCATTTGGAACCATATTTGGAAGTGCACTGATGTTTCCACATATCACACTGAACTTCCTTAATATGCGTAGAACTGCACAAATTATTCCATAAACACACTTAGGATAGTACAGCTGTGCTTACTGGAACATCTAGAACTGCACTGAGAACTGTGTAACTGCTCACTACAAATTCTAGGACTGTGAACATCACTAAGGTACCTAGAATGACAATGAGAATTCTAGAGCAACTTCAAGCATTCTAGAACCACACTGAGGATTTGAAAGCCACAATAAATGTTCTAGAGCTGCACAGAGGAGTCCAGCACTGCACCAAACTGCTTGGAACCACATGAGGATTGTAAAAGTACACTGAGGATTCTTGGAACGAATTAATCGAAAATTGTTTAATATTCTAGAATTTCCCTAAGAAATGTACAACTGCACTAAGAACCACACTCATTATTTCAGATACTATACAGGACTGTACAGCTGTTTACTAGATCTGTGCCAAGGGTTCTAGAGCTGCATTCATCATTCTTCATCACTATTAAATGAGCAAGTAAAGAAAATGATGGCAGAGAGGGACGATCCAGTTCGGGCGGTACAGGTCATTCAAGTTCAGCCGCTGCCCGCCCTTCTGCTCGTAAGTCATGTTTCTTATGCAGTTCAGACAGACACCTGGATAACTCACCACAGTGCCCTGCTGCAAAAGTTAATTCTAACTTGTGCAATAAGAAAAGACATTTTGCTTGAGTATGCCATTCAGCCCCAACCGGTGATGTGCACGAAGTGCAAGTGGATGACATCACCGTGCTGTGTTTAGAGAATTCTGCTGAAGTACCAAAGAAACTCTGTTGTGAAGTTACTGTCAATACCCCTACCTCCTCTGGCACCATAATACAGTTTATTGTGGATATGGACTCTTCTGTGTATATGCTGTCACTTCAGATATACAACACTTCAATTTCACGCCGTTGTCTACACCTTCCATCTGATCTGTGACTCGTACAGCACAGTATATTGGTGAATCTGGGTTTTTCCAAATTCCTACTACTGTTTTAAATTCCTAAACTTGGACTTGCTTTTTTTCCTACTGTCCCCAAAAGCACTCAAATTTTCACAGAATTTCCAGTTTTGTATTAACCTCACATTAAATTGCCAGTAAATTATATATTCAAATGAACAGAAATTAAATTAGGGTGTAAAGTTATGGGGTTTATGCAACGGTTCATGACTTCAACAAAACTCATTAGATATTTCAAAAATTATTGAGTCTTGGAGCACTAACATCATTTTTACCCAAATGTACTGTGCATCCATCCATCCATTTCAGTATGGCTTATCCTACATAGGTTCGTGGGGAGCCTGGAGCCTATCCCAGGGAACTTGAGGTACACCCTGGACAAGCGTCGGACACGGTGCCAACCCATCGCAGGGCACAATCATGAACACTCACAATTTAGAAATGCCAATCAGCCTACAGCGCATGTCTTTGGACTGAGGAGGAAATCTAGAGTATCTGGAGTGTCTGAGAGTGTGTTTTTTTCAAATTCCTCTGCACACTGTCTGCCATTGTTTAGATATTTTCTAATATAAAGTTGACTAAAGTTGGTTTGATGTTTGCTTTAACCAACAGTAGTCCTCCCTTTACGACTTCTAGTGTTCACAAAACATTTACTCCTAGACCATATGCAAAAGATGTTCCTAAAAGGTACCCCTGTGCTTAAATTTGTTCCATGACTAAAAGTACATTGATCTTTCTATCATATTTCCCATTCTATTTCAGTGGTCTGAGGTTTTTGGAGGAACACAGCCTGAAGTCTTTTCTGCTCGATAATCTCAGATAACACAGCTCACTTTCTTTTAAACATTTATATTAAGTGAACATGCATGTCATAGAGGGGGTGAAGAGGAAAAAAGAGAAGGATGCATGGTTATTTCCTTTTATTTTGGCTATTATGATTTCTGGATAGATGTGACAAACTCTGAACACCGTGAACACGTATTTGACCTTAAAATAAATATAGAGTATTTGTATTGGTGGATCAGAATACTTGTATACTCACCTTTGATAGGGTATGTCATATTTTAGAGCTGGGTTGGGATAAATTGGCAGAATTTTGCTTTGCTAGTTTTTCAAAGTGTATTCATTCTCATTAGGGATGAAGAGTGGATAGTTTGAAACAATTATGAGACCGTTCTCTACGACTTTGCTAACTAGACTCTCTTCAACAAGAAAAACAACTACTTTGTTTTTAGATTGGGTTTTTTTCACTCGTGTGGCAGACTCAATGTTCTCAAAACCAACTTTCACTCCAACAGCTTGAAGAACGTCTTCAACTGGTATTTGTGGCTCAGGCACACACCTTAGGCCATGGCGAAGTGATAGGAATGGATTTACACACAAAAAAAGATACTTCCCAGCATGCACTAAGAGAGAGAGAGAGAGAGAGAGAGAGAGAGAGAGAGAGAATGTCTGAGCGGCTTAGAAGCACATCTGATGGAGCAGATGAGCCAGAGCAGCTGACTGTATGTATGTGTGTTACTCTGAACACTATCGCGAGGGCCGCAGTGACCCCCGTCACAGCCAAATTTGGCACAATCTAACATCAAAAGACAACACACACACACACACACCCCTACACACACACACACACACACAGAGCTATTGTTGAGGAATATGATTGCTTTGATGAAAGAACAGATGGATGGAGATGTTCTTTGTTCTATAGTTACACTAATGTACGGCCAGGCAGGACACACACATACATGCACACACAGAGTCAGAAGAAAGTATACTGAGTGTATTTGTGCAATGCAGTGTTTCTGCTGGTGTTCTGTTAATTTTGTTTTTCCTCTTCAGAATATTTCAGTCATGAATACACTGAGGGTTCTAGAGTTGCTAGAGCTGAGCATGTATAATCGACCAAACCACAACATGTGTTTTAGAGTTAAGTTACGGATTATGGAAGCCACACTGACTGAGGAATCTAGAACCACACTCGCTGAAGATTCCAGAATTATATTGGAGAATTCGCAAATTTCACTAAATAGTTCAATTCAGTTCAGTGTTATTAGTACAGCGTGTTTAACAGTGGACATTGTCCCAGAGCAGCGTTACAGATATATATATATTCAGAATATAGATTTTAAATGTATGACTTTATCACTAATGAGCAGTCAGAGGAGACGGTGGTGAGGAAAAACTCCCTGAGACGATATGAGGAAGAAACCTCGAGAGGAACCAGACTCAAAAGTGAACCCATCCTCATCTGGGTGACACCGGATAGTGCGATTATAAATAAATACACCCCTTACTGTATATAAATGTACTAATACTACATACTAATAGTGCAGTTGTGTAACCAGGAAATTCATTACAATTTCTACATCAAGTCTGTTTTGTTGAGCTTCTCCACTGTTCACTGATGGAGACTCGAGGGCAGAACTCTTTGTGGTAATTGTAATGCTAAAGCTATCATAGCATATCTGTTCATATGAACTGAGGTCCAAAGCCATCTTTATGGTGTTGAAGTGGAACCATCCTCAGTAATCTCAGTGATCTTTAGTCAGCACCATGTGGGACATCCTCAGCAGCAGCATGTGACTTCCAACGAGAACTCCAACCAGAAGTAGAACATCAGGATGGATCAGGCAGGTCCGGAGAGCAGAAGGAATCAGGATCACTATCTATATATCCTGTATATCCGCTCTCCCTGGAGGTCATAAGCTCACAAATTTTTTCATAGCACTGCTATCTTCTTGATAACACTCAAATTATCCTTTGCCTCTCTTCAACACCCACAGATCTCGGCATGATCAACAGCTATCTCATCCTGGAAGGCAGTTCAATAGCTGAAACTAAATCCCATCAAAACTGCTTAAGATGCTATACATCCCTGAAGATCCATCTCCAAGTCAAAATCTTTTGATCTCCCTTGACAACTCTCATATCTTGCCATTTGTCACTGCACACAACCTTCCAGTAGTCCTGTCCGTCTCACTTTGCTATAACGACTCACTCATGCCAGATTCTTCTCTACAACATCAGGCAGTTCTGGCCATTTCTAACCACAGAGGCCAGTTAGGTGTTTGTTCAGTCCCTTCTCATTTTGAGACTGGACTGCTCCATCTCAAACCTGGCAGGTCTGGCTCTGTGCACCATTTTAAATTCTAATCCAGATTGTAGCTGTATGACTTGTTTTCAATCTCCCTGAGTGCTCCCACACCACCTTATTACTACGCGCCCTCCACTGGCTTCCTGTAGCTGCTGCATCAGATTAAAAACACAGACTAGCGCCCACTTACCTTATAGTATTGACTACAATGTACATGATCTGTACGAGCTCCTGCTGGTCCTCTAGCACTGTTGA
>CM022757.1:6572223-6574723 GCA_012411365.1 Ameiurus melas | reverse complement strand
ACCCTGTCCTGTACCCCGCATTGTACCTGATGCTTCCTGGGATAGGCTCCAGGTTCCCCCACGACCCTGAAGAAGGAATAAGCGGTAGAAGATGGATGGATGGATGGATGGATTGAGATATTCAGCATTAATCAAGCTCAGATGTCTGCTGTCAGTTACAGAGAGAGAGAGAGAGACACAGAGAGAGAGAGAGAGAGAGACAGCTTTCCATCAAGTGTGTGTGCGCTGCTGGACTTTTGTTCCTGTCTTCCTGTCTCCTCCCTGGTTCTACTGGCTTCTTTTCTTCATTTGATTTTTTTTTAATAATGGACACTATGTGCAGAGACAGAACGTCTCTCTCTCCTGTCTCTCTCTCTCTCTGCACTCTCTCTTTCTCTCTGTCCTGTCTCTATCCTGTCTCACTCTCTCCTGTCTCTATCCTGTCTCACTCTCTCATGTCTCTCTCTCTCTTCTGTCTCTCTCTCTGTCTCTCTTTCTCCTGTCTCTCTCTCTCCTGTCTCTCTCTCTGTCTCTCTCTCTCTCCTGCCTCTCTCTCTGTGTCGAAAATGAGTTCTATCTGTCCATAATATATATAATATTTGACATCTGTACTTTAAGAAAACATAAATATATTTGAACAGAAATTATGTGGAAAGGTTTTGTTTGAGTTATTTTCTAACCTTTCCTTGACATCTGCAGAGATCACACGGTAAAAACTCTGCCAAGAGATGTCTAAATTACAATTTGATCAGGTTTTTGGAGAGATATACACCACAGCAAGAGGGAATGAATTCAGTTTGTAATCAGCTCCATCATGACATCATCAAAACAGAGAAGAGCGCTTACACACTCTGTACAGACACACGTGTTCACATGTTTAAACGCTTGGATGATAAGAGTTTAATAAGAATCACAGAGTGAATGAATCAGGTATTATTTCCCCATCGATGTTAACATGATCAGAGATCAGTGGAGTGAAGAGACGATGATGAGGCTTGTGTTTAAACGCCGTGACGTCATCAGGTGATCAGCTGCTCAGACACTGACGTGTGTGAGGCTCAGAATCACAATAAGGACTAATTTCCTGTCAGTAAAACGATCATTCTGCACATTTCAGAAGAGGTGTTTATGCTTCAGTAGATGGGGTTATACATGTAGAGGTAAGCACCGCTCTTTCCCTGCAACTGCAATACGCTCTGTAAATGTGGTCAGAAGTTTACGTCTGAGAAACATACAAAGAGAGGAATAGATTTCAGTGTAGAATAATTACAACTATATCACGTAAAATAATGTCAGGATAAATCTTAACCCTATAGGAAAAAATACTGAAAATAAACCTTACTTTTAATTAAATTATATGTGTGTATGTGTGTGTGTGTGTGTGTGGGGGGGGGAGAGAGAGAGAGAGAGAGAGAGAGAGAGAGAGACTATCAGGGCTGGTTCAGGGTGGTCCTCACTAACGAGGCTGTGTGTGTGAGTATATGTGTATGTGTGTGTGTGTGTGTGTGTGGAGAGAGAGAGAGAGAGAGAGAGAGAGGGAGAGGGGAAATTGGCCGTGTAGAACAAGAGGACTTACAAGGCTAGGATGTTTTTCACACACTCCCACAGTCAGGGGTCAGAGAGACAGACAGAGAGACAGACAGACAGGGACAGCAGGGGTGGAAAATACTTGAGTAATTGTTCTTTGTTACTAACTTTATGTATTATTTTGATGCGTTTATACTTTACTTGAGTATAAACTGAAATCCAGCACCTGTATTCTTACTTTATTACATGTTCAAGAACAAATCATTTCACTCCTTATGCTTTTATTTTCACCTTCACACAAATCTCTCATCCACACAGTGACGCCACGCAGTACATCATTCACACAGACCCAGATGAAGGATCGCGGCAGGTCAACAGCTCTGACAGGCTCTTGTTACACAGTGTAGCTAGCGCTGTAGCTATCCATGTGAGGATGGATAATCCACCGGACTGCAGTGTGGAAGATGAAGATGAGGATGAGCGCACCTGGCCCTGCACCAGTAGCTCGTATTAAACGAGGCGTCTCCTTTACCTGCCTAGAAGGAATGACCTCCATCTAATCTGAAAAGGCATGTTGAGGTAAATTTAACTTATTTGATATCAACTACCCTGTTTCCTTTGCTAATGCCAGGATAGACTACCATCGTGTCCAGTAGTTAATTTACTTGGCTAGGCAGCAGGTCAAATTCCAGGTAAACTGTAAATATTGTTTATTTACAGGATATTTACTTCTTGTTATTTCATTAGTAAACAATGTAGCATTAGTCATGAAAATGAGAAGCAAACGTACATGATGTTTTCAGGCAAAATGATGCAGTTGCTTTCAAATGAAAATCATTAAGTACTAGATTTAGATCATTCATCCATCCATCCATCTTCTACCGCTTACTCCTTCTTCAGGGTCGCGGGGAACCTGGAGCCTATCCCAGGAAGCATCGGGCACAAGGCGGGGTACACCCTGGACAGGGTGCCAGTAGATTTAGATCATTCATTA
>CM022757.1:6539723-6569723 GCA_012411365.1 Ameiurus melas | reverse complement strand
TTTTGGCCCACCTACCTTTGCAGAATTGTCCTAATTCAGTTACATTAGAGGGTTTTCGAGCATGAACGGCCTTTTTAAGGTCATACCACAACATCTCAATAGGATTCAGGTCAGGACTTTGGCTAGGCCACTCCAAAGTCTTCATTTTGTTTTTCTTCAGCCATTCGGTGATGGACTTGCTGGTGTGTTTAGGATCATTGTCCTGCTGCAGAACCCAAGTTCGTTTCAGCTTGAGTACACGAACAGATGGTCGGACATTCTTCTTCAGGATCTCTTGGTAGACAGCAGAATTCATAGTTCCTTTTATCACGGCCAGTCTTCCAGGTCCTGAAGCAGCAAAACAGCCCCAGACCATCACACTACCACCACCATATTTTACTGTTGGTATAATGTTCTTTTTATGAAATGCAGTGTTCCTTCTACGCCAGATATACTTGGACACACACCTTCCAAAGAGTTCCACTTTTGTCTCATCGGTCCACAGAATGTTGTCCCAAAAGTCTTGGGGATCATCAAGATGTGTTGTGGAGAAATTGAGACGAGCTTTGATGTTCTTTTTGCTCAGCAGTGGTTTTCTCCTTGGAACTGTGCCATGCAGGCCATTTTTGCCCAGTCTTTTCCTGATGGTGGAGGCATGAACGCTGACCTTAACTGAGGCAAGTGAGGCCTGCAGTTCTTTGGACGTTGTTGTGGGGTCTTTGTGACCTCTTGGATGAGTCCCGCTGCGCTCTTGGGGTAATTTTGGGCGCGGCCACTCCCTGGGAAGGTTCACCACTGTTCCATGGTTCGCCATTTGTGGATAATGGCTCTCACTGTGGTTCGCTGGATTCCCAAAGCTTTGGAAATGGCTTTATAACCCTTTCCAGACTGATAGATCTTAATTACTTTCTTTCTCAATTGTTCCTGAATTTCTTTGGGTCTCGGCATGATGTGTAGCTTTTAAGGATCTTCTGGTGGACCTTACTGTGTCAAGCAGCTCCTATTTAAGTGATGCCTTGATTGTGAACAGGTGTGGCAATAATCAGGCCTGGGTTTGGCTAGAGAAATTTAACTCAGGTGTGGACAACCACAGTTATAGTATGTTTTAACAAGGGGGGCAATCACTTTTTCACACAGGGCCATGATGGTTTGGGTTTTTTTTCACCTTTAATAATAAACACCTTCATTTACAAATTGCATTTTGTGTTTACTTGTGTTGTCCTTGACTATTGTTTAAATTGGTTTGATGTTCCGAAACACTTAAGTGTGACAAACATGCAAAGGAACAGGAAATGAGGAAGGGGGCAAACACTTTTTCACACCACTGTACATTGGGAAATTACACTAAAACAATGTCCGCAGTATCACAGTGGAAATGTTTTAGTGGTGTAACTGTGGTGTCAGTGGAGTTACTGCGAACAGCATTAACAACACTGACATTATTGCCCAAAATGGGGCAGTTTTCAAAAGTACAAGTGGCAGCCATGTTTAGTTTCAGTGTCACAGAAGACTTTAAACTGAATAAATAATTGCGATATAGGGTTAACTGATAATAAATGATTTGTGTTTCTGAAATGTGTAACACTGCTGACACGGAGAACACAGAACAATTTAAATTAAAAGGATTTTTAGGAAATTTAAGAATAAATGAAAGTGAGAGGTTTGACTTACCATACACTCTTGTTAGAGATTGTTCTCAGATTGACCTTTATACAAGAAATGGAACAAGAAGTGATTCCTGTTTGTTTTTTAAAAAGACAGTTTTTGTTCAAGTAAAACTTTTTTCTTTTATTTAAGTAAAATAAAATATTTTTTTATTAAATAAAATGCTGCCTATATTGATAAAAGTCTGTGTTTTATATTAATATATTGAATAAACAAATGAGTTTATTGACTGTTTTGGTTTCGTAATGAGAATATTTTAAGATGCTGACACTTTGATGCACCGCAAATATCTTAATGACTAAAAAAACAAAAACAAATTTAAAGTGAAAAATTAAACCACTTTCCTTCAGTTACATTTAAATTTATTTAAATTCAGTTCGTGACTTTATGGCTTTTTAAGGGATTAAAAAAAATCATTACAGTGTATTGTAGTAGTGTTAAAACAGAATTAATCTCACGCCGGTTGTCGCGCCCTCTGGCGGCTGTAGCGCAGTAACACCCTGAGCTTCCTCTCATACTCTCTCTCTTTCTCTCTCTCACACACACACACACACACACACACACACACACCGTTTCAGTAGTTACTATATGGACTATGCACGGAATCAGTGAAGCTGTCCCGTCTCGTCCTTGGGCTACGTCACGGAACCACGTGACAACACCTCTACTGGAGTCCTCCGGTGAAGAACTTTGAGCGCGCGGGAACACCTGGGCATGGTTCCGAGTGGTTCTATCTCGCACGTGCGAATGCCGTGGCAGTCCCGCTGTTATGACGTGAAGAGGAGATTTCTGTGCGTGCTCTTATCACCTCGATCTGCTGCATCACACACACACACACACACACACACGATGGATAAATGATGTTGAGTCTCGCGGTTGCGGTGACAATATAGAAAAAAAACAGCGGCGTAAAGTTTCTCATTAATGACCTGGAATGTGCAAGATATGGAAAATCCCAAGATTGTCGTGTGTGTGTGTGTGTGTGTGTGTGTGTGTGTGATGGAGGGTTGGCTCCGCTGGCCGGGGGTGGGGGGTGGGGGCAGAGGGGGATATTTAGCTTGAGTAGAAAGGCGGAGATCTCTGCACAAATACACTGCGCGCGCTCCTGCTGCACAGAGCGAGAGGTCCGCGCGACCTGCCGTTAACTCACTTACGCGCTCATCAAGTGTAAGTGCACGCGGACGCAATGTACACAACGATAGAGTCAGAAACTTAAAGATATGAATACACCGGGGATTTAAACAACAAGATTAAGTATAGAAATCAACCCGCTCAGGAAATCCCACGCGGGATGAAATGACATGACATGATGTTCACGCAGAGCTCGTGATAGGAGAGTTGGTTCAGCACGCGGCGGACACACTAACGGAATCTAGTGTCCTAAAAAGAAAACCTTGGATACGCATTGCTTTTTGACTTTAGCGAAGGAGCTGCTGGTGAAATTCTCTAAAAAAGCTGCTCGCGCTCGGGTGGAAGGAGGAGGAACCGGACCGGGGGGGCAGCGCCGCGGCGGCGGGACCGACTGGAGCCGAGAGAGAGAGAGCGAGAGAGAGAGTAAAAATAAACGCCGACTCTCTCTCTCTCTCTTCCTCGTGACATTTAAAAACGCACCGGAGAGGAGACACATCCGGGTCTCCCTCTGCACGCAACGCGGGTGGGAAGTCTCCGTCCCATGTCGCGCGCAGACTGTCACCGAGAGACAGAGAGAGAGAGAGAGTGTCGCCCATGTCGCTATGGTGACCGATTGAACTGAGGGAGACTCGCGCGCACAGGAGGAGGAGGGTGACGGCGAAAGGAGGCTGCACGAGACGAGACGGGTTTAAACTTTGTTTGAGGATTACTTAACTTTTTTTTTATTTTTGGGAAACTTGTTCCGAGCTCGAAGTGAAAGAGGAAAAGAAAGAGCGTGAGAGAGAAGATCAGAGAGAGAGAGAGAGAGAGAGAGAGAGAGAGAGAGAGAGAGAGAGAGCACGCGCGTTCCATGCAACTCCGGTTCCAGGTCATTCAAAACGCGCCGCTGTTTAGAAGTAAACTCGTCCCGCTTGGACTACTATTTATGCTGCGCGCGCGCGGATCTGGGAGCGTACGTTATTAAATCACCCCCTCCCACTTCTCCTCCTTCTTCTTTTCTTCTTCTTCATTACTGATATTTAATCGCCATGCGACTATCCCGCGCGCTGCTGCTTGTGTGCGCGTTGCTGACGCTCGTGCTGCTGGTGTGGGCGCGCGCCGCGGCGCCGACGCCGCTCACCGTTACCTGAGGGTTCGCCCTTCGCCGAGCGAGCACCTGCCCGTACCGGACCTGAAAGAGGACCCGGACCCAGAGTACGACCCGCGCGAGCAGGACCTGTCCGAGCGCGCGCTGCGTAAGAAGCTGGGCAGCGGGTTCGACGGCGACTTCATGTCCGTGAGCGCGCCCGCGCAGCTGCTCGTCATGAACACCACAACCGCGAGCCCGGGATCCTCCGCGTACGCTCACGCGCCCAGCGGCGCCATGCCGGCCGAGATCAGGAGGCTGGACCTCACGCAGACGCCATACGGGCTCCGCGTGAAGATGGGCAAGAAGGCGCGGCGAAAGTTCCTGCAGTGGCTGTGGACGCACACTCACTGCCCCGTCGTCCACGTGTGGAAGGACCTCGGCGTGCGCTTCTGGCCGCGCTACATCAAAGAGGGGCACTGCTTCAGCGAGCGCTCGTGTTCACTACCCGAGGGTATGTTCTGCAAACCGGCCAAGTCCGTCACCAAGACGTTCCTGCGCTGGTACTGCCAGGGCTTCATGCCCCAGAAATACTGCACGTGGATCCCCGTGCACTACCCCATCATCTCTGAGTGCAAGTGCTCCTGCTGAGTCCGCGCGCTGAGTGTGTCTGTGTGTGTGTGAGCGAGAGAGAGCGAGCGAGAGAGAAATAATTCAATAATATGAGAGAAAGTGAATGTACGAGAGAATGCGCGCGTGCGTGTGGGTGCGTTCACGCGACACCTCTGTGAAGATGCACGGACTGACGTGTGCTCTTCTGATAACAAACAATAAACAATAGTAATTATAATAATTATAGTAATAATAATTTTATTGTTGCACTGTGTTCTCGCGAACTGAAAAGTGTGTGTGTGTGTGTGTGTGTGTAAGGCGCCATATAGCGAATCTATTTTTTTATATATAGCATTTTGATTTAAAAAAGAAATAATAATATACCTGTACATATTGAAAAGAAATAAGAAGGAAAGGATGCAGCTATTATTGTTATTGTTAATTATTATTATTTTTGTTGTTGTTGTTGATGTTGTTATTGTTGTTGTTGTGTTAAATGAGCAGGACCACGCGCACAGAGGAGAACTTTTCCGGAAGTGCTCTTGTCCCGGAAGTGCTTTAACTGACTGACTCACTGCCATGCTACAGCTTTTATATTCTATTAATAATCAGTAATAATAATTATGATAATAATAATAACAAGAATGATTATAAAATGGAACATTAAGGATGAAATTCTATATTTTAAGAGTGAATTAAATATTTTGTTGTTGAAAAAAAAAACAAATAGTATTTTAGTAAACAAAATTTGTCATGTTTATTTATTGTTGTAACTTGTGTTGAGTGTAGAGACAGAAGTAAAGCCAAACCAGAGCACAAAGCTATCCATGTGAAATGCCTTGGAGAAACAGTCTAGCAATAAAATCTCTCTGATCAAGTGGATATAGTGTGTGTGTGTGTGTGTGTGTGTGTGTGTGTGTGTGTGTGTGTGTGTGTGTGTTATCAGAGTGTTCAGTAACGTTTTACCAGACCATTGGTGTTGATGGATATAGCAGTGGGTTTCTCAGACACTGGGTCTCATTTATCACACTGTATCTGAGCTAATCGTAAATTGTTCATCGGGGTGTTTCTGAAAATCCAGTTAGTTTGTAAAAACGTTCACATCCTACATTTCACTCCTGAGTTTATGGCACCATTACATTTGTCCTAATTGAAAGCCTAATCTCTAATATGTCATGAATATGACTTGACTGAGTTTCACAAAATGTTCATTAAGTTGGATTTTAACAGAGATAAACAAATGTTCTTACTCGAGAGTATAATCCGTATATAAATAAAATCACAGTAACTCATCGACAGTTATACTATTTGAAGGCTCACATTAGTTATTCTCCTTATATGAAAAGTTACCTATAAGGTGGAGAAGTTATGATTATAATCTATGTTAGCCAACGCACTGCAGTGTCTGAGCTTCATTACTGGAAGATTTAGTGCACGCTGTGATTAGGAGGCGCTCTTTCAGCATTTACTCACCCGTTATCAGCTGTTGGTGAGCTTTGCCTTTTACGGAATTTTGTGGGTGTGGCTAAATGTAAATCAGCCGTGTAGTAAATGTGCTTGGTAACTTATGTATGATTGACATTACTCAACATACAGATGTGAGTACAAAGAAAACTGTAACGTTTTGCAAATCTTGTTTGGTTTGGCCACAAAATCATTTAAACTGTAAAAGACTGATAAATCAGGTCTATTGATACTAGTTACAATTTTAAATGATATAACTGATTCTGTTAATGTTCATAAGCAATCTCTCAGACCTCACAGAAACCATCGGATATGTGCTGAGTGAAAATCAGTAGCTAGGTTAGTAGTTCCCAGAACATATCATTTGTCAAGCGATAGCACAAGCAACCGCCTTCCCCAGTGAACAGTGAACATTATCTGAACATTCAGTACCGTATTAAGTTCTGAAAGCGTACTGAACAAAAACAGTGTTCCTGTAATCTTCTGAAAATGTGTGATGTATTAAAAGTGTTTCTCTCTCTCTCTCTCTCTCTCTCTCTCTCTCTCTCACAACATTCTCAATTTGCCATAAAACTTAACATCTTCTGAGAACATTTTCTATGTAACATGCACAAACTTGCACAAAGTAAAGGTTCATGTAAAAATTTAAGTTCCTAAACGTAAACGAAAAGTTGAAGTAAAAGACAAAGTCAGAGTTCTGTGTTATGACACAGGTTCCTCTTCAGGAACAGTAAAAAAAAATCCTGTAATGCACCAGTCAGGTTTAGGTGACTCTAATCACTTGCATTAATTATACACAAATGTTGAACTGGACCACCAGACAGATTTTGTGGTCAACATTCACTCCCTGGTCTACATACTACAAACATCTCCGACAGTCAATTATATAGTGTCTAGTGCAAGAATGTAGTGTGTAGTGGGTGATTTAAGACAGAGGCCCATGTGTACAGTGATATGTGTGTGTTTGTGCGTGTGAGTGTCATTACATATATCTTTGGAATATTTGTGCAAATATCTGAAAGAGTGTACAGTCTACATTTAAAATTTGTTGACTCAGTGTGTGTGTGTGTGTGTGTGTGTGTGTGTGTGTGTGTGTGTGTGAGGAAAGTTGCATGGGCATGAAACAGAATGTCTCAGAGAGCGCATGTTTGATTTACGAGGCTGCACGTGGAGTGAGCGCCGGCGTGGGGCTGTTATTCATTGTTTGATGGCGTCGTCGGGCTGCAAGGCAACTGAACATAATCTCTGCGCATGAGGGTCTAGTGTGTATGTGCGTGTGTGTGTGTGTGTGTGTGTGTGTCTGTGTGTGTGCTTGGTGGTGGGGTCGGGTGGGGGAAGATCAGAGTTAGTGCATACACAGCAGTGTTGACATTAACAGTAAAATAATGACGCAGTCACTTTCAAACACTGTCACTGCTGAAAGAGTGCAGGGAGAGAGAGAGTGAGGTGGAGAGATTAAGAATTTGAGCTTAATATAACAGAGAGGAGAAAGTGACAGTGAGAGAGAGAGGGAGAGAGAGAACCCGAGCAGGAGCTCCATCCAAAAATGACTCAGTGAGGGAGAGAAAACAAATACTGCTCTTCGAGACTGAAAGGTAATGCGTCTCCTGACTGCCGAGAAGTCACGTGATCGTGTAGTGCATTAGTACTACTACATACTACTATGATGAGTAATATAGAACATGCATGAATACTCTGCTGGAGTATGCAAGTATATAAATATTTTACACAGTGCACATTGAATTGAATAGAGCGTCAGTGTATAAAATGTCTATAAAGGTATGAACGGTGTTGTGATAAAGTGTGCAATATACATGATACAAATATGCAGCATGAAGTAAAAGTATGCATTATATAGACATGCTGTATTCAAATATGCAGTGTAAAAGTGTGCACTATATAAGTATGCAGTGTGAACTGTACAAGTTAACAATCATGCTCTCTACACTTACACTGTACATTATATAGTATACATGTATGCAAAAACAACAGTATTAAAAGCATGTAGAATTATGTAGTTAATAAATATGCATTTTACAATTATGAAGTGTACAAGCATACGGCATACAAGTATATGTAAAAGTGTGCAATATACAGATATGCAGTGTTAAAGTACACTATACAGGTATTCCGTGGACAAGTATGCAGTATGCAAACATGCATTACAAGAGTATGTACACTATGAGAATGCAGTGTACAAGCACTGTAAAAGTGTGCAATATACAGGTATGCAGAGTACAAGTATGCACTATAAAAGTATGCAGGGTACAAGTGTGCAGTATATAAGTATGCAGTGTACAAGTATTCACTATATAAGTATGCAGTGTACAAGTATGCACTATAAAAATATACACTATATAAGTATGTCGGGGACAAGTGTGCACTATATAAGCATACACTATACAAGTATGCACTATACATGTATGCAGTGAACAAGTATGCACTTTTTAAATATGCACTATACAAGTATGCCGTGTACAAGTATGAAATATATAAGTATGCACTATATAAGTATGCACAATACAAGTATGCAGTGTACAAGTATGCACTATATATGTATGCAGTTTACAAGTATGCACTATACAGGTACGCAGTGTACAAGTGTGAACAATGTAAATATGCAGTGTACAAGTATGCACTATATAAGTATGCAGTGCACAAGTATACAATACATAACTATGCACTATAAAAGCATTAACTGTATGAGTATGCAGTATACAACTATACAGTGTTCAAGTATGCAGTATGTAAGTCTGCACTATACAAGTATGCAGTGTTCAAATGTGCACTAAAAGTATGCCATGTACAAGTATGCACTATATAAGTATACACTATATAAGTATGCACTATACAAGTATGCCGTGTATAAGTGTGCACTATATAAGTATGCAGTGTAAAAGTATGTATTATATAAGTATGCACTATAAAAGTATGCAGTGTACAAATATGCACTAAAAAGTATGCTGTGTACTAGTGTGAACTATGTAAATATGAAGTGTACAAGTATGCACTATATAAGTATGCAGTGTACAAATATGCCGTATAAAAGTATGCACTATACAAGTATGCTGTGTACAAGTGTGCACTATATAAGTATGCAGTGTACAAGTATACACTACATAACTATGCATTATACAAGTATGCAGTGTACAAGTATGGAGTATAAAAGTGTGCACTATATAAGTGTGCAGTGTACAATTATGCACTATATAAGTACGCACTATAAAGGATGCAGTGTACAAGTGTGCACTATATAAGTATGCAGTGTACAATTATGCACTATATAAGTACGCACTATAAAGGATGCAGTGTACAAGTGTGCACTATATAAGTATGCAGTGTACAAGTATGCACTATATAAGTATGCACTATATAAGTATGCAGTGTACAAGTATGGAGTATATAAGTATGCACTATATAAGTATGCAGTGTACAAGTATGCAGTATGTAAGTCTGCTCTATACAAGTATTCAGTGTTCAAATGTGCAATAAAAGTACACAGTGTAAAAGTGTGCACTATATAAGTGTGCAGTGTACAATTATGCACTATATAAGTACGCACTATAAAGGATGCAGTGTACAAGTGTGCACTATATAAGTATGCAGTGTACAAGTATGCACTATATAAGTATGCACTATACAAGAATGAAGTATATAAGTATGCACTATAAAAGTATGCTGTGTACTAGTGTGAATAGTTCTGAGTATGCAGTGTACACGTATGCAATATACAGGTATACAGTGCACAAGTGTGAAGTATGTAAACATGCATTGTAGAAGTATGCACTATGAAAATGTGTACTATATACAGTCATGGACGAAATTATTGGCACCCCTGGAACTTTTCCAGAAAATGCACCATTTCTCCCAGAAAAGTGTTGCAATGACAAATGTTTTGGTATACACATGTTTATTACCTTTAAGTGCATTGGAACAGCACAAAAAAGCAGAAGAAAAAAGGCACGTTTTACATAATTTTACACAAAACTCAAAAATTAGGTCGGACAAAATTATTGGCACCCTCAACTTAATATTTGGTTGCACACGCTTTGGAGATATTAACTGAAACCAATTGCTTCCTATAACCATCAACAAGCTTCCTACACCTCTCAACTGGAATTTTGGACCACTCTTCTTTTGAAAACTGCTCCAGGTCTCTCAGATTTGAAGGGTGCCTTCTCGCAACAGCAATTATTGAGATCTCTCCATCGGTGTTCTATGGGATTTATATCCGGACTCATTGAAGGCCACTTCAGAATTCTCCAGCGCTTTGTCTCCAACCATTTCTGGGTGCTATTTGAGGTATGTTTCTGGTCATTGTCCTACTGAAACACCCATGACCTCTGACGCAGACCCAGCTTTCTGACACTAGGCTTTACATTATGGGCCAAAATCTTTTGATAGTCTCCAAATTTCATTTGGACACAGTCCTTGCACACAGTCAATGCACCCAGTGCCAGAGGCAGCAAAACAACCCCAAAACATCCTTGAACCTCCACCATGTTTGACTGTAGGTACTGTGTTCTTTTCTTTGTAGGCCTCTTTCCGTTTTCTGTAAACAGTAGAATGCCAAAAAGCTCTACCTTAGTCTCACCTGTCCACAAAACGTTCTCCCAGAAGGATTGAGGCTTACTCAGGTACATTTTTGCAAACTGCAGTCTGGCTTTTTTATGCCTCTGTGTCAGAAGTGGGGTTCTCCTCGGTCTCCTGCCATAGCGCTTCTTCTCATTCAGATGACGACGTATGGTTCGAGCTGACACTGATGCACCCTGAGTCTGCAGGACAGCCTGAATTTGCGTGGAAGTTGACTGAGGTTGTTTATCCACCATTCGAACTATCCTGCGTTGCATTCTTTCATCAATTTTTCTCTTCCGTCCACGTCCAGGGAGATTTGCCACAGTTCCATGGGTTATAAACTTCTTTATTATATTGTGCACAGTGGAGAAAGAAACTTTAAGATCTCTGGAGATTGAATTGTAACCTTTAGATTGTTGATATTTTTCCACAATTTTTCTTCTTAAGTCCTCAGACAATTCTCAGCTCTTCTTTCTCTTCTCCTTGCTTGGTGTGGCACACACAGGCACACAACACAAAGGTTGAGACAACTTTTATACACTCTAACTGGCTTCAGTTTTGATTTCTATATTGCCAGCACCTGTTACTTGCCACAGGTGAGTTTAAATGAACATCACATGCTTGAAATCAAATTATTTACCCACAGTTTTAATAGGGTGCCAATGATTTTGTCCAGTCCATTTTGGGAGTTTTGTGTAAAATTATGTAAAATGTGCCTTTTTTCTTCTGCTTTTTTGTGCTGTTCCAATGCACTTAAAGGTAATAAACATGTGTATACCAAAACATTTGTCATTGCAACACTTTTCTGGGAGAAATGGTGCATTTTCTGGAAAAGTTCCATGGGTGCAAATAATTTCGTCCATGACTGTAACTATGCAGTGTACAAGTATCCAGTGTACAAGTATGCACTATATAAGTATGCAGTGTGCAAGTATGCACTACACATGAATGCATTGTGTAAAGTATGCAGTTTGCAAATATGCACTTTAAAAGTATGTACTATAAAATTATGCACTAAAAGCTCCTTCAACACCTTCTTCACTTCTTAACCCGCTACTTCCTCTTTCACCCTCCTCCCTGACTGCATCATCTTTGATGAGAAGATTAGTAAGCTCTGTCAATCTTTCCCTGCTAACCCTAATCCAACACTACACATTTATTATTCCCCATGTCTTTCTGTGACATATTTATGTTCTATATCAACAAAAGAGATCCTGCAAGTCATCTCATCCTGCATTCCCACCACATGCCTGCTGGATTCCATTCTTTGCTCCAGACCAACTTACAAGACCTCCTCTCCTTCATCTTTTCTATTATTAAAGGCTCCATAACATCTGGTCATGTACCAAGTGCATTCAAGACAGCAAGGCTATTCCCATCCTGAAGAAACCCACTCTGGGTACCTCAGGAATTTGAGACTGTCAAGGGACTCTTGTCCATCTTGGAATTCATGTCATAGCTCTCAGTGAGATCGTATCCTCTATATCTGCTCTCTCAGCAAGGTTGTATCGTCTATACCCGTCTCTCTGCGAAGTCCTATCCTCTATAACTGCTCTCTCTGCAAGTTGTCGAAACCTCTATACCCAATCTCTCTGCAAATTGTTGTATCCTTTATACCAGTTCTCTCGGCAAGGTCATATCCTCTATACCCACTGTCTTGGCAAGGTCATATCCTCTATACCCGCTGTCTTGGCGAGGTCATATCCTCTATACCCACTCTCTCTGTGATGTCGAATACTCTATTCCCGCTCTCTCTGTGATGTCGAATCCTCTACACCCGCTGTCTCAGTGAGGTCGTATCCTCTATACTCGCTCTCTCAGTGAGGTTGTATCCTCTGTACTTGCTCTCTCAGTGAGGTCGTATCCTCTATAATCGCTCACTCGGTGAGGTTGTATCCTCTATACCCTCTATGTATGCATTATTGAAGTATGCACTATGGAAGAATGGATTACACAAATATCCAGCATGCAGTATAGAAGTTCACATATAGAAGTTCAGTAAATATGTACTAAACAAATATGCACTCTAGAAGTATCTAATCTACAAGTATGCACTACATAAGTCTGCAGTACCCAAATATATGGTATAGAAGTATGCAGTATAAAAGGATATAGTGTTTGGTACATTATGTAGTATGCAAGTATGCAGTATGCAATAAAGTGTGCATGTATACAGTATATTTTACAAACTGTACACTATACAGTATAATTATGAAGCATGCAGTATTTTCCCCACCATTCTGTTCACACCCAACTAAATAACAGTTTCAAATAATACACCACTATAGTGCACACTATATAGTGCAATATTGAGAGGATTGAAACACGGCCTCAGTCTGTTTTTCCCTACAATGGCAGTGAAACTGTTGGTGACGTTACCGGACTGTTAATGAGAGAGAGAAAGACAGAGAGAGACAGAGAGAGATTAGAGCTCTGAAGTAAGGCGACTCTCCGCGCTCGCGCGTCACGGCATGCCAGACCTGCGCGCTTCATATTCCTCCCTGTCTCAGCTAAGTAGCTGTCATTTAAGTGTTAAGCGCGAAGACAGTTTATTATATATAAACAAGCTCCCTGTCGTGTGCGCGCGCGCGCGCGTGTGTGTGTGCGTGTGTGTGCGCGCGCGCACGCTGGAGCTTGTTGTTCTCCTTGCTGTCAGCTCCTTTTCTTGATGATGTCTCGAGCGTTTTGGACGCTCCGTCTCTCCCTCTCTGCGTGTGTGTGTGTGTGCTTGACGCGCCGGCGCCACTCGGCCGCGCTCTCTGGCGGGCGCAGAATAGAGCGTGAGCTCGCAGAAACAGTAACCCTTTCAGCGCTCGTGCGCACTCCCAGCCTCGCGCTGCCGTGTGAAAGCCAATCCGGCGCTCGGTAGGACGAAAACACACACACACACACACACACACACACACACACACACACACACAAGAGAGAGAGACACACAGAGAGAGAGAGAGAGAGAGAGAGACGTCTGACTGGCGAAGTACTTTAGCCTGTGTGTGGGTTTGTGTGTGTGTGTGTGCGCGCAATATTAAAAATATCTCCGTATCTAGGCTGTAAATCTCACAGTTGTGGAGCTCTCTCTCTCTCTCTCTCTCTCTCTCTCTCTCTCTCTCTCTCTCTCTGTGTGTGTGTGTGTAGCGCGAGCGCGTCACAGATTCTCATTCACCGTGTGGCACGCGCTCCTTGGCCTGCGCCGCGCGGCGTGTGTGTCCACTGGCAGTTAGAACGTTCCCTTTCAAATATGTGAAGCAGCAAATAGCGCGCGGTCAGGAGTCCACATAGTACACACACACACACACACACACACACACACATAAATGCCGACTTTGCTGTGTTACACTTTCGGGTGGTCTTGGGGATGAGACTTCACCAACAGCTGTTTTCATTTGAAGGTGTGTGTGTGTGTGTGTGTGTGTGTTGAGGATAACTGTGGTGAGTGAGTGTGATTTTTTTAGTGATGTGTTTAACCCACATCTGTCTGCGGTTCTCTCTCTCTCACTTACACACACATACAGATAGAGAATACAAATTTTCATATAATAAAAACAATTAATTCATAAAATATGTGTGTGTGTGTGTGTGTGTGTGTGTGTGTGTGTTGAACTATAAATATAAATTTTACACTGTACTAGTAATGCTGATTACCGCAAACCCTGTTGCCATAGCAACATAGCATTTTTTCCATATCCAGAGTTAATAAGACTGCTGCTGGAGAGAGAGAGAGAGAGAGAGAGAGGAGAGAGAGAGAGAGAGAGAGAGAGAGAGAGAGAACATTTTATTACAATTGCTCAAAACATAAAACTTTAAATAGATTAAATATGTAATAGTTATATATGTACAGTATTTCACTGAAGTGAGTACACCCCTCACATTTTGGTAAATATTTGACACTTTGCTACAATGTAAAGTAGTGAGTGTACAGCTTGTATAACAGTGTGAATTTGCTGTCTCGTCAAAATAACTCAACACACAACCAATAATGTCTAAACAGCTGGCAACAAAAGTGTGTACACCGCTAAGTGAAAATGTCCAAATTGGGCCCAAAGCATGGGCTTAACCACACACTCTTTGGGGGGTCGTGTCCCCCCAATGTTGAGGCAGTACCAATCTGCCCCCCCCAATATACAGGAGAAAATATTTTCTATATATCACACTTTAATTTTCCCTGCCAACAGATCTGTCTTTTCTTCATCTATTCTATTTATTTTATTTATCTATTTATTTATGTCTATTCTTTATTTAATATATTTCCATTTGTTAAGGAAAGTGCTATTTAGCGCTTGGACCCCCTCAATGTCCATACCATGGTTACACCCTTGGCTCAAAGTGTCAATATTTTGTGTGGCCATCATTATTTTCCAGCACTGCCTTAACCCTGGAGTTTACCAGAGCTTCACAGGTTGCCAGTGGAGTCCTCTTGCACAATCACAGAGCTGGTGGATGTTAGAGACCTTGTGTTCCTCCACCTTCCGTTTGAGGATGCCCTGCAGATGCTGAATAGGTTTTAGGTCTGGAGACATGCTTTACCAGTTCACCTTCACCCTCAGCTTCTTCAGCAAGGCAGGGGTCGTTATCATGCTGGAATACTGCCCTGTGGCCCAGTCTCCGAACGGAGGGGATCATGCTCTGCTTCAAAATGTCACAGTATACTATACTATATGTCACAGTACGGCGTTCATGGTTCCCTCAGTAAACTGTAACTCCTCAGTGCAGGCAGCACTCATGCAGCCCCAGACCATGACACTCCCACCACCATGCTTGACTGTAGGCAAGACACACTTGTCTTTGTACTCCTAACCTGGTTGCTGCCACACATGCTTGACACCATCTGAATTAAATAAGTTAATCTTGGTCTCATCAGACCACAGGACATGGTTCCAGTAATCCATGTCCTTACTCTGCTTGTCTTCAGCAAACTGTTTGCGGACTTACTTGTGCATCATCTGTAGAATTATTTATTTATTTAGAAGAGGCTTCCATCTGGGACGACAGCCAAGCAGACCAATTTGATGCAGTGTGTGGCGCATGGTCTGAGCACTGACAGGCTAACCCCCCCGCCCCCTTCAACCTCTGTAGCAATGCTGGCAGGGCTCATATGTCTATTTCCCAAAGACAACCTCTGGATATGAACGCTGAGCACGTGCACTCAACTTCTTTGGTCGACCATGGCGAGGCCTGTTCTGAGTGGAACCTGTCCTGTTGAACAGAATGGAGGATATTGCCAAAATAGAGATAATTCCATGCAGGATTCTCCAATGTATATTTCCAGCTCTTTTAGTGAGCGGTTGCTACATCCTTGCCAAAACCCAGGATTGGTGTGTCAACTCTACCATTGAGCAATTTCTTATTAAAAACCTTCACGCAAGCCTCTTAATGGTTTTTACCAGGAACAACATGCAAGTTCATATTCATGATGTTTTTATACTCTTAAAAAAAGTGACCAGTGCTTCCCTCTATGTCTGGAGACAGCTCAGAGAAAGGATCCTCTTCATCAGGAACCTCCATTCCTCCATAGTTCTCCAGCAGCACTACTTTTTCTTGTGAGAGGAGAGAGTCCCATTTTTGGAGTAGTTGTGTACTATCTGTACAGATCTCAGTCCCAGATGTGCAGCTACACCATCAGTGTTGTGAAGATTGGGTCCAGCCAGATCCACCAGGTGTCCCAGAATGGTGAGACCAGACATGAGGAGAGCTCCATGAATCAGGGGCTCCTTAACAGCCAGTACAAAGAGTCTGTGGTTGTGTTTCTTTGCACCTTAAAATGTTTCCACACTTTAAATAGATTGTGATAGAAAACAGGTAGTCTGGAGGTGTTTATTCTTCTTGGATCCACTTGGAATAGCGACTTGTTAAGTCTCAGGTCTCCAAAAGTTCTTAGAATAGCACTGGTCACAGGTTTCCAACTAGAAGGCACCGGCTCCCAGGTATACTCCTAATTAAAACCTTTTTTCCAAAACAGTCCTTCTGGGAGTTTTGGCACATCAACTGACCACTGTTAAACTAACAGGGCCTCATGTTTGCTCCAGTTGATATTTGCTGAGGATATAATTCCATATTCTTTAGAAACATTAAGTAATATGTGAACATCTCATTGTTCTTTAGTCATTATCACAGTATCATAAGCATAAGCTGACAGTCGGAAACCGTTTTGACATCAGGGATTGAGAACCCTTTTAATTTAGTTCTCAGTATATTGAAGAGAGGTGGTGGAATGCTCTTCCGATCTCAATCCGGACTGCAGAATCTCTCACTATCTTCAAAAAACAGCTAAAGACCCACCTTTTCCGTGAACACCTAACCAACTCCTAGAGGAGAGAGAAAAACAAAAAAAAAAACAAAAAAACCCACACACAATGCACTTACACCTCTACTCTGTACACTTTGCTTCCTCTGGTATTCAATGAATGGATCTTGTATAGTAGCACTACTTGTATTGTTACTTGCTTGATATATCGCTTTGCTTATTTGTAAGTCGCTTTGGATAAAAGCGTCTGCTAAGTGAATAAATGTAAATGGAAATGTAGATAATTGTGTTCCACCCGATCAAAAGCTTTCTCCTGATCTGTGGAGGCCAAACCCATATTCAACCCAAATAATTTGAGACATCAAGAATGTTTCAAACAAAGGTGATGTCGAATATAGACCTCCCAGGTATGAAGTAGGTCTGATCAGTATGAACTACTGCTTCCAGAATGCTTTCCAGTTTTGCTGATAAGACTTTAGAGAGTGTTTTATAATGGTTGCATAGTAAGGACACAGGTCATGAATTGAATTGAATTGAAAGTCTCCAGTTTTTTATATCTGTGAGATCTGTGAGGTTGTCCTCCTACAACTCGAAGGTAGCAAACCTCTGGTTAAGCTATTGTTCCGGACTTCCAGTATCCTCCACCATGACAGCCCATAAAGTTCATCTATATCAGGTGCTTTACCACAATCCCATACTCTGCAGGGGTTTTTGCAGCTCTTCTCTGGTTATTGACCTGCTGAGTGCTGCATCTAAGTCTTGCAAAACTTTGCACAATCCTCCAAGGAAGATCTGCTCTGTTGCCTGGTCCTTTCTATATTCACAAGTATAAAGTTTTTCATAAAAATTGACTTTGGCGTATTTCAGCTGTCTCATAAAACAGCTCCAGTTTCATAGCACAAGGTGTAGATAAAACTTTTCTGTCCATTCTTTTTCTTGAGGCTTAAATAAAGCTTAGATGGTGCATCCATTTGGAAGTGTGATTGTACTAGTGTCCCTTGTACCTTAAAATCTAGGAGATCAGATAGTTTTTACTTTTAGATGTGAAGGTCTGAATATGGTTTTGGCTACTGTGCCAGAAACAGAAGTTCTGTTATTTCATTTTCTACTTCTTTCATTGACTGAGACTGAGCCCTTGTAACACTGACAGCAAACTGTTTACACAATTGTTTAGCTTGTCTTTTACCCAGGTACCACCACTGTTGTAAGGACATAAAACTTCCTTCTCTTTTTAAAAATTTTTCCTGAAAAAAATAAAAGTGTCTCTAAAACGTTGGTTACGTTTAATAAAATGAAATGAAATGCCAGCATGGACTTTTTGGTGTAATAGAACTCAAAGCTAGAAAGCATGAAACCAAGCTGTGGTCTGAGAGGCCAGCAGGGCTAATGAAACAGCTTCTGATAATGTTTAAGTATTGTTTAAAAACATCAAACCTTTCAAGAGCCATGAAATTGTTGTGAACATGAGCCCATGAGTACTGTTTTTGAGCTTTATGAAAAGATCTCCAATCGTCAGTTAATTCATGTTTCTCAACTATGTGGATGAACTATTTGTGAGAAGGCATGTGGGGATCCATGTGTTTATGGTCATTGTTCCCCAATGTGCAATTGAAATCTCCACCCACAAACAAATATTCTTTGTTATTAAGTATTGAGTGTTTTGCATAAAAACCAAAGATAATGTAGTCAGTCTTAAAAAAGTTAATGTGCACTCTAGCTTGGTGTTATTATTCTTAAGGATCACGTATGTGGAACTTAAAAAAGACCGCCCAATTTGTAGGCAAGGAAAAATATTGGAAAATGTGACTGACAGATGTTTCTTGTTGCCAAGGTGTCCCAGAAAGATTAACATAAAAAAAAAAAAAAACTAATAGCGCTGAATTTCCACTCTTGGGTTTAACCTGTGAAGACTGCATTTGTTGTTAAAAAGGATAAACCAACATGAAGATCAGAGATCTATCTATGGGAGAAATGCAAGCCATTCTGAATCTGAGAAAAGAGAGAAAATCAATCAGAGGCATTGCACAAACATTGGGTATAACCAATACAACCATCTGGAATGTCCTAAAAAAGAAAGACACCTGTGGATTACTGAAGAACAGACACTGAATGGGAACTAAAGGAACTAATGATAGTGGGGAACTGAAGAAATGTCAGAACACACTCACCGTAGGACTGGTCCGAGGAATGACTCATGAAAATCGGTTGGATCTGTCGCATTACAGAGATAAACCGTATTTGCAAAAAATTGTGCTGAAATCAAAGCTGTGTCATGCATGAACGATATCTTCTCATGTTGTTTTTGCCAGTGGGAACATAGGTTGAGCGTCACAAAGTGTTATTCTCTGATTGGGATGCTACTGTATATGTAGCTCTTACATTTATACATTGTTTTTGTGGTGCTGTCTACACCAGTGTTTAATTCAGGAGGAGGTTCTCTGAGAGAGGCAGCATCTTATCCTGCATTTTCACTCCAGAGGTAAAATCATGTTTTATTTGTTAATATTTTGAACGTCAGGTTTTAGACTGTGGTAAGAGATTTGGCAACGCTAAGGCAGTTGGTAGGTGATGAGTAGTATTGATACTCACACACGATGCTGAGTGTCACATACTCCTTCTGAATCAGCAAACACGTCACTGGGGTAGAATTTCCTCTTTGTCTCTTATTTCAGAGCGGACACTTTCCCACTCTCTTCTGCGGCACTCTGAAATAATTCAAATGAGAATCTGAAATATTTCCAGATGCAAAAATTTAAGTTGGTGTGTGTGTGTGTCTGTGTCTGTGTGTGAGCAATAGGAAGATGAGGTCAAGTGTCACTCTCCCCATCATTAGCATGGAATTCAGCATCATTAACACACACACACACACACACACACACATCCGGTGGCGAGAAATTTAAAATACCACCCACTTTGCTTCAGAATCCTTTCAGTGATTGCAAGCATTGTCACCTTTCATACAGTGAGTGTGTGTCTGTGTGTGTGTGTGTGTGTGTGTGTGGTGTGTGTGTTCAGGCACTGAAAGCTGTCTGTGGTTTCATCAGCAAGTCCTTGATAAAAAGGACAGTAATGTTTACTTCACTAGTCTGCTTATAAAGAGTCCAGCTGTGATATTATAGCGCCCTCTGCTTGCCACATTCACGAAACCCTCGTGTTCTATTCAGGGTGAAATTACCCCAATTCTAAAAGAAATTATATATTCAAAAGAAATTATATATTTTATACACACACACACACACACACACACACACACACACACAGGTGCATCTAAAACAAATTTGAATATCGTGAAAATGTTTTTTTTTTTTTTAAATAATTCCTATTCGCTGATTAGAACTTTTTTCAAGGCGACATTTCTGTATTTTAAATTCTTTATTGTAATATTTTGAGATACTGGATTTTTGATTTCTGTGAGCTGTAATCTGTAATCATCAAGATTAAAACATTTTTAAAAACTTCACTTTATGTGTAATGAATATAGAATATATGAAAGTTCCACTTTATGAGCAAAATTATGGGAAAAAAAGAATAAATAATTATATAAATTTCACAGAGTTAATCATAATAACTTAAATAAAAATAAATACAATGATAAAGTATATATATAAAGTACAAAAAATAAAGTATACATTAGGGCTTTACTTCAAGTTGAATAATGTGTCCTAAACAAATACAAATACAAAAAACAGGTGGAAGACTCTTTTTAGAAACCTTCAGGGACTGGGACTCCGACAGATCAAGACAATCGTCACGTGATTGCAAGTTGTTTGTTGAGCTCTGAAATTAGCCCAAAATGTTGAGGCATAGGAAAGGACAGACACATTTTTATTCATTTTCTCAGTCGTTTCTTGGGGAGAAAGTTGATGAACATATCTGATTTGCAGGAAAAGAAAGTACACCCTCATTGAATTCTATGTTTATCAGGCCCCAAATAACAATGGTGTGGTCCTCACTAACTTCTACAGTATGAACAAACAAATAACCTCAGGTGACAGTAAAAAGAATATAACAGATTTCAATATTAATTTTTCCCCCAAAACATAAAGCAACATTCAGAAACTGGGTGGGAAAAACAATTACACCCATCCTACTTCCACAATCATTAAGAGAGAAATTAGCAGCCTGGTGTTACTGATGAAATGTGCAAGACTAATGTTAAAGAAATGAGACTACCTCTGTAAGAGCAGAACTTTTGGCAGCTTGGTGTTCTGGAGCACTCAGGTGTGTGTCTCCATCATCCCAAGATGAAAGGACCTCGGAGAAGACACGACCTCAGAGAGGCAATTATTGCTGCATATCAATCTTTGAAGGGTTATAAGGCCATCAAACCATTTGAAATTCACCATTCTACAGTGAGAAGGATTTTTATCTATCTATCTATCTATCTATCTATCTATCTATCTATCTATCTATCTATCTATCTATCTATCTATCTAATCTATCTATCTATCTATCTATCTATCTATCTATCTATCTATCTATCTATTTATTTATTTTTTACAAATGGAAGGCCTTCAAGACAGTTGAAGATCTTCACAGGAGTAAGCTTCCCATCAAATTCAGTTCAAAGTTAGTGTCACAGCATGGGATGTAATGGAGTTGAGTTGACAAATCCAAAAACGGTAATCCAAAGCGTGGTCTATTAACAGGCAAATGGTCAGGCGATATACAAACTGGCATGGTTTGTATATCGAGCGAGGCAAGAATCGAAAACATGAAATGAGAAACAACCGCTAGGTAATTGAGCAAACTCAATACTGCACAAAGTGTACAGAGACACGAGGGTTTTAATTGACTAACGTAATCAATAGTAAACGCGGACAACTGGAAACAATATTGACACCTTCGGAAAACCACCAATGACTAAACCGAAGAGACAGAACATGGTCATTACAAACGCTGGTGTCCAAAGTAAACAAACTCACTGTCATTGAAAACCGAAAAGCGTGGGCTCGCACATCTGGCTCGTGCACCCACATGCACTTCAGTTTTCCGAGCATACTGCAAACTGCAGTGATATCTCAAGGGGAAATTATGAGAGTTAAACCATTTAATACTCTGAGATGTTTGGTCATAATGCACAGTGCCATGTCTGGCAAAAAACGAAACAGCATATTGCCTCAAACACCTCATACCAACTGTGAAGCATTGTGGTGGTGGAGGAGTGATGATTTGGGCTTGTTTTGCAGCCACAGGACCTGGGAAACTTGCAGTCTGATAAACGAGTGAGACGGATAAACTCCTACAGAAAACGTTTACTTCAGGTGAAGTACAATACTGAATTATAAGGTGTACCTAATTTTTTCCCACATGATATCGGAATGCTGGTTTACATTTTGGATAAAAAATGCTATATATTGATACCTGTTTATGTTTTTTTTTGGTCACCTGATGTTATTTATTTGTTTAGAGATTTGGTGAGGACCACACAATTGTTATTTAGACTTTTATGCATAAGAAGGAAGGTGTACTTTCTTTTTCCCATGACTGTATAATCTGCATTACATGGCCGTTAATGGAATCTGGCAACCCTGCTCGTGGAACTTAAAAAAAGAACAAGTTCATTAACAGGATAATAACGTTAGATGAACTGTTAGCACGACTTAAATGCTGCCTTACTGAGCTCTATACTTAAACCAGTGTCTACCAAATTTTCTGTACAAATAATCATTGAATTAATAAAAGATGCTGTCACACTTGTACGTGTTTTCCTTCATTCTTAAATGATCATTCTTCATTGTGTGATGCGAAACAGGATGTAAATGCAGCGATGAACGGTGAGGTTTTATTTACAGTGTTTCAACAGGAACAAAACCAAAACATGAACACAAGAACTAAACTAGGCTCAATTGACTAACACTGCTACTGCTAACTGCTAAAGCTAATACGTAAACAAAAGCCAAAAGAAACTAAGGTCAGACACGGTTACTACGGAGGGGCATTTACTCATGCACCCAAAATTCTATGAGTGTCTTCTCATGGCTATGAATATCTACAAATACACACACACACACACACACATATATATATATATATATTGTAGCGGGAAAAGGGCGATGCACAGAGACACGGAGGCGGGGGTGGAGTAAAGGCTCAGGCTTTATTCTGGGTTTTGGTAGAGTGTAGTTCTGGGGGTGTGTGTGTGTAGGTCTGCGGGGCCGGGCTGACGCCGTGACGCTCGTGGGGGCGTGTCGGGGGGGGAATCCCGGAAGAAGCCTCGGGGTTCTTGAGTCGTCCCTCAGTGCTGCGCGTCGTCTCGGCCGGCGCGGTCCTCGTCCGTGTCGGGGCCTTCCGCCGAAGTATATACAGGGGGGAGAAAAAAAGAGAGAGAGAGAGAGAGAGAGAGAGAGAGAGAGCGATTAGCCAGCTTTAAAAAAGGGAGTACGGGTGAATACCTGTGCGCGGATGCGTCTCGGACGCCAACCGTTTCGGTAAGTCGGTACTCCGCCCTCCCGGGGCGGAAGGGCGTCCTTTTATTTCCCCCATCCGCGTAGAGAGTGGTGGACTTCCTCCGTCCGATCCTCCAATCCCCGTACCGGCATCAGTGGGTCCTCCCCGGCATGGCGTCCCTTCCGGTTAACGTTAGGACCGGCACGAGGCTGCCCGCCTCGTGCCGGGGCGGGGCGGCAGTCGGGGAAGGAGCGAACCTCCTACTTTGCGCGTCGGGTGTTGGTCCGCCGCAACAATATATATATATATATATACATATATACATATATATACATATATATATATATATATATATATATATATATATATATATATATATATATATATATATATACACACAGTTATCTTCATTGATACCCATTCATAAGCATTGAACCGCGCCCTGTGGAGCACGGCATATGGTATATAAAGAGTCCCCGTCATTAATCAAATCAGCTCGCAGCTGTGCGTGATTCCCACAAATGACCCTTTGACCTCACAGGACGAAGACATGATGTCGATGCGGACGATGTCCGTGCATGCGCAGTGGCGTTTGATGCTCGCCACTGCTCCGGGAGGGCTGTTACTGACGCTTAGTAGTACCTACTCAGTATGTCTCAAGGCCCCTTTCCAGAACTTTCACAATAGCTGTTCCTCAGTGGTGGAATGAATTTCCAACCTCAATCCGCACCTCAGAATCTCTCACCATCTTCAAAAAACAGCTAAAAACCCACCTCTTCTGTGAACACCTAACCTTCAATTCGATTCAATTTTATTTGTATAGCACTTTTTACAATAGACATTGTCTCAAAGCCGCTTTACAGAAATATCAACACGGTATACAGATATAAAAGGTGCAAATTTATCCCAACTGAGCAAGCCACTGAGTGGCGACGGTGGCGAGGAAAAACTCCCTAAGATGTTTTAAGAGGAAGAAACCTTGAGAGGAACCAGACTCAGAAGGGAACCCATCCTCATCTGGGTAACAACAGATATTGTGAAAAAGTTCATTACTGATTTATATGAAGTCTCTATTGGCCTTAGAAGCAGCCGTAGTCCCAGCAGTCTGGAATTGGAGTAGATTAGAGCTATATCCAGAGGCAGGACATCCAAAATGGATCAGGCAGGTCTGGATATCAGAAAGGATCAGGATCTCTATTATCTCCATAAAATCATGTGTGGCTCAACAGAAGGAGAGAGAGGGAGAAAATATGATTAGGACTGGGAATTAGAATAATTGAAAGTCTAGTCAGGGTAGGCTTGAGTAAACATATACGTTTTAAGCACTGAGACTGTGTCTGAGTCCTGAACACTAATAGGAAGACTGTTCCGTAACTGTGGGCCTCTATAAGCGAAAGCTCTTCCCTCTGCTGTAGCCTTCACTATTCGAGGTACCGTCAAATAGCTTGCATCTTTTGATCTAAGAAGGCATGGCGGATCATAGAAAACCAAAAGGTCGCTTAGATACTGTGGCGTGAGATAATTTAGTGCTTTATAGGTTAATCAAAGTATTTTATAGTCAATGCGAGATTTCACTGGGAGCCAATTCAGTGTGGATAAGATCGGGGTAATGTGGTCGTATCTTCTGGTTCTAGTTTGGACTCTAGCAGCTGCATTCTGGACTAACTGGAGTTTGTTTATGTTCCTACTGGAACATCCATGTAGTGACAATATATTTATCTTGGAAATATTTCTGAGATGAAAGAAGGCTATCCTAGTAATATTATCTACATGAGCATCAAATGATAGGCTGGAGTCAATAATCACACCAAGGTCTTTTACTGCTATACATGATGAAACAGAAAGTAACCACGAGTAACCATGTGATCAGAAAGCTTAAACTGTGTATCATCAGCATAACAGTGGAAGCTAATTCCATGTTTACGAATAATTTGACCTAGAGGTAGTGTATATAAAGTAAAAAGCAGTGGCCCTAAAACAGAACTCTGTGGAACTCCAAAGGAAACCTCATTATGCGTCTAGAAGTCTCCATTTACATCTACGAACTGATAACGATCAGTAAGATAAGACCTGAGCCAGGAGAGGACTGTTCCCTTAATGCCAACATTTTCTAATCTATCAAGGAGAATAGTGTGATCTATATTATCAAAAGCTGCACTAAGTTCGAGTAGCAAAAGCAGTGAGACACAACCCTGATCAGAGGTCAGTAGAAGGTCATTTACTACTTTAACTAACGATGTCTCTGTGCTGTGATGAGGTCTAAATCCTGACTGATACATTTCATGAATGTTGTTCCTATGTAAGTACGAGCATAACTGCTTTGCTACAACATTTTCTAAGATATTAGAGAGGATGGGGAGATATGATATAGGTTTATAGCTGGACAGTTGAAAGGGGTCAAGGTAATTTAATCAAGGGTTTAATAACTGCTAATTTAAGCGATTTAGTAACATAGCCAGTGCTAAAGGACGAACTGATTATATTTAAAAGTGGTTCAATTACTCCTGGACAAATCTGTTTAAAGAAACATGTAGGTACAGGATCTAGTATACAAGTTGATGAATTGGCCGAAGAGATTAATGAAGCTAGTTCAGTCTCTCTAAGCGGAGCAAAACACTCTAACATTGATCTGATATTGCCACATTATCATCTAATGCAATGGGTTTGTTACAATACTGTCCGGTTTTAATTTAATGACCTATACTTCACATCTAATATTTTCATGAAATCTTCACTGCTATGTAATGATTGTGTGATTCTTTCTGCACTGGTTTTATTTCTAGTTCATTTTGCTACCATGTTGAATAGAAATCTCAAATTGTTTTTGTTATCTCCTATTAAGGTGGAGAAATAGATTTTTCTAGCATCGCCAAGAGATTTCCTATATTTCAGTAGGCTCTCCTTCCATGCTGTTTGAAATATCACCAGTTTGGTTTGACGCCATTTAAGTTCTAACTGTCGAGTGGTCTGTTTTAAGGTACGCATTTGATCGTTATACCAGGGTGCTAATTATTTCTCTCTAATTCTTTTTCTTTTGAATGGAGCCACTCTATCTAGCGTGTAGCAGAGTGTTGACTCTAAGCTTTCAGTCGCCTGATCGAGTTCTATCGGATCTGACGGTGATCCAAATCTAATTGATGTTTCGGCAAGGTTATTTATGAAGCTCGGTGCCATAGCTAATGTGAAAGTATGTTTTGTGAGGTGAGGTGGAAATATTATGATCAATTTGTATTATGAACGAGATAAGATAATGGTCTGAGACAACTTCAGACTGCGGAAAATGTACAATATTTTTTATACTTAATCTGTATGTTAGTATCAGGTCAAGAGTGTGACCACCCTTATGGGTAGGTTTGATTACGTTCTGATTAATCCCTACTGAATCTAAGATGGACACAACTGCTGTTCTCAGAGGGTCTTCTGGATTATCAAAATGAATATTAAAATCACAGACGATTATTGCTATATCTACAGACACAACCAGGTTTGAGATAAAGTCTGCAAATTCACTAAGAAATTCAGTATATTCCGCAGAACTTTTTAAATAAAAATTAAACTGGAAAAAATAAAAAAATAAATTCAGTATATGGCCCTGGGGGTCTGTAAATAATAATTAGAGGAATTTACTTATTTTATGTGGCTACATAAGTTATACTGGTAAAGAATTTCAAAATAATTTAATTTATGACTAGAATTTTGTGTGACTGTGTATCTAAAAGATAAAATAGTGCAAGTCTATTCATGGCTTAAAAAAACAACAACTAAGAGAAGGTGAAATGCTAACATTACTGTAGTAACATTCACTGTCTAGCTGCAATGTCACGAAGATATTTTTGGGTGATTTGGTGAAAAGTGAATTACAATAATCTAACAAGAAATCTGAAACTTGGTTTAATTTCATCTCATCCTGCATTGTAAGGATTATCACTACTATGAAACTTCAGGTTAATGTCAAGGATAATGACGTTGTATCCTTAGAGTCAAGCATAAGAATGATATCATAGATTCAAACAAAATGAACTGAAAGGTTATCACAATCTAGAGATTACTCTCTAGTCATTCTTTTGAGTAAACCCTGCAAGAGGCAGTTGAGAGTCAACATCATCCAGTCATCCAGTATACCAGCCAACTACATCTTAAACACTGCACAAAAAGACCTAAAACAATCCAAAGCACATCTGGACACTGGAAAAGGGAGGCGTATGTGTCTTCTGTTCCTCAGACTTTCTATTTCATACAAATTCAAATCATAACAGTGGATGATTTCCGGAGATTTTATACATGGATTACACTGTCAATTTTAAATATCTTATTTATTGACGTTTACAGCGTTTAGCACGCGATTTCAATTTCAATTTCACAAACAGAATTAAAAAACATTTTGTGAAGCCCTGTTGTTGTATATGTATGGTCTTAATTAAAGAAATATTTTACATATATAAAAGCAAGAAATACAAATCTATTTGACAAACAAGACCAATCTTTCATTTAAGTCAAAAGAAATGCCACTGTTTAAAAGGTCTGTCACTCTGCGTGTAGACTGACATTGATGCGGTGCAAATGCCTCAGCTGATGGAAGATTTAACACTCACTTATGAGGGAAATATTTTTTAAAGACTGGTATGATTTTTAAAAATTTTGTTTGATAATATTTTGAAACGTTATTGGTCAGACAAGCCACACTGAAATTAAAAGGGTACATATTATTTTAGGGGGCTTTCACACTGCCAGTTTAGTCTGAAACAGAGCACGGTTTGCACAAAAGATTTGTAATGTGAAAGCTGTCATGTGGACCAGGAAGCACACCGCGTACAGAACCCGAGACTACCTGGAGGAGGTGCTCTGAGTTTGGTTGCAGTGGAACTGAGCAGTGATTCCCGTGAATGTGAATGCAACCCATAGTTGGGTCCATACTTGTTCAGGAAATAAAGTAACCTGCACATGTGTTTAAGCTGATAACAACATCATTAGTTTCCACAACAAACGTGTACCATGAGTGGCCGGGGAATGCTGTGAGACACAGAAGAGGTCCATAATATCTGATGCACATAATAGCACCAAAATAATAAATAAACAAAAAATATCATGAGTCACGTTGTGTTCTCCATGCACATTTGAGATGATGTAAGATAAATGCAAATGCACCGGAGTTCAATAGAATCGAGTGAGTCTAAAACCAGACCAGCACTGCGGGGGAACAATAGCACTCAGGTTCGGCCTGTAGCAAACTTTCCCAGTGTGAAAACCACCTTTAATCCATCTACCTCTGGCAAACACACTACCACTGTTTCTCAGTTCACATACTGATGTACTTTTCTAGACTGTTATCGAGTACTAACACTAACCGATTTTCCTATAATAGTTAATGTTTGAATTTTGAAAACTCCAGTGCAGTCTTCAAACCGAAAGTTCTGTTTTGGCTCGAACGTGCCATTTTGAGACTTCTGCTTTTAAATCTTCCAGATGTACACAAGATACTCAGCAAGTGTGTGAACAATACTGCTGCTGCTGCATCTACACTCTTCTGCACACACCAAGTATAAACCTGACTCCTCTGCTTCACAGTATCAGACCGTATCACACCACCCGGGCATTTCCCTACAACACCACAACACATCCCATTACACCAGTGAGGGAAGTGCAGGGACTATTCCTTTGGTTTTAATCACTTATATCACACATGTATGTTACTGACATTATAAAATGTTCAAACATTACAGTAGTCCCATACAGTAGTTTTAAATCCCACATTTGAAAAAGTGTAAGGTGGTTGGTGGCTGTGGAGTATTTTTCATCCAACCCGGCAAACCTGTCATTAACTGTCCTGTCCTCTGCTACTCCCCTGAGTAAGGGGCAGCATCTTCGCTATCCCAGTGGGCCTCAAATTAGCACTTGTTGCAGTTCCCATTTTTGCCCACTAGGTGTAACAATAACTCTATGGTGCTAAATGGGGCAGTGATCACGCTGAACCACAATCACGCAGCATCTAGAAGGGAGAGCAGATCAACAGAACATCAGCTTACATCTGTCATACAGAAACATTTTAAATAGTTGTCCAATCAAAAGAGGACATCAGTGTTTCAACATAATGTACGGAATGTGAATGAAGACTTTCTGAAGATAAATTTGTAATATTTTATTTTTATACACTGTTAAATTTCTATGTGATGAGTTTAATTCCTGGAAAAACACTTTCAATTATACACGGTTTTCCCTTCATATAAGAAATAAAAAAGACAACATACACAAAATAATAAAAGGAAAATTCATTATATTTATTTATAAATATGGAGGGATGTGTGTGCGTGTGTGAGTGTGTGTGTGTGTGCGTGCGTGCATGCGTACCATGACCAGTAGATGGCAGCCTTGTTTCACACACTGCGGATAATATCCTTGTGTGAGAGTGACAATCCAAGTACACACACATACCATACATTTTCCATAGCACAAAGAGGCCACACACACAACTGTTCAGATTAACCCGGTATGACTTTCCCTAAAATGTTAAACCCATTTGTGTGTGCGTGGTGTGTGTGTGTGTGTGTGTGTGTGTGTGTGCCCTCTTTGTGTTTGACCCAGTTTTTACTCCTAATGAGTGGTCTGTGTGCTCAGTTTTGGCACACGGGGATTAACACTGTAATTGATATAATAATGAATACGATAATTAGGGGAGGATAATACAGTTGCATGTTTTTCTGTTCTGGTTACACATGCCTAGATTAGAACAGAGGAATATGCATACAGACATGCTCCCAGTGAATCCTTATTAAAAAAAAGAAAAAAAAAAACCCTCTAATATTTCTAATGACATCATTTCATCCTGACACATTAAAAGATGAGAGGGAACAAACACTGCTGAAAATCACAGGTTAATAAT
>CM022757.1:6454723-6534723 GCA_012411365.1 Ameiurus melas | reverse complement strand
CAACAAGACCTTGTACAGTCATGGGAAAAAGAAAGGACACCCTCCTTCAATTCTGTGTTTTTATTTATCAGGCCCTAAATAAAAATTGTGTGGTATTCACTAACTTCTATAAATAAGTAACTTCAGGTGACAACAAAAACAACAGATTTCAGTATGTAGTCATTAAAAAAAAATATTAAACCAACATTCAAAAACCCAGTGGGAACATGTAGAACCATCTTTAGCAACAATTAGTTGAATTAAAAATTTTCTGTAGGAGTTTATCAGTCTCACATCGTTTCAGAGAAATTTTGAATCACTCTTCTTTTCAACATTTCCAGTTCACTGATGTTTGAGGGCTTTCGTTTATACTCAGCTCTATTAAGATCTCAACACAGCATCTCAATGGAGTTGAGGTCTGGACTTCTTCAGATGTTGATTTGCTGGTGTGCTTGAGATCATCGTCCTGTTGCATGACCCAGATTTGACCCAGCTTAAGCTGCTGGACAGATGGCCTCATATTTATCTTAGTTAATATTTTGGTAAAAAGTGTAGTTCATCGTTGTCTCAATGGCTGCAAGTTTCCCAGGTCGTGTGGCTGCAAAACAAATGCAAATCATCACCCCTCTACCACCATGCTTCACAGCTGGTATGAGTTGTTTTTGGTGATATGCTGTGTTTGGTTTCTCCTGAACATGGCACTGTGCATTATGACCAAATATCTCCACCTTGGTTTCACCAGTCTGAAGGATATTTTTCTAGAACTTTTATGGTTTGTTCGGAAGTAATTTAGCAAAACAAAGTCATGCTCCATATTCTTTTTTGGAGAGAAGCTTTTTGGCTTCCTGTAGACGCCCATATCAAATTCAAGGCCTTGATGCTCACCTACAAGACCTTGTCTGAAACAGCACCCTCCTACCTCAACTCTCTCGTGAAGGCTTATGTTCCCTCACGTAATCTGCGATCAATGAACTACTGGCACTTACTAGTACCTACTCAGCGTGATTCAAGGTCCCTTTCAAGAAAGTTCACACTAACTGGTCCTCAGTGGTGGAATGAACTTCCAACATTAATCTGAACCACAGACTCTCTCACCATCTTCAAGAAACAGCTAAAGACCCACCTCTTCCGTGAACACCTAAACAACCCATAAAAAAAATAAATAAATAAAAACCCTTCCTCTGGCACTTACACCTCTACTATGTGCACTTTGCTTCTTCTGGAACTCAATTAATGGATCTTGTATTGTAGCACTATGTGTGTTGTTCTCTGCATGATAGATTGTTTTGGATAAAAGTGTCTGCTAAATTAATAAATTAATAAATGTAAATATGATGGAGCTTTTTCCTTGCCACCCTTCCATGAAAGCCACACTTGTTTAGTCTTTTTGTGATTGTGCTCAAACATAAACATTTAGGCCTGAAGTACACATGATGTAGCTCTTGGGTTTTTCTTTATATCTCTTACCTTGGACTGAATTTGCTAGGATGCTCACTCCTTGGAAGATTGGTAGCTGTCTTGAAGGCTTTCCATTTGTAAACAATCCTTCTCACTGTAGAATGGGGAATTTCAATCTGTTTGGAGATGGCCTTATAACCCTTCCCAGATTGATGGGTAGCAACAGTTGCTTCTCTGAGGTCATGGCTGATGTCCTTTCTTCTTGGCATGATGTAGTCACACACCTGAGTGCTTCAGGACACCAAAGTACCAAAAGTTCTGCTTTTATAGAGGTAGTCACATTTCTTGATGATTAACTAATTTTGTGCATTTCACTAGTAAAATCTGGCTGCTAATTTATCTCTTAATGATTCTGAAAGTAAGAGGGGTGTACTTGTTTTTTCCCATCTGGTTTTTGATTGTTGGTTTAATTTTTCGGGAAAAATTATTACATGTTGAAATTTTTTGTGTTTTTGTTGTCACCTAAGGTTATTTGTTTGTTTATAGAAGTTGGTGAGGACCACAAATTGTTATTTAGGCCCTGAATACAAAACCCCATAGAACTGAAGCACAGTGTACTTTCTTTTTTCCCCATCAATCTTAGTGTTTTTGTTATGTTTTCGAAATTGAAGGCATCTGGTCCTCACAATTAGAGCAACAAATATGTGTGTGTGTGTTACCTTGTGAATGTCCACACACCTCTCTCAGCCTCTCTGTCTCCCTCTATCTATATCTTTCACCACTTCATGTAATTCTAATCTAGAAGGTCTGAAAGAAAAATCAGGCATGAAAGAGGGGATGAAAAGAATGAATGAGAGAAGAAAGAGTGAAGAGAGAGCAATCAACATTGGATCATCTTCTGCTGACAGAATTCACCTGAAAAAAATACACAAGATTGTGTTCATCTCCAGCTCTCTCTCTCTCTCTCTCTCTCTCTCTCTCTCTCTCAGCTCCAGTCGGTCCAGTCGGTCTCTCTGGACATTACTCATTGCTCAGTGTCCTTCATGGCATAATGTTATGCATATTGACTGCATCTCTAAGAGAGATGATTCTATGTAATGGTAGAATGTAATATAATTTCTCCAATAATTCTAAATGAACTCTAAATGATGTTAGTTTATACATATTAGCACTGATTTACACAATCTATGTAAATCAGATCTGTTGGTTACTTCAGTGTGAGTATGTTGTGTGTGTGTGTGTGTGTGTGTGTGTGTGTGTGTGTGCAAGATATTAGCAAATACAAGTGAGATATAAGCAAATCCATCCATCCATCCATTTTCTGTACATCTTACATAGAGTCGCCAGGAGCCTGGAGCCTATCTGAGGGGACTTGGGGCACAAGGCATGGGACACCCTGGATGGGGTATGAGCAAATTCAGTACAAAACAATTATATGATACTGTCCACACCAGGCCTTTGCCCTTTTTATTTTCTTCAGGTCACTTGCTGCCCACAGTTACAAAATACAGAATACAATGCTGAAGCTCCAGTGGGACTGTTCTTTCAGGTGGAGAGCTTGTTGGTGGTCTCCTTGCTGTGTGTTGCAGTGATTTAGGGAGTATTCATCACAGTGACCAAGTATCTACACTCCTGATTAAGGTGATCTACTTTGACATTAGGGTAATAACCAGATGAGTGGTTTACATTAACATGGAGCTGCCTAAAGGATTGTGGGAACAGATTTGGGTAGTAGTTCTAATAGACTCATGGGAAGTTGTCTAGAGATATTTATAAATCTTTCCACATCTGTCTCAAGAGATGCCTGCCAGAATCTTTTTCCTGAATAGCGCTATAGGACATAGCTTTGCAATTTTAGCATTACCTGGTCACAAACTGCTCTAGAGACATAGGACAGTCTGGAGGAACTGGAATCTGACTGGAATCTGTCTAATACAGATCATCAAAGGGTCATGATAAGGTGCTAAGCTTTTATCGATCTAGGTCTGTGGGTGAAGGTGAAGTTGAACTGGGCCTGACAGGAATTTAGAAATTTGACATATATGTCAAGGATGTTGAATGTTTGTAATTAATGAACTTGGATAACACCTCTGCTATGTATGGTAATGACTGGTATGGGCTCCAGTTCTTCAATGTAGAAGTCTACATCTGGAGTGGAATCCCATGGCACCCAACAAAAAAGTCACAGGAGTGAACATTTTTAATTTTTATTTTTAAGTTGGAGCTGGTGGTTAGAAGAACATTAACACAAGAGCATATATTGTGGCCACACTGCACTGCATGATGCATTTGCTGATTTAATTAATCAATTAATTAATTCTCAGTAACTACTCTATGATGGTCAGGGTTACAGAGGTTTAAATTACTAACTTCTATATTCAGAAATAGAATCAACTATATTTATCAGAAAACATCACAGGCTGGTGCAAACAATAATTATTATGGGAACGGGTTGGATTGGACAAACTTTTTGTGGGAATGGGCAGGGTTGGTCAAGAGTGTCTGAAGAAGTGAGTACTGATCAAAATTCCTGTCAGAATAAGATTAAAACTATTCCTCTATACACCTTTACTTCATGGCCCTCATGTATTTTCAGTTTGCGTTTAAGCAGTGAGGGACATTTTTACAGAACCAAAGCCATTAATGAATTTACAATATAAACTGGCAAAGCCCAGAACTGCAATTACTTAAGGGTATATGGTGGCCATCTGCTGACCACCTTTCCCTTTTCCTTTCCACATGTGAGAAAAAGTTGTGTCTTGTGAACACTTCATAGACATGACTATTTGCATCTACTCTGTAGCATTATGATGTCATCAGTTTAATCAATGATACTTTGTTGGCAATGGCTTGGAAAGAAGAAGGGGCACATACTATTGCATATGGCATTAAATCTGTTTTTAAAGCTGTGATAAATAAGGAATTCCATATTATGGTTATATGCATAACATGGAATTTATCATCCATCACGGCTTCAAAACACTATGAATGAGAAATTCTGTGTTATGCATATAACCATAACATGGACTGCATCCTTTGTGGTGCAGAAGGGGAAGTCATATCGATATTTCACAGTCACAGAGTTAAGGCCCCTGTGGTCGATACATAGACGTAAGTGTCCATCATTCTTTTGTACAAAAAATCATGCTGCGAGCAACAGGGATTCCATCGCCCATGTCCTGGGAAGTGACAGAGGGTAAGCTGTGCATAGTGGGGGAGTTCAAGTCTATGGAACAACCCGTGGGGTGATGAAAAGGCGTATTCTATGCCTTTAGCCTTACTGAATTCTTCAGCATGATCCTGGTAAACGAGGGGAAATCAGAAACTTTTCACCAGACCAGAGCTTTCAATATGGGAATTCCATCTCCAACACTAAGTTCTGTTTAGCTCCAGCTCTGTAGTAGAGGCGCAACAGGCTATTTGGCTCTCTCTGACTGTTTGCCTCGCTGTGTGTATCTCTCTGTCTGTCTCTCAAGTCTGTCTCTGTCAATTTGTTATTCTTCTCTCTCTCTCTCTCTCTCTCTCTCTCTCTCTCTCTCTCTCTCTCTCTCTCTCTCTCTCTCTCTGGAATACAATTGAAGGAAGGTGTGTGTGACACCAGTCATTAGTTTGGCGTAATAACCACAGTTCATTAGCATGAGAGAGGCAGAAACACACACAGTTGATGAGTGAAGGAGTGTGTGTATTTGGGAGTGATAGTGGCTGACACACACAGACTCACATGCGCACAAAGTTCAATGTTGCATTTCATTTCTGGTAAATTACGCCTTTCGCTTACACTTGCCAGCAGTAGACCTCATCTCTCTCTTTCTCTCTCTCTCTCTCTCTCTCTCTCTCTCTCTCACACACACACACACACACACAGATCATTTCTCCTTATTTAGTCATCCAGATACAGTCATCCTTCACCTTAAAGCATCTCTGTCTCTCTTCCTGCCTCACGCTCTCATTTTCATCGCAGTTTATCTGTCATGTCACACTTCATATCTCTCTCACTACCTGTTCACCCTCTATCCATCTTTACCCTTCTTTCTATCTTATTGCTCACCTTTTCCAGATCTCTCAATTTTTATATCTTCCTCCATCTTAGCTGAGATGAGAAAAGAATGGACTGTTTCTGGGCTTCATACAGACTCACAGTGTTGGCTGTGTATGAAATTGAATTGTGTGTGTGTGTGTGTGTGTGTGTGAGAGAGAGAGAGAGGATTGATGTCTGAATAAAAGCTTTAGTGTGTTTCTTGTTTCAAGCTTCAGATCTCCCACTCACACATTTTTTAAAAGACCCTCTGATCTGTAATGTCCATGCCAGGTGTGTGTGTGTGTGTGTGTGTGTGTGTGTGTGTGTGTGTGTGTGTGTGTCTGCACGCATAGTTAGCATTTTTGGGTTCAATTGTCCCTGTTACAATATGAATATATGACAAATTTGACCATGTTGGAACTTTTGGTTGGTCTCGAGCCAAAAACTAAAAGTCTGTGTGTTTGTGTGTTTGTGTGTGTAATAATGAACTGAATAAAGTGTGCAATTTTGTGTGTGTGTGTTTGATGATGAAAGACTTTGGGTTTAAAGAAAGAGAGAAAGACCTGTGGTGAATCTTTCTTATGATTCCACAATCGCCAGATTCTTACATTATCAGTGTGCTTCTGTAATATTCACTGTATTTCGACAATCTTCATTTTTCTTCTAGAAGTTTTAGTGTGTTTCTAAAGTTCCCCATGTGGTTCTGTTTTTGTGCAAGTAAATATGGATTTCACTATACTGTGTGTGTGTGTGTATAGTGTGTATAGTGTGTCTTCAGTATATACATAATGTATATAATGTTTAGACAGTGTGTGTAGACTGGTAAAAGTGTGTTTGGTGTGTTTAGAATGTGTTTAGAGTGTGTATAGTGTGTTTAGAGGTGTATAGAGTGTGTACAGTGTGTATAGTGTGTTTAGAGGTGTATAGAGTGTGCATAGAGTGTGTAAAGAGTGTGCATAGAGTGTGTATAGCATGTGTATAGAGTGTCTATAGAGTTTTTAGTGTGTATAGAGTGTGTTTAGAGTGTTTAGAGTGTGCATAGAGTGTGTATAGCAGGTGTATAGAGTGTTTGTAGAGTTTTTAATGTGTGTTTTGAGTGTGTATTGAATGTTTATAGTGTGCATAGAGTGTGTATAGTGTTTAGAGTGTGTATAGAGTGTACAGAGTGTGTATAGAGTGTGCATAGAGTCTGTATAACGTGTGTATAGAGTGTGTGTAGTGTTTAGTGTGTGTATAGAGTGTGTACAGAGTGTTTAGAGTGTGCATAGAGTGTGTATAGAGTGTGCACAGTGTGCATAGTGTGTGTATAGTGTGTATAGAGTGTGTATAGAGTGTTTAGAGTGTGTATAGTGTATTTAGACTGTATAGAGTGTGCACAGAGTGTGCATAGTGTGTGTATAGAATTTGCATAAAGTATGTATAAAGTGTGCAGAGAGTGTGTTTAGAGTGTGTATAGCGTGTGTATAGAGTGTGTTTAGAGTGTTGAGTGTGTGTATAGAGTGTTTAGTGTGTGTAGAGTGTTTAGAGTGTCTATAGAGAGTTTAGAGTGTATGTAGTGTGTTTAGAGTGTGTATAGTGTGTTTAGAGTGTTTTTAGTTTGTGTAAAGTGTGTATAGTGTGTTTAGTGTGTTTAGAGTGTTTGCATTGTGTATAGTGTGTTTTGAGGGTTTTTAGTGTGTAGAGCAGAGGTGCTCACACTTTTTTGACTTGCGAGCTACTTTTAACATGACCAGTCAAGGAGGTCTACCTACATTAAAAATGCGAAACATATATTTATTTATATATACACTGAGTATACTTTAAATACTGTAATTCTCTGACTATTGAGCGCACCTGAATATAAGCCGCACCCGGTAATTTTAAAAAGAAAAACAATTTTTTACATATATAGGCCGCACTTCTCTATAAGCCGCAGGTGTCCACGTTGTAACTGTCACGATTCGTGACGTAAACGAAGCAGGACGGATGTAAGTGCAGTTAGGACGAGACCTTTTATTGAAACAGAGGAGAGCAGACTCAAGAGAAACAAGAACCATGACCAACTCAATGAGCTAAGCTAACTAAACCAACTAACCTAAACATTAACTATAACATGAAACAAAGACTATATCTATACTCTATAAACCACTTCTACATCTATATTCTAAACTAAGTCTATACAACTCTAAGCTATACTATCCACTACTAGGCTATAAGCTATTCTACAAGCTACTAAGCTATAAGCAATGCTATAAGCTACTAGGCTACAGGCTAAGCTATAAGCTACTAGGCTACAGGCTAAGCTATAAGCTATGCCATAAGCTAACTAGCCTTGACATGAACTCAGACATGGACTATGGCTATGGCTAGAAAACATGAACAAGAACTAAGACACATGGCATGAACAAAGACTCTAACTATATTCGCTATATAATTCTAACTCTATATCTAATTACCCGCGTTGTGTGTGTCATGGCTCCCGGTGTATATACACACCAGCCAAACTGCTAACAGCTGCTGGCAATACCAAAACACACGTGACTCGACAACACATGACAAGACGGGGCGGAGACATGACGTCAACCAATATGCATTTCTTCGTGTGTTTTCCCTGATGAGAGGGTGTGCATGAAGCGCAAAACGACTGATCTGAAGAACGTGGTGTGAGCGCGTTAGATTTAATTCGAACAGTTTCATAGGTCCACTGTGACCTGTTGGGTAATTTCATTTGTCCGATGTGACGAGGCTAAATGTTTTGGCGGCATGAAACTTGTTAGCTCGTAAAAATCCATAAATTAGCCGCATCATTGTTTAAGCTGCAGTGTTCAAAGCGTGTGAAAAAAGTAGCGGTTTATAGTCCGGAAATTACGTTATATATACACACAATATTTATGTTCATGTACCTTGTATAACTGTATGAACCCTTATGGCACACTACAATTCAGTACATTTTTGGTCAATACCTTACTCTGATGACTTGCACTGAATAGAATCAGTCAGGGTTGCACAGTCCGGACAGTAGCTGCTGGTAGCCAGCCTCAAGCAGGCCTCCAAATGATGATCAGTCATTGTGGAACAGTATTTGGACTTAATAAGTACATAAGTACATAAGTAGAGCCAAATAATGCAGTCAAGGAGGTTGTACATTTCCTCATGTTTGGGTACGTTTCCCCTGTGAGTAAGTTCCAAAACTGTCCATGAGCCCTGGACTTCAGCTGAAGGTCAGTCTGTAGTTTCAAAATCTCATCCTCCACTTCAGACGAGTTCAGGTGAAACAGCGTTGCAATTTTCGATGCGAGTGACTCAACCACAACATTGTCCCTAAATGGGTAGCACAGGAATGTAGTCTTGAAAGCGTCTGTGAAACTCTGACCGACAGCTGTCAATCTGCTCCGTGTAGCGTGCAATGTTCAACTGCGCACAAGCCTTCCTCTGCGTCTCCAGATCTGACGCGAGGTTTTGGAAATTCCCAAAATCATGCAGCTTTGAGGACAGAAGTTGCACTTTTCCGTTTAAAGGCATTAACTGAACTGATCATATTGACCACGGTTTTGTCTTTTCCTTGCAGCTACAAATTAAGCTCATGTAACATGTTGGTCAGATCGGTTAAAAATGCCAAGTCCAGCAGCCACTGATCATCACTAAGTTGGGTGTGTTCTGCATGTTTAACAGCAAAAAGAAACTCTCTTATCTCCCTAAATCCTCGGCCATGACTTCACAGCGGCGTGTAACTACTTCTTGATAGCTGGAGAGCTTTGATTGAAAATAATATTTCGGTTTTGTTTTTAAAGTCCCGAAACAACGAGTCAGCTGTGTCTACGAATGCCTCTTTTATCATCTCTCAGTCTTGGAATGACTTCTTGTGTTTAATGATGGAGTGACTCACCCGGAACGATGCTTCGGTGGCTGCCTTAGCATTTGAAGTCAGCCGTGAAAAAATGACTGCTGTCCGGACAACTGTGATTTTAGTTCCTTCACCTTCCTCTTTCTCAGCTCGCTTTTCGGAGGGAATAGGGTATAGGGTGTGTATAGAGTGCTTAGTGTATACAGACTGTGGATAGAGTGTGTATAAAGTGTTTAGAGTGGGTGCAGTGTGTTTAGAGTGTGTATAGAGTGTTTAGAGTGTGCATAGAGTGTGTACAGAGTGTTTAGAGTGTGTATAGAGTGTTGAGAGTGCATATCGAGTGTTTAGAGTGCGTGTAGAGTGTTTACTGTGTGTATAGAGTGTATACATGTGTATGGAGTGTACAGAGTGTGCATAGTGTGCATAGAGTGTGTATAGTGTGTATATATAGTGTGTTGAGTGTTTTTAGAGTGTGTATAGAGTTTGTTTAAAGTATGTATAGAGTGTGCATGGAGTGTGTTTGGAGTGTTTAGAGTGTCTACAGAGAGTTTAGAGTGTGTGTAATGTGGTTAGATTGTGTATAGTGTATAGTGTGTTTAGAGGGTGTTTAGTGTATTTAGAGTGTATACAGAGTGTATACAGAGTGTTTACTGTGTACAGATGGTGTATAGTGTGTTTAGAGTGTGTATAGTGTGTTTAGAGGGTGCTTAGTGTGTGTATAGTGTGTTTAGTAGGTTTAGAGGGTGTTTAGTGTGTAGAATGTGTAGAGTGTGCACACTCAATACATATTCTATGCACACTCTAAACACTCTATACATACTCTATGCACACTCTAGAGTGTGTATAGAGTGTGTACAGAGTGTTAACTGTGTGTATAATGTGTTTAGAGTGTGTATAGTGTTTAAATGGTCTGCATTTATATAGCGCTTTTTTCCAAAGTGCTTTACCCTGTGTCTCATTCACACACACTCACACACCAACGGTAGCAGAGCTGCATGTAAGGCACTAACTTGCCATCGGGACCAACTTGGGGTTCAGTGTCTTGCCCAAGGACAATTCAGTATGTGGAGTCGAACCGCCAGCACCACGATTAGTGGACAACCCACTCTACCACCGGAGCCACCGGAGCCGTTTAGAGTGTGTATAAAGTGTTTAGAGTGTGTACAGAGTGTTTAGAGTTAAGAGTGTGTGTATAGAGTGTTTAGAGTGTGCTTAGACTGTGTATAAAGTGTGTAAAAATTGTTTAGAGTGTGTATAGAGTGTTTAGAGTGTGTTTAGAGTGTGTATAAAGTGTGTAAAAATTGTTTAGAGTGTGTAAAATTGTATACTGTGTATAGAGTGTTTAGAGTGTGTTTAGAGTGTGTATAAAGTGTGTAAAAATTGTTTAGAGTGTGTATAAAGTGTTTAGAGTGTGTACAGAGTGTTTAGAGTGTGCTTAGAGTGTGTATAAAGTGTGTAAAAATTGTTTAGAGTGTGTATAGAGTGTTTAGAGTGTGTATAGAGTGCCAAATGACATAAATGGGGATTTGAAACAATGCATGTCTTATATGTAGTAGGGAGTGTGTGTTGCAGTGTGTTCTGAGATCGTGTGTGATTGGCTGTTGTTCTTCTGAATCCATTTGTTGACAAGATTTTGAAATTCCTTTAAAGTGTTGATTTGAACATATGGAAGTAAATGTATATATAGCAGAAGTGTATGTCATGTTACACCACACTGCTAGTAATTGTGATTGGTCAGAAGGGGTTGATTAATTCTCTATATCAGCAGCTCTGACAGTAGTGCCACTGCACATTATCGTTTCTATAGTAACAGCTCATTCACAGGGACTTGAACATTGGACGTATTTTTAAATGTGTGTAATCACTAACATGGTGAAGTTTTCTGTAAGGAGACGCTTTTCCTATATCTTCAGGAAAGAGGATTTTTTACACTTTGTGATAACATGACAAGCTGTGTTTTTAAGTAACTAACCAACTAACTAACTAACTTGCTTCATCTGCATTCCAGAACATTAAATACACCTGTAAATGCAATAATATATAACCAGTCGTTGGTTGAGCGCCAGGACAACAGTGAACATTCACACAGAGTTAAGTATTCATACTTTATATTAGCAGGTCCTCTAGCTGGCCCTGTTACATGGACTCCACCAGAAGTTATTGAATTAGGGAAGAAGTTGTGAATTCCACGTTTCACTGTAGAAATAATAAACAGAAGATAGCACAGGCTTCGTTTTGTTTTGAAAAGTGCTGGGAACAAAAAAAAACCTTGCGTGATTAATTATAAACTGAGTGACTTCTCACTGAAAGTGTTTGTGAAGTGTATAACTCGTCTGTACTCGGCAGTCTCAGCGACTCTTGTATCGAAGCACTTCAGTACAACTAATGTTTAAACCCACAGTTCTGTCCCTCACTGACTGACAAAGTTTTAGTGTATATTGTTATCACGTTGTTGTGGTATACACACCTACACTGTGTTTATTAGGAGTGTGTTAGAAGAACGCGAGTGATCCTGCAAGATTAAACTGGACATTATAATGAACTACATCTATATTATAAATATAGACTCACACGTTATTTCATATATTTATATTAACACAAGATCATGATTGTAGTTTTCTGTAAATAAATCCATTACACAGTAATGTCATCATATCACTTTGTGTGAAGGAAGCATGAAACACAGGGGAAACTCGCTCTGGTTATTTACACTCGCTGTTCAGTGTGAGTTTTATCATAGAGGCGAAGTGTTTATTAAAGACACCGATCTGGGACACTAACAGAGTTAATATGTTTAAAACTGAGATTTATACACAGCATGCTTCATCCTTTTCTGTCATGAGCTGTTTTGAGGTTTATAACGGACTACACTTTCAGAAAGCCACTTCAGAGCATGAGCTCGTCTATAGAAAACAGAAAAGTTCTGGATGCAGCAAGGAGAAATTAGATTGTGCACACTTTGGGTTTACTTTAAACAGTATTATTCTGATTTCAACGATATTAATCTAAATTTGATTAAACCCAAAAAAGAACTTCCGCAACGTTTCATCAAATCGTTTCTGTCTACATAACGGACACTTCTCCGCCATCCAATCAGCATTCGCCCCAAGTACAGCGACAAACAGACACACAACATGTAGTTAATTTGTGTTAGGACTGCACACTAGCATGTCTCTGCATGCCACATTTACCCATGATCCCTGTCTCTGTGTCGCAATGCAAAGACGCATATACTTATTAACACAGAAGTATAGACTTGCCATAAATTCACTTCGGCATTAATTATCTTATAACTATAACAGCAACAAACACACATAGTGGTTTATTCCTCATATACCACATGCCTAAACTGACAATAATGAACGTGTTCCTAACTCAGTCTGTGAATTCTGCAACTCCTGTCTCACAAACAGAACAGCACATATGTGCAGCTACTGCAAGCTGACCTTCGGAGTTGTGTCAATGTTAAGGTCAGTTTGTATTTTTAAAGATGCACTTCCCCTCCAACTGCATGTGCAGGAGTAAAAGTGGCCTCTTGCTTGCATTGATATTCAGCACACACACACTCACACGTCAAACACACATACAGACGCAGTGACAGGTCTTAAGTGAGGCTCTTTAGTGCACTTTCACGCTTTGTCACTCTTCCTGTAGCTGTGTGAGGCTCAAATTCAATTCTATCATCTGTTTTAAAGCATTTAAACCTGATGAACTTTTAACTGAATTGGTGCTCTTTACTCTATGAAATCTCACAGTACTATAACAATTACCTAAAGGTACCATATAATATAATATAGTGTTGACTTCACATTGTTATATATATATATATATATATATATATATATATATATATATATATATATATATATATATATATATATATATATATATATATATATATATATATATATATATATATATATATTACATTTGGTGATGCACTGTGTAATATATATATATGAAATATGAATTCCTTTTACAGGACCTTGGAAACAAAAATTCCTGAAGCAAAAAATTGTGGAATTGTCCTTAAACACTGCTGCAGAAACCACACCAACAAACATAACGGACTCCACCCACTGCTGTAGATCTGCTGTCTGACTGGTCTACTGCCAAACTTCTTTTCCTTTCAGGTACTTTGTATCATCTGCAACATGAAAGACATTTATGAGCTTCTATTGGTCTGTTGGTTGGTGGGAGTGGCTTCAATGATTCCAGATGCCACAGCCCATGATGCAAACCCTTTCTCTGTGCAAGCATCATCCACTGACCCCTGCTACAGCGAATCAGGTTCCGCCCGCTACTGTATTCCAGAGTTCGTTAACGCAGCGTTCGGTCAGGAAGTGACCGTATCGAGCACCTGTGGCCGTCGCAACTGTGAGCACACCCACCTGACAGATCTAAACTCCGCCCAGAACCTCACCTGCTGGCGGTCGGAGATGCTTCGGTCCATGCCGTTTAACGTCACACTAACACTTTCACTAGGAAAGAAATTTGAAATCACTTACATTAGCTTACATTTCTGTTCTGAGAAACCAGATTCCATGGCTATTTATAAAAGCATGGACTATGGACGTAGCTGGACACCATTTCAATTTTATTCTTCTCAGTGCCGGCGAGTTTACGATCACCCGAACAGGGCGGAAATTACCAAACTCAATGAGCAGGAGCCACTGTGCATGGAAATGCCCAACAGTGCTGACTCCAGCAATGCCATCCTCGTGTTCAGCACTCTGGATGGACGACCTTCAAGAACAAACTTTGCCTCCAGCCCTGTTCTCCAGGATTGGGTCACTGTTACTGACATACGTGTGACATTTAACCGCCCAAAAATGAGCAAAGACATGCGAGAACCTGCCTACTTCTATGCAATGTCAGATTTCCAGGTGGGCGGTAGATGTAAGTGTAATGGCCACGCACACAGATGTATGAGGGACAAAGATGGGATGATGGTCTGTGACTGCAAACACAACACGGAAGGATCCGAGTGCGACCGATGCAAACCATTCCACTATGATCGTCCATGGCAGCGTGCCACGCCCAAAGATGCTAACGAGTGTCTGCGTGAGTCCCAACACAAACACATGCATGCATATATATATATATATATATATATATATATATATATATATATATATATATATATATATATATATATATATATATATATATATATATAAACACATTCACATACATATATAGATGTTTATGCATTTGACCACACACCCACCTTCAGTTAGTAAAGCAATGAATGGAATTCAATTCCAATTAATTCCTGTTTCAACACGTTATTGAGCATGGAGAGAGAGAGAGAGAGAGAGAGAGAGAGAGAGAGAGAGAGAGAGAGGAGAGAGCGAGAGAGGAGAGAAGAGAGAAAGAGAGGACAACTGAACCCTGCGGTACAGAGAATAAACTCCACAGCGTGTTTAATTACGTGAAAAGATCCAAAGGTTAATGAATAAATTAAACAATCCAATTAAACCCTGCTGTGCAATTTTGATGAAACAAATACAGTGACCTCCTGTGTGTGTGTGCGCGTGTGTGTGTGTGTGTGTGTGTGTGTGGTGGGGATGCTTTGATCATACTAACAAGGCTAATTAGATTGAGTAGCTTCATTAATTGTAATTCTTCAAAGAAATTCTCTCTCTCCTTCTCTCTCTCTCTCTCTCTCTCTCTCACACACACACACACACACACACACATACCTCATGAAGAGTTTATTAAAATAAATAATGTGACAATAACAAGAGAGAGACTTTGAACTCATGATGTGTGAACAGAGACAAATGCTTTCAGCTGTTTATGTGTCCATTTGTAAAAAATAATAATGTTTGTCACACACACACACACTCACACACACACACACACACACACACACACACACAAACACACACTATTACACTTCCATTTTCTGTAGAATTCCTATATAAGAACAAGCTTCTTTCAAATAGTACAAAAGTTTCAAAATTGAAAAAAATATAAAATTGTAGTCATTGGAAAATGACTGTAGTATATGAGGAATTATGTGCTGTAACAGGAAAACAATCAACTTTGGACTGGTTAAAAGTAACTCGTACATTGTATAGTTTCTGGGGGTTTTTCTGGGGTCTGTGATGATATAAAACAAGTTTTCTACCTTGTGATCAGTCATTGTTTCTCAGGTGAATTTGCTCAATGACAGTATTTATGTCCAAACTAAATTGAAAATAATGAACAAGTGTATTTTCCAATTGGAGAGGTTTCTTAGCAGGAAATAAAATACTTGGTTATGCTTAAAGAAATGTTGAAAGTTATTTTTTAATGTTACTAAAGAGGAAAGGCAAGATTAGAAAATTTTTATTGCTTTAAATTAATGCACACTTAACTAACATTATTTACTATATTATCATTAAGAATATTTTAACTTGAGCCTTAAAACACCATCAGTAATGTTAGTAAAATAATTAACCAGGTTTGCAAGTATTGTCTAAATGTTAGCTAACTATACAAGCATTAAATAATCTAATCTACAGTGTTGTGAACAGTGTTTTCCCCTGATTTTCTGAATTTGTGCACACTGAATGACCTAATAATGCAAAAAAGGGACCCTGAGGGAACAGAAAACACAACAGTGTGATAGACTATTTATGTATTTGTCACGTATCCGGAAACCCGGGACTTCAAGTCCCATCAGCCACTGCACTACACCACCTGACCACATGCACCTGACTCACGTTTTTGTTAATTAGCACCAATGTGTATATATAGTCTTTGTCTGCACTCTTTCGGGTTCTTTCGTTGTTATAGACTCACGTTACTTCTGTCTCCGTGTTTGTTTCTTGCCACGGTGTTATGCCCAGTTGTCCTAGTGTTTTTGTTTCGTTATTTCGTGTGTTTAAAATAAATGTTTAAAAAATCTGCAATTGCTTCGGCCTCCATTCGCCAAACGTGACAGAACGAAAGACCGTGACTACGAGGCAGTAGATTTTTTATTTATTTTTTTTCCGGATTCAGCAGTTTGCTCCCACCCTCCCTCCCTCCCCGATGGGTCTCATGGATTCACCTCTGTTCGCGGACCTCAAGGATTCCCCGCTGTTCAGCTATCTCAGAGTCGCGCAGCCGGTGAGTCCTGTGAAGGAGGTCTCTCCGCCGCCCCGCTATGTGTGTGAGGACGCTCCAGCTCCGGGCGGACTCATGAATTCCCCTCTGTTCGCGGACCTCAAGGATTCCCCGCTGTTCAGCTACCTCAGAGTCGCGCAGCCGGTGAGTCCTGTGAAGGAAGTCCCTCTGCCGCCCCGCTATGTGTGTGAGGACGCTCCAGCTCCGTGCGGACTCATGAATTCACCTCTGTTTGCTGACCTCAGGGACTCCCCGCTGTTCAGCTACCTTAAGGTGCCTCAGCCTTCCTGTTCAGCTGAGGTCGTCGCTCAGCCGTCCTGTTCAGCTGAGGTCGTCGCACAGCCTTCCTGTTCAGCTGTGGTGTCGCGCACAGCCTTCCTGTTCAGCTGTGGCCGCCACAGCCTTCCTGTTCAGCTGTGACGCCGCTCAGCATCCCTGCCCGGCTGTGGACGCCGCTCAGCATCCCTGCCCGGCTGTGGACATCGCTCGGCCTTCCTGCTCGGCTGTGGACGTTGCTCGGCCTTCCTGCTCGGGCTGTGGACGTCGCTCGGCCTTCCTGCTTCGGCTGTGGACGTCGCCGGCCTTCCTGCTCGGCTGTGGACGTCGCTCGGCCTTCCTGCTCGGCTGTGGACGTCGCTTCGCCTTCCTGCTCGGCTGAGGACGTCGCTCGGGCCTTCCTGCCCGCCCGCTGCGGTCGTTCTCTGCCATCCTGCTGCGCTGAGGACGTCACTTTGCCTCCACGCGTTCGCTGAAGAGCGTCGCTCCCTTCCTCGCTGCACTCAGTGGGTCGCTCCCCTCTTCCTGCTCCACGGAGGTCTCGTCCTTCCCCCTCATGCTCCCGGAGAGCGTCGTTCCTCCGGCCTCGGCCGGAGAACCTCGTCTCTCCTCCTCCCTGGCCTCGCGGAGAACCTCGCTCCCCCCCGGTGAGCCTCGCGGAGAACCTCGCTCCCCCGTGAGCCTCGCGGAGAACCTCGCTCCCCCGTGAGCCTCGCGGAGACCCCTCGGTCCCCCGTGCGCCTCGTCAGGTACTTCGCTCCCCCCTTGAACCTCGCGGTGAGGCATGCTCCGCTCTCCTGTCCCGTGGGGGACGTCGACCCTCTTTCATGCTTTGCCAAGGACTTCCGCCCGCTTCCTTGTGCCATGGTGGAAGCTGCTCGGCCTCCTGGTTCTGCTGGGGACTTTTGGCCCGGAGGGCCGGGACCCCCGGAGGGGGGCCCTTTGATTTTGGGTGCTCCAGGTGTAGCGCCCCTTGGAGGGGGGATCTGTCACGTATCCGGAAACCCGGGACTTCAAGTCCCATCAGCCACTGCACTACACCACCTGACCACATGCACCTGACTCACGTTTTTGTTAATTAGCACCAATGTGTATATATAGTCTTTGTCTGCACTCTTTCGGGTTCTTTCGTTGTTATAGACTCACGTCACTTCTGTCTCCGTGTTTGTTTCTTGCCACAGTGTTATGCCCAGTTGTCCTAGTGTTTTTGTTTCGTTATTTCGTGTGTTTAAAATAAATGTTTAAAAAATCTGCAATTGCTTCGGCCTCCATTCGCCAAACGTGACAGTATTTATTAAGAAAAGATATTCAAAACCCAGTCCTCCATGTGAAAAAAAATATTGCCCCCTACCTAAGTTATTGATTAGTGTCTCAAAGCTTCATGGAGGAATTTTGTCCCGCTCCTCCTTGCAGAACTGCTTCAGCTCAGTGACAGTTGTAGGCCTCCAAGCATGAACTGCATGTTTCAGGTCCTGCCACAACATTTTAATAGGATTTAGGTCTGTACGTTTTTGACTAGACCATTCCAAGTGTTTAAGTGTATTAATTTATACCATTATGAGGTAGACCTGCTTGTGTGCTTTAGATTATTGTCTTGTTGCATGACCCAATTGTGCTAAAGCTTCAACTCATGGACAGATTACTTGGCATTCTTTTGAAGTTTTCTCTGATTCAGAGCAGAATTTATAGAGTACGGTTCAGATGACGCAGATCCAAAATTGGGCGCATCTTCTTTGCGGACCAAGAAATAACTGTAAAAAGCTGTAAAAAGCTGTATAAACCTCCCTCCCTTAGGGAACAGGGTACATGTTCTATGGCCCCTTTGTCTAAATGGGAACTTAATTCCTGCGCTAACATTGGGCCCTGCTCTGTGCTGACAACTGTGGTGAGCACACCTCTGAACCGGCGGAGTCGAGCTCTGAACTGGACCTGGTAACCCTTTTCTATGGTAGACAGAACCCATGGGGACTCATTTGGCAGTAGTTTCCATGCTTCCAAATGGTCTTTCAGTGATGTTAGCTTTTCCACTTTTCGTTGAAGGGAAAGCATCAGATTTCAGTCGCCCAGTGACAGCTCGCTGACAAGAGAAGACTGAAAATATGGGATGGCCTTGGCCAGGGCAAGCCCTACAGTAGCACTGGTGGCTGGTTGCCCTAGCAGTCTCATGTCCCCTGATATGTCCCTCCATGGCCCATCAGCACCATTCCTTGCCTGCTTTGCTTTTATGATCATTCATAGATCAGGCCTCTTAGCAGGCTGTGGCTGTGGCCGACCTGTCCCCTGGCTTTCTCCACTTATGGAGGCCCGTGCAAACTCGACGCCGCCGTTTGCTGTTTTGCTTTGCAAAACCTGTCGGTGAAGGACAGCGCCACCAAACAGGCCAGAAGGTTTAACAGGGGCGTTCAGCAAGGAGACCTTATCTTTGTCCCCCATCCCTGACAGGTTGAGCCATAGGTACCTCTCCGCCACAATCAGGCTACCCATTGAACGGGCGATATGGCGAGCTGTTTGTTTGGTCGCCCGAAGAGATACATCTGTGGTGCGTCGCAGCTCTGCCACTGCCTCTGGCCCAATTCCCTCACCAGTATCTAGCTCACTCAGCAGGTCTGCTTGGTAGGCCTGCAACACTGCCATTGTATGCAGGGACCCACAAGCATGACCCGCTGCCGCATAGGCTTTGCCCACCAACACTGAAGTGGCTTTATATGGCTTTGAAGGTAAAGTTGGCCTCCCTAAATTACCTGCCTTTGATGGAGAGAGGTGGCTTGCAAGCGCCTCCTCCACCTTTGGCATCACTACATAGCCGTGCTGCTCACTCCGCATGATGGCTGAGTAATCAGACGTTGCGGGGTTATAAACACGGCTAGTGTATGCTTTTCTCGAGAAGCGTGATATCTCATCATGCACTTCTGGAAAAAAGTGGAGTTTTCTGCAGTGTGAGGGAGCTTTATGTTTATTTTCACTGGAGAGGAAGTGCTCATCCAGACTGCTACGAGCTACTTCCTCTTCCCCGGGCCAGTCTATATTCAACTTCTGAACTGCCCTAGTGATCACCTCAAGCAGCTCTTGAAAGCTGAAATGCTTGAAAGCTGCTGTCGGTTTGCTGGCCCAGATCCGCAAGGCTCTGAAACCCAACTCCCTTCGGACGAGAAGAGAGCGAGCTGAGATCGTAGTTGCCTAATCATGAAATGTTCACAATGCTGACAGTTAGACCCCTCAAGGGCTGCTGTAGCATGTTCTATGCTCAAACACTTCACGCAGAAAACGTGTCCGTCTCCTCCCGTGATGAAACGGGAGCAAGGCGCAACACACTTTCTGAATTCTTTCTCGCTCATTCTTTCACTCTCTTTTCTTTTTCTAAAAAAGGGATAGAAAAGTTGAGATATATTGAGAAATATAGAGTAACAATGAAGCGTTTCTTTTTCTTTTGTTAAACAACAGACATAAACAACAGACGTTAAACAACATAAACAACAGACATGTAGTCTCGCTGAAGATAATAAGGCTGGCGGCGTGGTTCACAGGTGCCATATATATATCATGTGACGTGCTTAATTGCCACGTCAGCTGATCATGGCAGGCCTATAAGTAGAGGCATGATTTTACACAAGCTTCAGATATTGGTCACACGCGCAAGATGCTCCCATACTGTTATGCTAAATGCAACGTTGAAGTATCCTTTGAAAGGGAACTCTTCTTCAGGAGGTGAGCTTCTGAACAGCTGGGTGAAGGTCTGGTGATTGACATGTCCAGTCTAAAACCTTCCACTTTCCCCCTGATGAAGTCCTGTGTTGAGGTGGAAGTATGCTTTGGATCGTTGTCTTGCTGCATGATGAAGTTCCTCCTGATTCATTCTGTTCTGTCTTTCTCCACACGTTGGACTTTCGATCACTTTGGTAGAGATTCATCTTGGTTCAGGAAATTTTGTGGATCATAATTGTATTTCTTGGTGAATTACAGTCTGGTTTTCTGATTCTTACTGCTGATGAATGATTCACATCTTGAGGTACGGTCTCTATATTTCAGCTCTCGAAGTCTTCTTCAAACGGTAGATTGTGAGACCTTCACCCTGCCTTGTGGAGGTTGTTGGTGACGTCACTGACAGTTGTTTTGGGGTTTTTCTTCACAGCTCTCACAATGTTTCTGTCATCAGCTGCTATTTTCCTTGGTTCAGTGTCTGTTCCCCAGTACACCAGAGGTTTCTTTCTTTTTCAGTACATTCCAGATTGTTGTATTGGCTATACCCAATGCTTCTGCAATATCTTTTAGATTTTCTCTCTTTTCTCAGTGTCACATATCTGGAAACTCTGGATTCCATTTCCCATCAGGCACCACAACTGCACCTGATCCACGTTTCTGGTTAATGAGCACCCATGTGTATATATAGTCTTTGTCTGCACTCTCTCCTTGTCTTTCGTTGTCTGAGACTTCTGTCTTTCATGTCAGTGTGTTCTGTTTCTTGCCATAGTATCTTGCCAAGTTGTCTTAGTGTTCGTCTTGTAGTCTATTTGTTTACATTAAATGTTTAAAATCTGCAACTGCTTCTGCCTCAACCTCAAATTGTGACAGAACGAAAGACCTTTACTAAGAAGCAGCAGATTGCCCCGATGGACGCCTGGCGCAACACCTATGCGGAGTGGTATCTCAAGATAACGGAGCAGGGAAGAAGGTTGAGAGTACTGATGGCTCAGAGTAGCCACATACTCGGAATACCATTGCGGTATAGCCCATGCACCATACCACACCCGGCGTTCGTTGTGGAATATACCAAGTTACACGGGTTGGAGTATATGCTCAGAGATGAGACCGAATCCCGCCCTCCCTCCCCTCTTCTGGATGTCGCTCTGCCTTCCCGTTCAGCTGAAGTCGTCACGCAGCCGTCCCGTTCAGCCGAGGTCGTCGCTCTGCCTTCCGGCTCGGCTTTGGACGTCGCTCTGCCTTCCTGCTCGGCTGTGGACGTCGCTCTGCCTTCTTGCTCGGCTGTGGACGTCGCTCGGCCTTCCTGCTCGGCTGTGGACGTCGCTCGGCCTTCCTGCTCAGCTGAGGTCGTCGCTCGGCCTTCCTGTTCGGCTGCGGTCGTCTCTCTGCCATCCTGCCTCACTGAGGACGTCACTCTGCCTGCATGCTCCGCTGAAGATGTCGCTCCTTTCCTTTGCTGCGCTAAGTGTGTCGCTTCTCCTTCCTGCGCCATGGAGGACGCTGTTCCCCCCTCATGCTCCTCGGAGAGCGTCGTTCCTCCCTTGGGCCTCGCGGAGAACCTCGCTCCTCTCCCTGGCCTCGCAGAGAACCTCGCTCCCCCCTGGAGCCTTGCGGAGACCCTCGCTCCCCCCTGGAGCCTCGTGGGGGTCCTCGCGTTCCTCTTCTGCCCCAGGAAGGAGGTCGCCCCGCTTCCATGCCCCGCCAAGGACGTCCTTTTGCCTCCCTGTGCCGTTGTGGGAGCCGCTCAATCTACTGGCTTTGTTGAGGACTTTTTGCCCGGGGCCGCCGGTGGGGGCCCGTGTCAGTTTGGGCGCTCCGGGAGTAGCGCCCTTGGGGGAGGGTTCTGTCACATATCTGGAAACTCTGGACTCCAGTTCCCATCAGGCACCACAACTGCACCTGATCCACATTTCTGGTTAATGAGCACCCATGTGTATATATAGTCTTTGTCTGCACTCTCTCCTTGTCTTTCATTGTCTGAGACTTCTGTCTTTCATGTCAGTGTGTTCTGTTTCTTGCCATAGTATCTTGCCAAGTTGTCTTAGTGTTTGTCTTGTAGTCTATTTGTTTACATTAAATGTTTAAAATCTGCAAGTGCTTCTGCCTCAACCTCAAATTGTGACACTCAGCTTCAAAATGGCTTGTTTTTCTCCCGTAGAAAGTTCTCTGATCTTCATTCTGGTTTATCCTTTTTATCAACAAATGCACTCTTCACAGGTGAAACCCAGGTGTCAAACCAAGAGTCAAAACTGGGCACACCTGGGCAATAAGAACACCTTATCTAATCTTTGATCACTTGTATAATGAGTGAGTTCAAACAAATAATACTGTACCAATTTTCAGTGTTCTAATTTGTTAAACACGTCTAGATGTAAATATGAGGAGAGCTTTGATTCTGATCTATCGTCTCATATTCATCTTCTGATCACAAAACCAAACATCTTCACTGCAAAAAACAATCAAATTGGCCTTATGAATTAAATACATGTAGCCATGTAAATGCGTCCAATCCTGAATTCTCTCTCTCTTTCTCTCCTGTCTGTAGCATGTAACTGTAATCTACATGCACGGCGCTGCAGGTTCAACATGGAGCTGTATAAGTTATCAGGACAAAAGAGTGGAGGCGTGTGTATGAATTGCAGACACAACACAGCTGGACGACACTGTCACTACTGCAAAGAGGGCTACTACAGAGACATGAGCCGACCAATCACACACCGCAAAGCCTGCACAGGTAACCGTGTGTGTGTGTGTGTGTGTGTGTCATTGTTAAGGTGACATTGATGTTCAGTATTATCAGCATTCCTGAACAATTTCCACAAATTCACCACATTCTTAGGTTTCAAGCACAGTGTACCTGACTAATCACACACACAGACACACACACACACCTTTTTCACAAAGAATGTGATCTGTACAGCTAATACTATATCATCTGCAGTGAAGTATACTGTAGAAATGATGCACAATTGGCAAGGTGTGTACAGAAAGAAAATTATTTGTATAGTTTCTGTACAGATGTGTGTGTGTGTGATGTCAGAAGTGTACCTGTTTCTGTACAGGTGTGTATGTCGAAGTAAGGGATGAGCTAAAAGAATGTAAGCATATCAGCATATTTCAGATCTGATCTTTAAAATAAAACAAACTTCTCTGCATTACCTCGTGAACCAAGTGTGTGTTCTGGTACAAATGCTATGAGGCACATACAGGACCAGACAGGCACCACTAACACAAGCATTTGAGCTTCCTGCCTGATCCTGCTCATGAGAGAGTGCCAACTACACACACACACACAAACATTAAATACCTTTTAACAAGTGTGAAGAAAATGACAAATGAACGAGCAACTAATGCCAATCAATCTCTCCCTCTCTCGCTCATTCTCTGACTCTCTTATTCTCTCTCTCTGTCTCTCTCTGTCTCTCTTGCTCTCTCTCTGTCTCTCGCTCTCATTCTTTGACTCTCTTATTCTCTCTCTTTAGCGTGTGACTGCCACCCGGTGGGAGCTGCAGGTAAGACGTGTAATCAGACGTCTGGTCAGTGCCAGTGTAAAGACGGAGTGACTGGACTCACCTGTAATCGTTGCGCTAAAGGCTACCAGCAGAGCAGGTCACCTGTAGCCCCCTGCATCAGTGAGTCACTGTGTGCATATGGTAGTGTCTCTCTTCTTCACCATATATGACCCTAACCAGTGCTCTGTCTTTTCTCTCTGTTCTCCCCATTCCTCAGAGATTCCTGCTATTCATCCAACAGCAATGGTGAGCAGTACAGAGGGACCTGCAGGTTAGCACACACACACACACACACACACACACACAGACACACACACAAAATAAAGGAATACCAACAACTGCTCACCCTCTAGAGCAGCGGTCCCCAACCCCCGGTCCGCGGACCGGTACCGGTCCGTGGGTCATTTGGTACCGGTCCGCACAGAAAGAATAAATAACTTACATTATTTCCGTTTTATTTATTATCTGGATCTGAAAAATTACCGGATTCTCTCCGTTACATCCTTCTACGACTCACTCTTGACGCATGTCAAGACGCTTGTCTCGGTCACGTGATATGTTGAAACCTTACCATAGAGACCAGAGAGCGTTAGAGGATGTTACGAGGACGCTGCTAATAAAGTTGCGATTTCACATTGGATTCAAGTTTATTATTATATTTTAAAAATACCACAGTTTTTATGCCGGTCCTATCATTTTATTTTGTTGTATTTATCCGCCAAACCTTAAAGGCCAGTCCGTGAAAATATTGTCTGATATTAAACCGGTCCGTGGCGCAAAAAAGGATGGGGACCGCTGCTCTAGAGTATTACAACTAGTGTCAAGGGAAGAAAGGTGTGTGTGTATATGTGTGTGTGTGTGTGTGTGTGTCTTAACCTCATAGCGTGTACAAATTTCTCAAACCTTATATATGCACTTCACAATTTTCCACACATTTTTACACATTTTATACTCAAACATTACATTTAAATGTTACAGCTGGATTTTGTGACTTTTCTGACAGATTATAAATTCAAGAATAGTGGGGACCTGTGTGGTACCCAAGTTCTAGAGTCTTTAAGCTGAGTTCCTGAATGCTGTAGCAGACTTCTCGGATGTTGATTGACCTCCAGAATGTTGTAAATATGTTTCTAGAAGCCTGTTATATAGCGAAGTTCCAGAATTTCATAGATGAGTTGTAGAAATCTGTGATCTGATGTTCTAACGGAATTTTTTTGTACTAGTTCTAACTGAGTTTTAGAATACTGTGGATGGGTTCTACTGTATAATAATGTGGCTTCCTTGGATAGCTTTAGGACTACAATAGTTTTGCATTCAAGTCTCAATCAATCAATAGTTAATAACTTCAACAAAACAGTCTTCATGTAGAAACTGTAATGAATTTCCTGGTTACACAACTGCACTATTTGAGCATGTAGTATTAGCAAATTTATAGAAGGGGTGTATTTATTTATAATCTGTTGTCACCCAGATGAGGATGGGTTCTTTTTTGAGTCTGGTTCCTCTCAAGGTTTCTTCCTCATATCGTCCAGGGAATTTTTCCTCATCACCATCACCCCTGGCTGCTCATTAGGGATAAATTCATACATTTCTAGAGTTCTAGAATATCATATGAGTTTTTAAAAAAAAATCCGTGATCTAATGTTCTAGTTGAATTTTAGTAACAGCTATAGCTGAGTTTTAGAATATATTAATGGAAATCTTGAATGCAAAAAAAAATCTTAATATCATAGATGAGTTCTCGAACTCTGTTATATAATCATGTAGCTGAGTTCTACTCGTTATAGATGAGTAATAAAATGTTTTAGGTGAGTTCTACAAGAAAAAGTTGTACAAGCTGTAGCCAAGTTCTAGAATGTTATAAATGAGTTCTCACTAACGTTTAGTATTAGTTATAGCCGAGTTCTAGAATGTTGTAGTCGAGTTGTATATTTTCATAACTGAGTTGTTTTGGAACGTTCTACCTGAGGGTCTGCGGTGCCTTTTCTGTGTTCTACAGTTTGGTTACCGAGTTCTAGAATGCAATTAATAAATGTTCAACTAAATTACATTATCTGCAGAGAAACATGGGACTGTTTGTGACATACTGTGGTTCTGCTGATGTTGATGTGTGTGGGTTCTGTAAAATGTGTGTGTGTGTGTGTGTCTGTTCCATTTCTCCAGACTGCGAGTCCTACTGCAAACCAGCCAAAGGCAACCTGAAGATCAACACAAAGAAATACTGCAGGAAAGACTATGGTAAAAAAAAAAAAAACCCAACACAACACTGAAAACTAAACACTATTAACGCTCTTACCCCTTAGTACCCACAGTATTATGTCTCACAACCCTATATTCCCCCTAGAAACAGCACGCCAACCCTGAGTTCCAAAATTGGCCCCAAAATCAACATTTTAATTTGAAAATTTTAAGGCCTTGAAACAACTTATAATAATTTATTTGTGTAATATTACTTTGAAAATTAAGCAGTTCAGTGTTTTGACTCCATTTTGAGCACAATTCTTAACTAGAGAAATTACGAAAAATGCTCTCTAAAATCCTTATACTCATTTAGAAGTACCATATGGGCATCAGCATGGTCAATGCCTTTGAATAAATGCATTTTAGCACCAAAAGTCAGGAGTTTTTAAACCACTGCCTTAAAACACAAACACTCAGCTTTAAACCAGAAAAAAAATCAGGGATCGAAAATGCAGACTTTTAAATCTTTCCTATCAAATGTAATACAATGTAAAACAAAATAAAACAAAACAAAAAGACTAATAGAAAGATATATGAACGTGAAGATGATCTTATTACTGCTTCTCCATTGAGCTAATATCCGTGGGGAAAAACCTGTATAAGCTCCGAATCACTTGTAACTGAGACACAGCCCTGTTTTAGACAACCTTGGCCCCTGAATAGCTTCTGCATAGCACTTTACGTCTGCAGCTACATCTGAGCCATCTAAATACTGATGTGTAATTTTAATATTAAAAAGTATGATAAAGACTGACACTCTGTTCTCTGTGTGTGTGTGTGTGTGTGTGTGTGTGTGTTTGAGCAGCCGTCCTGGTGAGTGTGTTGGACATGGAGACTGTGGGTGACTGGGCAAAGTTCTCCATCAGCTTGGTGTCAGTGTATAAGAGCCGAGAGCCACTGAAGAGGGGCGAAAACATGCTGTGGGTGCACATGAAGGATTTGGCGTGTAAATGTCCACGCATTCAAATGGGGAAACGCTTCCTCATCCTGGGCTCGGGCGGGGTCGGTGCCAGTCCAGAGAGGGTGGGACTTACCGCAGATAAAAACAGCCTGGTCATACAGTGGAGGGACATCTGGACTCGACGCCTGCGTAAGTTCCAGCGCAGGGAGAAAAAGGGAAAATGCAGTGCTGCGGAGCCCAACCTTGAAGTCTGACCTTTGCCCTTGTGTGTGTGTAGACTGTTGGTCAGCCTTTTGAAGGGGCCATTAAAATGAACAAGACTGATGCAGGAACTTTGATTATTTCACACACACACACACATACACACACACACATACACACACACACACACACACACACACACAGGTGCTCTCGGTTTTCAAGCCTCAAACATGCATCATTATCAACATCATCATTCTTATGGGACTGAAGAACTTTCAAAAGCTTTTCATATCTGTGTGTGTGTGTGTGTGTGTGTGTGGTGTGTGTTTGTGTTTGTGTGTGTGTTATATATAGCAGTGTGCTAGAATGAGCTTCATTAACAGTAGATCCTTCGTTCTATTAACCACCTTTACACACTGACCTGCTGTGGTCAACGATCTGCTGTATTCTCAGGAACATTCTAGAACATCTTTAGCTGAACTCTAGGACACTTTTTTAGAAATAAGCTGATTTCCCCAACATTTTTGAATGTCGGCTGAGTTCTGCAACATCTTCACAATGTGAGATCTGTTTTAGAGTGTCTTTAGAATGCCAACTGTGCTATACCACCAGCTGAATTCTAAGACACTCATACCTAGACATAATTTACCTGCTAGAGTTCTAGAACACGTCTCCAAGGTTGGTTAAATTGTTGAAAACATTCAAACATCTGCTGAGAATTGTAGAGCATACTTAGAATGCCAACTGTGTTCTACCGCACCAGCCGATTTCTAGGACACTTTCCAAAATGTCAGCTGATACTAGCTACAAGATATTTGCTGTGTCATCTGGTTTCTATAACAGTTTCTAAACAGCCAACTGAGTCCTAAAACACCTTCAGAGTCTGAGGTGTTCCTAAAACACATTCTGAGATGGAAGAGGTGTTCCTAAAACATTTCAGAACACGGGTTATTTAGAAAGTCAAGTTTTGAATATTAAAATATTGCAACATTCAACTCAGTACTAGAATTTTAGCTGAGTTTTAGAACAAGTTTTTGAACACCTTTAGAGCATCACATGGGGTCCAGAGTACATTTTAAAGGTCACTGAGGTTCTACAAGACTTTTGAAAAGTCAGTAGAGGTCTACAACACTTTTCAGATGAGATCTCTTATGAAGTCCTCAGGGTTCTAGAGCACTTGATTGTGATCTAGATTCTACAATGGTTTGGGAATGTGAATTGAGTTGCCATCTAAATTCTACATCAATTGTTATGTTGTCAGCTGAGTTCTAGAATGCTTTTCAAACGTCATCTGTTCTAGAACCCTTTTCGAAATAACCTCATTTCTAAAACACAAATATCAGCTAGCTTGTTGAAAACCCTCAAATGTCTACCTGTAGAAGCTTTAGAACAGTTTTTAGATGTCAGCTGAATTCTAGCACACTTTCAGATATTCAGTGTATTTCTAGAACTGCAGTTGGTTCTAGATTTCCTTCCTTCTTCACACACAGAAGGAACACACACATAACTTATGTGAAATCTATTAAATGTTTCTGGAAGGACCCTGAGCTACATTACTATTGGACTGTTCTGTATGTCTGTTTCCTGATTGGCCAGCGAGTTCCTCTTGCCTGGCAACACACACCTGCACTGGCGCTGTAAATATGGACAACTGTATCTTTGTTGTGTCTGTTGTTATAAAGTGACTGACTGTACAGAGAGAAAGTGTCACTCTCCTCACTGTGTGTTTGTGTGTGTGTGTGTGTGTGTGTGTGTGTGTGTGGTGACACACTTTCTTCCATCTCACTATTTTCACTGCCATGACCACTGACTGTTTAATCCCACACCACAATAAATTATTAGTTAAATATCTGTGCGTTTTTTTTTCTTTTGCTGTGTGTGTGTGTGAGAGAGAGAAAGAGTGTTTGTGTGTTTATGCGTGTGTGTGTGTGTGGGGGGAGGTGTTGTGTGTTTGTTTTTGTGTGTGTTCATGCAATACCTTTAAGCACAAATGCCTCTTGGAGCAAATCAACTGGGATTCAACTCAGGATTATTGAGGGAGAGAGAGAGAGAGAGAGAGAGAGAGAGAGAGAGAGAGAGAGAGAGAGAGAGAGAGAGAGAGAGAGAGAGAGAGAGAGAGAGAGAGAGAGAGAGGTGGTATTTAGAGAGGACTGGAAGCAATTTGGTGCTTGAATTTAATACAAATTCCACACCACACCTTTGGCCCCTACACACACACACACACACACACACACACACTCAATTCTGTGCCACTGGATATTAGTTAGCATAGCACACCAGTAACACTGATTTCAGACTCAAAACCACAATTCTGGTCCCATCACAGGACAGAGAACATTTTTGTCCTGTCTTTTAACGTTAGTGACAAATTGTTTTTTGTTTGTGTAGTTTGTTGCAGGGACAGTTCTTCAGATGTCAGCACTGCCCTGATTCTGTGACAGGAAGTGGTTAATGATGGAGTTTGTAACCATTTTGAAGCTGTTTAGTTTGGGACTATGAGTCTTGAGTTCTGGTTATAAGCGAACAGCATTAATGCATCAGAAGTGTGTGAGTTTATCATATACTGTACATGTGTAATACTTATTTAATATATATTACACCTCACCACTGTTCTGGATTGTGATTGGTCAGAAGGTGTTGATTAATTCTCTATAACAGAAGGTATGACAATAGTGTAGGTTTATATTAATGCTCATGTTATTAGTGTTTCTATAAATGGATTAAAAAAAAAATACATAATCACGGATACTGCTACAGACAAAGTGGAGGCGGGTTGAACCGGCAGGTAATGTGTGATGATTCTCACCTGTGTCTTATTACTACCAGTCTACTTGTGTGTTACACACACACACACACACACACACACACACACACACACATGGAGCATGAACTTGAACTTTGAACTTGACTGGGGTGAAAGCTGCACGCTAGAGATGGCATCTTTCCTGTTGGTTTGTTTGTGTTGAGTTTTTGAAAGAGTGCTGAAAAGCAGTGGTGCCGAAACCCAGGAAGAGGTACCAGATGCTGTCATGGAAATTTCCCCGCTTCATGAGGGCAGTAGCCTCTACCAGACACAACATCAGGCCCTTCTCAACCTGCACCAACAACAGCAGCAATTCGAGGGCAATTCACTCAGGAGCAGGCAGAGAACCGAAGTGTGGTGTCTCAGTGGTGCTGTGACAATAACTTCTGTCTCAATGTCAGCTAAGGTGATCATAATGGATTGTGGAAAGATGCAGGAGGGAGAGCATGCTTCTTTATACATTGATTGTGCTGTTTGGGATAGAATCACCAACTTCAAGTTCCTGAGTGTGCACATCACCAATGACCTTTCTTGGGTTCTGTACTTCATCAGAAGGACCACCTGAAGTAATGACTTACTTCCTAAGGAGGCTCAAGAAACTTGTTCTGCCCCGAAACATCCTCACAAACTTCTACCACTGCACTACCGAGAGCATCCTGAGTGACCCTGCAAAGAGTGTATCACAGGTGGCAAACTGAGAGACATAGAGGACATCTACCCGATACTCCACTGCCTGAGAAAGGCTCACAATATTATGGCAAATTGCAGTCATCCACCACACAACTTGTTCATCAAAATACCGACTGGTAGGTAATTTTTAACCTTACATTCATGGACGAACAAGCTGAGGAACAGTTTTTATTTGCAGGCCATCAGAGTAATAAATAACTATCACTTTAAGCATGTTAAATGTCACATTAATCATGTTATTTTATTATTCATTTACTGTGTCACTTTATACTTTATACTCTACTGCTCTTCTGACTACATGCTCAGTTATTCTCTGCTACTCATTAAATAAATACTGCAGCCAATAGCATAGCAATATTGTGTTCTATTTATATTCATAAAAAATATTGTATAGCCCTCTTCTAATGGATAATACCGTATTTTCCGGACTATAAAGTGCACCGGATTATAAAGCACAATAACAATGAATGGGTCTACTTTCATACATAAGCGCATCGGATTGTAAAGCGCATTCAGTGAAACAAAACAGTCAGATAAGTCAAACTTTATTCAACTCATTCCCAATAACTCTCAACATTGTTCAGTTGTAACATAAAATACAAAACAATACTCACTTTTTCAGTTCATTGCTCTTCCACAAATCCATCAAATTCTTCATCCTCAGTGTTTGAGGTAAACAGTTGGGCGATTTCAGCATCAAGCATGCCCGGATCTCTCTCGTCATTATCCGAGTCAGTCTCATTTCTGTTACTTAGCTGTTTTAGTGATGATTCCGCCCTTCGTGAAAGCTTGGACGATACTTGAGACGGATACCTTAGCCCAGGCATCCACGATCCATTGGCAGATAGTGGCGTAACTCGCCCAGCGTTGCTTTCCTGTCTTGGTGAATGTGTGTTCGCCTTCTGTCATCCAATGCTTCCACGCAGCTCGCAATTTAACTTTGAACGACCTGTTGACACCGATATCTAACGGTTGGAGTTCTTTGGTTAATCCACCCGGAATGATGGCAAGCTCCGAATTAGTTTGTTCCCTCGGAAACTCTGTTTGGTCTTCTTTACTTGGTGCATGTCATCTTCTAGCTTCCTCCATTTCTGCACCATTGATTCATTAATGTTGAATTCTCTCGCAGCTTCTCTATTCCCATGTTCTACTGCATGCCTGATAGCCTTGAGTTTGAAATCCGCTTCGTAAGCATGTCTCTTAACAGGTGCCATTTGGGGTCCTAATAAACACACCGTAATATTATGTTGAAGTACAGTACTTATTACTCCACGAGGCCCCTGACAGTCGTAATGTTCCAACAATCCATCAAGCGGTGCGACTTCGTAGCTTACCAAAGTCATTCTAAAACATTTTGACAGATTTTTGAGCACCGTGTACCACATAAAATCGGTTTGATGAGTAAAATCAGTCAGTAAGCACAACCAGAATTAATACATCCGGTGCACCAGATTATAAGGTGAACTGTCGATTTTTTTAAAATAAAATTAAAGGATTTTAAGTGCACCTTATGGTCTGAAAAATACGGTACTAATATTAACATGTTAATATGTTAACTGTGAATTTCCCTCTGTGACTAATAAAGTCATCTCTCTCTCTCTCTATAAGGGTAATGACCATGATGTTTCAGGTGCTATAAATGAAGGAAATGTAACATATACCTTGTAAATAAAAGCTGAAGTATATGTATATTGGGGCATTTTTGTGAATGTGTATTTAATCGTGTTGTGTGTGTGTGTGTGTGTGTGTGTGTGTGTGTGTGTGTGTTTCACCTTGAGGCTTTAGGTGTGTGAGCTTTAGCAACCTTCTATCATTTTGGTGGAACCAGATGGTAAATAATGAAGAGCATGTGTGTGTTTGAGAGGGGTGGAGACACACACACACACACACACACACTCTCACACACACACACACACACACACACACACACACACACACACACACACACACACACACACACACACACACACAGAGAACTTAGGAGAGTACACACACTATGCTTGCACGTTTCTGTGAGTGCACAATTGTTGTTTTCTTTCAACCTCATTAAAGATGAATAAGTGTCCAAAGTGTTCCAGTTTATTTAACTTTCACTTTTCATTTTCAAGCAGAGTGACAACACAACAGTAACAAACACTTTATCTCTACACTCCATACATGCAGCATTACAGCCATATAAAAGTGTCTCAGGATTTTATGTCATGCACCGGCCATCCCTGTCCAAAAAATACAATGTATATTATAGAGATATTAAACACACACACACACACACACACACACACACACACACACACACACACACTGGCCACCTGGCTCCATGACCATGGAATTTAGGGATACATTCTGCAGGTGTGCAGAGCTAGAACAGATCCTCACTGATCACTCAATTACATCTTACTGATGGACACACACACACACACACACACACACACACACACACATGCACACAATGCAAACCATTTCAAAGAGAATGTTTGTGAATACTTTGAGTAGTGTATATGTAGTAAAGTGAAAAAAGCTTATTAAAACCTGTCTTATGAAAAGTTGAAAAAGTAGTGTAGCCTACGACTGATTATTTTTTATAAGGGACCATAATTATTACTCTGTGTACTTAAGCTTATTCTGGACAGAAGAGTTTATGCTTCAGATAGATAATGAGTGTGACGTGTGTTGATTAAAATGTGCAAAACTGTAATCATGTTCAAATTGCTGTGGAACAAACCACTTGGGGGCGTGCTGTTATAGGAAAATAATCAACTTCAAATTCTAGACATGGAAATTAATTTCTGTTACTGTTAACTTTGATATCAGGAAACTTTTCTCTAAATGTCCTCACATGTTGCGCAATCTGACACTTCAACAATTTTGTGCAATTGGGATTTTGCCAGTTGTAGAGGTTGTCTACAAAGACAATTTGTAAACATTTAAAACACAATCACACCGCACCAGATTTCTTTTATACATGTATGATGCAATTAGGGGTTGTTTGAACATTTTGGGCACATTCTCACGATGTCACCATGACAGTAATATAAGATGGAACTTAACGCTGCCCATCACGGAGATATGTTTTCTGACATGGACTGAGAGATAGCTAACAGTAAAAACAGAACGCTATCAGTGATGGATGATTAGGATGAGGAATGTGTGAAAGAGATCATTAAATCCTCAGCTTATCGTTCTATAATGCGAGGTCACACACTGTCTGAATTGTCTTCCTTTAAACCAATCAGAAACTCATAATTACCATAATTCCCAGATGATGTCACATTATAAATATTCCATTCAGCATGTCTAATGAGGACCTGGATGTTAGCCTGCAGTGCTACACACTGTGCATGATCTGGATCTCAAATCAAATGCTAAACTGAAATGATAGAGATCTTATTAGAGACAAGAGAACAGAAAAGAACACAATGTTTATAAAGGATGAGAATAGGGTGAAGAACAGAGACATTTTAATGCCTAACCGTATATGTGCCAAAAAAAATATGTACATTAAAAATGTTACACAAGAAACAGTGTGTGTGTGTGTGTGTGTGTGTGTGTGTGTGTGTGTGTGTGTGTGTGTGTGTGTGTGTGTGTGTGTGTGTGTGTGTGTGTGTGTGTGTGTGTGTGTGTGTGTTGCTGTGTGTGTGTGTGTGTTATACAGCTACAGGACACATAAGATGTAAGATCAGTACTACAGAGAGATAACAGCAGAGATAATTTTGTACTGATTAAATCAGACGAGAATTGAATATAAATTCAGAAAGAATAGCAGAATAAGATGAAACTACAATTATATATATATATATATATTTTGCATCAAACAGTAAATGTGAACTAATCTCAGGTAGAAACTAAAGTTGTGAGTGGGGAAGAAATGTCGTACCACACACGCAGGCTGAGAAATTGTGCGAGACGATTGTTTGGATTTGTCACTATTTTACAATGCCATTCTTAATTAACTGACTGACCACATGAGCAACAAAGCAGTCTAAATTTACATGTCTAAATTTAATTTTTATCTGTAAAAAAGAAAAACACAGAAATGTATTTACACAAATATTTAGAAAGTGTACTACCTTCAAACTTCATTTCACTAGTTAAAGTGGATCGTGTACCAGTTTTAATAACTCATCATTTTCTTGGTTGAATGTTAACTTCTTGAATAAAATTTTAAGTGAAAGAAGGTAAGGTTTCTGTGTAGATATCATATCTGAGACAGATGTAGTGCACTAGATAGAGATACAATGGTGAAATAAACACTCTCAGTAGTGTACACTCTGTGGTGCCCTCACACTGTTGGAGCTGTTACAGTGAACTGTAATGCGCAGTGTATAGCATGTGTGTGTGTGTGTGTGTATGTATGAGCAGAGGGAGTTGAAAGAATTTCCTGTGTGCAGGTCTTTGCTTCAGGTCCCTGGGTTTGGAACATGGCCATGTTGTGAATTCAGGGGTCAATGCAGAGTTTATAATCTCACACTCCTCCTCTCTGTCTCCGGGATTAGGTTACGCACTTTAAAGCAAATGCCTCATCCTTTATTTCAACACAACTCAATCAAGCTGAGTCCTAAGGACGGGATTAACTAAACACACACACACACACCCACACACACACTCACATACCTTCACACATACACCTAAACACACACACACAAACACCACACACACACACACACACACACAGTCAAATAAATTTACAGGTTCAGTCACTTAGCAGCTACTAAACTGTGCTTCTGAACACGTTAAAAATATTTAAAGACTACATTATCATCATCATCATCTGTCCACTGTGGGCGTCTCCCAAACCACACACATACCTTATTCACTGTATATGCCACATCATCATCATCTGTCCACTGTGGGCGTGTCCCAAACAACACACACCTTATTCACTGCATACGTCACATCATCATCATCATCATCATCAGTCCACTGTGGGTGTGTCCCAAACCACACACACCTTATTTACTGTAAAAACCACATCATCATCATAATCATCATCAGTCCACTGTGGACGTGTCTCAAACCACACACACCTTATTCACTGTATATGCCACATCATCATCATCATCAGTCCACTGTGGGCATGTCCCAAAGCACACACAACTTATTCACTGTATACCCCACATCATTACCATCAGTCCACTGTGGGTGTGTCCCAAATCACACACACCTTATTCACTGTAAACACCACATCATCATCATCATCATCATCATCATAATCATCAGTCCACTGTGGGCATGTCCCAAACCACACACACCTTATTCACTGCATATGCCACATCATCATCATCATCACTATCATCATCAGTCCAATGTGGGTGTGTCCCAAATCACACACACCTTATTCACTGTAAACACCACATCATCAGCATCATCATCATCATCATCATCATCCAGTCCACTGTGGGCATGTCCCAAAGCACACACAACTTATTCACTGTATACCCCACATCATTATCATCAGTCCACTGTGGGTATGTCGCAAATCACACCTTATTCACTATTTATGCCACATCATCATCATCATAATAATCATCAGTCCACAGTGGGCATGTCCCAAACCACACCCACCTTATTCAATTCAATTCAATTACATTTTATTTGTATAGCACTTTTTACAAAAAAAAAACACCTGTGGCGCAGGTGGTAGAGCGGGTTGTCCACTAATCGTAGGGTCGGCGGTTCGACACCGGTCTGGGTGACTCCACATGCCGAAGTGTCCTTGAACAAGACACTGAACCCCAAGTTGCTCCCGATGGCAAGTTAGCACATTGCATGGCAGCTCTGTTACCATTGGTGTGTGAGTGTGTGTGTGAATGGGTGAATGAGACACAGTGTAATGAGACACTATATAAGTGCACATTTACCATTTACCATTTACACCAGACATTGTCTCAAAGCAGTTTTACAGAAATATAAACACGGTATACAGATATTAATGGTGTGAATTTATCCCAACTTAGCAAGCCACTGAGTGGCGACGGTGGCAAGGAAAAACGCCCTAAGATGTTTAAAGGAAGAAACCTTGAGAGGAACCGGACTCAGAAGGGAACCCATCCACATCTGGGTAACAACAGACAATTCATTTATTCACAGTATACGACACATCATCATCATCATCATTGTGGGCATGTCCCAAACCACACGCACCTTATTCACTGTATACACTACATGATCATCTTCATCATCATCAGTCCACTGTGGGTGTGTCCCAAACCCCACACAAGTTATTCACTGTATACGCCACATTATACTAATAATAATAATAATAATAATAATAATAATAATAATAATAAACTTTATTTTATAAAGCACCTTTAAAAGCAGCTTCTCATGCCAAGAGTCTGGGCTTCCATGAGTTCAGGAGGAAGAGAGTTCCAAAGTGAAGGTGCATAGACAGAAAAAAGCCCTGTCACCCATAGATTTTAAGTGTGTTTGTGGAACAGTTAACAGATTACACTGTGAAGAGCACAGTCTGCGATTTGGGGTGTAAGGGATTAATAAGCCAGATAAGTAATGCGGAGCCAATCCATGTAATGCCTTGTATATCAACATCATGATCTTAAAATCGACACAGAACCTGAATGGGAACTAGAGCAAGGACTTCAAAACAGGAGTTATATGTTCACATTTCCTGGTCAGGATCCGGGCTGCAGAGTTTGAACATATTGCAATTTGTTAATTGTGGCTAAAATGGCGTTACATTAATCCAGCCGAGTGACAACAAATGAATTAATCAGCTTTTCAGCGAGGGATAAACTTAGCATTAGGCATAGTCTGGCTATATTTCTGAGGTGAAAAAAGGATGCCTTCACAGTGCTCTGAACAAAAAAAATCAAGGGTAAGCCAGGTATAAAAAAAAATTACACCAAGGTTCCTCGTCTTGGGCGCATGGTGGCATAGTGGTTAGCACATTTGCCTCACATTCACCTCACACCTCCGGGGTCTGGGGTTCGATTCCTTCCAGGGCCATGTGTGTGCGGAGTTTGCATGTTCTTCCCATGCTGCGGGGGTTTCCTCCGGGTACTCCGGTTTCCTCCCCCAGTCCAAAGACATGCATGGTAGATTGATTGGTGTGTCTAAATTGTCCATAGTGTATATGAGTGTATGTGATTGTGCCCTGCGATGGACTGTCCAGGGTGTACCCCGCCTTGTGCCTGATGCTTCCTGGGATAGGCTCCAGGTTCCTCGCGGCCCTGAAGAAGGAACAAGCGTTTGAAGATGGATGGATGGATGGTTCCTCATCTTACTTTGGGTCTCTAGAACAGAACTACCAACAAACAGAGATAGTGGACCAGCTTTGCGAATTTGGTGACGGGAACCTATAAGTATAACTTCAGTTTTCTCGCTGTTCAGGCACAGAAAGTTATTGTTCATCCATGTTTTTATCTCAGAAATACAATCAGAAAGATAACAAGCATCAATGTTTTCACCAGATTTTGAGTGAATATAGATTTGGGTATTGTTGCCATAAAAGTGATAATAGAGGCCAAGCGATCACAGCAGATACCCAAGTGGAGATAGATAAATATTGAAGAGTAGAGGGCCAAGAACTGAACCCTGAGGAACCCCAGTGAGCACCGAGCAAGTGTCAGACCTGTAGCCACACATAGAAATAAACTGGGAAACCCGGAAACACCAAAAACACTTTGAAGGCAGGTAAGTAAAAGACCATGATCCACAGTATTGAAGGCGACTCTAAGATCAAGAAGAATAAGAATGGAAATAGCTCCAGAATCAGAGGGCATCAACAAGACATTGGTAACTTTGACCAATGCCATTTCAGTGCTGTTATATTTACAAAAACCTGACTGAGGGGGTTCTAAGAGGTTATTGGTTGTAAGATGATAACAGAGTTGAGAGGCAACAACACGCTCAAGTATTTTTGCCAAAAATGGAAGATTTGAGATGGGATGAAAATTTTTGAAATCATCCACAGAAACATATTCTTTCTTTGGTACAGGTGTAACAGCAGCAGTCTTTAGTACTGTCTCCAGTGATTCATTTATAATGCTGAGGATAGTATGGCACCACACAGAGAAGCACGATTTAAATGTGGGATTAGATCTCCCAAGGTTATCTGGCAGAGGCGGAGGCATTATTGTGGTTTACAACCTGAAGTTCAACACAAGCTCTGTGTCTGTTCCCCAGTTTTCATCATTTGAATGCCTGCTCTTGAGTATTTCTGCTCCTTTTTTTGTGAAAATTGTGGGAATTGGATCTAGCAAGCAAGTGGTTGAATTCATGCTGGAACCTCCCTTGTCTGAGCCTCAGAATCAAGCAGTGAGAAATAAGTGAAAGAAATGCCAGTGAACCCAGATGAACGGAGTGAATTGGCACAGTTAGGGTTAACAGAAATTTCTTTGCAAGCATTGACAATCTTAGAATTAAAAAACTGAAGAAAAAGAATCACAGAGCTGCTGAGAAACAGGCAAGGTGGTAACAACATTAACTTGAAGCAATCTGTTTATGTTTTGGAACAAGTGTCTGGGATTATTTTGATTAACGTGATTTACAATAGCCTGAGAGAAGTAAGAGGATCTTTCAGTCACCATTAGTGCATGATAATCACCCAGAAGATCCTTCCACGTTCGAAAGTAGACATTCAGTCCAGTAAGGCGCCATTTGCGCTTCATTTTCCGACAAGCAGGCTTTCTAGAACGCAGATTGTGGTTATACCAGGGAGCAGAGCGGGCGAATGTGACCTGGAGCAAAAGTGTCAAGATTAGCAGCAAGAGTGGAATTTAGCTGCAGAATTTTCTCCTCCAGTGATGAGGGACACTGTTACTGTTACTGAGGGATACTGAGGTACAGTTTGAGGTTAAAAAAAGACAGCTGAATGATCAGACAGTCCAATGTCAATAGATACAAATGAGCCATTTGCAATCATGAGATCCAGCGTTTGACCCTTGTTATGAGTCGGAACAGTTACAAACTGTGTGAAGCTAAAACAATCAATTAACGACAGAAATTCCTTAGCTGCCACAGACTCATTCCGGTCCACATGAATGTTAAAATGTCCCACAATTAGAATTCTGTCAAACTTCATACTCAACACTGACAGGAAGTCCACAAACTCTGACATAAAAGCTGCCTGTACCTTAGCCTTAGGTGGTTTATAGACTGTAGCGATGAAGGTAGATATAGGAGCGGAAATACTCAAGACCAGGCATTCAAATGATGAAAACTGGGGAACAGACACGGAGCTTGTGTTGAACTTCAGTTTGTAAACCACAATAATGCCTCCGCCTCTGCCAGATAACCTTGGGAGATCTAATACTCTATAGCCCGCTGGAGTGATCTGGTTAAACAGGAGCCTATCATTTCCTTTATGCAAGGTTTAGTCAATTAAATACGAAGAAAGTGCTAGTTATTCTAAACAACAACATTTTAACTACAACAAATTTACTGTCTTCCTAAAAGGTCATATGACATCATAAGCATCATAAAAAATAATAATCAAGTATTTTATAAAACATCTGTTCCCCAGCAGACAGCAAATGTGTGCTGTGAAGTATTTATTGTTGTTTGTGTTCTCTTTGAAGCTGTGGTGGTTGTTATGTGCTTTTGCTAAATGAGGTTCATTTGGCTCATAATGAAAGCAGCAACAGTAAAATCTGCACTGTGTGAGGACAGGGTACAACACACACATGCTAACAAACTAACATGTGCTAACACACTATAAAAATGCCTAATAGTGGATTGTAATGATCATACACTACCTTCTCTCTTAAAGTTGTACTGGAAATAACAATGCAAATACAACATGTATATGATATGTATATTGTGAGTTTGATATCCACTTCCAGAACATTATTTAAACTATGTTTTATGTGTCTACACTTCATGTGTATGACTTACACTTTGTACCTCTGATGGACTCTTCCAGAATGATTTACAGTTTGTGTGTCTGATCTACATTTCTAGAACATGGTTTATAATTTAATCTAGAGTGTGAGCATCTACTCCACACTTCTAGTCCACAATTTACACTCTGGGCTTCATCTTCTCTCCAGAACATTAGGCACACTTTTTGTGTTTGATCTCCACATACAGAACATGATGTACACTTTGCAGGTCTAATCTACACTTACAGAACATAATTTAGACTTTAGTTACACTTCATGATTATGATTTACACTTTGCAAGCCACACAAAAAGTTAGTTATAAATTCAACTTCAACTTAAATTCTTTATACTAGTATAACATACATAGGCACAAAAAAGTATACGAGTTGATTCCTCTAATTATTATTATTTACAGACCACAGGGCCATATTCTGAATTCCTTGGTGAATTTGCAGATTTTATCTCAAACCTGGTTGTTTTTCTAGAAAAAAGGTTTAATTGTTGATGACTTAAATTTTTATTTTGACCTGATACTAACATACAGATTAAATATAGTAAATATAGCAACATTTCCGCAGTTTAAAGTTGTCTCAGATCATTATCTCAACTCTTTAAATTGCGTATTGATCATAATATTTCTACTGTGACTCACTACCACTTAATATGTACATTCACGTCAGCTACCGCTCTGAGTTTTATCAATAACCTCCCAGAGATGTCAGCTATGATTGGATCTCAAAGAACTTGATCAGATGACTGAATGCTTAGAGTCAATGCTCTGCTACATGCTAGAAAAGGTAGCTCCACTTAAAAAGAAAAGAATTACAGAGAAGAAGCTAGCACCCTGTCATAACCATCACACACAAACACCTTAAAACAGACCACTCGACAATTAGAATGTAGATCTCGTCAAACCAAATTGGTAATATTTCAAACAGCTTGGAAGGAGAACCTTCTGAATGATAGACAAGTAATTCAGACTATTTATTTAAAACCAGACCGTATTATAACTACCTATGTAGATGATAATATAACAGATCAATGATTAGAATGTTTTACTCCCCTTCAAAATCATCAACTTGTATACTAGATCCCTTACCTACATGTTTCTTCAAACAGATTATTCCAGAAGTAATCACACACTTCTAAATATAATGAATTCTTCCCTTAGCACTGGTTATGTACCTAAATCATTCAAACTATCAGTTATTAAACCCCTGAATAAAAACCTGACATCGACTGCATATAAAGTAAATGAGAACAGGAACAAACATTTTTCACCAATTTTCCACATTAAATGTAACCATAAATGGATGAAAATATGATGTAACTTTTCAATTAAAAATATATATATTTATTGACAAATAGCTGTGGTAAAGGAACAGAAAACTTGGGGATGTGATATTAAAGGAAAATCAACTTCAGGGTGGTAACAGTAACTCTGCTTCATCACACCTATTTTCACTCAGTATTTTCCTTTCTCTCTCTCTCTCTCTCTCTCTCTCTCTCTCTCTCTCTCTCTCGCTGTCTCGCTGTCTCGCTCTCTCACTCACACACACACACACACACACACACACACACACTATATGACTTAAATATGAAGTTGCATAAACATATACAATTTAGTTATAACTGTAGTGCAAATATTTTGTGCAGTATGCAACGACATTCTCCGATCATTCCATCAGAATCCTGTGAAAGTTTCATTAGGTTTGCGAGTCCAGGTGTTAATTACAAACAGATGTTAATTACAATACAATTGTGCTAAAACTTACAGCTAATTAAGGAAGAGTGAAATATGTGTGTGTGTGTGTGTGTGTGTGTGTGTGTGTGTGTGTGTGTGTGTGTGTGTGTGTGTGTGTGTGTGTGTGTGTGTGTGTGTGTGTGTTTGGTTTGGTGTTGGAATGAGCAGCTGAATCCAAAGAGTCTTTGTAACTTTATCACAGCCTGCTGAGTGACACGTACACACACAGGAATTGCAGGTGCAGGATGATGGAATGTGTTTGAAATGCTGTTCACCTGCTCAGACTGTGAGAACCTTAGAGAGTCAGCTATGACCCCGGAAGGGATGAAAGGTCAAAGGCCACCTTCCTGCTCTCTCTCTTTCTCTTTTGTCCCTTTGCTGTGCTATTGCATTATATTTATATTATTCTTATTTAATTCATACTAAAACTGTTTGATGGTGCTCTTCAAAAAACACTAATAAAAAACAAAAGTTGTAGATGCTGTGACCTGTGGTGTTGTTTATTGCTACTTTGTGCTTTTTTTTTTATTACTGCTGCTCTGACCCAATAATGTTTTTATTCTTCTTGCAAATTCAAAACATCTAAAGTGTTTATGATTTGTTTCATCATTCTGGGCCTTTTTACCCACTTTCTGCAAGTTTTAAAAAGTCTCAACACGATGTGGCCTAAAAAAGACTGGTCAAAATAAGAGAAGTAGCAAAAATGGCACTTAGACGGATGTAAGATATTGTAACTTTTGACCAAGAAGTGACACTGTCACTAAATCTGTTGCATAGCCTCAGGGCATGGTCCTGATGATGCTTAACAAGATTTGTATCAGTGTGCAAGGCCATTGCTGAGATACAGCCTCAGTTCCTGTTTTCTGGTTTTCCCATCAGATTGGTTAGCACGTTACGGGCAAATAATTTTGGAATATCAAGATATCAACTTTTGATAACTTTTGTCCAAATATGGGGTTGATTGGGCATTTGAAGGAGGACTAGAAAAAAAAACTTTTTTTTTTGTTTGTTTACAAAATTTAAGATGGTGAATAATCGTATTAGGTAGGAATTAATGTCATAGGGTGCAGCAAACTTGTCTCAACCCAGGAAATCCAGGATTTTATATTTTGGACATATGGTTCTAAAGTTATGGCCATAAACATACTTCCAAATTTGGCCCAAATTTGACCTGATGGTGGCACTAGAGTGTTGGCAGCCCTTGGCCCATATTTGGTCAGAATGTTCCTTAGATCCTTCCCAATCAGTGTGCCAAATTTCACAACATTTACGTATCTATGAGTTGCCATAGACACCCTATCCATAAGAAGAAGAAGAAGAAGAAGAAGAAGAAGAGAAGAAGAAGAAGAAGAAGAAGAAGAAGGGTAGAATAACAAGAGGGTGCCTACGCACCTTCAGTGCTTGGCCCCTAAATAATAATAATAATAATATTAATAATAATAATAGGCTTTTATACATTTTTTTTTAAATGAACAACATACAAACTTCTGTAAGGCAGTTGTATGAGGCCTTAATTTTAATAGATCCAAAAAATAAATGAATTATATAATTAAATAATAACACTATGATATAATTTATTTCTATTTAATAAAATAATAATTAACAAATAATTAAATTTGAAAAGGGCACAAAACATAAAAAGAACATAACATCATAATGCAAAAGTGATGTGTAATAATATGAGAAACACAAAATCAAGCACTAGAAATCTGATTTTGACAAATAATTTCTACAGTTGAGGCCAATGGTTTAAAACCACTTTAGACAGGTTAAAGAAGAAACAACCAAAAAACCTTACACTTTGCAGCTAATCTCTGGTTTGATGAGCTCTGTTAAACGCAGCTAAGACTGGAGGAAACAGAGTAGAGGATATGCTGGAGAACTTGTTCATGTTACATATATACATATACATATACATATATATATATATATATATATATATATATATATATATATATATATATATATGTATATATGTATATATGTATATATGTATATGTATATATATACAGTGCCTTGCGAAAGTATTCGGCCCCCTTGAACTTTTCAACCTTTTCCACATTTCAGGCTTCAAACATAAAGATATAAAATTTTAATTTTTTGTGAAGAATCACCAACAAGTGGGACACAATTGTGAAGTGGAACGAAATCTATTGGGTATTTTAAACTTTTTTAGCAAATAAAAAACTGAAAAGCGGTGCGTGCAAAATTATTCGCCCCCTTTACTTTCAGTGCAGCAAACTCACTCCAGAAGTTCAGCGAGGATCTCTGAATGATCCAATGTTGTCCTAAATGACTGATGGTGATAAATAGAATCCGCCTGTGTGTAATCAAGTCTCTGTATAAATGCAACTGCTCTGTGATAGTCTCAGGGTTCTGTTCATGAAGACCAATATATATATATATATATATATATGTGTGTTGTGTGTGTGTGTGTGTGTGTGTGTGTGTGTGTGTGTGTGTGTGTGTGTGTTTATCAGTTCTGTTACAGTCGTCATTGTCCCCCCCAAGTACTCAATCCAGTCAACTGAAATACATTACTGGGTCTGTATCTGGATTGTGAACTGTCAATTGATGACCCTACTTTAGAATCTCTCAAAACCTGCACCACCAGTTAGCACACCAGCAGATAATTGATTGATGTGTTCTATATATTGTAGGATAAAGAAGACTTGGGGGTATTTTAAGTGTTAACGATATTCTTGGTTCTTTTCTGTTCTTCAGTGTTGTAGCAGAATATAATAACAGTAGTGTAAAAGGGAAAAAATACTGATTGTGTGTGTGTTTGGGGGGGTTTAAATGGTAAAGCCCAAGATCTTTAATGCTACAAGAACATTCCTGTCCTGATTGGAGTGTATCTATTCGTACTATATGCTATTATATTTAGAGCACCCTGTGTGTGTGTGTGTGTGTGTGTGTGCGTGTGCGTGTGTGTGCGTGTGTGTGTAATGATGCACCAACATTCCTGTACAGGTGACCGGGCTAACCTGAAGATCAGGTATCACCATGGCAACGCTTCACTGCTTTAGATCAACAGACTTGAATAAAATCTCTTAGTAAAAGATCAAGGAGAGAGAAACAAAGACAGAAAGAGTACAGATACAGAGAGACTGCAACACATGGAAAAATAGAGACAACACAGAGAGAGAGAGAGAGAGAGAGAGAGAGAGAGAGAAATCATGTTGGAGTGTAGTAGGATTTTTTGTACCCCTTTACTCAAATCCTACCATTGCTGTCTCTCTTTCTCTGTGACAGGCCATTACAGACAAAGAGTGATCAAGACAGAGAGACAGGTCAGGATACAGAGAGACTGGTCAGGACACAGAGAGACAGGTTGAGACACAGAGAGACAGGTTGGGACACAGAGAAACAGGCTGGGACACAGGGAGACAAGCAAGGACACAGAGTGAAAGGTCAGTACATAGAGAGAGAGGTCAGGACACAGAGTGACTGAACAGGACATAGAGAGACTGGTCAGGACACAGAGAGACAGGCCGGGACACATGGAAACTGATCGGAATACAGAGAGACAGGCCGGGACACAGAGAGACAGGGCAGTAGACAGAGAGACTGGTCGATACACAGAGAGTAAGGTCGGGATACAGAGAGACTGGACGAGACACAGAGAGACAGGCCGGACACAGGCAGACAGACAGGGACACAGAGAGACTGGTCAGGACACAGAGGGACTGACTGGGACACAGAGAGACAGGCCGGAACACAGAGAGACAGGCCGGGACACAGAGAGACAAGCAAGGACACAGAGTGAAAGGTCAGTACATAGAGAGAGGTCAGGACACAGTGAGACAGGCTGGGACACAGTGAGACAGGCCGGGACACAGAGAGACAACCCGGGAAACAGAGAGACAGGCAAGAACACAGAGTGAAAGGTCAGTACATAGAGAGAGAGGTCAGGACACAGTGAGACTGATCAGGATAGATAGTGACAGATCAGGACATTGAGTGTATCATCTAGCCCAGACATTTACCCTTCAGACCATTATAGGGCACCCCTAGAGGCTATCAACTAATAATTGTAAGTTAAACTATATGTCAATGAAGTTAAATGTTACTATGATTAGCTAGTTTGATAGCCCTGTAGTATCCAGTGTCCCTAAACAGCAGCTGACACAACCAATGATTCTGTTATTTCATAAGCATTTGTTTTCTGATATAACCATGAGAGTGGTTAGATAGCAAGCTGACATTAGTTACTTCTGTCCATAACAGTAGCTTGCAGAGTCTCATATCTACACTCATAGTTCAGAATTAAGCTTAAAAAAAAAAGCAAAAACCTTTTACCTGCTGGTTTGAAACGATCTCCGAATTCTGATATTTTGACAGGTCAGTATAAATCTAGAGCAGTATAACATCAAATTTGAATTGAACTTAACTGAATTGAGAGACAGAGATGCCCACTGTGTACAGGTGTGTGTTTTGAAGGTTAGAGAAGATTAAATAATGTGTGTGCGCAGTGTGACTGCCCTCTGCTGTCTAGAAAAAGAACTGTCACTATATTCTCAGCTTCCTTCAGCTGTTCACATACAACACACAACACACTCGTAGTCTTGCACAATTATAAATAATATTGCTATAACAAAACACAATATTCTAAAACACACACACACTCACACAAGTTCAGAGTTAACACATGTTATAGTAATTCATCCAATTTACTTGAGTAAAGTGAAAACATGAAATTCCAGCTTCAGAAGACACTCAGTAATCACCTTTCTCTGCAAACACAGCATTGTATCTCTAGAGTTGCTCTGCAATTCTTTAATAAACCATTAGATGTGATCCTAATCTCAAACTTCCTTATGGTTTTTAAACATTGAGTTGATATACAGAGTGCACACGTATACAGGGTTAAATTTCAGGACAATTTCAGGAATGCACACCTTTGACATCAGGACATGTTACAACTTCAGTACATTTTGCCAAGTCATTTATTAGGTGTCACTGTGCTCTACAACCTCTAAAATGGCTCTGGAGTGAAAATCTCTTTTGTTCTAATTTTTCACAAAAAATAATTTATAGTTATATTTTATGCTTTCCAATAAACCCACACTATGCCAGGACAAATGGAGTGTGTGTTTATGGGTGTTTTGGGTCCCAAAAAACCTGAAAAACATCACTTCAATGAGGTTATTAAAGGCATCATTTTAAGTATGTTCCAGTCATATCATTTACAACTGTTGCTTCTTTTAATTATACATACACATGTTTATGAGCACATTCTCCACCTACAGTATATATTCTGCTTGAAAAGTCAAGTCCTTGTAATTAAAGTACATTATTTAATGGTGTGAATATGAATATGAATATGAATATGAATGTGAATATTAATATTAATATTACTGCAAATTAGTGCACAATACTATTTTTATCAACAGTGTCTTGTTATTCTTTCTTCATTCTGATTATCTGCTAACTCTTCCCCAGATGTCAAGACAACAAGCCAATTCCAGAAAATTCAGTCTGATTGGAAATTGTCTGCTTTTATACAGATTTTTGATCGGATGTATGGTTTCTGCATAGCAACCATTCTTCTTCAAAATATTTCCTAATAGGAATGAATGGCAGAACTTTGTGTGCAAAGATTTGTGCATCTCTCTTATTATTTGGATGCAAAAACACTAACACCATAGCAACCACTTAGAAGTTGCTTAAGGTGTGCAATCATTCTGCATTTTCTTCAAGAACTGTACTTTCCTAATTATTACATTTTATTTATGTTACTTAACCACTTTTCTTTATTACATAAGCATAAGGTGATTTATCCATTCCAATATTAAAGTAAGAAGTGAGACTACTGTGCCAGATCTCCTTTAATATTTATGCCAGATAATAGCTCATATTGTGAGTGAATGCTGAAAGACGTAGTCATGGTGGATGTCAGTTACTGTGATTGGGTAAACTTCCCTTTTTTCGATTATACATTGAACCAATAAAAACCTAATGACATATCTAGCTTAGTGTACAAATTTGGTAGATTACACACACAGCAGTTATTGGATGTCTTCTTGGAGGAATTCTTCAAAACGAGGAGCTGTTCTAATGTCGGAAGGATTTTAGCTGTGCAGAATGGCACAAGACGTGTATTTTTTATTTATTTATTTTACAATATGCGCATATACAATGCTCTAAATATAATCATTGTTCCGTTTCGAGACTCGAACGGAAGCAAGTGCAGATAAAAGTATTTATTGCTCAAACAAAGTCAATAAACATGAATGCGGTCTTAAACATGAAGCGATATTTGAGGTCAAAACAATAAACTGGATTCAAGGCATGAAAACAAACACAGGACATGAGAACACAACCGTTTTAGAATCAAGGTAGCTAACAAATACATCTCCGTAGATTAGTTTCATGAAATGCATTTACATATATAATACTGCGTGAAATGCACAGCAACACGAGCTGTTTAAATAACAAACATAATCACAATTGAATACAGACAACTGGAGCCAATAATGACACACTCTCGAACATCAACCAATATCTGAACAGGAGGAGAACAAAAACAAAAACCAAAACAAAGGCACGTGTCCATAGGTAACAGTCCTCATTACGTAATCTCGTGCGCCCTCCTGCTTTCTGTGCACATCGTGTGCTGCAGCGCCATCTGCAGGCGAGATTGTGACAATCCTGCCATCTAATCCAGTTACTGACTGTGTAATGTGTTGCCTGTTTGTGAGTCAGTCATGTCTAGATTTAGCATTGCTAAAATTAGAACTTAACTACTGCTGTACAAAGCATTACCCAAAAATCTTGATAGTGATTTTTAAATTTATTATTTAGTTTTTGATGAATGCAATTTAAAAAAACATTTTTTTTTTTTTTTACTTTTCTGTCAAAAAGCTGACTGGACCTTTACACCACTGTAATGCAGTACTGCCTCTGCTAACAGCACCTTTCCAGTTTTGGGGTGGGAATGTAAAATGAAAAAACACATACACACTATGGTAATCCATGATCTCTCTGATCTCTTCTGAGAAAAAATATATAAATTTCAAAATGGGGGATTGTTGTCCTTGTAAAAATGTGTACTCCTTGTGAGTAAAGCTGTGTTTGGCTAGTGTCAGAAACTAGGAAACACCTTAAACTTATAAATTGCACTTGAATGGCCTAAATGCTTTAAATTAGAAGTTCTTAAACCACTGCTTAAAAAAACCTTACCTTAACCCCTCTCAACTGTCCAGCTATAGACCTATATCAAATCTTCCCTTCATGTCCAAGATATTGGAAAAGGTTGTACACAGCAGCTATGCTTGCACTTACATTCATGAAATGTATCAGTCAGGATTTAGACCTCATCATAGCACAGAGACAGCATTAGTTAAAGTAGTAAATTACCTTTTACTCACCTCTGATCAGGGTTGTGTCTCACTGCTTGTAATACTTCACCTTAGAGCAGCTTTTGATACTATAGATCACACTGTTCTCCTTGATAGAATGTTGTTGGCATTGAGGGAACAGTCCTCTCCTGGGTCAGGTTCTATTAGACCGATCATCATCAGTTCATAGATGTAAATGGTGACTTCTCCATGCATACCGAGGTTAAATTTGGAGTTCCACATAGTTCTGTTTTAGGCCCACTGCTTTTTACTTTATATATGCTACCTCTAGGTCAAATTATTCATAAACATGGAAATATCTTCCACTGTTATGCTGATGATACACAGTTGTATGTTTTAGTGAAGCCAGAGGACAGACAGCAGCTTAATAAAGTTGAGGATTGTGTAAAAGACATTACATGTTGGACGCTAATTAACTTCTTTTTACTTAATTCTGATAAGACGGAAGAACTTCTACCAGGACCACGTGTAGCTAGATGTAATCGTTTTGATCTCATAGTAAATGTGGATGGACTTTCTTTTTCGTCATGTGCAGCAGTAAAAGCCTTTTGGTTTTCTATTATTCACCACGCCTACATAAATCAAAAGATGCAGGCTATGTGATGGTTCCTCGAATAGCGAAGGCTAAAGCAAAAGGAAAAACTTTCTCTTATAGAGCACCACAGTTATGGAACAGACTTCCAATTTGTGTTCGGGACTCAGACACAGTCTCAGTGTATAAGTCTAGGCATAAAACGTATTTGTTTACTCAAGCCTACTCTGACTAGACTTTCTATTACACTAAGCACAATCCTATCTGCTCTCCAGACCTGCCAGATCAGATTTAGATGTCCTACCTCTGAAAGGCTTAGGACAGAGCCTTGCATAACCTCTGGCCCCTCCCCTTTCAAAACAGTAAAAAAATTAAAATAAAATTATGAATGCAACTTTCAGAAATTATACAGTCGAGATTCCCACATTTGGGGAATTCGCAAAGGTCAACAAAGCCTGAGTCCAATGGCTGAGCCTCGCCTTGAGCGAACCACCTTCTTGATCACGGTATTGCCCCTGCCAGGTAAGTATGAGCCTCGTTGCCTGTCTGGGAAGCGCCCTGCAAGGGTGTAGGCAGCGGGAAGAGGGTCCAGAAAGTTTTAGGACAGGGCCTTGCATAACCTCTGGCCCCTCCCCTATTAAGTCAGCACAAGGCCTTAGAAGGTCCTGGCTGCAACTTGCAGAAGAGGGGACGTTACCACACTTTTAGCTGTGACTACATGTGTCCCTCAGCCCACAACAAGTGTCACCGTTTAGTGGTGCTGCAATCATGTTGAGGCCTAACTTTAATCCTAGCTCTTAGGTATTGACTGACACAAGTACACCCAGCTCTACTTGAGAAAAAGAGGTACATAAACAAAAAAAAATTAATTCGCCAAGATATTTTCAAACAACACACAAAGAAAAAATAGAAAAGACGTAGAACTGTTCAGTTCTACTACGTGAGAAAGATCAAATGTTGATAATTTTAAATGCAGGCTATCTAAAAAACAAGGATTAACTGAAAAACCTCTTACTCTCACCATTACAACTGTTTTTGAACCAGAGTTATAAGACAGGTGAGAGCGCGAACGAAGTCCCCCACTATTAGAAACTATGCAATTGACATTCCCACATTTGGGGAATTTGCAAAGAACAGCACAGCCTGAGTGCAATGGCTGAGCCTCACCTTGGGTGAATCTCCTTCTTGACCAAGGTATTGCCCCTATCAGGTAAGTATGAACTTTGTTGCCTGTCTGGGAAGTGCCCTGCAAGGGTGTAGGCAGCTGGAAGAGGGTCCAGAAAGTTTTAGGACAGGGCCTTGCATAACCTCTTGCCCCTCCCCTATTAAGTCAGCACAAGGGCTTAGCAGGTCCTGGCTGCAACTTGCAGAAGACGGGACGGGGCCACACTTTTAGCTGTGGCTACATGTGTCCCTCAGCCCACAACAAGTGTCACCGTTTAGTGGTGCTGCAATCATGTTGAGGCCTAACTTTAATCCTAGCTCTTAGGTATTGACCAAACATGTACAACCTGCTCTACTTGAGAAAAAGAGGTACATAAACAAAAAAAATAAATTTGCCAAGATATTTTCAAACAACATGCAAAGAAAAAAATAGAACAGACGTACATTCCCATTCAGTTCTACTGAGTGAGAAAGATCAAATGTTGATCCTTTTAAAAGCAGGCTATCTAAACAACAAGGATAAACTGAAAAACCTCTTACTCTCACCATTACAACTGTTTTTGAACCAGAGTTATAAGACAGGGGAGAGGGCAAACGCGGTCCCCCACTATCAGAAATTATGCAGTCGAGATTCCCACAGTTGGGGAATTCGCAAAGGTCAGCACAGCCTGAGTGCAATGGGTGAGCCTCGCCTTGGGCAAACCACCTTCTTGATCATGGTATTGCCCCTGCCAGGTAAGTATGAGCTTCATTGTCTGTCTGGGAAGCACCCTGCAAGGGTGTAGGCAGCTGGAAGAGGGTCCAGAAAGTTTTAGGACAAGGCCTTGCATAACCTCTGGCCCCTCCCCTATTAAGTCAGCACAAGGGCTTAGCAGGTCCTGGCTGCAACTTGCATAAGACGGGTCCGGGCCACACTTTTAGCTGTGGCTACATGTGTCCCTCAGCCCATAACAGGTCTCACCGTTTAGTGGTGCTGTAATCATGTTGAGGCCTAAACCTAATCCTAGCTCTTAGGTATTGACCGACACATGTACACCCTGCTCTACTTGAGAAAAAGAGATACATAAACAAAAAAAATTAATTTGCCAAGATATTTTCAAACAACATGCAAAGAAAAAAATAGAACAGACGTACATTGCCGTTCAGTTCTACTGAGTGAGAAAGATCAAATGTTGATCCTTTAAAAAGCAGGCTATCTAAAGAACAAGCATAAACTGAAAAACCTCTTACTCTCAACTGTTTTTGAACCAGAGTTATAAGACAGGGGAGAGCGCGAACGCAGTCCCCCACTATCAGAAATTATGCAGTCGAGATTCCCACATTTGGGGAATTCGCAAAGGTCAGCACAGCCTGAGTGCAATGGCTGAGCCTCGCCTTGGGTGAACCACCTTCTTGATCATGGTATTGCTCCTGCCAGGTAAGTATGAGCTTTGTTGCCTGTCTGGGAAGCACCCTGCAAGGGTGTAGGCAGCTGGAAGAGGGTCCAGAAAGTTTTAGGACAGGGCCTTGCATAACCTCTGTCCCTCCCCGATTAAGTCAGCACAAGGGCTTAGCAGGTCCTGGCTGCAACTTGCATAAGACGGGACGGGGCCACACTTTTAGCTGTGGCTACATGTGTCCCTCAGCCCACAACAGGTCTCACCGTTTAGTGGTGCTGTAATCATGTTGAGGCCTGAACCTAATCCTAGCTCTTAGGTATTGACCGACACATGTACACCCTGCTCTACTTGAGAAAAAGAGGTACATAAACAAAAAAAATTAATTCGCCAAGATATTTTCAAACAACATGCAAAGAAAAAATAGAACAGACGTACATTGCCGTTCAGTTCTACTGAGTGAGAAAGATCAAATGTTGATAATTTTAAAAGCAGGCTATCTAAAGAACAAGGATAAACTGAAAAACCTCTTATTCTCACCACTACAACTGTTTTTGAACCAGAGTTATAAGACAGGGGAGAGCGCGAACGCAGTCCCCCACTATCAGAAATTATGCACTCAAGATTCCCATCATTTGGGGAATTCGCAAAGGTCAGCACAGCCTGAGTGCAATGGCTGAGCCTCGCCTTGGGCAAACCACCTTCTTGATCATGGTATTGCCCCTGCCAGGTAAGTATGAGCTTCGTTGCCGGTCTGGGAAGCGCCCGGCAAGGGTCTAGGCAGCTGGAAGAGGGTCCAGAAAGTTTTAGGACAGGGCCTTGCATAACCTCTGGCCCCTCCCCTATTAAGTCAGCACAAGGGCTTAGCAGGTCCTGGCTGCAACTTGCATAAGACGGGACGGGGCCACACTTTTAGCTGTGGCTACATGTGTCCCTCAGCCCACAACAGGTCTCACCGTTTAGTGGTGCTGTAATCATGTTGAGGCCTAAACCTAATCCTAGCTCTTAGGTATTGACCGACACATGTACACCCTGCTCTACTTGAGAAAAAGAGGTACATAAACAAAAAAAATTAATTCGCCAAGATATTTTCAAACAACATGCAAAGAAAAAATAGAACAGACGCACATTGCCGTTCAGTTCTACTGAGTGAGAAAGATCAAATGTTGATAATTTTAAAAGCAGGCTATCTAATGAACAAGGATGAACTGAAAAACCTCTTACTCTCACCACTACAACTGTTTTTGAACCAGAGTTATAAGACAGGGGAGAGGGCGAACGCAGTCTCCCACTATCAGAAATTATGCAGTCGAGATTCCCACATTTGGGGAATTCGCAAAGGTCAGCACAGCCTGAGTGCAATGGCTGAGCCTCACCTTGGGTGAACCACCTTCTTGATCATGGTATTGCCCCTGCCAGGTAAGTATGAGCTTTGTTGCCTGTCTGGGAAGCACCCTGCAAGGGTGTAGGCAGCTGGAAGAGGGTCCAGAAAGTTTTAGGACAGGGCCTTGCATAACCTCTGGCCCCTCCCCTATTAAGTCAGCACAAGGCCTTAGAATGTCCTGCCTCAACTTGCAGAAGTGCGGACGGGACCACATCTTTTAGCTGAGGCCTAAACCTAATCCTAGCTCTTAGGTATTGACCGACACATGTACACCCTGCTCTACTTGAGAAAAAGAGGTACATAAACAAAAAAAATTAATTCACCAAGATATTTTCAAACAACATGCAAAGAAAAAATAGAACAGACGTACATTGCCGTTCAGTTCTACTGAGTGAGAAAGATCAAATGTTGATCCTTTTAAAAGCAGGCTATCTAAAGAACAAGGATAAACTGAAAAACCTCTTACTCTCACCATTACAACTGTTTTTGAACCAGAGTTATAAGACAGGGGAGAGCGCGAACGCAGTCCCCCACTATCAGAAATTATGCAGTCGAGATTCCCACATTTGGGGAATTCGCAAAGGTCAGCACAGCCTGAGTGCAATGGCTGAGCCTCGCCTTGGGCGAACCACCTTCTTGATCATGGTATTGCCCCTGCCAGGTAAGTATGAGCTTTGTTGCCTGTCTGGGAAGCACCCTGCAAGGGTGTAGGCAGCTGGAAGAGGGTCCAGAAAGTTTTAGGACAAGGCCTTGCATAACCTCTGGCCCCTCCCCTATTAAGTCAGCACAAGGGCTTAGCAGGTCCTGGCTGCAACTTGCATAAGACGGGTCCGGGCCACACTTTTAGCTGTGGCCTATGTGCCCCTCAGCCCACAACAGGTCTCACCGTTTAGTGGTGCTGTAATCATGTTGAGGCCTAAACCTAATCCTAGCTCTTAGGTATTGACCGACACATGTACACCCTGCTCTACTTGAGAAAAAGAGGTACATAAACAAAAAAAAATTAATTTGCCAAGATATTTTCAAACAACATGCAAAGAAAAAATTAGAACAGACGTGCATTGCCGTTCAGTTCTACTGAGTGAGAAAGATCAAATGTTGATACTTTTAAAAGCAGGCTATCTAAAGAACAAGGATAAACGAAAAAACCTCTTACTCTTACCATTACAACTGTTTTTGAACCAGAGTTATAAGACAGGGAAGACGCGAACGCAGTCCCCCACTATCAGAAATTATGCAGTCGAGATTCCCACATTTGGGGAATTCGCAAAGGTCAGCACAGCCTGAGTGCAATGGCTGAGCCTCGCCTTGGGCGAACCACCTTCTTGATCATGGTATTGCCCCTGCCAGGTAAGTATGAGCTTCGTTGCCTGTCTGGGAAGCGCCCTGCAAGGGTGTAGGCAGCTGGAAGAGGGTCCAGAAAGTTTTAGGACAGGGCCTTGCATAACCTCTTGCCCCTCCCCTATTAAGTCAGCACAAGGCCTTAGAAGGTCCTGGCTGCAACTTGCATAAGAGCGGACGGGACCACACTCTTTACTTGAAAAAATTTTGGGTTGAGGCTCAAACTTAATCCTAGCTCTTAGGTATTGACTGACACGCTGTACACCCTGCTCTACTTGAGAAAAAGAGGTACATAAACAAAAAAATTAATTCGCCAAGATATTTTCAAACAACATGCAAAGAAAAAATAGAACAGACGTACATTGCCGCTCAGTTCTACTGAGTGAGAAAGATCAAATGTTGATAATTTAAAAGCAGGCTATCTAAAGAACAAAGATAAACTGAAAAACCTTTTACTCTCACCATTACAACTGTTTTTGAACCAGAGTTATAAGACAGGGGAGACGCGAACGCAGTCCCCCACTATCAGAAATTATGCAGTCGAGATTCCCACATTTGGGGAATTTGCAAAGGTCAGCACAGCCTGAGTGCAATGGCTGAGCCTCACTTTGGGTGAACCACCTTCTTGATCACGGTATTGCCTCTGCCAGGTAAGTATGAGCTTTGTTGCCTGTTTGGGAAGCACCCTGCAAGGGTGTAGGTAGCTGGAAGAGGGTCCAGAAAGTTTTAGGACAAGGCCTTGTACAACCTCTGGCCCCTCCCCTATTAATTCAGCACAAGGGCTTAGAAGGTCCTGGCTGCAACTTGCATAAGACGGGTCGGGCCACACTTTTAGCTGTGGCTATATGTGCCCCCTCAGCCCACAACAGGTCTCACGTTTAGTGGTGCTGTTCATGTTGAGGCTCAAACTTAATCCTAGCTCTTAGGTATTGACGACACATGTACACCCTGCTCTACTGAGAAAAGGGTACAAAAACAAAAACACAAATGATCTAAAACAAACTGAAAACTACACAAGCAGTAATTCACATTTGGGGAATCCTGCTCTACTTGAGAAAAAGAGTACATAAACAAAAAAAATTAATTCACCAAGATATTTTCAAACAACATGCAAAGAAAAAATAGAACAGACGTACATTGCCGCTCAGTTCTACTGAGTGAGAAAGATCAAATGTTGATACTTTAAAAGCAGGCTATCTAAAGAACAAAGATAAACTGAAAAACCTCTTACTCTCACCATTAGAACTGTTTTTGAACCAGAGTTATAAGACAGGGGAGAGCGCCAACGCAGTCCCCCACTATCAGAAATTATGCAGTCGAGATTCCCACATTTGGGGAATTCGCAGGTCAGCACAGCCTGAGTGCAATGGCTGAGCGGCCTCCCCTGGGCGAACCACCTTCTTGATCATGGTATTGCCCCTGCCAGGTAAGTATGAGCTTTGTTGCCTGTCTGGGAAGCACCCTGCAAGGGTGTAGGCAGCTAGAAGAGGGTCCAGAAAGTTTTAGGACAAGGCCTTGCATAACCTCTTGCCCCTCCCCTATTAAGTCAGCACAAGGCCTTAGAAGGTCCTGGCTGCAACTTGCAGAAGAGCGGACGGACCACACTTTTAGCTGTGGCTACATGTGTCCCTCAGCCCACAACAGGTCTCACGGTTTAGTGGTGCTGCAATCATGTTGAGGCCTAACTTTAATCCTAGCCCTTAGGTATTGACTGACACATGTACACCCAGCTCTACTTGAGAAAAAGAGGTACATAAACAAAAAAAAAATTCGCCAAGATATTTTCAAACAACATGCAAAGAAAAAATAGAACAGACGATACTCGTTCAGTTCTACTGAGTGAGAAAGATCAAATGATGATAATTTAAAAAGCAGGCTATCTATAGAACAAAGATAAACTGAAAAACCTCTTACTCTCACCATTAGAACTGTTTTTGAACCAGAGTTATAAGACAGGGGAAAGCGCGAACGCAGTCCCCCACTATCAGAAATTATGCAGTCGAGATTCCCACATTTGGGGAATTCGCAAAGGTCAGCACAGCCTGAGTGCAATGGCTGAGCCTCGCCTTGGGTGAACCACCTTCTTGATCATGGTATTGCCCCTGCCAGGTAAGTATGAGCTTTGTTGCCTGTCTGGGAAGCACCCTGCAAGGGTGTAGGCAGCTGGAAGAGGGTCCAGAAAGTTTTAGGACAAGGCCTTGCATAACATCTTTGCCCCTCCCCCTATTAAGTCAGCACAAGGCCTTAGAAGGTCCTGGCTGCAACTTGCAGAAGAGCGGACGGGACCACACCTTTAGCTGTGGCTACATGTGTCCTGCTCCGCCCACAACAGGTCTCACGGTTTAGTGGTGCTGCAATCATGTTGAGGCCTAACTTTAATCCTAGCTCTTAGGTATTGACTGACACATGTACACCCAGCTCTTACTTGAGAAAAAGAGGTACATAAACAAAAAAAATAATTAACCAAGATATTTTCAAACAACATGCAAAGAAAAAATAGAACAGACGTACATTTCCCTTCAGTTCTACTGAGTGAGAAAGATCAAATGATGATAATTTAAAAAGCAGGCTATCTATAGAACAAAGATAAACTGAAAAACCTCTTACTCTCACCATTAGAACTGTTTTTGAACCAGAGTTATAAGACAGGGGAAAGCGCGAACGCAGTCCCCCACTATCAGAAATTATGCAGTCGAGATTCCCACATTTGGGGAATTCGCAAAGGTCAGCACAGCCTGAGTGCAATGGCTGAGCCTCGCCTTGGGTGAACCACCTTCTTGATCATGGTATTGCCCCTGCCAGGTAAGTATGAGCTTTGTTGCCTGTCTGGGAAGCACCCTGCAAGGGTGTAGGCAGCTGGAAGAGGGTCCAGAAAGTTTTAGGACAGGGCCTTGCATAACCTCTGGCCCCTCCCCTATTAAGTCAGCACAAGGGCTTAGCAGGTCCTGGCTGCAACTTGCAGAAGAGCGGACGGGACCACACTTTTAGCTGTGGCTTATGTGCCCCTCAGCCCACAACAGGTCTCACGGTTTAGTGGTGCTGCAATCATGTTGAGGCCTAACTTTAATCCTAGCTCTTAGGTATTGACTGACACATGCACACCCAGCTCTACTTGAGAAAAAGAGGTACATAAACAAAAAAAAATAATTAACCAAGATATTTTCAAACAACATGCAAAGAAAAAATAGAACAGACGTACATTTCCGTTCAGTTCTACTGAGTGAGAAAGATCAAATGTTGATAATTTAAAAAGCAGGCTATCTAAAGAACAAAGATAAACTGAAAAACCTCTTACTCTCACCATTACAACTGTTTTTGAACCAGAGTTATAAGACAGGGGAGAGCGCGAACGCAGTCCCCCACTATCAGAAATTATGCAGTCGAGATTCCCACATTTGGGGAATTCGCAAAGGTCAGCACAGCCTGAGTGCAATGGCTGAGCCTCGCCTTGGGTGAACCACCTTCCTGATCATGGTATTGCCCCTACCAGGTAAGTATGAGCTTTGTTACCTGTCTGGGAAGCACCCTGCAAGGGTGTAGGCAGCTGGAAGAGGGTCCAGAAAGTTTTAGGACAGGGCCTTGCATAACCTCTGGCCCCTCCCCTATTAAGTCAGCACAAGTGCTTAGCAGGTCCTGGCTGCAACTTGCATAAGACGGGACGGGGCCACACTTTTAGCTGTGGCTACATGTGCCCCTCAGCCCACAACAGGTCTCACCGTTTAGTGGTGCTGCAATCATGTTGAGGCCTAACTTTAATCCTAGCCCTTAGGTATTGACTGACACATGTACACCCTGCTCTACTTGAGAAAAAGAAGTATATAAACAAAAAAAATTAATTTGCCAAGATATTTTCAAACAACATGCAAAGAAAAAAATAGAACAGACATACATTGCCGGTCAGTTCTACTGAGTGAGAAAGATAAAATGTTGATCCTTTTAAAAGCAGGCTATCTAAAGAACAAGGATAAACTGAAAAACCTCTTACTCTCACCATTAGAACTGTTTTTGAACCAGAGTTATAAGACAGGGGAGAGCGCGAACGCAGTCCCCCACTATCAGAAATTATGCAGTCGAGATTCCCACATTTGGGGAATTCGCAAAGGTCAGCACAGCCTGAGTGCAATGGCTGAGCCTCGCCTTGGGCGAACCACCTTCTTGATCATGGTATTGCCCCTGCCAGGTAAGTATGAGCTTTGTTGCCTGTCTGGGAAGCACCCTGCAAGGGTGTAGGCAGCTAGAAGAGGGTCCAGAAAGTTTTAGGACAAGGGCCTGCACAACCTCTTGCCCCTCCCCTATTAAGTCACAAGTAGCACTAGGCCGAAGGTCCTGGCTGCAACTTGCAGAAGAGCGGACGGGACCACACTTTTAGCTGTGGCTACATGTGTCCCTCAGCCCACAACAGGTCTCACGGTTTAGTGGTGCTGCAATCATGTTGAGGCCTAACTTTAATCCTAGCCCTTAGGTATTGACTGACACATGTACACCCAGCTCTACTTGAGAAAAAGAGGTACATAAACAAAAAAAATTACTTCGCCAAGATATTTTCAAACAACAATGAAAGAAAAAATAGAACAGACGTATATTTCCGTTCAGTTCTACTGAGTGAGAAAGATCAAATGATGATAATTTAAAAAGCAGGCTATCTATAGAACAAAGATAAACTGAAAAACCTCTTACTCTCACCATTAGAACTGTTTTTGAACCAGAGTTATAAGACAGGGGAAAGCGCGAACGCAGTCCCCCACTATCAGAAATTATGCAGTCGAGATTCCCACATTTGGGGAATTCGGCCAGGTCAGCACAGCCTGAGTGCAATGGCTGAGCCCTCGCCTTGGGTGAACCACCTTCTTGATCATGGTATTGCCCCTGCCAGGTAAGTATGAGCTTTGTTGCCTGTCTGGGAAGCACCCTGCAAGGGTGTAGGCAGCTGGAAGAGGGTCCAGAAAGTTTTAGGACAGGGCCTTGCATAACCTCTGGCCCCTCCCCTATTAAGTCAGCACAAGGCCTTAGAAGGTCCTGGCTGCAACTTGCAGAAGAGCGGACGGGACCACACTTTTAGCTGTGGCTACATGTGTCCCTCAGCCCACAACAGGTCTCACGGTTTAGTGGTGCTGCAATCATGTTGAGGCCTAACTTTAATCCTAGCTCTTAGGTATTGACTGACACATGCACACCCAGCTCTACTTGAGAAAAAGAGGTACATAAACAAAAAAAAATAATTAACCAAGATATTTTTCAAACAACATGCAAAGAAAAAATAGAACAGACGCATACTCGTTCAGTTCTACTGAGTGAGAAAGATCAAATGTTGATAATTTAAAAAGCAGGCTATCTAAAGAACAAAGATAAACTGAAAAACCTCTTACTCTCACCATTACAACTGTTTTTGAACCAGAGTTATAAGACAGGGGAGAGCGCGAACGCAGTCCCCCACTATCAGAAATTATGCAGTCGAGATTCCCACATTTGGGGAATTCGCAAAGGTCAGCACAGCCTGAGTGCAATGGCTGAGCCTCGCCTTGGGTGAACCACCTTCTTGATCATGGTATTGCCCCTGCCAGGTAAGTATGAGCTTTGTTGCCTGTCTGGGAAGCACCCTGCAAGGGTGTAGGCAGCTGGAAGAGGGTCCAGAAAGTTTTAGGACAAGGCCTTGCATAACCTCTTGCCCCTCCCCTATTAAGTCAGCACAAGGCCTTAGAAGGTCCTGGCTGCAACTTGCAGAAGAGCGGACGGGACCACACTTTTAGCTGTGGCTACATGTGTCCCTCAGCCCACAACAGGTCTCACGGTTTAGTGGTGCTGCAATCATGTTGAGGCCTAACTTTAATCCTAGCCCTTAGGTATTGACTGACACATGTACACCCAGCTCTACTTGAGAAAAAGAGGTACATAAACAAAAAAAATTAATTCGCCAAGATATTTTCAAACAACATGCAAAGAAAAAATAGAACAGACGTACATTTCCCTTCAGTTCTACTGAGTGAGAAAGATCAAATGATGATAATTTAAAAAGCAGGCTATCTATAGAACAAAGATAAACTGAAAAACCTCTTACTCTCACCATTAGAACTGTTTTTGAACCAGAGTTATAAGACAGGGGAAAGCGCGAACGCAGTCCCCCACTATCAGAAATTATGCAGTCGAGATTCCCACATTTGGGGAATTCGCAAAGGTCAGCACAGCCTGAGTGCAATGGCTGAGCCTCGCCTTGGGTGAACCACCTTCTTGATCATGGTATTGCCCCTGCCAGGTAAGTATGAGCTTTGTTGCCTGTCTGGGAAGCACCCTGCAAGGGTGTAGGCAGCTGGAAGAGGGTCCAGAAAGTTTTAGGACAAGGCCTTGCATAACCTCTGGCCCCTCCCCTATTAAGTCAGCACAAGGCCTTAGAAGGTCCTGGCTGCAACTTGCAGAAGAGCGGACGGGACCACACTTTTAGCTGTGGCTACATGTGCCCCTCAGCCCACAACAGGTCTCACGGTTTAGTGGTGCTGCAATCATGTTGAGGCCTAACTTTAATCCTAGCTCTTAGGTATTGACTGACACATGCACACCCAGCTCTACTTGAGAAAAAGAGGTACATAAACAAAAAAAAATAATTAACCAAGATATTTTCAAACAACATGCAAAGAAAAAATAGAACAGACGTACATTTCCGTTCAGTTCTACTGAGTGAGAAAGATCAAATGTTGATAATTTAAAAAGCAGGCTATCTAAAGAACAAAGATAAACTGAAAAACCTCTTACTCTCACCATTAGAACTGTTTTTGAACCAGAGTTATAAGACAGGGGAGAGCGCGAACGCAGTCCCCCACTATCAGAAATTATGCAGTCGAGATTCCCACATTTGGGGAATTCGCAAAGGTCAGCACAGCCTGAGTGCAATGGCTGAGCCTCGCCTTGGGTGAACCACCTTCTTGATCATGGTATTGCCCCTGCCAGGTAAGTATGAGCTTTGTTGCCTGTCTGGGAAGCACCCTGCAAGGGTGTAGGAAGCTGGAAGAGGGTCCAGAAAGTTTTAGGACAAGGCCTTGCATAACCTCTTGCCCCTCCCCTATTAAGTCAGCACAAGGCCTTAGAAGGTCCTGGCTGCAACTTGCAGAAGAGCGGACGGGACCACACTTTTAGCTGTGGCTACATGTGTCCCTCAGCCCACAACAGGTCTCACGGTTTAGTGGTGCTGCAATCATGTTGAGGCCTAACTTTAATCCTAGCCCTTAGGTATTGACTGACACATGTACACCCAGCTCTACTTGAGAAAAAGAGGTACATAAACAAAAAAAATAACTCGCCAAGATATTTTCAAACAACATGCAAAGAAAAAATAGAACAGACGCATACTCGTTCAGTTCTACTGAGTGAGAAAGATCAAATGATGATAATTTAAAAAGCAGGCTATCTATAGAACAAAGATAAACTGAAAAACCTCTTACTCTCACCATTACAACTGTTTTTGAACCAGAGTTATAAGACAGGGGAAAGCGCGAACGCAGTCCCCCACTATCAGAAATTATGCAGTCGAGATTCCCACATTTGGGGAATTCGCAAAGGTCAGCACAGCCTGAGTGCAATGGCTGAGCCTCGCCTTGGGTGAACCACCTTCTTGATCATGGTATTGCCCCTGCCAGGTAAGTATGAGCTTTGTTGCCTGTCTGGGAAGCACCCTGCAAGGGTGTAGGCAGCTGGAAGAGGGTCCAGAAAGTTTTAGGACAAGGCCTTGCATAACCTCTTGCCCCTCCCCTATTAAGTCAGCACAAGGCCTTAGAAGGTCCTGGCTGCAACTTGCAGAAGAGCGGACGGGACCACACTTTTAGCTGTGGCTACATGTGTCCCTCAGCCCACAACAGGTCTCACGGTTTAGTGGTGCTGCAATCATGTTGAGGCCTAACTTTAATCCTAGCTCTTAGGTATTGACTGACACATGTACACCCAGCTCTACTTGAGAAAAAGAGGTACATAAACAAAAAAAAATAATTAACCAAGATATTTTCAAACAACATGCAAAGAAAAAATAGAACAGACGTACATTTCCGTTCAGTTCTACTGAGTGAGAAAGATCAAATGTTGATAATTTAAAAAGCAGGCTATCTAAAGAACAAAGATAAACTGAAAAACCTCTTACTCTCACCATTACAACTGTTTTTGAACCAGAGTTATAAGACAGGGGAGAGCGCGAACGCAGTCCCCCACTATCAGAAATTATGCAGTCGAGATTCCCACATTTGGGGAATTCGCAAAGGTCAGCACAGCCTGAGTGCAATGGCTGAGCCTCGCCTTGGGTGAACCACCTTCTTGATCATGGTATTGCCCCTGCCAGGTAAGTATGAGCTTTGTTGCCTGTCTGGGAAGCACCCTGCAAGGGTGTAGGAAGCTGGAAGAGGGTCCAGAAAGTTTTAGGACAAGGCCTTGCATAACCTCTTGCCCCTCCCCTATTAAGTCAGCACAAGGCCTTAGAAGGTCCTGGCTGCAACTTGCAGAAGAGCGGACGGGACCACACTTTTAGCTGTGGCTACATGTGTCCCTCAGCCCACAACAGGTCTCACGGTTTAGTGGTGCTGCAATCATGTTGAGGCCTAACTTTAATCCTAGCCCTTAGGTATTGACTGACACATGTACACCCAGCTCTACTTGAGAAAAAGAGGTACATAAACAAAAAAAATTAATTCGCCAAGATAGTTTCAAACAACATGCAAAGAAAAAATAGAACAGACGTACATTTCCCTTCAGTTCTACTGAGTGAGAAAGATCAAATGATGATAATTTAAAAAGCAGGCTATCTATAGAACAAAGATAAACTGAAAAACCTCTTACTCTCACCATTAGAACTGTTTTTGAACCAGAGTTATAAGACAGGGGAAAGCGCGAACGCAGTCCCCCACTATCAGAAATTATGCAGTCGAGATTCCCACATTTGGGGAATTCGCAAAGGTCAGCACAGCCTGAGTGCAATGGCTGAGCCTCGCCTTGGGTGAACCACCTTCTTGATCATGGTATTGCCCCTGCCAGGTAAGTATGAGCTTTGTTGCCTGTCTGGGAAGCACCCTGCAAGGGTGTAGGAAGCTGGAAGAGGGTCCAGAAAGTTTTAGGACAAGGCCTTGCATAACCTCTTGCCCCTCCCCTATTAAGTCAGCACAAGGCCTTAGAAGGTCCTGGCTGCAACTTGCAGAAGAGCGGACGGGACCACACTTTTAGCTGTGGCTACATGTGTCCCTCAGCCCACAACAGGTCTCACGGTTTAGTGGTGCTGCAATCATGTTGAGGCCTAACTTTAATCCTAGCTCTTAGGTATTGACTGACACATGCACACCCAGCTCTACTTGAGAAAAAGAGGTACATACAACAAAAAAATAATTAACCAAGATATTTTCAAACAACATGCAAAGAAAAAATAGAACAGACGTACATTTCCGTTCAGTTCTACTGAGTGAGAAAGATCAAATGTTGATAATTTAAAAAGCAGGCTATCTAAAGAACAAAGATAAACTGAAAAACCTCTTACTCTCACCATTACAACTGTTTTTGAACCAGAGTTATAAGACAGGGGAGAGCGCGAACGCAGTCCCCCACTATCAGAAATTATGCAGTCGAGATTCCCACATTTGGGGAATTCGCAAAGGTCAGCACAGCCTGAGTGCAATGGCTGAGCCTCGCCTTGGGTGAACCACCTTCTTGATCATGGTATTGCCCCTGCCAGGTAAGTATGAGCTTTGTTGCCTGTCTGGGAAGCACCCTGCAAGGGTGTAGGCAGCTGGAAGAGGGTCCAGAAAGTTTTAGGACAAGGCCTTGCATAACCTCTTGCCCCTCCCCTATTAAGTCAGCACAAGGCCTTAGAAGGTCCTGGCTGCAACTTGCAGAAGAGCGGACGGGACCACACTTTTAGCTGTGGCTTATGTGCCCCTCAGCCCACAACAGGTCTCACGGTTTAGTGGTGCTGCAATCATGTTGAGGCCTAACTTTAATCCTAGCCCTTAGGTATTGACTGACACATGTACACCCAGCTCTACTTGAGAAAAAGAGGTACATAAACAAAAAAAATTAATTCGCCAAGATATTTTCAAACAACATGCAAAGAAAAAATAGAACAGACATACATTGCCGTTCAGTTCTACTGAGTGAGAAAGATCAAATGATGATAATTTAAAAAGCAGGCTATCTATAGAACAAAGATAAACTGAAAAACCTCTTACCTCACCATTACAACTGTTTTTGAACCAGAGTTATAAGACAGGGGAAACGCGCAACGCAGTCCCCCACTATCAGAAATTATGCAGTCGAGATTCCAACATTGGGGAATTCGCAAAGGTCAGCACAGCCTGAGTGCAATGGCTGAGCCTCGCCTTGGGTGAACCACCTTCTTGATCATGGTATTGCCCCTGCCAGGTAAGTATGAGCTTTGTTGCCTGTCTGGCAAGCACCCTGCAAGGGTGGTAGGCAGCTGGAAGAGGGTCCAGAAAGTTTTAGGACAAGGCCTGTGCATAACCTCTGGCCCCTCCCCTATTAAGTCAGCACAAGGCCTTAGCAGGTCCTGGCTGCAACTTGCAGAAGAGCGGACGGACCACACTTTTAGCTGTGGCTATATGTGTCCCTCAGCCCACAACAGGTCTCACGGTTTAGTGGTGCTGCAATCATGTTGAGGCCTAACTTTAATCCTAGCTCTTAGGTATTGACTGACACATGTACACCCAGCTCTACTTGAGAAAAAGAGGTACATAAACAAAAAAATAATTAACGCCAAGATATTTTCAAACAACATGCAAAGAAAAAATAGAACAGACGTACATTTCGCTCAGTTCTACTGAGTGAGAAAGATCAAATGTTGATACTTTAAAAAGCAGGCTATCTAAAGAACAAAGATAAACTGAAAAACCTCTTACCTCACCATTACAACTGTTTTTGAACCAGAGTTATAAGACAGGGGAGAGCGCGAACGCCATCCCCCACTATCAGAAATTATGCAGTCGAGATTCCCACATTTGGGGAATTCGCAGCGGTCAGCACAGCCTGAGTGCAATGGCTGAGCCTCGCCTTGGGTGAACCACCTTCTTGATCATGGTATTGCCCCTGCCAGGTAAGTATGAGCTTTGTTGCCTGTCTGGGAAGCACCCTGTAAGGGTGTAGCTGGAAGAGGGTCCAGAAAGTTTTAGGACAAGGCCTTGCGTACACCTCTTGCCCCTCCCCTATTAAGTCAGCACAAGGCCTTAGCAAGGTCCTGGCTGCAACTTGCAGAAGAGCGGACGGGACCACACTTTTAGCTGTGGCTACATGTGTCCCTCAGCCCACAACAGGTCTCACGGTTTAGTGGTGCTGCAATCATGTTGAGGCCTAACTTTAATCCTAGCCCTTAGGTATTGACTGACACATGTACACCCAGCTCTACTTGAGAAAAAGAGGTACATAAACAAAAAAATTAATTCGCCAAGATATTTTCAAACAACATGCAAAGAAAAAAATAGAACAGACGTACATTTCCGTTCAGTTCTACTGAGTGAGAAAGATCAAATGATGATAATTTAAAAAGCAGGCTATCTATAGAACAAAGATAAACTGAAAAACCTCTTACTCTCACCATTAGAACTGTTTTTGAACCAGAGTTATAAGACAGGGAAAGCGCGAACGCAGTCCCCCACTATCAGAAATTATGCAGTCGAGATTCCTCACATTTGGGGAATTCGGCAGCGGTCAGCACAGCCTGAGTGCAATGGCTGAGCCTCGCCTTGGGTGAACCACCTTCTTGATCATGGTATTGCCCCTGCCAGGTAAGTATGAGCTTTGTTGCCTGTCTGGGAAGCACCCTGCAAGGGTGTAGGCAGCTGGAAGAGGGTCCAGAAAGTTTTAAGACAGGGCTCTGCGCAACCTCTGGCCCCTCCCCTAATAGTAAGTCAGCACAAGGCCTTAGAAGGTCCTGGCTGCAACTTGCAGAAGAGCGGACGGACCCACATTTAGCTGTGGCTATATGTGCCCCTCAGCCCACAACAGGTCTCACGGTTTAGTGGTGCTGCAATCATGTTGAGGCCTAACTTTAATCCTAGCCCTTAGGTATTGACTGACACATGTACACCCAGCTCTACTTGAGAAAAAGAGGTACATAAACAAAAAAAATAATTAACCAAGATATTTTCAAACAACATGAAAAAAAAAATAGAACAGACGTACATTTCCGTTCAGTTCTACTGAGTGAGAAAGATCAAATGTTGATAATTTAAAAGCAGGCTATCTAAAGAACAAAGATAAACTGAAAAACCTCTTACTCTCACCATTAGAACTGTTTTTGAACCAGAGTTATAAGACAGGGGAGAGCGCGAACGCAGTCCCCCACTATCAGAAATTATGCAGTCGAGATTCCCACATTTGGGAAAATTCGCACAGGTCAGCACAGCCTGAGTGCAATGGCTGAGCCTCGCCTTGGGTGAACCACCTTCTTGATCATGGTATTGCCCCTGCCAGGTAAGTATGAGCTTTGTTGCCTGTCTGGGAAGCACCCTGCAAGGGTGTAGGCAGCTGGAAGAGGGTCCAGAAAGTTTTAGGACAGGGCCTTGCATAACCTCTGGCCCCTCCCCTATTAAGTCAGCACAAGGGCTTAGCAGGTCCTGGCTGCAACTTGCAGAAGAGCGGACGGGACCACACTTTTAGCTGTGGCTTATGTGCCCCTCAGCCCACAACAGGTCTCACGGTTTAGTGGTGCTGCAATCATGTTGAGGCCTAACTTTAATCCTAGCTCTTAGGTATTGACTGACACATGTACACCCAGCTCTACTTGAGAAAAAGAGGTACATAAACAAAAAAAATAATTTACCAAGATATTTTCAAACAACATGCAAAAAAAAAATAGAACAGACGCACATTTCTCGCTTCAGTTCTACTGAGTGAGAAAGATCAAATGTTGATACTTTAAAAAGCAGGCTATCTAAAGAACAAAGATAAACTGAAAAACCTCTTACTCTCACCATTACAACTGTTTTTGAACCAGAGTTATAAGACAGGGGAGACGCGCAACGCAGTCCCCCACTATCAGAAATTATGCAGCCTAGATTCCCACATTTGGGGAATTCGCAAAGGTCAGCACAGCCTGAGTGCAATGGCTGAGCCTCGCCTTGGGTGAACCACCTTCTTGATCATGGTATTGCCCCTACCAGGTAAGTATGAGCTTTGTTGCCTGTCTGGGAAGCACCCTGCAAGGGTGTAGGCAGCTGGAAGAGGGTCCAGAAAGTTTTAGGACAAGGGGCCTTGACATAACCTCTGGCCCCTCCCCTATTAAGTCAGCACAAGCGCCTTAGCAGGTCCTGGCTGCAACTTGCATAAGACGGGACGGGCCACACTTTTAGCTGTGGCTAACATGTGCCCCTCAGCCTAACACAACCAGTCTCACGGTTTAGTGGTGCTGCAATCATGTTGAGGCCTAACTTTAATCCTAGCCCTTAGGTATTGACTGACACATGTACACCCTGCTCTACTTGAGAAAGAAGAAGAAAAAACAAAAAAATTAATTTGCCAAGATATTTTCAAACAACATGCAAAGAAAAAAATAGAACAGACGACATTTCCCTCAGTTCTACTGAGTGAGAAAGATAAAATGTTGATAATTTTAAAAGCAGGCTATCTAAAGAACAAAGATAAACTGAAAAACCCTTACTCTCACCATAGAACTGTTTTTGAACCAGAGTTATAAGACAGGGGAGACGCGCAACGCAGTCCCCCACTATCAGAAATTATGCAGTCGAGATTCCCACTTTGGGGAATTCGCAAAGGTCAGCACAGCCTGAGTGCAATGGCTGAGCCTCGCCTGGGGTGAACCACCTTCTTGATCATGGTATTGCCCCTGCCAGGTAAGTATGAGCTTTGTGCCTGTCTGGGACGAGCACCCCTGCAAGGGTGTAGGCAGCTGGAAGAGGGTCCAGAAAGTTTTAGGACAAGGCCTTGCATAACCTCTGCTCCCCCTCCCCTATTAAGTCAGCACAAGGCCTTAGAAGGTCCTGGCTGCAACTTGCAGAAGAGCCGGACGGGACCACACTTTTAGCTGTGGCTAGATGTGTCCCTCAGCCCACAACAGGTCTCACGGTTTAGTGGTGCGGCAATCATGTTGAGGCCTAACTTTAATCCTAGCCCTTAGGTATTGACTGACACATGTACACCCAGCTCTACTTGAGAAAAAGAGGTACATAAACAAAAAAATTAATTCGCCAAGATATTTTCAAACAAAATGCAAAGAAAAAATAGAACAGACGTATATTTCCGTTCAGTTCTACTGAGTGAGAAAGATCAAATGATGATACTTAAAAAGCAGGCTATCTATAGAACAAAGATAAACTGAAAAACCTCCTTACTCTCACCATTAGAACTGTTTTTGAACCAGAGTTATAAGACAGGGGAAAGCGCGAACGCAGTCCCCCACTATCAGAAATTATGCAGTCGAGATTCCCACATTTGGGGAATTCGCAAAGGTCAGCACAGCCTGAGTGCAATGGCTGAGCCTCGCCCTTGGGTGAACCACCTTCTTGATCATGGTATTGCCCCTGCCAGGTAAGTATGAGCTTTGTTGCCTGTCTGGGAAGCACCCTGCAAGGGTGTAGGCAGCTGGAAGAGGGTCCAGAAAGTTTTAGGACAAGGCCTTGCATAACCTCTTGCCCCTCCCCTATTAAGTCAGCACAAGGCCTTAGCAGGTCCTGGCTGCAACTTGCAGAAGAGCGGACGGGACCACACTTTTAGCTGTGGCTACATGTGTCCCTCAGCCCACAACAGGTCTCACGGTTTAGTGGTGCTGCAATCATGTTGAGGCCTAACTTTAATCCTAGCCCTTAGGTATTGACTGACACATGTACACCCAGCTCTACTTGAGAAAAAGAGGTACATAAACAAAAAAATTAATTCGCCAAGATATTTTCAAACAACATGCAAAGAAAAAATAGAACAGACGTACATTTCCGTTCAGTTCTAACGAGTGAGAAAGATCAAATGATGATAATTTAAAAAGCAGGCTATCTATAGAACAAGGATAAACTGAAAAACCTCTTACCTCACCATTAGAACTGTTTTTAAACCAGAGTTATAAGACAGGGGAAAGCGCAACGCAGTCCCCCACTATCAGAAATTATGCAGTCGGATTCCCACATTTGGGGAATTCGCGAAAGGTCAGCACAGCCTGAGTGCAATGGCTGAGCCTCGCCTTTGGGTGAACCACCTTCTTGATCATGGTATTGCCCCTGCCAGGTAAGTATGAGCTTTGTTGCCTGTCTGGGAAGCACCCTGCAAGGGTGTAGGCAGCTGGAAGAGGGTCCAGAAAGTTTTAGGACAAGGCCTTGCACAACCTCTTGCCCCTCCCCTATTAAGTCAGCACAAGGCCTTGGAAGGTCCTGGCTGCAACTTGCAGAAGAGCGGACGGACCACACTTTTAGCTGTGGCTACATGTGCTCCCTCAGCCCACAACAGGTCTCACGGTTTAGTGGTGCTGCAATCATGTTGAGGCCTAACCTTTAATCCTAGCTCTTAGGTATTGACTGACACATGTACACCCAGCTCTACTTGAGAAAAAGAGGTACATAAACAAAAAAAAAATTAATGCCAAGATATTTTCAAACAACATGCAAAAAAAAAAATAGAACAGACGACATTTCCGTTCAGTTCTACTGAGTGAGAAAGATCAAATGTTGATACTTTAAAAGCAGGCTATCTAAAGAACAAGGATAAACTGAAAAACCTCTTACTCTCACCATTACAACTGTTTTTGAACCAGAGTTATAAGACAGGGGAGAGCGCGAACGCAGTCCCCCACTATCAGAAATTATGCAGTCGAGATTCCCACATTTGGGGAATTCGCAAAGGTCAGCACAGCCTGAGTGCAATGGCTGAGCCTCGCCTTGGGTGAACCACCTTCTTGATCATGGTATTGCCCCTGCCAGGTAAGTATGAGCTTTGTTGCCTGTCTGGGAAGCACCCTGCAAGGGTGTAGGCAGCTGGAAGAGGGTCCAGAAAGTTTTAGGACAAGGCCTTGCATAACCTCTTGCCCCTCCCCTATTAAGTCAGCACAAGGCCTTAGAAGGTCCTGGCTGCAACTTGCAGAAGAGCGGACGGGACCACACTTTTAGCTGTGGCTACATGTGTCCCTCAGCCCACAACAGGTCTCACGGTTTAGTGGTGCTGCAATCATGTTGAGGCCTAACTTTAATCCTAGCCCTTAGGTATTGACTGACACATGTACACCCAGCTCTACTTGAGAAAAAGAGGTACATAAACAAAAAAATTAATTCGCCAAGATATTTTCAAACAACATGCAAAGAAAAAATAGAACAGACAATACATACCGTTCAGTTCTACTGAGTGAGAAAGATCAAATGATGATAATTTAAAAAGCAGGCTATCTATAGAACAAAGATAAACTGAAAAACCTCTTACTCTCACCATTAGAACTGTTTTTGAACCAGAGTTATAAGACAGGGGAAAGCGCGAACGCAGTCCCCCACTATCAGAAATTATGCAGTCGAGATTCCCACATTTGGGGAATTCGCAAAGGTCAGCACAGCCTGAGTGCAATGGCTGAGCCTCGCCTTGGGTGAACCACCTTCTTGATCATGGTATTGCCCCTGCCAGGTAAGTATGAGCTTTGTTGCCTGTCTGGGAAGCACCCTGCAAGGGTGTAGGCAGCTGGAAGAGGGTCCAGAAAGTTTTAGGACAGGGCCTTGCATAACCTCTGGCCCCTCCCCTATTAAGTCAGCACAAGGGCTTAGCAGGTCCTGGCTGCAACTTGCAGAAGAGCGGACGGGACCACACTTTTAGCTGTGGCTACATGTGTCCCTCAGCCCACAACAGGTCTCACGGTTTAGTGGTGCTGCAATCATGTTGAGGCCTAACTTTAATCCTAGCTCTTAGGTATTGACTGACACATGTACACCCAGCTCTACTTGAGAAAAAGAGGTACATAAACAAAAAAAAATAATTAACCAAGATATTTTCAAACAACATGCAAAGAAAAAATAGAACAGACGTACATTTCCGTTCAGTTCTACTGAGTGAGAAAGATCAAATGTTGATAATTTAAAAAGCAGGCTATCTAAAGAACAAAGATAAACTGAAAAACCTCTTACTCTCACCATTACAACTGTTTTTGAACCAGAGTTATAAGACAGGGGAGAGCGCAACGCAGTCCCCCACTATCAGAAATTATGCAGTCGAGATTCCCACATTTGGGGAATCCGCAAGGTCAGCACAGCCTGAGTGCAATGGCTGAGCCCCCCGCCTTGGGCGAACCACCTTCTTGATCATGGTATTGCCCCTGCCAGGTAAGTATGAGCTTTGTTGCCTGTCTGGGAAGCACCCTGCAAGGGTGTAGGCAGCTGGAAGAAGGTCCAGAAAGTTTTAGGACAAGGCCTTGCATAACCTCTGCCCCTCCCCTATTAAGTCAGCACAAGGCCTTAGAAGGTCCTGGCTGCAACTTGCAGAAGAGCGGACGGACCACCTTTTAGCTGTGGCTACATGTGTCCCTCAGCCCACAACAGGTCTCACGGTTTAGTGGTGCTGCAATCATGTTGAGGCCTAACTTTAATCCTAGCCCTTAGGTATTGACTGACACATGTACACCCAGCTCTACTTGAGAAAAAGAGGTACATAAACAAAAAAAATTAATTCGCCAAGATATTTTCAAACAACAATGAAAGAAAAAATAGAACAGACGTATATTTCCGTTCAGTTCTACTGAGTGAGAAAGATCAAATGATGATAATTTAAAAAGCAGGCTATCTATAGAACAAAGATAAACTGAAAAACCTCTTACTCTCACCATTAGAACTGTTTTTGAACCAGAGTTATAAGACAGGGGAGAGCGCAACGCAGTCCCCCACTATCAGAAATTATGCAGTCGAGATTCCCACATTTGGGGAATTCGCGCAGGTCAGCACAGCCTGAGTGCAATGGCTGAGCCTCGCCTTGGGTGAACCACCTTCTTGATCATGGTATTGCCCCTGCCAGGTAAGTATGAGCTTTGTTGCCTGTTCGGGAAGCACCCTGCAAGGGTGTAGGCAGCTGGAAGAGGGTCCAGAAAGTTTTAGGACAAGGCCTTGCATAACCTCTTGCCCCTCCCCTATTAAGTCAGCACAAGGGCTTAGAAGGTCCTGGCTGCAACTTGCAGAAGAGCGGACCGGGACCACACTTTTAGCTGTGGCTACATGTGCCCCTCAGCCCACAACAGGTCTCACGGTTTAGTGGTGCTGCAATCATGTTGAGGCCTAACTTTAATCCTAGCCCTTAGGTATTGACTGACACATGTACACCCAGCTCTACTTGAGAGAAAAGAGGTACATAAACAAAAAAAAATAATTAACCAAGATATTTTCAAACAACATGCAAAGAAAAAATAGAACAGACATACATTTCCGTTCAGTTCTACTGAGTGAGAAAGATCAAATGTTGATAATATTTAAAAGCAGGCTATCTATAGAACAAAGATAAACTGAAAACCCTTTTACTCTCACCATTACAACTGTTTTTGAACCAGAGTTATAAGACAGGGGAGAGCGCCAACGCAGTCCCCCACTATCAGAAATTATGCAGTCGAGATTCCCACATTTGGGGAATTCGGCAAGGTCAGCACAGCCTGAGTGCAATGGCTGAGCCTCGCCTTGGGTGAACCACCTTCTTGATCATGGTATTGCCCCCGCCAGGTAAGTATGAGCTTTGTTGCCTGTCTCGGGAAGCACCCTGCAAGGGTGTAGGCAGCTGGAAGAGGGTCCAGAAAGTTTTAGGACAAGGCCTTGCATAACCTCTTGCCCCTCCCCTATTAAGTCAGCACAAGGCCTTAGAAGGTCCTGGCTGCAACTTGCAGAAGAGCCACGGACCACACTTTTAGCTGTGGCTACATGTGTCCCTCAGCCCACAACAGGTCTCACGGTTTAGTGGTGCTGCAATCATGTTGAGGCCTAACTTTAATCCTAGCCTTAGGTATTGACTGACACATGTACACCCAGCTCTACTTGAGAAAAAGAGGTACATAAACAAAAAAATAATTACTACCAAGATATTTTCAAACAACATGCAAAGAAAAAATAGAACAGACGTATAATTTCGTTCAGTTCTACTGAGTGAGAAAGATCAAATGATGATACTTTAAAAAGCAGGCTATCTATAGAACAAAGATAAACTGAAAAACCTCTTACTCTCACCATTAGAACTGTTTTTGAACCAGAGTTATAAGACAGGGGAGCGCAACGCAGTCCCCACTATCAGAAATTATGCAGTCGAGATTCCCACATTTGGGGAATTCGCAAAGGTCAGCACAGCCTGAGTGCAATGGCTGAGCCTCGCCTTGGGTGAACCACCTTCTTGATCATGGTATTGCCCCTGCCAGAAAACCCAGGATTTATTTGTCCTTAAACGTGAGGTGGTGAGTGTGTGTGTGTGTGTTTGGGTGCGTGCGCGGTGGGGTGAAATGAGGGAAACCCGGGCGGGGCGGGCTGGCGAAGGCGCCCCTCCGGGCGGTCGGAATTCCCGGAAGAGCTGGAAGGAGCGTTTCCCCTGTGCCGGCTCGCCTCACCACTGTCCTCGCCTGTCGCCGCCCTCGTCCGGGCGGAGCCCTCTGTGAGCGGAGAGAGGGAGAGAGAGAGCGAGAGAGAGAGAGAGAGCTAACGGTTAGGTAAGCCCGGTTTGCGCTGATTCAGTGGTAATTACCTCGACATTAGCTGCCTACATAGCCGAAGTTGATCCTCCTCGCTCGCGGGCGAAGGGTGTCCTTTATCCCTCCTTCTGAGCTGGATTGGTGAACCTCCTGCTCCCGGTTCGCCACCGGGCGCGGGCGGGGTTGGCTCCACCCTGCAGTGACGGCCCTTCCGTTGGCGCGGGGACCGGGCGAGGCTGCCCGCCGCCGGGCGGCAGTCGGGAAGGAGCTAACCTCCTAGTTTGCGCCGGGCGGGTGTTGGTCCGCCGCGACAGTACCCTCAGCTCCAGCCTACTGCCGCTGGGAGGTGGGCCCAGAGCTGTCTCGCGGAGAGCCCATCTGCATTCCCATGCAGGGCCCCCGCCCGTGCTGGACCTGGAAGGAGAAATCCTGCAGGGCGAAACCACCGCGCGACCCGGCGCTCGGTCCTTGGCCTTGGCCATCCATTGCAGGGGCGCGGGTCTGTGACCAGGACAAAGTGTCGGCCTGCCAGGTAATACCTCAACTCTTCAATGGCCCACTTGATCGCCAAGGCTTCCCGCCTACCGCTGCGCACTTTTCCTGGGGCCAGTTTCCGCTGATGTAGAGGACCGGTGCTCTTCTCCGCCGGTTTGGGAGAGGACCGCGCCCAACCCTGTTTCAGATGCGCCGGTGTGTACCGTGAAGGGGAGCTTAAAAATCCGGTTCCGCAACACCGGGCACTGGTGAGGGCCCGCTTCAGGCCTGGAAGGCCCTCTCCCTCGGTTGACCACTTCACCCGGTCCGGCTGGCCCTTTTGGTGAGATCTGAAAGAGGGGCAGCTATCGCCGAAGTTAGGCACGAATCTCCGATAGTACCCCGCCAACCCCAAGAAGGCACGTACCTGTTTCTTCGATGAGGGGCGAGGGTAGTCCCTTACGGCTTCGATCTTCCTCGTCTGGCGGCTTCAGCAACCCCCGCCCATGCGCGGTACCCCAGGTACTGTGCCTCGGTTAATCCCAGGTGGCATTTCTTGGGGTTGGCTGTCAGTCCGGCTTTCCGGAGCCCCTCAGGACCTCCCCCAGATGGAACAGGTGGTCCGACCAGGTGGAGGGAGTGGACGACACGTACATCGTCCAAGTAGGCGGCGCGGCGCTGCGGTGTGGTCGTGGGACGAAGTCCATCAGCCGTTGGAAGGTGGCTGGTGCCCCGGTAGGCCAAAGGGGAGGACCCGTGACCTGCCAGTGGCCGGGTGGAGGTACTAAAGGCCGTCTTGGGCCTAGCGCCGGGGCGCTTAGGGCAACTTTGCCAATACCCCTTTTGGTGAGGTCCAGGGTGGATATAAGCGGGCCCTCCCCAGTCGCTCCACCAGGTCGTCCACTCGGGGAGGGGGTAGCTATCGAAGTCCGATACCTGGTTCAGTCTCCGGAAGTCGTTACACAGGCGCATGCTTCCGTCGGGTTTCGTTACAACGACGATGGGACTGGACCAGGGGCTGGATGACTCTCGACGATCCCATCCCCTTAGCATTCGCTCCACCTCCTCCTCGATGGCCTTCCCGCGGGCCTCGGGGACCCGGTAGGGTCTCTGTCTAACTACCACGCCGGGGTGTCTTGATCGTGGTGAACCACCTGGGTCATCCCCGGGGAGGAGGAGAACACGTCTGTGAATTGGTCCACCAACTCGTTGAGTTCCTGTCTCTGCGCGGGGGTGAGGTCTTCCCCAAAGTCGCACCAAGGCACGCTTGTCAGGATCTGTGTCCGGCCCGCGTGACCAAAACCCTCGGGACTGGTTCCACCCATCTCTTCAGCAGGTTGATGTGGTATAACTTCCCGTCCGTACGCTACCGGGTTGTTGCAGGCGGAAGTTGATGGCCCCTCCCGCGCGGACCGTGATACGGGCCCTGCCACCGGGCCAGGAACTTGCAGGCGCTGCTAGGCACTAGAAGCAGGACCTGATCGCCTGGATGGAACTCGGGCTGTGCCGGGCGGTTATACACCCGCTGCTGTTCTTCCTGGGCGGCGCGCATATGTTCCTGCACTATTGGTGCCACGCGGTCAATTCTATCTTGCATCTCCTGCACGTACTCAATGATCGAGCGGTACGGGACGGCTGTTCCTCCGGCAGGCGGCGACGTCCAGCAGTCCTCTTGGCCGCCAAACAAGGAGCTCAAACGGGGTGAAGCCTGTGGACGCCTGGGGGCACTCCCGACGGGCGAAGAGTACATAGGGGAGGAGGAGGTCCCAGTTCCCCCCGCCGTTCTACCACCCCGTAGCATCCGTTTGAGCGTCTGATTGAAGCGCTCCACGAGTCCGTCGGTTTGCGGGTGGTAGACAGACGTCTTCAGATGTTTCACCTGCAACAACCGACACAGATCCGCATTAATTTTGGACACGGCGGGCGTACCTTTGGTCGGTCAGGATGTCCTTGGGAATGCCCACCCGGCTGAAAAGGAGCATTAGCTCCCTGGCGATGTTGGGGGAAGTGGCTTCGCGTGACGCGGCACCGCCTCCGGTACCGGGTGGCATAGTCCACAACAACGAGGATGTACTCGTGGCCCCGCGCTGACTTGGGAAGGGGGCCTACCAGGTCCATACCAATCCGTCGAATGGGACGCCTATGATGGGTAGCGGAATGAGGGGTGCTGGCGGGGTTCCTGGGCGCGGTGCGCTGGCACTGAGGGCATTGCTGGCAGAACCCCGGACCTCGGCATCCATCCCGGGCCATACGAACCGTCTCTCAGTTTCTCCAGCGTGTTGCGTGCCCCTAGGTGACCGCCGAGGGGTGGGCATGGGCCAGATGCATTACCAGGTTAGTCCTCGTCCGTGGTACCACCAGGAGGTCCGGCCGGTTCCTCTCTGCGACAGACTCGTGGTAGAGAAGGCCCCTTTCACGAGGAAGTACGAGGTGGGGAGCCTCAGGTCGGGGTTCTGGGTGACCCCCTCTATCACGCCGCGCTGTGCCCAACAGTGTTTCAGGCGGTCGTCCTCCTTCTGCTCCCGGGCCGAACTTCCCTTCCCGGTTCACCTGTTGGAACACAGAGGACAGTGGATTAGTCAATCGGGAGGACTCACCTTCGGTTTCGCGTCTCCGGGCGCTGTGGGCGAGGCAGACTGCCCGGCGTTGGGTCCTCTGGGTCCGTCGCGACGGCGTCTTCGCCGTCGCCGGGCCCGTTGGGAAGCCCGGCCAGTCTCCCCAGGAGCAGTGGCACCGGAAGAGTGGGGATCACGCCCACATGGAGGGGCCAGGTCCCGGCTGTACTCCGGATCCGCACCTCGGCTGCCGGGATCTCCCGGGTCTCCCCATGGATGCAGGTAACGGCGAGGACTCCCTCCGGTTGTAGTGCCTTGGGGAGGACTGTCGGTCGGGCGAGCGTCACTGTGCTCCCGGTGTCCAGTAGGGCGGTGACGGGTCTTCCTTCTACCCACACCCTCTGGGTGGGGCCCTCGGGAGGCTGTTGGAGGTGGAGCGCGCACCCAGCTAGCCATGGTTTCTGGATCGGCCGACGGGGCTCTATCTCCGGTTCCGTGGGCATGGGCTCGTCAGCGGGGGTCATCCGGCTTGGTGACCTCCGGCGGGTCCTCCATGGTCCAGGGGCCCGTTGACGGTCAGGCCGGGGCCCTGAGGTCCCGAGGGGTTGGGCAGAGGGCTGATGGTCCCCCTGGCTAAACCCGGGCGTGGTCATAGTACGCTCCAGTGCCGACATGAGCGCCTGGGGTGATTCTGGCGCCTGTGCCCCTATGGCCTGTCGTTCTGGGCGGGGTAGCGCCCTCAGGAACCGGGTCCATCGCCACCTTCTCTACCACCTCCCCGGGCTGTATACTGGTCCGGTCGGAGCCACCGCTTAGTGAGTCGGATCAGAGCGTGTAGTTGCCCACGGGGGCGCCCGGCTGGTAGACCCAGTTGTGGAACTCTACTGCCGCCTCGGCCCGTGTGGTGCGGCCACACCACGCCAGGACCCCTCTTTCATCGTGGGTAATCGGGCGCGTCTTCTGGTTCGAGGCTGTAATAGGCGGTGCGTGCCTCCCCCGTGAGTAACCCGCCAATGGCCCTGGGCCAGTCATCCCGATCCCACCCTTCTCGACGGGGCAATATTTTCGGGGTTTCGAAATAAGCTACGAGGTCCTCGCCGGGGAGAGGGGTGGTAATAGGTGGCGGAGCTCGTATCTGGGGTCCGGGAGGGGTGTGGCAGGGGGTCAGGGTCTTAAGGTCCACCAGCGTTTGGGTGGCCACCTGGAGGCTTTGGCGAGTTGCTGCGTAGACGGTCTGTTGCTGGATGCTGGCCTCCAGCAGGTGTTTTAACGTTTGCTCCATGAGTTGTGTGTGGGGGTTTCTCTTTTTTTTTTTTTTTTTTTTTTTTAGGGGTGGGCCTGTGCTACTGCCCGCATCCTCCACCAGTGTAGCGGGTCAGCCCAGGGGGCGAAGGGCGTAGCACAAACACACGGGAGGCAGGTTGTAGCGAGAAGTGAGGGAAAACCCAGGATTTATTTGTCCTTAGATCCGTAGTGGTGAGTGTGTGTGTGTGTGTTTGGGTGCGGTGCGCGCGTGTGGGGTGGAATGAGGGAAACCCGGCGGGGCGGGGCTGGCGTAGCGGCCTCCTCGGGGCGTGCTGGAATTCCCGGAAGAGCTGGGAAGGAGCGGTTTCCCTGTGCCGTTTCTCGGCCTCACCACTGTCCTCGTCTGTCGCCGTCCCTCGTCCGGGCGGAGCCCTCTGTGAGCGGAGAGAGGGAGAGAGAGCGAGAGAGAGAGGGAGAGAGAGCGCGAACGGTTAGGTAAGCCCGTGTTTTGCGCGGATTCAGTGGCAATTACCTCGGACATTAGCTGCCTACATAGCCGAGTTGATCCTCTCCCTTCGTGGGCGGAAGGGTGTCCTTTTATCCCCTCCTTCTGGAGCTGGATTGGTGAACCTCCTGCTCCCGTTTCGCCAATCCGCCCGCCGGCGTGTGGGGGTTGGCTCCACCCTGCAGTGACGGCCCTTCCGGTTGGCGTTGGGACCGGCGCTGAGGCTGCTCGCCGCGGCCGGGC
>CM022757.1:6442223-6444723 GCA_012411365.1 Ameiurus melas | reverse complement strand
TGTGTGTTGTGTGTGTGTTTATATGAGTGTGTACAGTGGTGTGAAAAAGTGTTTGCCCCTTCCTCATTTCCTGTTCCTTTGCATGTTTGTCACACTTAAGTGTTTCGGAACATCAAACCAATTTAAAAAATAGTCAAGGACAACACAAATAAACACAAAATGCAATTTGTAAATGAAGGTGTTTATTATTAGAGGTGAAAAAATCCAAACCATCATGGCCCTGTGTGAAAAAGTGATTGCCCCCTTGTTAAGACATACTATAACTGTGGTTGTCCACACCTGAGTTCAATTTCTCTAGCCACACCCAGGCCTGATTATTGCCACACCTGTTCACAATCAAGGCATCACTTAAATAGGAGCTGCTTGACACAGTAAGGTCCACCAGAAGATCCTTAAAAGCTACACATCATGCCGAGACCCAAAGAAATTCAGGAACAATTGAGAAAGAAAGTAATTGAGATCTATCAGTCTGGAAAGGGTTATAAAGCCATTTCCAAAGCTTTGGGAATCCAGCGAACCACAGTGAGAGCCATTATCCACAAATGGCGAAGACATGGAACAGTGGTGAACCTTCCCAGGAGTGGCCGGCGCCCAAAAATTACCCCAAGAGCGCAGCGCGACTCATCCAAGAGGTCACAAAAGACCCCACAACAACGTCCAAAGAACTGCAGGCCTCACTTGCCTCAGTTAAGGTCAGCGTTCATGCCTCCACCATCAGGAAAAGACTGGGCAAAAATGGCCTGCATGGCAGAGTTCCAAGGAGAAAACCACTGCTGAGCAAAAGAACATCAAAGCTCGTCTCAATTTCTCCACAACACATCTTGATGATCCCCAAGACTTTTGGGACAACATTCTGTGGACCGATGAGACAAAAGTGGAACTTCTTGAAGGTGTGTGTCCAAGTATATCTGGCGTAGAAGGAACACTGCATTTCATAAAAAGAACATTATACCAACAGTAAAATATGGTGGTGGTAGTGTGATGGTCTGGGGCTGTTTTGCTGCTTCAACCTGGAAGACTTGCCGTGATAAAAGGAACTATGAATTCTGCTGTCTACCAAGAGATCCTGAAGGAGAATGTCCGACCATCTGTTCGTACTCAAGCTGAAACGAACTTGGGTTCTGCAGCAGGACAATGATCCTAAACACACCAGCAAGTCCACCACCGAATGGCTGAAGAAAAAACAAAATGAAGACTTTGGAGTGGCCTAGCCAAAGTCCTGACCTGAATCCTATTGAGATGTTGTGGTATGACCTTAAAAAGGCCGTTCATGCTCGAAAACCCTCTAATGTAACTGAATTAGGACAATTACCTGCAAAGATGAGTGGGCCAAAATTCCTCCAGGATGCTGTAAAAGCCTCATTGCACGTTATCGCAAACGCTTGTTGCAGTTGTTGCTGCAAGGGTGGCCCAACCAGTTATTAGGTTTAGGGGCAATCACTTTTTCACACAGGGCCATGATGGTTTGGATTTTTTTCACCTTTAATAATAAACACCTTCATTTACAAATTGCATTTTGTACTTACTTGTGTTGTCCTTGACTATTGTTTAAATTGGTTTGATGTTCCGAAACACTTAAGTGTGACAAACATGCAAAGGAAACAGGAAATGAGGAAGGGGCAAACACTTTTCACCCCATTACTGTATGTGTGTGTGTGTGTGTGTGTGTTTTTAGAGTGTGTGTGTGTGTGTTTATATGAGTGTGTATTTTGTGTGTGTGTGTGTTTATGTGAGTGTTTGTGTGTGTGTGTTTAAGTGTTTATATTGGTGTGTTGTGCAGGGCAGCAGATTAGATGAACAGCGTTGTGAGTTCCCTCCACCTCTGAAAGTACGTTCTCTTCAGCAGGTCGTATTTATTCTTCATTAATGAACAGATTTTATGAATGAATGAATGGAGGAAAATATCCGAGTTCACGTCTGATGGAAATTCCTGTGGAGTTTTACACTGCACTGTGTGTTTCTCTTACCCGAGTCGTCCTGTGTGTTTAAGTCACGGCTGCTGAAGATAGGAGACGGACTGCCCCTCATTCTGCCCCCTAAATCTGGAGGGTACTGGATCGACCCTCCCTTGGACAGACATGTTGAGACGAGTCCCACTTCCTCGAGTCCCTCGCTTGGCCTCGAGACCTACGACATCATGGAGAGAGACAACGAGGCCAAAATCTACCAGGAGTTTTTCAGACACAGGGTCAGAACACGTCCCATGTTCACTACCTAGTGTCCTGGTGCACCGCTGGCCAGGTTAATGCACTTGCTAACTGCAGGGCAGATACTGAGGGGCACTTCCTGAAGGTCTGGAATAAAAAGGAAGTTGTCTTGCTGTACTTCCTGAATGGTTTAGAACTGTAACCGAGAGAGATGCTTTATTACTCGCTGTAGTGTGCACTACTTAGCAGTGTTGTGTCCCCTTCTTCTCTTGTTTCTTCTCCTCCCTCAGTACCATCACTCGTTCACAGCAGTCGATCCCTCACTCGGGCCACTCATTCTCTCCGTCTGTCTG
>CM022757.1:6427223-6434723 GCA_012411365.1 Ameiurus melas | reverse complement strand
CTGTCTGTCTCTCCTGTAGAGAGCTATAAGAGTGCGCAGTCACTCTTTTGACACATTAGGAGTCGTGAAGAAGACAGGAGGCCAGAAACAACGGGTAAAATCACACACACACACACACACACACACACGTAGAACACTCAGGGTTGCCAGGTCAATCTAATTTCTTTTTTTAATATCTGAGGCGAGAGTGAGTCTGCCGATTTTTTTGTGTGGATTCATTCATTATTTTATTCAAGAAAAATAAATGATTTAGACCTAAATTCAACACCACATACACAACCAGGTTCTACACCACATCCAACACCACATCCACCACCACATACACCACCAGGTCCAACACCACATCCACCACCAGGTTCAACACCACATCCAACACCACATCCACCACCACATACACGACCAGGTCCAACACCACATCCACCCCCACATCCACCACCAGGTCCAACACCACATCCACCCCCACATCCACCCCCACATCCACCACCACATCCACCACCAGGTCCACCACCACATACACCACCAGGTTCTACACCACATCCAACACCACATCCAACACCATGTCCAACACCAGGTCCAACAGCATATCCTCGTGTAAGTGACTGATTAGAAGGGAAAAGTTTGGGCAGATGTTACGAGGAGGGGGGTGGTCTTCTACTGCCATCTGGGTAATCGATCTGAGATTTGAGACACAGCCGATGTTCAATTTCACATCAATCCACATGTACATGATAAACATGATAAACATGATCAGGAAGTCACACTCGTGTTTTCTGCTTTTCTTACAGGACGGTGAGAGGTGAGTCGGGTTCTGGAGAAAGATCCTGAATCAATAAAACCGTCCTGACTGACTGTAGGTGTTATAAAAAAAAAAAATGTTGCCCCCCCCCCAAAAAAAAAAAAAACCGACCACACAACAAAACGCCGGGCAGGTGTGAGGCCTCACTTCCTGTCCGAGAGGTGATACTGACCTCCTAGAGACGTCTGCGCTTTGTAGTTTTTAGCTGCTTTAATACAAACAGAATCCACGTCGGCTCCGTCTCAAATCGCATCACACGACTGAAGGCGTAGACACCGAGGCTCTGCTAACGGGTATTAGCGTATGAGATTTAGAGGACACAGAGACACTAATATACACACATGAGCTCCAGCTTTACGGTTCACATAACAGAGCTTGAACTTATTCAAGTGATTTATTTTTCAACCATCTGGGATCTTTTTATAAAGAGAACATCAAAATAAATAATAAAGTTTTTACACTTACAGTGAGATATATATTCATTCTGAGCTTTCCAAAATATATATATATATATATATATATATATATATATATAAAATTATTACAAATATTATATAATTCATTTATAATTATAAATTAGTTTCACAGCATCACACTCTCACCATCTACACACAGGTTTATTCTCTTTAATTAATCATTTAAAATAAGTCATTTTAGCTTTTAACTCCACAGTTGTGTTTTTAATGATGTGACGATTCTCCTAAACACATTAACACCAACATTACACTAATAAAATGTTTTTATTTTACATATTTTAACTCTTAACTGACCAAAAAAGTCCTCAAAAATCCACACATCTGTTTATTTGTTTGTTTGTTTGTTGTTGTCAGTCTGAGTGTAAATAAATGGTGTAATTATAGCCGAGCTGGAGATTAAACGCGCCTCTGTAGCGATACCTGCTGGACATGATGGATTTTTACTCTCATTTTTTTTGTTGTGTGTTTCAGACGTGGTTTATCTCCTTTATATTTATATATTTATATATTTATTAAGTGACTATATTACTGTGCTGTCTGTCTGCAGTCTCCAAATAAATAATTCAGTTAAAAACAAGGTAGAAAAAAACGAGATGTTGTTTGTTTCTGTTCTTTGAAAACTGAATGCAGTTATATTACAAGCTTTATTATTATTATTATTATTATTATTATTATTAGTAGTAGTACTAGTAGTAGTGGTAGTATTTATAATAATAAAGATCTGTTAATTAAAGCAAATCTTCCTCTTAAACAGAAACTCAGTGCGCCCCCTGTTGGTCATTCCGTCACTCTCCATAACATTTTTCTATTTATTTTTCATCAAAATTAGTCATTTTTATGATTTGTAGTAGTATTATTATTATTTATAACGTAATTTAAACCCCGAATCTGAACTAGTGAGAGTTGTAGGTAGCAGCTGCTGCTGTATAAGTGATTAAGTGGAGTTACTCTTTAATGTGTTCATTCTTTACAGCTGAGAACTTCAGCTAGTTTCTTGACTGTTGTTTGTACAAATGAAATCAGACTTATATATATATATATATATATATACACACACACACATATATATATATATATTTCCTTTTTTCCTGCATTTCAGTGACAGACACTAACGACTCACAAACAGCTCCTGGGTGTAGATCCTGAAAAAAACACTCCCAGTATCCAGGTGCAGCTGATTCTCCTTTTCATGCCACAGCCACCTCCTCACCGCACTACTGAGATCTCTCTCTCCCTCTCTCACACACACACACACACACAAACTAGCAGATATGTGCTGCACAGAGACATCCTCTGGAGGCTGAAGATGAAAATCCAAACATGGACGTGAGACCCAGCGTCCATAGCCCAGTCCACTTTATTAGGAACACCAGCTCCTTCTATGCAGTTATCTGAAATCCTGAAACTGGCTCCAACCACCATCACCACGAGCACCATCACCGAGATCCCTTCTGATCCTTTCCTCCAGTCGGTTTCATCTCTACATGACATCATGCACTGTGCTGCTGCTGAGACGTGATTGGCTGATTGGGATAACCGTATAAACGAGCAGGTGTGTGGCGTTCCTAAAAAAAAAATGGACAGCTAGTGGTGTTACATGTTCATTCCAGAAAAATCCTGTTTCAGTACCGAATCATCTCCCATCCCCTTGAACCCATCAGGGAGCGGTTTCAGGTGAAGGCTTGATCTGATGATCCAGGGCCAACATCAATTATATACAAGCTTCTACATTCATTTGGACCCGCAGGTGAGCCGTGCATAAGCCCCACCCATGACCACACCCACAATACACGAGACAATCTGATCAGAATTTCTCGGTGTACTCATCTCTCATGTCTCTGTGATAAATGTGTACATCTGAAACCCAAAGAATTCCTCACAGGAACCAGAAGATCACGGAGGACAATAAACCTGTTCTGAAATCATGTCCCAGACGGTTTTGGACTTCAGGAAACGGTTCACACACACATCTCTCCCTGATGAAATCTCTCACCCTTGTGTGTGTGTGTGTGTGAGAGAGAGACACACAGAGTGAATGAGTAGAAATGATGGAAACCTTCAGCAGTCCAAATCAACTCCTCCTACTCTGACATCACAGGCACTTCATGAACACAGCAGAAGTTCCGAAGTCCAGAAGAGTGATTCAGGTTCTGATCATGAGAACACCGGACCACTTCGTTTACTGTAGTATTTAGTTTTTTCTTCAATATAATCAGATGATTCAGATCATTTAACAGTTGTTCACATTTCTAAACTGGACATTTACTCCACGTCACTGGAGATCTGTAAAGATCTGTCCTGTAGAATATTATTTCCTGACACTCGTTTTTGGAGAGAACACATGCAGAGTGACTTTACCCCCAATTATTTTTAGGATATTGTCAACCATGAAATGTGCTCAATGTGACATCTTGCTTTAGTGTCATCTTTAAAAGGGTTTAATAAACGTTTTAGAGAAGTTTAACATTATTTTATAATAAAACAAATTTCCAAGAACAAAAAGGTACCACACCCCGGGAATGACCCAAGGTCACTCAGGAATCTCTGCACCTTGGGTCCAGGAGAACGTTCATCTCGTCTCAGTTTATGTAAACGAAACACCCATTTCATTTCCTCTCCAGATTCAGACTGCTGCTCAGCATCGTGTACACACCTTAACTTCTCCACACTGCATTGTGGGTAACACCGACTCTTTCAGTGAAACTCGGACCAGAACATGACAGAAAGTTCTGTTTATTTGAAAAACCAGACAGATCAGACAGAAGGAACATCTCCCGAGTGCTGATTGGTTTAATCCTCCTCCTCGTCGTCTCCGCCCCCAGCTCCGCCCTGACCCTTCTTAGCATTCTTTCTCTTGACACGGCCGGGACGTCCTCCGCCGTACGGAGAGCGCAGGGAGAAGTCGATGTGTTTCTGACTGTCCAGACGTACCACGAACGACGGGATGTTCACCACCTGCTTGCGTACACTATATACACACACACACACACACACACACACACACACACACACACACACACAGAGAGAGAGAATCATTTATACTGACTCAACCCTGTGGTCATTGTCAGCACATGTTCTAGTCTCTCTCCCTCTCAGGCCTCATTTACGAGGAATTCGTGACACCACGGTTAATCTGACACTGTTGGTTTAAATCATCAGCTGAGAGTGAGAGAGCGTTAGCATTAGCATCAGGGTGTGTGTTTGAGCCGTGCGCATTACCTGTGGTGCGTAACCGGCTCCGGTCCGTACGGCCAGCTTGGGCCCGACACACACACTAACACATGCGAAGGTATACGGCTCAGAGCCGAATTGACCTTGCGGAAAATTTCACATGTTCTCAGCGAGGGCTAACGAGACAGGAAGCACAGCCTCAATACAGGAAGTGAACTTCAAGCGCACCAGAAATGCTGCTACGGCTGAAGACTTCAACGACGCTCCCATCCACACCAGTCACAGATTTATAAACATCAATTATGCAAATAATACAGTGGTGTGAAAAACTGTGCTAAATCAGATCTATTTTTAGATTGGGGATTTGAGTGTAAGGCATAGGGAATGGCTGGTTGCCATGGTTACAGACCCTCAGAAAGAGGATGCCAAACACTTTACTACCCTTTCACACTGTTTGGGGTCCAAGGCTACATCCTGAATCACAGAGTAGTGCCCTGGTCAGCATTGGGATTCTGACAGAAGGTCAGGTACTACACGTAGCACACGACAAGGTCTATGTGGTTTGGGACACAACCCAAGACCGGTACATGTGGATGGGAACGTCATTGGACTACACGGAGCCTGATCAGCATCCTTACCGGATGTGTCTCTGGCGGATGAGGACGCGGGCGTGGTGGATGCTCTTGGCCAGGCCGAGTTTGAAGACCTGCGTCTGCAGCCTGCGCTCCAGGAAGTCCTCCACCTTCAGACCCAGGATGTAATCCAGCTTCATCTTCCCTTCATCCAGCACACCAATGCGCACAAGACGCCTCAGCAGGGCATTACCTACACACAAATTATAACAGTGTGTAATATTCCGACATCTAATAACGTTAGTGAGGACTGAGACACAGTCAGTAGAGAATCATTACATGTAGATGGTTGTCATGGTAACCAACACTACATGAATCCTCACCCTCGAAGAGACGCCTGGGGTCCTTCTCATCCAGAGTGAGCAACTCCCGAGCAGCTTTACGGATTTTAGCCAGAGTGAACTTCACCCTCCAGACCTCACGCTTGTTCCTCAGACCATACTCACCTGTAACACACACACACACACACACACACACACACACTCAGGTTAAATCACGGTGTTGGAATGTAAACCTCCCACACTGAAGTGGAGATGATAAAAACCGAGTAAATAACTGCAATATAATGAAATGTAGGTGATGTATGAATGTGGATCAACACCAAGCAGCAAACCTACTCCAATAACCGCTTAAATAAACCCAAAACTGATTTTATTTCTGATTCAGCAGCTCTGAAGAGCAGAAGGTTGTGAGATCAAACCCCAGGTCCATCCTCTGAACTATAACCGAGTTTTTTATTAAGATCCTTCACAAATCCTCACCGATGAGCTTGAGCTCCTGGTCGAGACGAGACTTCTCGAAGGGACGACGTGGAGTGACGTACGTCTTACTGCACACCCAAGTACGGGCAACCGGCATGGCGGATTATCCACCTGTCTCACACAACACGAGATATAGAAGAAATGAGTTTCACATTAAAATATAAAAAAAAAACAAGTGAACGCCGTTTCAGCACGGATTGGACTGACGGGTCAATCTGCAAACTTTACAAACATCTGCATAGAACTTTTACTGTAAACATTAATAGAATAAAAACCTGTTCGCAGTACAATATTTTTTAACATACAATAATAAAATCCCCAGTCACAAAGAATTCAGGACACAAAGTCTGAGAACTTTAAATCATCGGCTGTGAGAGAAAACGTTCAAATCATTCGCTTTTTTAGATAGAAATACAGGTTACGGTGTAATTCTGAACAATAACCTTCACTTTCTAGACATCCAGATGTTTAATATACTCCTGCTGTTTTCTGCATTAGTCACGTGTCCTCTCGAACCTTCACTTCTAATCAGAATTAACACCGTTACACTTCACACCACTAATGAACCTGAACATGAACCCAGGTTTAACACACACACACACACACACACACACACACACACACGTACGTGTTTATTATGAATATTATTCTATAAGTTTATAGAATCCCTCTCTGCTACACTGAAACTGAACAAGATGGCGGCGGCTCCACGCGCGAGCTCTCTCCTCTCACCACACACCGCTCTTCTACACTCATATACACCTCTGTACACAGCGGGATTCTGTTATTAAACATATTTACTACTAAACTATTGAACAGAGACACGGAACACGCTGGAACAGAGCGGGAACAGTGGAGAGAAAGAGAACTGACCTGTCCTCCACAGAGTCCGAATGAAAGAGAGCGTGAGCGGAAGTGACGGAGGGTCTTATAGGTCCACGTGAACGCGCCCCGTGCACGCGCCACCAGTTCCACGCATGCGTACATCTTGTTTGATTCTGTGACGTTCTTCCGAACTTCATTCAAAATATTTAAACAGAGACAGCAGAAGGTTTCTATTGTAATGATGAAATATTTTATAAACTACGGTCCGAGAAACATTTTCACCCGGTTCTGACCCGTTATACTAATAATACTTCTATATCACTTCATCAAAACAACAACTGTTCATGCTGCGGTTTTACACATGGCCGATAGATGGCGTTCAATCGCGCTACGGTGGGCGACAAGGGCAAATACTGCACGTGCAAATACTGCAAACATACAAATACTGAAAAAAATACTCATACACATTCATGCAAGTACTGAAAACACCTGCAAAATGTCGGATAATGTCACCTTTCTGAGTGTTTTCCCCTTTACAATCAGACAGTAGTCAGTTTTACCCTCAGTCTTGCACTGTTTTAGGGTATCCCTAACCCTTGCACTGCCCTACAGTCCCTAGTGTATTAATGTTAATGTAATGCAGTCTGGGTTTTGCCTAGGCCCGGTGATATCCGTGTGATTCAATACAAATACAGTTTTATATTTAATGTCAGCATTACTTTACTGTCATCAGTGAGGTCATTGGTCCACAAAGTTTGATTTGTACCTCTGATTTATAACATCTCGCACGTATAGATGATTTAATCGGTTAATTAACCGTTTTACAGATTTCCGGCCTT
>CM022757.1:6417223-6422223 GCA_012411365.1 Ameiurus melas | reverse complement strand
AAAACACTTCCTGTAACCACACCGTGGAACTCGGTGTCTTGACTAACCGCCTTGAACACTTTAGAGTGTTGCAGCAAACTGAAGTCAAAGTCAGTGGTTGTATAGGTGTGAATTTCATCCCACACGTAGAAACAGAGGCCAGATGTGTCCGAGTCCTCGTGGAACCTGCTACAGGCACGCTCTGGCTCCACTGATCACGACTGCGCACGCTGTGTAGATGTTACTGCGCCTGCTGTGTCTGGACTTCTTTAATAAGATTTATTTGTGTTTAGATTAATAATTAATCACCTTTCATAGTGAACTTTCCTCATACACACGACTGAATCACAACCCACGACTCACAGGTCACACCAGCGACCGTTCCATGAAGGAATTTGAGGAATGTGATGAAGATAAACCATTCACAAATGCACATCGAGCTGAAAGAGCTGATTCATTGAGTTGACTCCTTTGTGAACGACACACACACACACACACACACACACACACACGCGCAGCGTATTCCCCTAATCGTCCTGTCATTCTGTGACACTGTGGTTCATGCCGCTCCACATTCCTGCAAAGTGATAATATTTACAGTGTTGTCTGGGATACACTCGGAAGTGCGGGTATAAACGCTTTAGTCCATGTGCTGAGCTGAAGGAAAGTTTATTTATTTATTTGTTTGTTTGTTTGTTTAAGTGTTTATTTATTTACTTATTTAGACACATGGAAATGTTACACGCTACAACTCAGCCACAAATACAACACAGCGTATATTATATGTTAGATGACATTAAAATAATAACAGACCAGTCAGGTGATCCCAGGTTGCTAAGCAACGAGATAAACAATAACAGTGCTCATTTGGTTTCCAGTAAATATTAAAGAAGTTGTGTAGAAGATTCAGGAATTGGTCATCAGGTGCAGCGCAAAGTGCAGAATTATAATAAAAATGTGTAAACACTGACAGTAAGCTCAATCAGTTCTGACTCATCCTAACTCACCAGTCCTCATACACAAGAGAGAACATCACAAGAGATGGTCTGCTGCCTGTGGAGATCCTTACAGACGGCCCTCAAATCTACATTTACATTTATTCACTTAGCAGACGCTTTTATCCAAAGCGACTTACAAATAATCAAAGCGATATATCAAGCAGAGAACAATACAAGTAGTGCTACTGTACAAGATCCATTCATTGAATACCAGAGGAAGCAAAGTGTACAGAGTAGAGGTGTAAGTGCATTGTGTGTGTGTTTTTTTTTTTCTCTATGAGTTGGTTAGGTGTTCACGGAAAAGGTGGGTCTTTAGCTTCAGCTGTTTTTTGAAGATAGTGAGAGATTCTGCAGTCCGTATTGAGATCGGACTATCTAGAACCGTCTCAATGGGTTCTGTAGGTGATGTTTAGTTCCTGTAGTGCTGACTCTCAGTAGTTTATTTTATTTCTAATTGAGTAATAAATGCTATAAAGCTGTTGCTTTAGCTTTTTACAGGGTTTGTGTGAAGGTGTGTAGGTTCTGTAACACTGTATGATCTAAATGTGTGATGTTTCATTGCAGTTATCTGTCTGTGTGAGAGAGAGACGTGGGATTTCTGGGGGTTTTACTGACCAGAATTCTTACAAATGTGTTGATGTTAACGAATTATGGAGATGGCCGTGAGTCTCAGTGCTTAAATAATGGGTAAGAAGCTGTAGTAAAAACACAGAAGAAACTCTGCAACTATCTGTTTCAATGTCTGCTCTGAGTAATCCTAATACCCCTAGATGAATGCTGTGTATTCACCAACAGGACCTGTTGAAATGAGAGAGAACCTGACTTCTGCTCCAAGAAAAAAACCCCAAGATGTTAGTTTGGCAATTTATTCATGAAGATATAGTAAAGACGTTGTTGTTTAACCCTGAGCAGGGCGTCAACAACTCCAAAGAACTTGTCTTAAGGCCGAGGGTTTTATTTAGGAGGTAGAAAAACATTTAAAGATGGTGTTTTAAAAGAAACGGGTGTATCGTCCATAATGGTAAAAAAAATTATAAAAAAAAATGGTTGTACTTCAATGTGAAATAAATCAGTGGAGACACTGAGTACATTTCTGTTCCACAGTCTATAAGGATCCCCACCATTAATGTAGAGTAACACATGTTCACACCCTCCGTGACTACAGTACTTATGTTTTAAGCATTTTTATTTTGTGATGGCAACAAGACAAAACTGTCATAGGTTTGGTATCTGGTGATTTTAGAATTAGGCCCCAACTGTCAAATATGTTTTGACATAGAATGTGAATTGCTTTGTCAGGTAAAGAGCACGATGGTATGGAAAGAGTATGATGAGGTGACCTAATGCTTAGGAGTTCTACAGTACTTTGACTTGGGAACATACCGACATGATCCTCAGAGAGGATATATATATAATATAGATCAGATCACCAGTATGTCTTTACCCAATCCTGATCTGGAGTCAGAATTTTTACTTTTATTTCCTCGTACGGGTTTATGACAGTGAGCAGTCATATACACTATAAGCCAAACTTATAGAAGGACACAAATTATTTTTAAAGGTTCCAAAATATTTGAACAGTTAAGGCAAATTTCCAACAGAACAGAATATTAGACATTTAGTGTAAACTAGTGTAAAAAAAAAATCTCTGAAATATTTTAGTGAAAATATATTTTCCATATTAAATGCAGCATATTAGAAAAGATAATACAGACTTTGCTGATCAGTTACAAACTCATACTTTATAACAGTTGTTTAGGAGCATCTGAATCTGGCAAATAACTTTTATTCCTTTTAGGCATGTAATAAAAGTTAATAACAAATTAGGAAGAAATGACGTGTACACTACTGCTGCGGATATTAAGTCAAACCATTTGTTCAAACTTCAGCATGATCCATAGAGTAGCAGAAACTTTTGGCACCTCATGAATACCGTGTGAAGGATTAAGGTGACGAGTCACTTACAGATACAAAGACACGTCCTTGTGCAGGATCACCTTCACAACAGCATTGCCCATTGACACGTCTTCTACCATGTCAACATATAAGAAAAGGCACAAAGTAATTTGAGATATATAAGAATATATTTGATCAAATATAAGATATTATAATAAAAAAAACATAATAATATTATTTAACAAGGTCTGCCGTTCAGCCCTCTTAAGTGTAAGAGCATTATCAGTATTGTACAGCAGTTGGGGACAGTAGTCAGATGACAGATGAAAAACATCTTTTTGAGTCACAGTGCCAAACTACTGCAGAATATTTTGATCCTTCTTTTTCATCATGAAGGACTGGCATTTATTTAACAGACAGACGGCACAGCCATATACTTGGTCAGATTTAGGAATTTCTTTAAGAAAGGTTCATTGTTTTTGTTCTTTTATCATAGCGTCAGTTTTGTATACTTACTTTGGTTAGTGACTTAAACTGTTTTATTAGGTGGTGACAGATTTTGTTAACAGGTAATGATGATTGGTGAAGATTAAGTTGGTATGCGTGTACAAAATAAAACTGTCTATATGTATATTTGTCTGCTATGTTTCTGTTTAAGCACTACTTTAATAGTGATATATAGAGTGAGAGAGCCCATTAACTAATTCATAGATCCCTTTCTACCTTTTCAACCTTGTTATCCATGTTTCTTTTCAAACATTGTGTTCAGACATTGCAAATCATTAGTCTGAATGTTAAGGGTTTCCTTAAACTTTTGCTTCTTCAGCATCAAAAATTCTAAACAAAAACTAAACTCAGAAACAATATTCCTGTCTGTCTTGCCTCAATATCATACCTTCTGAATCTGCATGCGGGTGTTTATTTAAAATGGAGCCTCAATGCCTATGGAAATGGTCATCAATTTCTTCTGAAGGCATCTGCGGAAGAAATAGCCTTAACATGAGTTTCATTTCTTAATTGAATGTGAACTTAATCATAGATATAATCTAAACAGATGATGTGCTTTTATTTTCCTTACTCCTGCACTGCCTGACCTTGGAAGATGTAACATGTTTGACCTTTTTTCTGCCACGGACCGGTTTAATATCAGACTGGGGTATTTTAAAAATATAATAGTAAACGTGAATCCAATGTGAAATCGCAGCTTTATTAGCAGCTTCCTGGTAACATCACGCCAACAACATAGCATGAGTAACTGCCGCTCTACCCCTTAACGTATCACGTGACCAAGTAACATATCACGTGACCGAGACAAGCGTCCTGACTTGCATCAAGAGCTAGTTGTAGACAGATGTAACTGAGAGAATCCGGTCATTTTTCAAAATAAAACATATAAGACTCCGATAATTAATAAAACGAAAATAATGCAAGTTATTTATTCTTTTTGTGCGGCCCGGTACCAAATGACCCACGGACCGGAACTGGTCCACGGCTCGGAGGTTGGGGACCGCTGGTATAGAACATCGAGAAATCTCATTTAGCGCTTTGGGAATGATGTCACAGTTGCCTTTTATTTTACTTTAAAAAAAAAAGTTCTATAAGCTGCTGCTCTCCACACCAACCTCTCAGGTCCAGTGAGGAGTCTCTGGATGAACTGGAGTCGGAAGGTTGCAGTTCTGCTGGCTATGTGGGGCAGCCCCTGCCCCCCCTCCTCCTTGGGCAGATGAAGGACACTTTCAGGGATCCAGTGTAGTCTGTCCCAGAAGTAGTCCACTAGCAGGGCCCGGATGTTTGAGAGCAGGTTTGGTGGCGGATCCACACATGCCAACTTGTGCCACAGGCTTGATGCTGCCAAGTTGTTGATGACCAGCGTTCGTCCTCTGTAGGACATTTTTGGGACCAGCCACTTCCACCTGCTCAACCTGGCCTTCACCTGTTCAAAAACACCCTCCCAATTTTTATTTAAAAACTCAGTGTTACCTAGATAAACCCCCAAGTATTTAAAGAGAGGGAGAAACAGATAGAGAGAGACAGAGAGAGAGACAGAGAGAGAGAGAGAGACAGAGAGAGAGACAGAGAGAGAGACAGAGAGAGAGACAGAGAGAGGAGACTTTTTTTTTTTTTTTA
>CM022757.1:6364723-6412223 GCA_012411365.1 Ameiurus melas | reverse complement strand
TCAAATCAGAAGAATGTACTGCATGTCATTCTGTAAAACTACCTCTAAATATCAAATAATAACAGCAAACTTGAATCTGTTGTTTTTTAATGAGGCTAAAAGAAAATGTCATTTAAGTGTGACATTTACCTCCATCATCTCCATGGCCTTCCTCCACGTCCAGGGACTCCTCCATGGACTTGTGCACGTCCACATCCATGGACTCCTCTATGGACTCATGCATGTCCACGTCCATGGACTCCTCTATGGACTCATGCACGTCCACGTCCAGGGACTCCTTCATGTACTCGTGCACGTCCACGTCCATGGACTCGTGCACGTCCACATCCATGGACTCCTCCATGGACTCGTGCACGTCCACGTCCAGGGACTCCTCCATGGACTCGTGCACGTCCACATCCATGGACTCCTCTATAGACTCATGCACGTCCACGTCCAGGGACTCCTCCATGTACTCGTGCACGTCCACATCCATGGACTCCTCTATAGACTCATGCACGTCCACGTCCAGGGACTCCTCCATGGACTCGTGCACGTCCACATCCAGGGACTCCTCCATGAACTCGTGCATGTCCACGTCCAGGGACTCCTCCATGTACTCGTGCACGTCCACCTCCATGGATTAGTGCACGTCCACATCCATGGACTCCTCTATAGACTCATGCACGTCCACGTCCAGGGACTCCTCCATGAACTCGTGCACGTCCACGTCCAGGGACTCCTCCACTTTCATGGCCTGGAAATGAAAGACTTGTGAGTTGGTACAACAGCCAGTAGGCCAGGCTTTGCAACTAAGTTCTAATGTCTGTCAATTAATTAAAACAAACAACATATCTCTGTTTATCACAGGCTTAAAGAAGAGTGAAAATGCACAAGATAACAGAATCCTCACCAAGGGCCGTGAGGGCTGGAGTACGCTCTGCCCAGTGACAGTGAAGTGCAGTACACGGTCCATTCTGCAAAAAAAACGAGAAGAACCTTTGATGAGAAGCCTTCTTAAGTATCATTTCACATTCTGCTGAAACAGACAGGATAATAAACATTATATTTCAGTCTGTGTAACACTGATGTGACCTAGCCTCTCTTTAACCCTCTGAGGTCGGAGTGAAAGCTGACTGAAGGTGCTGGTTCTGTCGTGGTGTAAGATCTGTCTAAATTTCATTAACTTTACACACAAATATCACAAAATATTGGACAGTCTGATTTTCAGTACAAACCCAGCTACAGTAATGTACAGACAGGACGTAGGTCAGATTCATACACAGGTTATAAATTTGGTCTAAAAACACAGAGACTGTAAACTGTTGTCATGTCTGTGTGCAGAAATCCTGTAAAAACACACCTTATCCATCAGGGACAAACCGATTCTGTTACATAAACTGATCCACTGAGGTGCTGGGCATGGAAACATCTGAAAATACTGTAGTGACTGCAATCAGATGTAGAAATAAATGGATAAAAGTGTGGTGATGTCCTCACTTCTTCACTACACGAAGAGGTAAAGGCGGGACCAATCACTCGTCCTCACTGAATATGAATGAGCTGTGAACTTTTACCTGTTTACTATTCATACCTGAGCTCAGGTTACAGCCCCGCCCATCTCCATCCAACTTTCACAACTAAGCGATCATACAAGAGGAAAACAAACAATTCCACCATTATACACCCAATACAAGCAAATATCACATACATCACCTACATCGACCAATAAAAGCAATAACATCTCACTTACTGAAGAAGAAGAAGAAGAAGAAGAAGAAGAAGAAGAAGAAGTTCATTCTCCAGGAGACTTCGCTGCTCCATCTTCCAAAATAAAGTGAAACCTGGAACAAGATGAATTATGTAAGAAATCTGTAAGAAATCCTTCTGATGGGACGTTTAACACTGACACATGGAAACTCTTCTTGAAGGCGTGGCCAGGTCACATGACTGCTACAAACAAATCCAGTCAGGTCTGGAGGACAGAAGCAGGATTCAGAGTTTAGGAAGTTCATTATCATATGATTTACATCACCATTTACGTGAAGGTGTTTAGCAGATCCTTTTATCCTGAACAACTTAGAACCAGTGAAAGCAGCTGAAGTAATGTGTAGTGAAGATAACCTGGAACATGGAGCATGAGGGCTGGAGTGGGACAGTCAGTAACCAAAAGGACAAAAATTCAGACCTGAGTGAGGGTCTAATTAAGAGCGTGGACAATAAATAGAAGAAACTTAAAAAAAACCACAACCAGTCAGTAAAGAGAACAAAAAACAGTGAAGTGTTTATATGACTAGAGAACGTACTGGAAGAACAGATCCATAGAATTGTTTGGAGAGTAAATCTGTGAAACCAGGTTATGTGTATGTACGTGTGTATGTGTGTATGTATGTGTACGTGTGTGTATGTGTATGTGTATGTGTATGTGTATATGTGTATATGTGTGTGTGTGTATGTGTATGTGCGTGTATGTATGCGCGTGTATGTGTGTGTGTGAGAGAGATTAAATGGCCGTTATGTGTGTATGTATATGTGTGTATGTGTGTGTGTATGTGTGCACGGTGCTCTAAAAGTATTCGGCCCCTTGAACTTTTCAACCTTTTGCCACATTTCAGGCTTCAAACATAAAGATATAAAATATAAATTTTTTGTGAAGAATCACCAACAAGTGGGACACAATTGTGAAGTGGAACGAAATCTATTGGATATTTTAAACTTTTTAGCAAATAAAAAACTGAAAAGGTAGTGCGTAAAATTATTCGCCCCCCCCTTTACTTTCAGTGCAGCAAACTCACTCCAGAAGTTCAGTGAGGATCTCTGAATGATCCAATGTTGTCCTAAATGACTGATGGTGATAAATAGAATCCACCTGTGTGTAATCAAGTCTCTGTATAAATGCACCTGCTCTGTGATAGTCTCAGGGTTCTGTTGAAAGTGCAGAGAGCATCATGAAGACCAAGGAACACACCAGGCAGGTCCGTAATAGTGTTGTGGAGAAGTTTAAAGCCGGATTTGGATACAAAAAGATTTCCCAAGCTTTAAACATCTAAAAGATGTTTAACATCAGAATTGTCTCCAAGACCCACGCTTGGCTGATCTAATTGTTTTCCTAACTACTGCTTGTGCACTTTTATAGTTAATCAAAGTTACCCGTGTATGGTGAGCTTTGAGTTGCCTAAAAGCTTTATTTCTCTTTTTAATTACTATACTACAGCTCTCATTCCACCATGGCACGCTCTTTCTCTGTTTACTTCTGGTCTTGAGGAATTGTTTCTTCATCTGTTTGTATAATTGCTGTAGTCACTTTTCTGTTCATTTCTTCTACATCTGTAATATCCTTATTCACTAATTCCACACATTTTATTTCACTCAGCATTTGGAACGTCTGCCAATCAGCTGTATCTAACCTCCACCTTGGTGTTCTCACTTCACTATCCTGGTGTATCTCTACTCCAATCCTGGTTATTATTGGATAGTGATCACTACCTACTGTCGACTGGTCTAAAACCTCCCATGTGCTGATTCCTGCTATTTCAGTTGTCATTATTGTCAGTTTAATAGCACTTCCTGTGTTAAGTGAACTGCTATACCGTGTGTCCTTCCCGTCATTAACACAAACCAGGTTTTTATCGTCTATAAATTCCTCTATTACTGATCCATTTATATCTGTGTTCTTTCTCCCACATATTGTGCTGTGTGCATTAAAATCCCCACACCATATGATTTCCCCTCGTGTCAACCCCCGTACTGCATCCAGTGTATCCGTGCTCAGTCTATTACAGAGATTATAAACGTTGACTATCATTATACTGTCTTTTCCTGTCCGTATTCTGACTACCACAGACTACCACTTTCACATCATTTCTTATAAAAGTCGCTACCCCTCCACCTTTACCCGTTTCCCTATCGTTTCTGACTGTCAACCGTAAACAACACAAACTCATTCTTGCTCATAATTAGCATATCTTTCCTTACTGCAATCTTTTCACAGCTCCCACAGGGTCTATCTTTATCTTCTGGTCTATAATCCTTCCTTTCACCAGACTCTTTCTTTACTGCTTCTGCATACGTTATTCCTCGCGATGTCTTCACTCATTGTACCTCCACTGCCTTCTTGCTGGCTTCACAACCACAGTAACCTGAGCTGTGATCTCCTCCACAGTTGCAGCGTTTGAGCTTTACACCTTCTCCACACTTCCTGTACTCGTGTTCACCTGCACACCTTCCACATCTCTGTTTGATCTTACAGACTGCTGCCACATGGCCATGTTTATGGCAGGTAAAGCATCTCAGTGGTGGAGGAATATACGGCCTGACCTCAGAGCTCATATATTCTGTGTACATCTTACTTGGCAGTTTAGAGTCATCAAACTTAATGATCACAGCCGAGCTGTCGCATTTCTCCCCATTTCTAGTTGTTTTAAGATGTTCTGCTTCTAGTTCTTTTCCCCTGAGATCTAGTCTTTTATTTGTTCCTCTGTAACACCTGTAGGAATCCCTGAGATGACTCCTCGTGCCCATTGTTTATATCCAATCCCCGAGTAGTGACCTCTCTTACCATATATCTTATGTCTACAAATAATCAGTTGAGATCTACTTCTCAATATTTGAGCACTTTTGACCTCATCCAGTAGTTTATCTATCGGTTCTGTTATCTGAACCGGACTCCACTCACCAAACGCTGTCCCTTCTTGAGATAATTGTATGATTAATTTGTGTTCTCTTCCTGTTTTGTTGCTAAGCTAACACTTTGCTCGCTATCTGCTATTTACTCCGATCTCTCCCGCCGTCTTCTTCAAACCCCATCTTACTTCCTAATGCGTCACTTACTGTTCGTCACTTCCTTCTGCCATCTTCTTCACCGCTGTGGCGCAGTTGGTAGAGTGGGTTGTCCACTAATAGTAGGGTTGGTGGATCGATTCCCGGCCCGGGTGACTCCACATGCCGAAGTGTCCTTGGGCAAGACACTGAACCCCAAGTTGCTCCCGATGGCAAGCTAGCACCTTGCATGGCAGCTCTGCTACCACTGGTGTGTGTGTGTGTGTGTGTGTGAATGGGTGAATGAGACAGTGTAAAGTGCTTTGGATAAAAGCGCTATATAAGTGCACATTTACCAGTTACCTCCATGAGCGGCCCCGTCCGTCCCAGTACCGCCACCTACCGTATTTTGTGCGCTATATCCTACATTAATGATGTTCTGCCGAGACCCACAGAACCATTTTAGGAATCCAGCATTAGATGGCGCTGTGTGTTCACCAAATCCCCACATTCCCCCGATCCAAGCATTGTTACTGAACTCTTATACAGTCCTGGTTTATTTCAGGCCATTTTCTTTCCTCTGTTCTCTCTTCTATCCTTTCCTCACATTATTAAAAACCACAATGTGACACTCTGCCCTCATTCCCCATCCATCAGGGGTTAGGTACGGTCTGGGCCTGCGTGTTCATGTCCTTCAGGATCCTCACGTAACCTTCAGGATCCTCACATAACCTTCAGGATCCACGGTGGATCAGAGCATCATTACTTTATTCTTATTTAAATCCTTGCATTTAGCCCTGTACTGTATTGTATTGTACTGTACTGTAATGTACTGTAATGTATTGTACTGTAATGTACTGTACTGTTGGATCTATTAAACTCATATATATTTAAATATGTTATTAATTCCTTTCTCTCCTCCCCGTTCCTTTTACGATGATATATCACGTGTTCTACTGTTTCTTTCTCACCACAGGACTCACACAGATCACTAAAGTCTTAGTCGAGTTATTATGACCTCTTCCTTCCTATTTCTACCACAGAGAGTTCTTTTAGTATCTACCAGGTTTTTTTATATAGACACCTTCCCTCAGTGTCCATAATCCAAATTTCTTGCCATTCTTTGTGTAATATTTTGCTTTTAAATTCTCCTTCACCTCGGACCACACTGACATCCACTTCATTCCTTTTTAAAGCATCTTTTGTATCCCATCATCGGTTTTCTTTCCAGATTTCCCTGCCCTGTCCATACACACTGATACCCATCAAATTCCTACTTCTACTCCTCTCTCCTTTTCTTTCCATATGCCATAATAACATAAGGTCCATTCCTGAAAATGGGTGCCCTTTGCTGGTTGTAACTCTTCCAAATTAAACTTCATTTTTATCTTTTTTTCAACAATGAATCTAATAACACATATTAAACTATTTAAAATGTGTATTGTTGAACTTTTTGAGTTGTACACGTTATAAAAGAAATCATTTTAAGCAGTTTAACACTGTGGATGTGGAGGTCATGAAGAATAACACGAGGTAGTATTTACATGTCTACAGAAGCCCATTTACAGCCCAAAGCACCACAAACTCTTTACTCCTGTGCAGATGTGGACGATAAAACATCTGGATAACATCAGGGACAGTAACAGTAACAGTCTGAGACGTGATACACGTTTAAACCTGTAGAGCTGCAATACACACATTCAGATTCCAAAAGAGAAGAGATCTGTATTGTCCGACAGGTGGAAACACACCTGCGTCATCACCACTTCCCCACTTCACCACCAGGAGACGCAGCACAGTTTCACTTTCACTACAAACAGGAAGTGAGTGTATTCTGTACGACGTGATCTCAGATATCTGCGTGTTTTACTGATCTTCGGTCTTCACATTATTCCGAGTCGCTTCATGTGTGTGATTTAAACTCTCCTCGGAATCGGTAAGTAATCATTAATTCCTCTGGACATTAGATCATGTCCATATGTCCGTATCTGTCCTTATCTGCCCCGTCTCGAGCCCAGGGTTACCGCACCTTCTGTTTCTTTCTAATCATTCTCTAATCTTTCGTCTTTAGCAAATACTTTTTATGTATTTATTTATTACAGATCCACCGGAGTTCCCACATATAATAAACACACTGTATCTCCTCTTTACTCTCAGTGTCCTGGGATTTGTTGAGAAAAGTGTTTATCTTTATGGAACTCCGGAGAGACTTGGTGCAGCGACTCCTAGTGGAAGTGATGATAGTGCAGGACACGTCATCCCTGTGCAGACCTGCTCACTGGCAGGAGCGGCGCCATCGTGCAGTAGCCAATTAGCTTAGTTTAGTGTAGTTTAGTTTAGGATTTAAAGTAAAAAATAAATAAATAAATAAATAAATAAACATTCACTTTGACTACAATGAAAAAATATTACATGATGAAATAGTGACTAATATATATATATTTAATTATTTTGGTCAGAAGACAAAAACTTTGCCATTATATTAGCATTATATCAGTGGTTTTAAAATGGTGTTAAAATGACAATAATAAAGTTTATCAGAATTATTTCTGGGATAACATTTCGTTCAGTGAAATTTGTTATCGTGACAGGTCTAAAAGTCGTTAATTCATGATCGGAAAGTCCCAAAAAGTGCTTGTAAAAGAACCCTGAAAATGTGTTTGTACACAGTACACGTACATACATACAAACAGACATATTTTATTTGCATGAAGTATTTTTTTACTTTAATTTCTCTCTGTAATAATATCTGTGTTGTAGAATGATGGAGGGAAAGAGATCAGACTCACCAGAACCCAGCTGTGTGTCCATGAAGAGTGACGGCTCAATGCATCACCCAGCTAACTTCAGAGACGGAGACAGTTCTCCTGATCCGAGGTCAGTACAGTGAGGAGATTTAGTTCTTTTCTCACCAATAAAAAACAGAAGGGACATTTACACTCAGACATACACTTCAAAAAGGAAAAGGAAGAGCTAACAGAAACTATTATTCCTGTTCAAACTGTTTTTCCCTCAAAGATAATCCATTCAGTTCATTCTTGCGTGGTCAGTAAGAAGAAGAAGACTGGTGTGGGGGTGGGGCCTCGGAGTTAGTTAGTTATCCTGGAGTTACTGAATGAAAATGTTTGTGTGTTTATATATGAAATGATTGGATAACCACCAAACACTGACTCGGTTAGAAGCAGTAGTTAAGTCACAAAATAACCCTGTAAATATATTTGTTCACAGTACCAGTTTGTTTGTTTGTACAGTGCTGTGAAAAAATATTGGCCCCATCCTCATTTGTTCTGTTTTTCTGTATATCTCGTACTAAATAGTTTTAGATCTTCAAACGAAATACAATATAAAACAAAAGCAACCTGAGTAAACACAGTATACAGTTTTTCTTTCTTTCTTAATTTTTTATTGACACAAGAAATGTCATCCAACTCCTATGACCCACGTGAAAAACTAATTTCCCCCTTAAACGTAAAATCTGGTTGTGCCACCTTTAGCAGCAACAACTGAAACCAAACACTTCTGATACCTGGAGATCAGACTTTCACTTCACTAGGACCAGGACTTACTCCTACACTTTGTTCATTGATTTAGTGTATTTCACATCAATTCATTGCATTTACATGGTGTTACATGACGTGACGTGACGTGAAGGGAAGGAGGCAGGATGCAGTCGCAGTGGAACGGTGACTTTTATTTACAGTGACGAATGCAACACAAAACACAATAAACAAACTCCTGAGCTAACTATGCTCACTTGGCTATGGCTAGCGCTAATGCTAGGTCTAAGGCATAAACATACTGAAACGGCGATTCCCGATAGTCGCCTTTTAGCTTTACAAAGCATACATTCCGTTATACACACACGTCGATATGTCCATATGTGGATCAACCAGACAGTCAGACAGTTAGTCAGTTGAACCGCGCCGTGTGGAACATGGCTCCCGGTATAAATAGACTAGTCATTAGCCTGCAACCACTAACAGCTGTGCGCACTTCCGTGTACGCACGTCTGACGTGACGGGGCGAAGACATGACGTAACCCCGGAAGAGGTCCGCACATGCGCAACAGCACTCAACGCGAGTTGCACGAGGGAATCGTGACACATGGACAACAATAATCCAATCCAATTCAATAGAAACACCCAAAACTGTATACGGTACCATAATGAAGATGAACTGTATGCTGATACGTGAAATTCTTTAAGTGCAGTTAATTATTTGTCATGCTGTACGTGCCAATAGACAACTGCTTTAAACCGTGGGCTGCGTCTCAAACCGTGTACTCTCCGTCTGTATAGTAGCTGAGATACATGTATTTTTCACATCTGCCATGTGTGATCGTGTCCTATCGCACAATGCGGTGAAAACTCTCACATGATGTTCATAATGTGATTAAGGTGTGTACATGTCTGTAATACACGTCCATAATGCGACTAAAACAGGAATACTTCACATGTCTTAATTCGATTAGATCTTAATTCGAGTATGAGCTTAATCAGATTAAGGTAAGTCAAAATTGCTGTTTACATGCTAGTTTCTAAATCAAAGTATGGTCTCAATCGGGTTAATAGTGGATTAATGTTGTCCATGTAAACACAGCTATTGTCTTGCTGCATAATCCAAATACATTTTCACAGAGGACCAGTTGGTATTGCATAACTTTTTTACTTCAACACATAACATTATCATTTTAAAAACCTGTATTTTGTGTTTACTCAGGTTGCTTTTGTTTTATCTTAGATTTTGTTTTAATTTAGGAAATAATTTAGTATGAGATATACACAAAAACAGGAACAAGAAATCAGGATGGAGGCAAATACTTTTTCACAGCACTGTACGTCTTAACCTCATTTTATTGCGCCTTTCAAACATTTTAGACATGATATGGTCGGTCAGGATGCTAGGACTTGACTTTTATTTTGTCTGTATTATTTAATTAGCTGCTTATTAGAATAAGATTAAGATTGTTTATGAGGTTCTGTGTTAATTGAAAGTTTATATAAAAACATCTGTATAAATTCCATATTATATTAACATGTGCAGTTCCGTTAATTTGTGTCTGTAATAATATCTGTGTTGTAGAATGATGGAGGGAAAGAGATCAGACTCACCAGAACCCAGCTGTGTGTCCATGAAGAGTGACGACTCAATGCATCACCCAGCTAACTTCAGAGACGGAGACAGTTCTCCTGATCCGAGGTCAGTACAGTGAGGAGATTCACAGCAGTGTTCCACCTGATCAAACTCACTGGTCTCATTATATTCATCATTATGCTGATTATATACAGTATCTCACAGAAGTCAGTACACCCCTCACATGTGTGTAAATATTTGATGATATCTTTTCATGTGACAACACTGAAGAAATGACACTGTGCTACAATGTAAAGTAGTGAGTGTACACTGAGGATGTGACTCTTAGTGAGTATCACTTTTGTTGCCAGCGGTTTAGACATTAATGTCTGTGTGTTGAGTTATTTTGAGGGACAGTAAATTTACACTGTTACACAAGCTGTACACTCACTACTTTACATTGTAGCACAGTGTCATTTCTTCAGTGTTGTCACATGAAAAGATATCATCACATATTTACACACATGTGAGGGGTGTACTTACTTCTGTGAGATACTGTATATTATTCATTCATTAAAACGTTTCTCTCTAAACATGTTCGTGTCAGAGAGAAATCCTGAAATCAGTGTATTGTGTTAAGAGGATAGTGTTAAATATCTGTCTCTGTATTTATTAGTGTGTGTTGTGCAGATATGAATACATATAGTCTATATTACATCATGTCTTTTATTTCTTCACAGAACACTACAGAAGAAATCAAACCTCAACATGAACCTCCCAGATCTCGCTAACACACTGCACAACAGTAAGAGCTCCGAGTCCTGACTTTATTTTATCAACTTAAATTCTGTTCATACTTAAACACCTCAGATTCAATTGATCAAGATGAATTAGTCAATAATATTAATAATCTGAAATGAGTTTTAGTTTACACTGTATATGTTTTTATTTCTAAATTTAATACATTAATCAGGAATGTACATCAATATTTAATTTATTTATTTAAAGTGATTTTACATTAAAACATGTTATTACTTTGTTTATTAGAGTCTGAGACCTCTGTGTATCAGACAAATCTGAAATCCAACCTGAGAGAGAAGTTTAAAAGAATTAATGAAGGAATCTCACAGCCTGGAAGTTCAGCACTTCTGAATGAGATCTACACAGAGCTCTACATCACAGAGGGTTGGAGTGGAGACGTCAATAAAGAACATGAGGTGAGACAGATTGAGACAGTGTCCAGGAGACCAGCAACACAGGAGAAACCCATCAAATGTAATGATCTCTTTAAAGACAAGTCCATCAGAAGTGTTCTGACTGAAGGAGTTGCTGGAATTGGAAAAACAGTCTCTGTGCAGAAGTTCATTCTGGACTGGACTGAAGGAAAAGCAAATCAGAACATCACCTTCATGTTTCCACTTCCCTTTAGAGAGCTGAATCTGATGAAGCAGGAACATCTCAGTCTGATGGATCTTCTTCATCAGTTCTTCCCAGAAATGAGAAAACTAGAATTACTAGACTCCTACAAAGTGGTGTTCATCTTTGATGGTCTGGATGAGTGTCGACTTCCTCTAAATTTCCAGAAGAATGAGAGATTGTGTGATGTGACAGAGTCAGCCTCAGTGGATGTGCTGCTGACAAACCTCATCAAGGGGAACCTGCTTCCCTCTGCTCTCCTCTGGATCACCTCTCGACCAGCAGCAGCCAATCAGATCCCTCCTGAGTGTGTAGACCAGGTAACAGAGGTACGAGGGTTCAGTGATCCTCAGAAAGAGGAGTACTTCAGGAAGAGGATCAGTGATCAGAGCCTGGCCAATAAAATCATCTCACACATGAAGTCATCAAGAAGCCTCCACATCATGTGCCACATCCCAGTCTTCTGCTGGATCTCAGCCACTGTTCTAGAGAGAATGTTGGGTGAAGCAGAGAGTGGAGAGATCCCCAAGACTCTGACTCAAATGTTCACACACTTCCTGATCTTTCAGATCAAACATAAGGACCAAAAGTACCATGAGAAATGTGACCCTGATCCTCAGCAGACCAGAGAGAGTATCCTGGCACTGGGAAAACTGGCTTTCCAACAGCTGGATAAAGGAAACCTGATCTTCTATGAGGAAGACCTGAGAGAGTGTGGCATTGATGTGAGAGAAGCTTCAGTGTACTCAGGAGTGTGTACCCAAATCTTCAGAGAGGAGTTTGGGCTTCACCTGGGGAAGGTGTTCAGCTTTGTACATCTGAGTGTTCAGGAGTTTCTGGCTGCTTTATACGTGTTTCTCTCCTTCATCAGCAGAAATGTAACAGAACAACAAACCACTGATCTGTCTGATCTTCTCACCAAGTCAGACATGTCTGATCTCCTCAGGAGTGCAGTGGACAAGGCCTTACAGAGTGAGAATGGACACCTGGACCTGTTCCTCCGCTTCATTCTGGGTCTCTCACTGGAGTCCAATCAGACTCTCTTACGAGGCTTAATGCCCCAGACAGGAAGCAGCTCTCACAGCAAACAGGAAACAGTCGAGTACATCAAGGAGAAGATCAGGGAGAATCCATCTCCAGAGAAATCCATCAATCTGTTCCACTGTCTGAATGAACTGGATGATGATTCTCTAGTGCAGGGAGTACAATCTTACCTGATCAGAGGAGGCAAAAGTCTTCTCAGGGGAAACAGACTCTCTCCTTCTCAGTGGTCAGCCCTGGTGTTTGTGTTACTGAGCTCAGATCAGGAGCTGGATGAGTTTCATTTGATTAAATATTACCCATCAGAGGAATGTCTTCTGAATCTGCTGCCAGTGGTCAAAGCCTCCAGAAAAGCTGTGTGAGTATTTTTATTTATAAATGTATTACTGCATGGTTTATTATTTTAATGTAACACTGAACTGCACTGTTTGGATTAATGCTTGTTAATAATTACTCTAATCATCTTTAAACAAACTTCTGGTACTGTTACAGAAGATTGTTCACATTTTACAGTAACGTTACTAAACCAACGTTCTGACATGAACACACCACCTGTACTGAATTCAACACAAGATCTAGAGCCCATAGATCAGTGCACATTAGACTTGTGAGATCGAGTGTAACACTCCATCATCCTGTCGTTCCCCAGAACTATCACTGATTGATGATAGTATCACCTGTGACTCTGAGGAAGGAACAGACCTTCATAACATATTTAACATGTTGTGTACATGTTATTTCATTACGGACAAAAACCCCAATAAACTAAAAATAGTTATGAGTTGAGATCAAAGGAAACATATTACGAGATACAGCACAATTAATTTTTGTCTCTTAAAGCTGCAGACACCATGTTTTCCCACAGACATTTAAATCATCCAATCATTGTTGTCACGATTTCCCCTTGAGCCAGTGCTGCAGTATTGCAGCGTGATCGGAAAACTGAAGCGCAAACTCGTGCACGAGGTCTTAGTGAACGCACGCTTTTCGTCTTCAATGACATTGAGTTTGTTTACGTTGAACACAGGCTTTTGTTATGGTTATGTTCTGTCTCCGCCCCTGTTTTGACATTTTTTGTTTTCCAAATGTGTGTGGTCATTGTTTTCAGCTGTCCCGTGTTTAACCCATGGTTACGTTCGTTATATAAATGGTAAATGGAGCACTTATATAGCGCTTTTATCCAAAGCGCTTTACACTGTGTCTCATTCACCAATTACACACACACTCACACACCAATGGTAGCAGAGCTGCCACGCATGTAAACTTTACTTGGATTGTGGCTGTGTTTGTGTGTGTTAGGGATTAGAGTTCTGATATTTCATCATTTCTCTTCCAGGTTGTATTATTGTAATCTGACAGAGGAAAGCTGTAGAGCTCTATCTTCAGTTCTCACCTCAAACTCCTCCAGGCTGAGAGAACTGGACCTGAGTAACAATAACCTGCAGAATTCAGGAGTGAAGCTGCTCTCTGCTGGACTGGAGAACCCACACTGTACACTGGAGATACTGAGGTACTGAGAAACCCAAACGTGTACATGAGAATCAGATTTACTGTGTAGATTAATCCTTAATCATGAATAAATAATAAATATACTTGAGAATTGTTAATAAAGCTGATTAGATCTTGTGTCTCCGTCTCTATCCATCTCTTTCCCTTTTCTTGTTGTTAAATACATCGTCTGATATGAGCTGAGACACGTGGATCTGTCCGAGTACAAATACACAGTCTCTTTGTTTTATATTTTATTCTGATGTCAGAAGCTTGTGTTGAACTGATGGAAATTCACCTCATTTATCAATCAGATCTTCACATATTTCATCATTTCTCTTCCAGTCTGCGGTGGTGTAATATGACAGAGGAAAGCTGTAGAGCTCTGTCCTCAGTTCTCACTTCAAACTCCTCCAGACTGAGAGAACTGGACCTGAGTAACAATAACCTGCAGGATTCAGGAGTGAAGCTGCTCTCTGCTGGACTGGAGAACCCACACTGTAAACTGGAGATACTGAGGTACACACACACACACACACACACACACACACACACACAGAGTAAGTGTACTGTATATACAGATTGTGTATGTTGTGTATGTAAGTGAGATGTTTTCTCTCTGCAGGTTGTCTCACTGCGGTATTACAGATGAAGGTTGTGTTGCTGTGGCTTCAGCTCTGAGATCAAACACCTCATCACACCTGAGAGAACTGAATCTGAACTACAATAATCCAGGAGAATCAGGAGTGAAGCTGCTCTCTGATCTACTGAAGGATCCACACTGTACACTGGAGATACTACAGTGAGTTACTGTCTCTACACACACACACACACACACACCTCGGACCCTAACCTTACCATCAGTTACCAAAGGTAATGTTTGGCCCTTTAATTAATGTATTAATTTTTTTGGTCCTCAAAACACTGTTCATTATTCTATTAAATATTTAATGTGTATTGTGTGTATATAGTGTGTGTAGTGTGTGTGTGTGTGTGTAAGGACTCTGATGATGGATGGTGTTTAACGTTGTCGTTCTGTCCTGTTTTCTGTCTTACAGCATTAAGAGATGAATCATTCACATTCAGATGCAGAAGTTCCACAGCAATAACTGTAACTGATCTCATCCTTTATCCACTCAGCTCCACCTCACTTCAGGCTGGAATAATAATAATAATAATAATAATAATAATAATAATAATAAATCTCTGGTTCTCGGGTCACAACATGCCGTGTATATGAGTAGAAGTAATCTCACATTATAACACAGAAAAGAAAATGCATTGTAAATAATAATCATGTAGACACTCTGAATACTGAAGATCTTTACATCATTTAAAAACAGAATCGAAAACCTTCTTGTACATTTACTGTAAAGTCGTTCCATACAATTTCATACACATGTTGATATTTATCTTCTCTGTATCTTGTTCTTACACGGACCTGAAACTTTTTACTCTCTGTATTTTCACGAGTTTCAGACATTTCTAACTGAAATAAAATAAAGGAACTATTGTAAAAATACAGTTTCATGGTTAACACCGTTGGTGTGTGTTTGTTATGTAATGATCCAGTGTGTTTGGTTAGATCTGTGTGTGGTAGAATGGAACAAGGAGGTCACTCCATGCAGGGGTTGAACCCTAATCTCCAGGGATTGGAGGTGAGATCTCATCCCAGTGATCCTCCTCCAGAGACACGGATGGACCCGAGTGCAGAGCAAGCCAAAGTCTGGAGGATAAACTAAGAGTTCAGGCCTAGACTCGAGAGTAGACTGGAGAAGCCAGAGAACTTAGCAGGAGAATATTTACAGAGATCAGCAGCTGAGAACTGAACACCACCACGTAGACATTCTGAGTCCACACTGAACAGTGAGTGAGTGCAGAGTTCCATACGTAACGACCCGGTACAGGTGGAGCTGATTATCACTGATTAGAATCAACACTGTTCTCTCTGGCTCCCTCTTGGCGATATTTCTGACAAAGTTCTGATTGCTGGACTAAAAATAAAAATCTTGCCTCACAAGATTGATTAAAAAAAGTAAATGTTATATTACCTCTTGCTGGAGCGGGTTATTTACATCTATAGCACTGCAGTGTCGAATTCTCCAATCTGATCTGTCAGAATGTACTGATTAATCTTCTGTAACAGCACACCTTGTTGTGTTGTGTTCATCAGTCATACTTATAAATAACACATCCTCATGCATATAATCAACACACACACACACACACACACACACACACACACACACACGAAAACAACAATAAAGCTATTTGTTAGTGTTCATCAGAATTTCCAGTGAGACTGTATGAGACTACTTCTCAGTACCTGATCTGGGGGTCATTATGGTCCAGTCTGCATTAGGGAGAAAATCTCACTTATATCTAATTACACACAATAACACTGGTCATAATGAACATGTGAGATGTCTACACAGTCGTTTATAACACAACGTCACTCTGTTGGTTTCGTTTTTCACAGTTGTGAGATTTTGTTCAGATTAATTCTATCATTTCTTTGAGTTTGGTGTCACAGTTGTCTTCAGCATGGTTACACACGTGTGAATTGTCCTCTGGATATGATGGTTCAGTGAGAAATGTCATTTCACACGTGATTAGCTGATATACCTCACACCTCAGCTCTGGGAGAAAACTATCCAAACAGCTACAAAGTGTAAATATCATGGTTCCATATCCAATATATCTGTGAACATATATTCCTTTATAAACCTGAGCAGATGGTTCTAGATTCACTCATGACACACGTTTTTACACGTTGTTGTCAGGTTCAGTTCAGGTCATCAAACTGGACTGAATGTCTCCAGTACATCACTTTAAAGGAGGAAGAAACATTCACCCGTATTTCTGCTCTGATGAAATCTGCAATGTGAAGCAACGTGTGCTCTGAAAGAGAATTTACAGTCACAGTTTGTGTGTAATGGAAGTGGATCAGTGTTCATCCAAGTGACACACACACATGAGTGTGTGGATTAGTAAAAGACCTCTTTGAACCATGGGGGTCTCCTGAGTCCAGCAGTGGAAGTGAGGAAGAACTACAAGACTAGACTTTAAAACATCTTGGATGAGTATCAGTGATTAGCTTCAAGGACCTACGAGGTTGTAGAAGAGCCTACATCTGGCTTTGACTGAAAATCAAAAGCTGCACAAATCCTGTATTTATGACAAGCTTTAGTGGATGTCCAATGCTATACGTGTCCTGTGGTCTTTAGAAAAAATCATTATAATATTTATTCCTCCTGCAGTTAATAACCTTACTGTCCGTTCTCTTTCTGCTTTCACACTGCTGTAGGATTCAGTTATTCACTCAGTTTCCTGATTAATTGAACAGTGTTTCATTAAGTTTTTTATTTTCTATTCTTAGGCTTGTAATGAGTACTTATTTAATGTTATATTTATATTTCATATAAATAGAATTCTACAAAGACCTTATAACCACCAGGGGGCGGTGTTTTAACACCTGGATATTCTTCCATGTTGATCCTAACAGAATAAAGTGAAAGGTGATGTACAGGTAGAGAAATGTCAGGGGGTCCATGTGTCAGATAAACAGCTGATATGATCATCAGATCCAGCCTTTGGCTGAAGGAGAGCAGAGTACTTTACTCTATTTAATTCAATGATTACTACTATTACTATTACTACTAATGGGATAAAAAAGAAAAAGTACAGAACAACAACAACAACAACAACAACAATCATAATAATAATAATAATAATAATAATAATGGTTACTGCTGTCCAGGAAACACAAAGTAACACGTATAAATAGACGCTGTAATAAGACACCAGTGAGAATCATCAGAGTCACCTGCAGGCTCCACCTCCTCTCCATCCACAGCTGTTGCTCGACCACGCCCCGCTGCCACATCTACATTTGGGGAAATATACATGTATGGACATTGGTACATTGAGTTCTGCTGCATAAGGGACATGGGTATTGTTGATAAAAATGAAGTATGCTGTTGGTCTGAGGTGTGAACTGGATAAACTCCAGAACTAAACGTCACACACCATGTCTTTAACTTCATTCTCTGAGATCTGAGCTGCTCCTAAAGCCACGTTTCACTGCTTCAGTGTCCTGGTTTCTGAGCTTTACACCAAACAACCCTGTGTTTCCATTCTTCCTGTACATTCTATCAGATCCACATCCACTGTTCTGATTTCTTTCTCTTCACTACTGTCACATTTATTCTTTTATTACTTATTTTCTGACCTTATTGTTCATCTTTTTAATTTGGGCCTCAGTTAAGTTTGTATTTTAGTTCATGTTGTTACTGACTGCTCCACTGCAGCTCTCATGATCTCATTTTACAGGATAAACATCACTGCCATTACTTTCACTTTTTCTAACACACACACACTCACACACACACACACACACACACACACACACACACACACACACACACACACACACACACACACACACACACACACACACACACACACACACACACACACACTCTCACACCTGTATGGAAATGTCAATGTAAATATTATGATAATGAAATTCTCTAAACTCTGAATCCTGCTTCTGTGCCTCTGACCGGACTGGCTTTGTTTGTAGTCATGGGTGAGTGTGTGTGTGTGTGTGTGTGTGTGTGTCCTTTTCCACCAAACCTGTCAGATGTGTGAGGAAGGCAAAACAGCTGTTTTGTGTCGAGGGGAAATAACTTTAAACTTTAAGACTTTTCAGGAGTAAAAACACAGTGAGTATCTAAATCTAAAGCTTTAATAAAACACTCTGAAAGTTCTGGAACAGAAAGAAGAATTCTTTTGGGTTTTTGCTAAACACTGAAGACATTTGGGTTTCAGATCAGAAGATGTAGATGAGACGATAGATCAGAATTTCAGCTTTTATTTAATGATATTTACATCTAGATGTGTGAGCAAAAGTATAGGAACAGATATTCAAAGTAAATTAAATTAGAAAAACAATACAATTGACCGTTCTGTTCCAATACTTTCAGAGGGGACTGTATACACACTGAACTTACTCTAGATGAAAAACTGCTGTTTAAGTTTTTACTGAAATGAAAAAGTCCTTTAGTTTTAAGACGTGATAATGTCGTGTCCCTGTACGTGAACTCTGAACTGATCCAGGGTTTGATTTAACACGAACGCTGGATCATACGATATGACCAAACACTTCTAGACATCAGATCATCACTCAAAACGGACCTCGCGAGCGTGCATTGTTTCTTTGCTGTGCATCTGCGTCACCGTTGGTCATCCACTGCTCCGGCGCCGCTCGGATCTGCTACCAGTAGTTCAAGCTGTCATGTTAATCTAAATAAAGGAGAAACGGGTAGCACATCTCGTCAGCTTCAAATATCTGTGGTGGTGTTTAATCGTACCACGTTCCAAATATGATCTAATTATTGGTAAAAATTTGTTTTACTATAAAATACTATTTACGTTAGCATTTTAATATAAAATAATTCCCAGCCCTCACATGACCCACTGGGAAAATTCCGGAACTTCCCAGTGGCCAGTCCGCGCCTATCATGGGTCGCGGGGAAGGGGCACGGAAGCAGGCGCAGGCGGCGGACGAAAGCGTAGAGTACAGGGATAATCCAGATACGTAAACGAGTAACAGGCGGGGGTCAGGCGATCGGACGAACAAATAATCGAGGGCAAGACAAAGAGCGTGGTCGAAGACGTAAACTAAGGTCGAGGTAACGAGGTAATCAAAGACGGTAGTAAAGCTTGGTAACGCAGAGAACGAGTTAACTGAGCGTATACTTCGCAGTGCAACTCTGTGACTGGCAAACCTAAGTAGCGGTGCCTGAGTGTGTGAGTCTGTGATTAGCGGCAGGTGTCTTAGATCAGAACTCCGGGGATGGAGAGCGCATGCGTGCATGAGAAGCAAGTGTTGCATCTTGGGACTTGGAGTTCTGATCTGGCTGAGCTGTGACAGAACCCCCCCTCAAAGGGCTCACTCCGGGAGCCAAGTTCTTCCTAGGCCTCCCCAGGGGGCGAGGGGCCGGTAGGTCAGGATGCGAGGCGTGGAAGTCTCTAATGAGCTGCTGGTCCAGAATGTCCTGCTTCGGAATCCAACAGTGTTCTTCTGGACCGTAACCCTCCCACTCGACTAAGTATTCCAGCTTACCCCTTCTGTACCTGGAGTTGAGTATGTTCTTGAGTGGGTAAGCTGGTTGCCCTTCAATATCCAGGGGAGTCGGAGGTGTCTCCGAGGGCACATCAGAGGCTAAGGGTCCGGGAACAACTGGTTTCCGGCGTGATACGTTGAAGGAAGGCGGCACGCTGGCTGTCGGGGTAGTTGCAGCGATGCGTGACCTCATTGATTCGTTTAAGGATCTTGAAGGGACCAGTATATCTCGGTGCGAGCTTCTTGCAGCTGTGTGGTTGTTTCAGATCCCTTGTGGATAACCATACCCTGTTGCCGGGGTTGGTAACTTGGCTGCTCGCTGCGGCGGTCGGCTTTGGCGCTTATGACGAGTCGGTGACCTGTGTCAGACGCTGATGGGTGTCTGCCCATACCTTTTCACTCCGCTCAAACCACTGATCGACTGCGGGTGAATCCGTGACATCTGCATTCCACTGGAATAGCCGGGGGGGTTGGTACCCCAATACACACTGAAACGGGGTGAGGTTAGTTGCCGAGTGACGTAGCGAGTTCTGGGCATACTCGGCCCATGGTAGAAACCTGTCCCAATCACTGGGGTTAGCCGCGCAAAAAAGGTCCGGAGGAAACGCCCAATTCCTCATTGACTCGTTCTACTTGGCCGTTGGCGGTGGATTGTGGTTACACCTGAGGTTAGTTTTATGCGGCCCCCCCAACTTATAGATGAAACTAGACCAAACTTGGGATGTGAACTGGGGACCCCGGTCACAGACGATCACTTCAGGGATGCCGAAATACCTAAAGACATGGGTGAACAGCAGTTCGGCCGTCCTAAATGCAGTGGGTAAGGCGGGTAGAGGGACGAAGCGTACAGATTTCGAGAACCGGTCCACTATGACCAGGATGGTGGTGTTCTCCTGGGATTTGGGTAAATCTGTTACAAAGTCCACAGAAATGTGAGCGCATGGGCATTCCGGAATGGGTAGGGGCTTGAGTTTACCCGTGGGAAGTGTTCGGGGGACTTTATTCTGTGCGCAGGACGAGCAGGATGCCACCATTCTGTGGATGTCCCTCTGCATGTTGGGCCACCAATACTTCTCCTTTAGTAGGAGGTACGTCCGTTGTGCTCCAGGGTGACCTGTACCGATGGCGGTGTGTGCCCAGACGATGATTGCCTGGCGATGTCTCTCGGGTACAAACTGTCGGCCTGTGGGACATTCTTTGTGGATTCGAGACGACGGGATGTTTTCCAGTTCTTGGTCCAGCTCCCATTCGAGGGTGCTAACAACACACAAGGGGTGTATAATGTATTCTTCCTGGCACTTGTCAACTTCTGGGTGATCCAGACGGGATAGGGCATCGGCCTTTGTGTTCCTTGACCCAGGTCGGTATGACAACGTGAAGTGAAATCTGGTAAAACAGGGCCCCGCGAGCCTGTCGCGGGTGTTTGCCTCTTTGCTGTGCGTAAGTACTCCAAGTTCTTATGATCGGTATAGACGATAAAGGGGAATGTAGATGCCTCTAACCAGTGACGCCAGGAGTTCTCTGTTACCCACGTCATAATTTCTTTCTGACGAAGAGAGCTTTCTTGAAAAGAACGCTACTGGGGCTTGGGCTTAGCTATCTCAGCCTTTGCGAGCAACCGCTCCTACCCCAGTTTCCGAAGCGTCCACCTCCACGATGAACGGTTGGGATGGATCGGGGTGCTTGAGAATAGGCGCCGTAGTGAAGGCGTCTTTGAGCTGATCCAGAGCATTCTGGGCTGCCGGGCCCCATGACAGATGCTTGGGTTTCCCTTTTAACAGAGAAGTCAAAGGATGAGCAATCTTGCTGAAATTGCGAATGAACCGCCGGTAAAAATTGGCGAAACCTAGGAACCTCTGTAATTCCTTCACTGTCTTGGGTGGAGGCCAAATCGTGACCGCTTTAACCTTCTCCTGGTCCATGGTGACCCCTTTAGGGCTAATGATGTATCCCAGGAAGGAGATAGTGTCTCTATGAAACTCACACTTCTCCGCTTTGATGTACAGTTGATTCTGAAGCAACCTCCTCAATACCTGGCGGACATGGTGAATATGTTCCTCCTTTGACTTGGAATAAATTAAAATGTCGTCGATGTAAGCTATTACATTACGTCCCAGCATGTCATGCAAAACGTCGTTAATGAGACACTGGAAAACCGAGGGTGCATTGGAAAGTCCATACGGCATGACTAGGTATGCGTAATGACCTGACGTGGTACTAAACCCGGTTTTCCACTCGTCCCCCTCACGAATGAGGTTATAGGGACTGCGTAGATCCAACTTTGTGAAGATGGTGGCTGAGCGTAATTGTTCCAGGGCAACCGGGACCAGAGGTAACGGGTAGCGGTATTTAACGCAGCACTGATTTAGGCCCCGATAATTGATGCAGGGTCTTAAACCTCCTCCTCTCTTCTCCACGAAGAAAAACCCCGCTGATGCTGGGGACGTGGATGGACGTATGTAACCCTGGTGCAAAGCCTCTTGAATGTACTCCTCCATGGCTCTTTATTCGGTCAGGGTCAGAAGATAAACTCTTCCACGTGGGGGTGTTGTGCCTGGTAATAGGTCAATAGCGCAGTCGTAGGGCCTGTGAGGAGGAAGTCCACTAGCCTTTACTTTGCTGAAGGCTTCACTTAGGTCCTGGTATTCGGGGGGTATTTGGAGGAGCTTATTTTCCTCCGGGCTTTCTATGGAAGTGGTTGCAATCGTGACGACAGGAGTTCGCAGACAATGGTGCATGCAATGGGGTGACCAACGCACAATTTCTCTGTGAGTACAGGAGATTTGCGGATTGTGAAGATCCAACCAGGGCAGACCGAGAACCACCGGGTGATGGGCGGACACTGTGACGTGAAAAATTATTTGTTCCTGATGGAGAGCGCTGGTATGGAGATCGATGGGTTTGTGCAATGGGAGATAAGTCCGTTACCTATGGGGGCGCCATCAATGGCTTGGATGCGACGCGGTATGAGGAGAGGACGGATGGGGATGTTGTTCTCTTGAACGGTTGTCTGATCAATGAAGTTTCCTGCTGCTCCCGAGTCAATAAGTGCTTCTAGGACACAAGACACCCCTGGGTACTCAAGTCGGATTTGCATGACAAAAGCAGATTGAACGGAACGGTGCGCTCCCGATTTTGTACTCACCCCTGGCTGAGGATGTTCATGGACGGCCTGATTCCCTTGGACAGATGGACGCTTGAGTGGGCATTGCTGAACGAAGTGTCCCTCTCCTCCGCGATAGAAGCAGCAAAGTTTGCGGCGTCTTCGCTCCCTCTCCTGCGTACTTATTTTGGCGCGACCCAGCTGCATGGGCTCCGCGAGAGGCTCGGGTACTGAAACCGCCACCTGAGGGTGCACCGAGCGGCGGCCTCGGAGCAGCCGATCGAGGCGAATTGCGAGGTCGATCAGGGAGTCAAGTGTGAGCTGGTCGTCGCGACATGCCAGCTCCGTCACGATGTCGGCGTTTAATCCCTGGCGAAACACGGTCTTAAGTGCCCGGTTGGTTCCAGCCACTTCGTGCTGCGGTAGTGCGAAACTCGAGGGCGTAGTCTGCAATGCTACGCGCTCCTTGCTTCAGGGTGAGTAGCTCCTCCCCGGTCTCTCGGCAGTTGGGGAGTGATCAAAGACTGTTCAAAATCGCGTGGCTAGTTCCTCGTAAGTGTGAATAACGGTGGCTCCCTGCTCCCACTCGGCTATTGCCCAGAGTAAAGCTTTCCCGGTCAGAAGCTGTGTCCCTCGATAGCTTGCGGCCAACTTGTGCCGCCCGCTGCCTCCATAATAAGGCGGCGAAGTAATCTATTATGGGTCGCAGGGAAGGGGCACGGAAGCAGGCGCAGGCAGCGGACGAAAGCGTAGAGTAGAGGGATAATCCAGATACGTAAACGAGTAACAGGCGGGGGTCAGGCGATCGGACGAACAGATAATCGAGGGCAAAACAAAGAGCGTGGTCGAAGACGTAAACTAAGGTCGAGGTAACGAGGTAATCAAAGACAGTAGTAAAGCTTGGTAATGCAGAGAACGAGTTAACTGAGCGTATACTTCGCAGTGCAACTCTGTGACTGGCAAACCTAAGTAGCGGTGCCTGAGTGTGTGAGTCTGTGATTAGCGGCAGGTGTCTTCGATCAGAACTCCGGGGATGGAGAGCGCATGCGTGCATGAGAAGCAAGTGTTGCATCTTGGGACTTGGAGTTCTGATCTGGCTGAGCTGTGACAGCGCCTGAATAGAACTGATAGGTTACTAAAACAGAAAACGATCAAGTTAACAAAACTCCTCTACAGATCACTCACAATAACTGCTTATACTTTTTGGTTTGCTTTTCAAGGAGATTAAATATGGAACCTGAGAACCTTTCTGCAAAGCGCTCTGCAGTTTCTGTGTGTAAAACGCTGCTGGTGTGAAAGCACACGCGTCACTCGCACCTCAAACTGATTCTGCTCCTCTTCTGCTCCACATGCGGTGTGAACCGGGCGTAGGTTTACAGTCTCATCAGTGTAGGAGGAAGAAACACTAAAGAGACAGACGTACAGGATTCTGTGTAGAACTCGGGAAACTGTTTCAGTCCCCCTCTTGTTATTATGTAACAGATATAAGGAAAAACAGGAAATATATTATTTTGTTGCACTGTTAAATTGATTAATTTCACCAAAATCCTTCACGGTTATTTAATAGTTTGCTGTTCTTGGTGTTGGGAGAACTTTATTTGTGATGAAGCTCTTTGCTGATTGGTAGCAGACGTATCGCGTCATTCTCGGTTTCTCGTCAGTCAGCGTTGAGTTTGACTGAGAGAGATGTGTAGTGAAGATAAATCCTGTATGACGACCTTTTGCTCTCTTTGAACTCTGATAATAAACCTGAGTTCAACAACATACGCCGGTGTCCAGTGTCTGTTGTGCACCAGAACACAACGCAGTGTAGCCGGGCTCGACAGAACGGACCGGTTACTATTACACTCACAGATGTCCAGTCACTGGTCAAGAACATGGACGAATTTAACATTCGGAATAACTAAACACACAGTAACACAAAGTAATTCTATGGAGCTTTATTTATTATATATTTTATTATATATTATATATATTATATTATATATTTACTCATATTTATTTATAATCCATATTAATTTTCTCTCGAGGACTAGATGAGAGGGTAAATTTGAACTAGAAGGAAAGTGTCACAGTACTGAGATAAAGTTATTAATAATGTAATATGAGGGTTGAGGAGGCATCACACACCTCTTAATTTATATATCTCACCATTCTCCTTTCCTGATTCAGTCCCTCCTTGTTTCTGACCCCTCCTCTCTCATATCATATTACTGACAGGCCCTGTTAATAATGACTTTATTTATCATTTAAATTGTCTATAGTTATCTATTTATTCTTTTTGTATTATTTTCTAGCTAGTTATCTATATTTACATTTAACTTGCCTGCTGTTTTGATACAGTTCCAGACCAAGAACGAAGACTTGTTGATTCTGTACTGTACCGACTGTTTATCTTTTTAATACTGATGCTGGAGATATTCGGGGATAGACTCTCTCTCTCTCTCTGTGTGTGTGTATGTGTGTGTGTGTGTGTGTGTGTGTGTGTGTATGTGTGTGTGTGTGTGTGTGTGTATAGAGAGGGAGAGAAAGCGTGTAAAGTTTAAACAACTAACATGAGTTAATTCCGATCACATTTCCACTAAACTCCTGGGCAGTTCCAGGAAGCTCTCCATGATCCGTTCCAGCACACTGCAGTGCCACAGTGTGAAGTTCTTCACATTTGGGTAATAAAATAAAATAAAACTTACACTTTTTGTACAAACATTTGAGAATCTGTTCTGAATTTTAAAATACATTAAAAAACCAACCCAAATTGGGTTCTCTTTAGAACAACGGCTGGGTAAATACAGGACAGAAGACATTTTGGGTTAAACTAACCCGTCACGTTGGGTTGTTCAACTCTGCAAATGTGTTGTTTTTCAACTGAAAGGATGGTTTCATTCTTACAAAAACACTGGGTTTATTTTATTTCATAAATAGTTTCATATTTTCAGATTATTTTTATTCTTTGAAATTGTAAAATCTACCACATTATAAATAAATACATCAACCTGCTATCTCCTTTATTTATACACAACAAGGTGATCAGAAATGTAATGCTAGAGCTGATAAAGTGGTGTTTATATATAGATTTTGAAATGACTCAAATAAGTCATGTATTTAAGGTGAAAATATCAGATTATGATCAAAGGAAAAGTTAAAAAAAAAACTGATTCTGATCAGTTTGCGTCCAACGACACGCTCTTGTATGGAAAAGCTCTTCTCTGCAGCTACTAAAGTCATTCGTATAGACACAGATATCCTCAACTCCACCCACACGTTTGGGTAGATTTCATGCAGTCGCTTTACATAAACAAATTCTCTGCAACCGCCTCTGTCGCCTGTACCACAGGCCCTGACTGAGCACTACAGATCCAGACAGAAGAATCACACCACCTGGTTTCACCATTCACCACCAGGACAGAACTACACTCTGGTACGCGTAGAGCATGGGTGTCAAACGTACGGCCCGCGGGCCAAAACCGGTCCACTAGAGGTTTCAATCCGGCCCACAGGACGAATTTTCAAAGTGAAAAAAAAATTATGCATAAAAGACACGAACTTGTCATTTTTAATAAAATGCTATTCCTAAATAATCCGCTAGGGGGGTAAAAGACGCGGCACATCTCTGGGACTGAACAGCAGATGGCAGCAATGTGACGTCTGCTGTTTGTTATCACGGAGTAGTCTACTCTATTTTCTACTCGTCCCCACACCCTCATTACACAAAATGTCTGACAAAAAGCAGAAAAGTGGATACAGAGTGTAGAGTTTTCCATGAACAATAGACCGCTTCCTATTTATTCAGAGATGAATGGGTAATAGTTTAAAAAAAAAGTGCAATTTAATGTTTTAAATTACATTTATTCACTTAGCAGATGCTTTTATCCAAAGCGACTTACAAATAATCAAAGCGATATATCAAGCAGGGAACAATACAAGTAGTGCTACTATACAAGACCCATAACAGAGTGATGTGGTTGGCGGAGAAAATGCTTAGGAAGGTCGAGCGGAGTATATGGACAGAGCTTGTGATTGCAACTGCACATTCATACATCAAGCCTGACCTGGTGATGGAGGAACCGCTAAAGTTGACGGTATTGGATGTTTTGGTGGTGGCTGCACGCCGTATGACAGAGACATAGAACCTTAAGGTTGAGAAATATGGTTCTTTAAGTAACATCGAGGCCATAAAAAGATGGAGAGAGACGGAGAAGGAGATAGTACAACTCCCGTTGATATTTTCAAACAGAAGCCTTTTGTATGAGCCCTCAGGGGCCGGTCTTCGAATGGGGTTAACTGAGAGGGATCTGAGTTACCTTTGCCTGTCAGGAATAAATGGGTCAATCCGTTGCTACGATTGTTACATGATCGGGACAAGATGAGTTATCCAAATCTGTCAGATAAGAGGTTCTTTGCCTTTATGATCCGCCAAAAGCGGTGATACCTGATGTTTGCATTGCCATTAGCGCCCGGTTAATGGGTGCCTCAGGAAGAGAATTTCAACCTGATAGCATGTGTTAAACATATGGGCTAGAGAACTTACATCCACACGCTGGTTTTATCGTTGTTCGGGATTTCAATAGAGCAAAACCTTCTTCCCAAATACATCCGGCACATTATTACCATACCTCTGGCGCTGTACAGTGCTCTCACACACCTGAATAATAAAAACACCCACGTGAGAATGCTGTTTATCGATTACAGCTCTGCCTTCAACACCATGATTCCAATCAAACTCCTTACACCACTCCCCCTTATACATTGATGGGGCAGCTGTGGAAAGAGTAAAGAGTATGAAGCACCTCAGTGTGCACCTCACTGACAACCTGACATGGTCTCTTCACACTTCACACAAGATCGGGGTGAAATCTGCTCGTCAGTGACTCAACTTCCTGCAGAGGTTCAGAAGTTTGTTCTCCCTTCACAGAATCCTGACCAACTTCTACTAATGTACCATAGACACATCCTGATAAGGGTTCATGACTGTCTGGTAATGAGCTGAACTCATTACTGGCAACAAACTCCCAGTCTTACAGGATATCTTCCACACACAATGTCTGAGGAAGGCTCACAAAATCACCACAGAAGGCAGTCATCCAGCACACAGATTATTTATCAGACAGACGACCCAGAATTCAACCCAGAACCAGCAGGCTGAAAATCAGTTTCTACTGGTATCAGGATCCTGAATACTCTGTACTCCAGTCATCACTCCTTCTTCCTCTCTGTCACTCCTGCCTCCACTACCTCCACTCACTGGTCACCTCACTGACAGATCAAAGACACTCATGGATAATCTCTTCACATGTTTCTGTCACTTTTGGGCATGTTGTATATTTGTAAGGGCACTAATACCACTTCACTGTTGCTAAGGGCTAAGTCCCTTATTTTGAAATATTGATATATGATACACATTTATTACACACTATGAGGTTTGGGGAGTAACAGAGTACATGTACCGGTGTTACGTAATCAGGATACAGAAAACTGGTGACTGTAATCCGTTACAGTTACGTCAGAAACAAAGTCCTCAGATTACAGGTACATTTAGTAAAAAATGGGAATACGATCAGGATTACAAGTTTTTCATTTACAATTTTCATTTCATGTAAATAAATCATAAAGTAGAATTTAACGTTCATTTTCACAACCTTTATAATGATTTCACAACACTTTTCTATCGGCTTTGTTTCTTTTATTATTATACAAACAGTCTTGTGTTATTTTGCTGCTTATTAGATGAAGATTGTATAAAAGGTTCTGTGTTAATTCAAACTGGATAAACAAACATCTGTATTCAATCCATATTATATTAGTGTGTACAATTCCCTTCATTTCTGTCTGTAATAATATCTGTGTTGTAGAATGATGGAGGGAAAGAGATCAGACTCACCAGAACCCAGCTGTGTGTCCATGAAGAGTGACCGGTCAATGAATCCCATAACTAACTTCAGAGACAGAGACAGATCTCCTGATCTGAGGTCAGTACAGTGAGGTGTTTTATTTATTTTCTCACCAACAGAAATACAGAAGTGACACATTTACACTCAGATTACATTTACACAGATATTTAAGTTTATTGCATTAAACAGTCTACATTAAATATTTAAACAATATCACGAGTAAGAGTGCTGTTACACTGCATTTTGTTATGTTACAGCCTTATTCCAAAATGGATTAAATTCTATGAACAATACCCCATAATGACAACGTGAAAGAAGTTTGTTTGAAATCTTTGCAAATTTCTTAAAAATAAAAAACAAAAAAAATATTCATCTTATTAGATGAAGATTGTTTATGAGGTTCTGTGCTACTTCAACATTTTTATACAATCATCAGTATACAATCCATATTATATGAACACGTCCAATTCCCTTCATTTCTGTCTGTAATAATATCTGTGTTGTAGAATGATGGAGGGAAAGAGATCAGACTCACCAGAACCCAGCTGTGTGTCCATGAAGAGTGACGTGTCAATAGAACTCATAACTAACTTCAGAGACAGAGACAGTTCTCCTGATCCGAGGTCAGTACAGTGAGGAGATTTACAGCAGTGTTCCACCTGATCAAACTCACTGGTCTCATTATAAACTATTTAATTCATTCATTAAAACGTTTCTCTCTAAACATGTTCGTGTCAGAGAGAAATCCTGAAATCAGTGTATTGTGTTAAGAGGATAGTGTTAAATATCTGTCTCTGTATTTATTAGTGTGTGTTGTGCAGATATGAATACATATAGTCTATATTACATCATGTCTTTTATTTCTTCACAGAACACTACAGAAGAAATCAAACCTCAACATGAACCTCCCAGATCTCGCTAACACACTGCACAACAGTAAGAGCTCCGAGTCCTGAACTTAAATTCTGTTCATACTTAAACACCTCAGATTCAATTGATCAAGATGAATTAGTCAATAATATTAATAATCTGAAATGAGTTTTAGTTTACACTGTATATATTTTTATTTCTAAATTTAATACATTAATCAGGAATGTACATCAATATTTAATTTATTTATTTAAAGTGATTTTACATTAAAACATGTTATTACTTTGTTTATTAGAGTCTGAGGCCTCTGTGTATCAGACAAATCTGAAATCCAACCTGAGAGAGAAGTTTAAAAGAATTAATGAAGGAATCTCACAGCATGGAAGTTCAGCACTTCTGAATGAGATCTACACAGAGCTCTACATCACAGAGGGTTGGAGTGGAGACGTCAATAAAGAACATGAGGTGAGACAGATTGAGACAGCGTCCAGGAGACCAGCGGCAGAGGAGAAACCCATCAAATGTAATGATCTCTTTAAAGACAAGTCCATCAGAAGTGTTCTTACTGAAGGAGTTGCTGGAATTGGAAAAACAGTCTCTGTGCAGAAGTTCATTCTGGACTGGACTGAAGGAAAAGCAAATCAGGACATCACCTTCATGTTTCCACTTCCCTTTAGAGAGCTGAATCTGATGAAGCAGGAACATCTCAGTCTGATGGATCTTCTTCATCACTTTTTCCCAGAAATAAAAGAATTACGATTAATAGACTGTGAGATCAATAACGTCCTGTTGATCTTTGATGGTCTGGATGAGTGTCGACTTCCTCTAAATTTCCAGAAGAATGAGATGTTGTGTGATGTGACAGAGTCAGCCTCAGTGGATGTGCTGCTGACGAACCTCATCAAGGGGAATCTGCTTCCCTCTGCTCTCCTCTGGATCACCTCTCGACCAGGAGCAGCCAATCAGATCCCTCCTGAGTGTGTAGACCTAGTAACATTGGTACGAGGGTTCAGTGATCCACAGAAAGAGGAATACTTCAGGAAGAGGATCAGTGATCAGAGCCTGGCCGATAAAATCATCTCACACATGAAGTCTTCAAGAAGTCTCCACATCATGTGTCACATCCCAGTCTTCTGCTGGATCTCAGCCACCGTTCTAGAGAGAATGTTGGGTGAAACAGAGTGTGGAGAGATCCCCAAGACTCTGACTCAAATGTTCACACACTTCCTGATCTTTCAGATCAAACACAAGGACCAAAAGTACCATCAGAAATGTGACCCTGATCCTCAGCAGACCAGAGAGAGTATCCTGGCACTGGGAAAACTGGCCTTCCAACAGCTGGAGAAAGGAAACCTGATCTTCTATGAGGAAGACCTGAGAGACTGTGGCATTGATGTGAGAGAAGCTTCAGTGTACTCAGGAGTGTGTACCCAAATCTTCAGAGAGGAGTTTGGGCTTCACCTGGGGAAGGTGTTCAGCTTTGTACATCTGAGTGTTCAGGAGTTTCTGGCTGCTTTATACGTGTTTCTCTCCTTCATCAGCAGAAATGTAACAGAACAACAAACCACTGGTCTGTCTGATCTTCTCACCAAGTCAGACATGTCTGATCTCCTCAGGAGTGCAGTGGACAAGGCCTTACAGAGTGAGAACGGACACCTGGACCTGTCCCTCCGCTTCCTTCTGGGTCTCTCACTGGAGTCCAATCAGACTCTCTTACGAGGCTTAATGCCACAGACAGGAAGCAGCTCTCACAACAAACAGGAAACAGTCGAGTACATCAAGGAGAAGATCAGGGAGAATCCATCTCCAGAGAAATCCATCAATCTGTTCCACTGTCTGAATGAACTGGATGATCATTCTCTAGAGCAGGAAGTTCAAACGTACATAAAAAAGGGAGCTCACCATTGTCTCAGTGGAACCAGACTCTCTCCTTCTCAGTGGTCAGCGCTGGTGTTTGTGTTACTGAGCTCAGGACAGGATCTGGAGGAGTTTAATTTGATTAAATATTACCCATCAGATGAATATCTTCTGAATCTGCTGCCAGTGGTCAAAGCCTCCAGAAAAGCTGTGTGAGTATTTTTATTTATAAATGTATTACTGCATGGTTTATTATTTTAATGTAACACTGAACTGCACTGTTTGGATTAATGCTTGTTAATAATTACTCTAATCATCTTTAAAGAAACTTCTGGTACTGTTACAGAAGATTGTTCATGTTTTACAGTAACGTTACTAAACCAACCTTCTGACATGAACACACCACCTGTACTCGGGTTCACTCCAAACACCCAGATATCAGAATGTATGAACAGAGAACGATACACACCAAATTTTATTTTTATTTTATTGTCTGTTTGCAATTAAACACAAGTTTGTGTCAAAACTGAAAAATCAAAGTCACTTCTTACTTAAGATTGAAATTTTAATCTTAATTGAAAATTAATTTCTAGAGCTTAAAGATCAGTGCACATTAGGCTTGTAAGATCATGTGTAATATGCCTTTGTCCTAACGGGACCCACTGATTGTACAAACATTTATTTTCCTTTAAAAATTAATAGTTAAGGAATCGTTCAGACCCTTAGTTTTATAAAAGTTCTGTTGGCCCAAAGAACAGAAATCACAAAAAGTGCTGATAACTGATAACATCTTCATGACAGTGTATAACATCAGAGAAACTATTATATATTATACATATATTTTATATTATATATTAAAAACTATTATACTATGCTGGAGTTCAGTGTTTAACTGACAAATGTGCTCCATTGAGTCCATGCTATAATAATCTGGGGTGATCTAACTGCAGATCTAGGATCCCCAACAGTGCCGAGTAAATGTGGACTTCAGTACTCTGAAGTGAATAATATTATTCCAACAAAAGAACATTTACTCTAATTATATTAGGTTTCTTTAGGTAATAGTGTAGTAGGATAAAAAAACCCCCACATAGGATCCATTAAGTCTTGAGAAGCACCCGTGGTGACACGACTGAATGAAACTCGACACAAGACTACAACCTCCCATGACAATGTTAAGGTGGAATGATAGACGTGATATTTCCCCATAACCAGTAATAGAACATTTGCTCCATTTGTTTTCCGGACCAGTCAGAGAGACTGAGGAGAAATGACACAAAGTTGAAGTTATTTTAGAAACCTGAAAGATTCAGGGCTTTTCCAGTTCTACCAAGCACTGTTTCAAAATAAAAGTCCTCGTACAATAACTGGTTTGTGTGTTTGTGATCAATGTTCTGATATTTCATCATTTCTCTTCCAGTCTGTGTGGGAAGGATCTGACAGAGAAAAGCTGTAGAGCTCTATCATCAGTTCTCAGCTCAAACTCCTCCAGACTGAGAGAACTGGACCTGAGTCACAATTATGACCTTCAGGATTCAGGAGTGAAGCTGCTCTCTGCTGGACTGGAGAACCCACACTGTACACTGGAGATACTGAGGTAGACACACACACACACACACACACACACACACACACACACACATGAGGTCAGATCAACACGTTATAAGTGAAAATGAACACAGAAATGATTGTGTATTTATGTGACTTTTATTAAAAGTCACATATATATAAATTATATCCAGTGTACAATATTACTTTCTCTTTACACACTCATACACCTTCATCATGCTCATGTATCACGTTAGATCTTGTGTCTACACCTTTAAATACAATTCTATCTACACCTCTAAATACATCGTCTGATATGAGCTGAGACACGTGGATCTGTCCGAGTACAAATACACAGTCTCTTTATTTATATTTCATTCTGACGTCAGAACCTTGTAAGAAATTCACCTCATTTATCAATCAGATCTTCACATATTTCATCATTTCTCTTCCAGCCTGCGGTGGTGTAATCTGACAGAGGAAAGCTGTAGAGCTCTGTCCTCAGTTCTCACCTCAAACTCCTCCAGACTGAGAGAACTGGATCTGAGTAAGAATAACCTGCAGGATTCAGGAGTGAAGCTGCTCTCTGCTGGACTGGAGAACCCAACTGTACACTGGAGATACTGAAGTACACACACACACACACACACACACACACACACACACAGTAAGTGTACTGTATATACAGATTGTGTATGTTGTATGTAAGTGAGATGTTTTCTCTCTGCAGGTTGTCTCACTGCGGTATTACAGATGAAGGTTGTGTTGCTGTGGCTTCAGCTCTGAGATCAAACACCTCATCACACCTGAGAGAACTGAATCTGAACTATAATAATCCAGGAGAATCAGGAGTGAAGATGCTCTCTGATCTACTGAAGGATCCACACTGTACACTGGAGAAACTACAGTGAGTTACTGTCTCTATACACACACACACACACACACACACACACACACAGAGAGGTCAGATCATCACTTTTTACAGTGCTGTGAAAAAGTTTTTGTGTATCTCATACTAAATTGTTTCAGAAATTTAAACAAAATCGAAGATAAAACAAAGGAAACCTGTGTAACCACAAAATACAGTTTTTAAATGATAAAGTTATTAATGGAAGCAAAAAAGTTCTCCAATACCAACTGCTCCTGTGTGAAAATGTATTTCCCCCCCATAGTTACTAATTCCCCAACTCTATGAAAGTTCATTGATAATGGGGGTCAGTTGGATGAGACACAACCAGACCTGATTACTGGAAATTTTGAATTAGATCGTAATGTAATGTTGAATGAAATTCTTTCTTATTATTATCGATAGTAGTATTGGATTTGGATGTGTTCATACCTGGTTAAATAAATTGTTAGACTTCATTATATTCTGATTTATTCTGAAATTATTGTCTCTTGTAGATTACGTTAAGTCCTTGTTACCGCAAATCTGTGATCAGGTTAGTACAGACTAAAATCCAGGTTTAGGTGGAGCATTGGGGCACGCCAACTGAGATTTAAAATCCAGGTTTAGGTGGAACACTGGGGCATGCCAACTGAGATTGGGGTAGTATTGAGTTTAACTCACTTACCAAGTTGTCCTTTGTTCTCGTTTAGTTTCATGATCTATGACCTCGTTTATCGTTACTCGACTATGATTATTGCCTCCCAACATGGCAAACTCAGAGCTCCAGCTCGAGACCTATGAGGAGGAGTCTCACCTGCTGAGCTCCAGCCAGAGGTCAACGTGGCAACCTCGACACGAGCTCGAAACCTGAGACCCATGAGGTGGTCTCACCTGCCGAGCTCAGGCGGGAGGTCAATGTGGCGACCTCAGAACCCAAGCTTGAGCCCCTGAGAAGGTCTCACCTGCTGAGCTCCAGCCAGAGGTCAACACGCGGCCTCAAAGCTCCAGCTTGAGACCCACGAGGAAGTCTCAGCACCTGAGCTCCAGCCAGAGGTCAACAAGTTTCAACCGGAGACCCCTACAGAGGTTCTCAGCTCCAGAACTCCAGCATAAGGTCAAGTTCTTGCTAGAGGTCAACAAATTGACCTCCCAAGTCATGTTCCTGTCCCAGGTCGAAGAGACTGTCAACAATGGCCCTGGTCATGCCAAGATCCTGTCCTAGGTCGGTGCCGATGTCAGTAACAACCAGGTTCTGCTCATGCCTGAAGCTGAGGTCATGAACAACCAAGTTCTGATCACGCCCGAGTCTGCTGACATGGACGATGAGTTCTGCTCATGCCCGAGTCTGCTGATACGGATGACTGATTTCTGCTCACGCCTGAATCTGCTGGCACGGACGACAGAGTTCTGATCACTAACAAAGTCTGCTGACATGGACGACCGAGTTCTGATCACGCCCGAGTCTGCTGACACGGCCGACCGAGTTCTGCTCACGCCCGAATCTGCTGGCAAGGATGACCAAGTTCTACTCCTGCCGGAAACAGACTTCACGACTAACCATGTTCTCCCCATGCCTGAGACTGACGACATCACCAACCAAGTTCAGGCTGCACAGTCGATGGAGAAGACGCTCAGACTCTCTACGGGAGTGAGGAGGATACTCAGCCACCCTATTCTGCTGAGGAAGTTTCTCCACCTCCCATTGCAGCCCAAAAGCTTTGCTCAGTCTTCCTGCTCTGCTGAGGATGCCACGCTGTCTCCTGATTCATGTGAAGACATTTTGACCAGAGGGCCAGGACCTCCAGGGGAGGGAGTGTATTTTGGCACTTCGGAGGAAGCTCCCTGGGGTGGGGGGGCTTGACACAGCAAACCAGTCATGTCACAGCAAACCAGTGACAACATTTCCCACCCTGCACAGTGGAATACAAACATGGCCACCATGGACTACACTTCACACACACACACACACACAAACACACACATGTTCACCTTCTTCAGAATACTAATTACACACACCTGTTTCCAATCTCTCTCACACGTTCACCTTCTTCAGAATACTAACTACACACACCTGTTTCCAATCTCACACACACTCACACCACAGTATATAAGAGACTGTTCAAACACTATGACTTTGGGGTATTATTGAGTTTAACTCACTGACCAAGTAGTTGTCCTTTGTTCTCGTTTAGCTTCATGATCTCTGACCTTGTTTATTTTTTCTTGACTCTGATTATTGCCTCGCCCCATTTATGCCTGTTTGCCAATCGCCCAACCTTTTTCATTTGTTTTGACCACGCTTTGGATTGCTGATTTGGATTTGTCAGCCTTTGTCTCCTTTAATAAAACTGTTGAACTGCACGTGCATCCGTCCTAATCTCCATTACGTGAGTATCAGGACAATTTGGCAATAAGTGTACTTAGAGTGTACAGGCTTGATAGGAAATTTCCGTTTATGACAATGTAAAGTTGATGGACCAAGTCTAAATACAGTGAAGTCTAAACCTCTGATTACTGTAATATTCTTCTAGTTAATATGTACAGAATCTCACAAAAGTAAGTACACCCCTCACATTTGTGTAAATATTTGATGACACTTGGCTACAATGTAAAGTAGTGAGTGTACAGCTTGTGTAACAGTGTAAATTTGCTGTCCCCTCAAAATACCGTATTTTCCGCACTATAAGGCGGAAGCAACAAGATGACCTACGCCAAGTAAAGAAGACTAAACAGAGTTTCCGAGGGAATAAAGCGAGATGGCTACATTTGGAGGACAAACTCGAACAGTGGGTTGTTGAACAGAGAGCAGCAGGTATAAGTGTCAGTACAATCACTATTCGAATTAATGCAACCCGCTAGCTTAAGCGAACTTGGCATTAATGACTTCTTGGTGCTTCGGTTTATGAAAAGACGTAATCTCTCCATCCACTTCGAGAGACAGAGCCGGGCATGTTGGATCCCGTATTTGCCCAACTGTTTAATTCGGACAACAGAAGAAGAATTCCAGGGATTCGTGGATGAGGAATAACTTAGTAAAGTGAGCTTTACGTGTTTATTTTGTGTGTTGTGTGATTTTAACGTTTGAGCAACGTTGAGTTATTGATATATTGTTATCGCTTTCCCCAATTCTCGGTGTTACTATATTGTGATTATTATTATTATTGAATCGAGGAAAAGTCCCCCCACTATGTGGGGTATATTAACACTGCACTACATGTTTTACCTTAAACTACGCGGGTTATAATCTATTAATAAAGTTGAACTGACCTATCTGACTGTTTTGTTGACATTCCCTTTAGCGCAAGCTCCATCTAATTGATGCATAACGTAACCCCCAGCCTCTACTGTAGCGTCTATTGTATGCGCCTTTTATAATCCGGTGCCTTATATATGGACAAAGTTTTTAAAATAGGTCATTCAATGAAGGTGCGCCTTATAGTGCGGAAAATACGGTAACTCAACACACAGCCATTAATGTCTAAACCGGCTGGCAACAAAAGTGAGTACACCCCTAAGTGAAAATGTCCAAATTGGGCCCAAAGTGTCAATATTTTGCAGTTATTGCTACTAAAGGTGGCGCACCCAGACTTTAAGGGGCAATTAGTTTTTCACACATGTAATAGGTGTTGGATAACTTTTATGCTTCAATAAAAAAAATATGAAACTGTATTGTGTGTTTAATAGGTTTATGTTGTATTTCGTTTGAAGATCTAAAACTATTTAGTATGAGATATCAGTATGGGGGGCAAATACTTTTCACAGCACTGTTAGTGAAAACCTGATCTAAACCTGAGCGGGCATTTGTTATTGGACTTCTGTGCTAGTCATGGACTGTCTATAACAAATACCATGTTCGAACATAAGGAAGCTCATAAGTGTACTTTTGTACCAGAGCACCCTAGGCCAAAGGGTCTATGATTGATTTTGTATCGATCATCTGATCTGAAGCCGCATGTTCTGGACACTCGGGTGAAGAGGAGGGGTGGAGCTGTCAACTGATCACCATCTGGTGGTGAGTTGGATCAAGAGGTGGGGAAGACTCTGGACAGACCTGGAAAGCCCAAACGGGTAGCGCGGGTGAACTGGGAACGTCTGGAGGAAGCCCTCTCCACGAGATCTTCAACTCACACCTCTATCTGAATTTTTCTGCCATCCCTGTGGAGGTTGGGGGCATTGAACCCGAGTGGGCAATGTTCAAAGCCTCCACTGCTGAACCTCTTGGCGAGAGTTGTGGTCTCAAGGTCTTAGGTGCCTCAAGGGCGGTAACCCTCGAACACCATGGTGGACACCAGGGGTCAGGGAAAGCCGTCCGACAGAAGAAGGAGGCCTTCCACGATGTGTTATCCCGGGGACTCGGAGGCAGTTGCAAAGGTACCGACAGGCCAGGAGGGCTGCAGCTTCTGCCGTGAAAGAAGCAAAGCAGTGGGTGTGGGAGAAGTTCGGGAGGACATGGAGAAGGACTTTCGGTCGGCACCAAGGTGTTTCTGGAAAACCATCCGCCACCTCAGGAAGGGGAAACGGGGAACCATCCAACCTGTGTACAGTAAGGTTGGGACGCTGTTGACCTCAACTGAGGAAGTAATTGCACGGTGGAAGGAACACTTTGAGGAACTCCTGAATCCGACCAACACACACCTCGGTGTATGGTAGAAACAGAGGGGGGAGGCTGATGGGGGATGATCATCAATTTCCATGGTGGAGGTTACTGAGGTAGTCAATCAATCACACAGTGGCAAAGCCACGGGATTGATGAGATCCGGCCAGAAATGCTGAAAGCTCTGGGTGTGGAGGGGATGTCTTGGATGACATGCCTCTTTAACATTGCGTGGAAGTCGGGGACAGCGCCCAAGGAGTGGCAGACCAGGGTGGTGGTTCCCCAGTTTAAAAAGGGGAAACCAGAGAGTGCGCCAATTATAGGGGTATCACACTTCTCAGCCTCCCTGGTAAAGTCTACTCCAAGGTGCTGGAATGGAGGGTTTGACCAATAGTCGAACCTCAGATTTAGGAGGAACAATGCGGATTCCATCCTGGTCGTGGAACAATGGACCAGCTCTTTACTCTCGCAAAGGTCTTGGAGGGGGCCTGGAAGTATGCCCTACATGTGTTTTGTGGATCTGGAGAAGGCGTATGACTGGGTTCCCAGGGGTCTACTGTGGGAGGTGCTGAGGGAGTATGGGGTGAAGCGTTCCCTTCTTAGGGCTATCCAATCACTGTACGCCCAAAGCGAGAGTTGTGTCCAGATGCTCGGCAAAAAGTCGAACTTGTTCCAGGTGGGGGTTGGTCTCCGCCAGGGCTGCGCTTTGTCACCAATCCTGTTTGTGATATTTATGGACAGGATATCGAGGCGTAGTCGTGGTGTGGAGGGGTTGCGGTTTGGTGACCTGAGGATCTCATCACTGCTTTTTGCAGATGATGTGGTCCTGATGGCATCATCGGTCCATGACCTTCAGCACTCATTGAATCGGTTTGCAGCCGAAAGTGCAAAGCAGCTGGGATGAGGATTAGCACCTCCAAATCTGAGGCCATGGTTCTCAGTCAGGAAACCAATGGAGTGCCTACTCCAGTTAGGGAATGAGAAAATAACCCAAGTGAAGGAGTTCAAATACCTGGGGTCTTGTTCACGAAAGTGAGGGACATTGGAGCGGGAGATTGGCCGGAGAATCGGAGTAGCGGGAGCCGGTGTTGCAATCGCTTCAACACACCGCGACGGTAAAAGAGAGCTGAGACGGAAGGCAAAACTCTCGATCTACTGGGCAATTTTCGTTCCTACACTCACCTATGGTATTGAAGGTTGGGAAGTGACCGAAATAACTAGATCGCGGGTACAAGCAGCCGAAATGGGTTTTCTCAGGAGGGTGGCTGGCCTCTCCCTTAGAGATAGGTGAGTAGCTCGGCTATCCGAGAGGAACTCAGAGAGGCCACTGCTCCTTTGCGTTGAAAGGAGCCAGTTGGAGGTGGTTCGGGCACCTGGTAAGGATGCCCCTGAGCGCCCCCAAGGGAGGTGTTCCAGGCACGCCCAGCTGGGAGGAGACCTCGGGAAGACCCAGGACTAGGTGGAGAGATTATATTTCCACACTGGCCTGGGAACGCCTCGCGGGATCCCCAGTCAGAGCTGGTTAATGGGGCTCAGAAAGGGAAGTTTGGGGTCCCTTTGCTGGAGCTGTACCCCCGTGACCCGATTACAGATAAGCGGGGTTGAGGATGGATGGATGGATGTAAGTGAAAATTACCAACATATTTGATTGTATCTTTATACGTGACTTATCCCAGAAAAATTATATACAATGTCCAAATTTTATGGAAGCCTTAAACGGCCATAAAAATCCAAAAATCCACCAGGACTGAGTTGATTGAAAACACTTGAATGATTTGAACATTCCCAGCAGCCTTCATCATGTTTTTGTTTGAAAATTGGTCTCTTACATAATATTCTACTTTCTTTACTGACATTTTTCTGTAACATTTCATTTTGGGCTGGAAAACTAATGTTCAGAAATGTAAATGTTTTTGTACTGACTCGAAAATGCAGAAGTCATCAAATAAAAGCCTAAAATTTTGCACAGTACTGAACATGTATAACTTAAATTACTGATTTTATTTTCCCAACAATTTACATTTAACCCATTTACATTTACACACAATACAAACATGTTTATTCCACTCCCCCAATCATCTGTGGTGGACATTGATCCCCCAACTGATGGAAACTCACCTCATTTATCAGTCAGATCTTCACATATTTCATCATTTCTCTTCCAGTCTGTATAAATGTAATCTGACAGAGGAAAGCTGTAGAGCTCTGTCCTCAGTTCTCACCTCAAACTCCTCCAGACTGAGAGAACTGGACCTGAGTGAGAATAACCTGCAGGATTCAGGAGTGAAGCTGCTCTCTGCTGGACTGGAGAACCCACACTGTACACTGGAGATACTGAGGTACACACACACACACACACACACACACACACACACAGTAAGTGTACTGTATATACAGATTGTGTATGTTGTGTATGTAAGTGAGATGTTTTCTCTCTGCAGGTTGTCTTACTGCGGTATTACAGATGAAGGTTGTGTTGCTGTGGCTTCAGCTCTGAGATCAAACACCTCATCACACCTGAGAGAACTGAATCTGTACTACAATAATCCAGGAGAATCAGGAGTGAAGCTGCTCTCTGATCTACTGAAGGATCCACACTGTACACTGGAGATACTACAGTGAGTTACTGTCTCTACACACACACACACACACACACACACACACACACACACACACCTTGGACCCTAACCCTAATCTTATCGTCAGTTACCAAAGGTAATATTTGGCACATTAATTAATGTAAAAGTCAATATTGAGCTCTTTTACATATTTAAATAAAAATGATTTTAAATGAAGATATTCGACCCTGACATTTTGAGGATATTTGATCCTTTTTGGTCCTCAAAACACTGTTCATTATTCTATTATTCTATTAAATATTTAACATTGTTTTGTGATGTTTGTGTGTACAGTGTGTAGTGTGTGTGTGTGTGTGTGTGTGTGTGTGTGTGTGTGTGTGTAAGGACTCTGATGATGGATGGTGTTTAATGTTGTCATTTTGTCCTGTTCTCTGTCTTACAGCATTAAGAGATGAATCATTCACATTCAGATGCAGAAGTTCCACAGCAATAACTGTAAATGATCTCATCCTTTATCCACTCAGCTCAGCTCCACCTCACTTCGGGCTGGAATAATAATAATAATAATAATAATAATAATAATAATAAATCTCCGGTTCTCGGGTCACAGCATGCCGTGTATATGAGTAGAAGTAATCTCACATTATAACACAGAAAAGAAAATGCATTGTAAATAATAATCATGTAGACACTCTGAATACTGAAGATCTTTACATCATTTAAAAACAGAATCGAAAACCTTCTTGTACATTTACTGTAAAGTCGTTCCATACAATTTCCATACACATGTTGATATTTATCTTCTCTGTATCTTGTTCTATACGGACCTGAAACTTTTACTCTCTGTATTTTCACGTGTTTCAGACATTTCTAACTGAAATAAAATAAAGGAACTATTGTAAAAATACAGTTTCATGGTTAACACCGTTGGTGTGTTTGTTATGTAATGATCCAGTGTGTTTGGTTAGATCTGTGTGTGGTAGAATGGAACAAGGAGTTCACTCCATGCAGGGGTTGAACCCTAATCTCCAGGGATTGGAGGTGAGATCTCATCCCAGTGATCCTCCTCCAGAGACACGGATGGACCCGAAGTGCAGAGCAAGCCAAAGTCTGGAGGATAAACTAAGAGTTCAGGCCTAGACCTCGGTGAGTAGACTGGAGAAGCCAGAGAACTTAGCAGGAGAATATTTACAGAGATCAGCAGCTGAGAACTGAACACCACCACGTAGACATTCTGAGTCCACACTTAAACAGTGAGTGAGTGCAGAGCTCTCCTTAAACAGACCCAGGTACAGGTGGAGCTGATTATCACTGATTAGAATCAACACTGTGCTCTCTGGCTCCCTAGTGGCGATATTTCTGACAATGTTCTGATTGCTCTACTTAAAAATAAAAATCTTGCCTCACAAATTGATTAAAAAGTAGTAAGTGTTATATTACCTCTTGCTGGAGCAGGTTATTTACATCTATAGCACTGCAGTGTTGAATTCTCCAATCTGATCTGTCAGAATGTACTGGATTAATCTTCTATAACAGCACACCTTGTTGTGTTGTGTCCACTAGTCATACTTATAAATAACACATCCTCATCCATATAATCAAACACACACACACACACACACACACACACACACACACACACACACACACACACAAAAACAATAATAAAACTATTTCTGTTAGTGTTCATCAGAATTTCCAGTGAGACTGTATGAGACTACTTTCAGTACCTGATCTGGGTGTCATTATGGTCCAGTCTGCATTAGGGAGAAAATCTCACTTATATCTAATTACACACAATAACACTGGTCATAATGACCAAACAAACATTTTTATGTAACATCTACGTAGCCTTTTTTTTTTTTTTACGCCCGTAGTGAGGCCGGACACAGATGCAGATCAGAACTCTTTATTCAACGCGCAAAACACAAACTCAAAGCAAACGGAGTGGAGAATATAACCTTCTTGGCATGAACTCTAGCGCGGAAAACATAAACAGGTTTCCCTCCTACTAAGACTAACCGTATAACTAGGCAAATAATACGAGCCCCGTGTTCTGAAAGCCCGGGGCTTAAATAGCCAACATAACCAGATCTAACTAGATCATAACGCTTCATCACCGAAACACCTGTGCTAGATGACGGCGGTTAAGTTAGCCCTATAACCCGGAAGTGCGCTCTCAACCAAAGTCCTTCCAAATAAAGCGCCACAGCGGCCTCTGGTGGCCGTGGCGTGGTAAACGGTGGTTTGTAGACAGCCTTGTTTTGCACTGCTGCTAGCTCCTCTGCACTGCTCTAACTATCTTAACGTTAGTTCACCGGTCGTCTCATTGTGCTCATCTGGTGAAAAAGCTGATCAGTTTGTACATTTGGCCGCGTCAGTTTGAATAACTTTCTTTTTTAATCCTTTCAAAAATCTTTTTCAGCGCCGCCTTTGTGCATTCTCTTAAAGGTTTTAACCTATATCCTTTTAGCAATGCGTACCGTCGGGGAGTCAAAAGATAATGACGTCATCATTAAACTGCAGGCTGCACTCTATTCGAGAGGGTTGTGTAAAACAATGAGTGGGGCTGCGGTAAAATAGTGCAGGCAGCCTAGGGACATTATCCATATTTCAACCCGTTGCCATGACAACACCGGCCCTCGTGGCCAAAGAACACACGGACCACCGGACGGAATTCTGATTAGCCAATCACGGGCCTGGTCCGTTCTCTTTCCGGCTTTCACACTGCTGTATGATTCAGTTATTCCTCAGTTTCCTGATTACTTGAACAGTGCTTCATTAAGTTTGATATCTTCTATTCTTAGACTTGTAATGAGTGCTCATGTAATGTTAGAGTCCTTAAAACTTCACCACCTACTTTTGGCTGTATTTCATATAAACAGAATTCTACAAAGACCTTATAACCAGCAGGGGGCGGTGTTTTAACACCTGGATATTCTTCCATGTTGATCCTAACAGAATAAAGTGAAAGGTGATGTCCAGGTTGAGAAATGTCAGGGGTCCATGTGTCAGATAAACAGCTGATATGATCATGAGATCTACTGTCTGGTCCCAGAGTACCATAAAATACACAATGCTGCAACATCAACACCACTGATTCACTAAAGTACATTTTAGAACTTGATTTTATAACAGAACCCTGATTTAGCTACAAGCTCACTCCACTGTTTTTGTTTCTTTCTCTTCACTCCACACGTCACATTTATTCTTTTATTACTTCCTATTTTCTGACCTTTATTGTTCATGTTCTTAATTTGGGCCCCACTTAAGTTTACATTTTTGTCCATCTTGTGCGACTGCTCCACTACACTCTCATGCTCTCATATTTCAGGGTAAACATCAATAACTACATGACTTTCACTTTTCTATAAACATTATGATCTTCCCTAAACTCTGAATCCTGCTTCTGTCCTTCTGACCGGACTGGATTTGTTTGTAGTCATTTGTGTGTGTGTGTGTGTGTGTGTGTGTGTGTGTGTGTGTGTGTGTGTGGTTCTTTTCCTACCAACCAGTCAGATGTGTAAGGGAAACACAACAGTCCTGTTTTGTGTCGAGGGAAATAACTTTAAACTTTAAGACTTTTCAGGAGTAAAAACACAGTGAGTATCTAAATCTAAAGCTTTAATAAAAACACACTGAAAGTTCTGGAACAGAAAGACTAATTATTTTGGGCAATTCTATTTAAACACTGAAGATATTTGGGTTTCAGATCAAAAGATGTAGATGAGATGATAGATCAGAATTTCACCTTTCATTGAATGGTATGTACATCTAGACATGTGAGCAAAAGTATAGGAACACACATAATAAATGAAATTAGAAAAACAATAGAATTGACCTTTCTGTTCCAATACTTTCAGAGAGGACTGTACCCCACACTGAACTTACACTAGATGAAAAACTGCTGTTTGAGTTGTTACTGAGTTATAAAGTTTTTAAGAGGTGTCCCTCTAAGTGAACTCTCCAGGGATTGATTTAACAGAAATGTTGGATCAATATGACCAAACACTACTAGACAACAGATCATTGTTCAAAACCGTCTTTAGAGAGCGTTTCCTCCCTTCGCGCAGCGGCATCTGACTCTTATTTTACACTCACTAATGTCCAGTCACTGGTCAAGAACATGGACGAATTTAACAACTCAGAATAACTAAACACGCACAGTAACACAAAGTAATTCTATGGAGCTTTACCATATTTATTTATAATCCATATTCATTTACTCTCAAGGACTAGATGAGGGGGTAAATTTGAAATAGATGGCAAGTGTCACAGTACTGAGGTAAAAGTTATTAAAATGTAATATGAGGGTTTAGGAGGCATCACACACCTCTTAATTTATATATCTCACCATTCTCCCTTTCCTGATTCAGTCCCTCCTTGTTTCGAGCCCTCCTCTATCATGGAGGTGGGGGGGGGGGGTCAATCGCTGAACTTGACCATTTTCTATGGTAGACAGAACCCATGGAGACACATGTGGTAGTAGTTTCAATGCTGCCAGATGTTCTTTTAGCGACATTAACTTTCCACATTCTGTTGGAAAGAAAGCATCAGATTTTGTTGCCCTGTGACAGCTCGTTGACCAGAGAACACTGAAAATTTGGGACAGCCTTGGATAGGGGAGGCCCTACAGTAGCACTGGGGACTATCTGCCCTAACAACCTCACGTCCCCCTCATAATCCCTCCGTGGCCCCTCAGGACTGCTCCTTCTTTGTCTGCTTGGCCTTTATTCTTAGATCAGGCCTATTAGCTTGAGCTGCGACTGTGGCTGCAGAGCGTAGTTTGCTGAGAGGTTGAGCCATAGGTGCCTCTCCGCCCGCTCAAGCTACAAATTGAATGGCCGATATGACCGGGCCATTTGGTTGGGGCACCCGAGAGACAAATCTGCAGTGTGGTGCAGCTTTGCTACTGCCTTGCCCAATTCCCTCCCCAGTGTCAAGCTTACTCAGCAGGTCTACCTGGTAGGCCTTGAACACTGCCATTGTATGCTGTGACCCACAAGCAAGACCCGCTGCCACATAGGCTTTGCCCACCAACGCCGAGGTGGCCTTACATGGCTTGGAAGGCAAAGCCGGCCCACCGAAATTACCTGCCTTCGATGGAGAAAGGCGGCTTGCAAGCACCTCCTCCACCTCCGGCATAGCTGAATAGCCATGCTGTTCACTCCCCACAATGGCCAAATAATCAGATCTCGCAGGGTTATAAACACAGCTAGTGTATGGGTTTCCCCCAGAAGCATGATAGTTCCACATGCACTTCTGGGAAAATGGGAGTTTTCTGCAGTGTGAATAGATATTTATTTTCACTGGGGAGAAAGCACTTGTCCAGCCTGATAACAGCCACTTCCTCTTCCCGGGGCCAGTTTTATTTAGTTTGTCAACTACCCTAGTAATCACTTCAAGCAGCTCTTTATATGCTTGAGAGCTGCTCTCCGTTTTTTTATTGGCACCCCCCTACTGGCTGCTCTGGAGTCAGAGAAGGTGTTTTGGCTTTTGTTGTGGTTAAAATATACCAAAAAATAAACTACGAGGGAGACCTAGTATGAGTAATATGTAATTTTATTGAAAGTCAGCAGTGAGACAGTGAGACAGAGCAACGAGAGCAGTTCAGATCCAAATCCAGCCCTCCAATAAAGGAAAGAAGGAAAATGGCGGGCACCTAGACACACAGAAGCGGTATTAGGCGGATATATATTGATGAACAGGATTCGCATTTTGGGATCAACACACTAGGATTTATTAGTCACAGAGAAATATAAGAGATTTAATGAAACACACACACAACATAGATAACACACACACTCTTGCACATTCAAGGTCAGGCGTACAGACAAAACACACACACTCTCTGTCTGTCTCTCCCTCTCTCTCACACACACATAACATTATAACTTTATAAGAATAATAAAAGAATTATTAAGATATTATAAGGATAATATAATAATATTATGAAGTAGGGACTACAGTAAACCACTTGCAAGCAGCATAACCATATATAGAATAGAAATATGAAATATAGAGCAGATATGAAAGTAAATTATAATCCAGAAATACAGAAAGATATAAAAGAAACTTACTCATAGTTCAGATGGTGGGGATTCCTGTCTCATGAGGAAGGGTCAGGCGTGGTGTAGACGAGGGCCTTAAATTTTAAGAGACAACCGTCTAAGAGAACCGTCCGTGAGGAGCAATTTATAAGAATGGTTGAATTACATGGCACCTGTGCAGTGAGATCAAGGTCAAGCCTGAGTTGTTTTGTAGAGGAGGAGGAGTCACAACGCAGA
>CM022757.1:6312339-6364646 GCA_012411365.1 Ameiurus melas | reverse complement strand
GAGCGCGCACTTCCGGGTTAAGGGCTAGCTTAACCACCAATGATCTATACAAGGTGTTTCGTGTGATACAGTTATGATCTAGTTAGATCTGTGGTTATTTTGGCTATTGAGCGCCGGGTTCTTAGAACAAGGGTTCGTTATTATTGCCTATTTGCCTAGTTATACGTTTTGGCGGTTAGTCGTGGTAGGAAACCATTTTATGTTTTCAAGTCGCTAGAGTTCATGCCGAAAGGTTATGTGTTCTCCAGTCCGTTTGCTTTGAGTTTGTGTTTTGCGTTGAATAAGAGTTCTGATCTGCATCTATGTCCGACTCCACTCATTACCATAACAGAATAAAATAGTGTTGGTGTTATAAACGACTGTATAAACATCTCACATATTCATTATGACCAGTGTTACTGTGTGTAATTAGATATAAGGTAGGATTTCACCCTAATACAGACTGGACCATAATAACCCCCAGATCAGGTACTGAAGTAGTCTCATACAGTAGTCTCACAGGAAATTCGGTGAACACTAACAGAAATAGTTTTATTATTGTTTTAGGTATTAGTGTGTGTGTGTGTTGATTATATGGATGAGGATGTGTTATTTATAAGTATGACTGATGAACACAACACAACAAGGTGTGCTGTTACAGAAGATTAATCAGTACATTCTGACAGATCAGATGTGGAGAATTCGACACTGCAAGTGCTATTGATGTTAATAACCTGTAAGCCAGCAAGGTAATATAGCATTTACTTCTTTTTTAATCCATTTGTGAGGCAAGATTTTTATCACCACTACGTGAGTGGTGTTCCGATTCTCAGCTGCTGATCTCTGTAAATTCTCCTGCTAAGTTCTCACCGAAAGCTTCTCCAGTCTACTCTCGAGTCTAGGCCTGAACTCTTAGTTTATCCTCAGACTTTGGCTTGTTCTGCACCCTTTCGGGTCCATCCGTGTCTCTGGAGGAGGATCACTGGGATGAGATCTCACCTCAATCCCAGGAGATTAGGGTTCAACCCTGCATGGAGTGACCTCCCTTGTTCCATTCTACCACACACAGATCTAACCAAACACACTGGATCATTACATAACAAACACACACCAGGTGTTAACCATGAAACTGTATTTTTACAATAGTTCCTTTATTTTATTTCGGTTAGAAATGTCTGGAAACCAGTGAAAATACAGAGAGTAAAAAGTTTCAGGTCGTGTAAGAACAAAGATACAGAAGATAAATATCAACATGTGTATGAAATTGTATGGAACGACTTTACAGTAAATGTACAAGAAGGTTTTTCGATTCTGTTTTTAAATGATGTAAAGATGCTTCCAGTATTCAGAGTGTCTATACATGATTATTATTTAATGCATTTTCTTTTTCTGTGTTATAATGTGAGATTACTTCCTCATATACACGGCATGTTGTGACCCGAAAGAACTGGAATTTATTATTATTATTATTGTGTGTGTGTGTGTGTTATTATTCCAGCCTGAAGTGGGGTGGAGCTGAGCTGAGTGGATAAAGGATGAGATCAGTTACAGTTATTGCTGTGGAACTTCGCATCTGAATGTGAATGATTCATCTCTTAATGCTGTAAGACAGAGAACAGGACAAATGACAACATTAAACACCATCCATCATCAGAGTCCTTACACACACTATACACACACACACACACACACACACACACACACTGTACACACAAACATAACAAAACAATGTTAAATATTTAATGGAATAATAGAATAATGAACAGTGTTTTGAGGACCAAAAAATCAAATATCCTCAAAATGTCAGGATGGAATATCTTCATTTAAAATCATTTTATTTAAATATGTAAAAGAGCTCAATATTGGCTTTTACCTTAATTAATGTGCCAAATATTACCTTTGGTAACTGGTGATAAGATTAGGGTTATGGTCTGAGAGGGTGTGTGTGTGTGTGGTGTGAGGTGTGGTAGTGAGTGTGTGTGTGTGTGTGTGTGTAGAGACAGTAACTCACTGCTTAGTTTCTCAGTGTACAGTGTGGATCCTTCAGTAGATCAGAGAGCAGCTTCACTCCTGATTCTCCTGGATTATTGTTGTTCATATTCAGTTTCTCTCAGTTGTGATGGGGTGTTTGATCTCAGAGCTGAAGCCACAGCAACACAACCTTCATCTGTAATACCTAGTAAGACAACCTGCAGAGAAAACATCTCACTTACAGTGTAAATCTTTACTACACAGCATATACAGCTATATACAGTACACTGTGTGTGTGTGTGTGTGTGTGTGTGTACCTCAGTTTCTCCAGGGTACAGTGTGGGTTCTCAGTCCAGGTGAGCAGCTTCACTCCTGAATCCTACAGTTTTGATTCTTCCTCAGGGTCCAGTTCTCTCAGTCTGGAGGAGTTTGAGCTGAGAACTGAGGACAGGAACTCTACAGCTTTCCTCTGTCAGATTACACCACCCGCAAGCTGAGAGAAATGATGAAATATGTGAAGATCTGATTGATAAATGGGGTGAATTTCCATCAGTTGGGAAATAAACTGTTTCGCTGAACACAAGGTTCTGGCGATCAGAATAAAATAGAAACAAAGAAGACTGTGTATTTGTCTTCGGACAGATCACGTGTCTCAGCTCATATCAGAGCGATGTATTTAGAGGTGTAGATAGGGGTGTATTTAAAGGTGTAGACACAAGAACTAACATGATACATGAACAGCTGACTGTGGTGCAGTTGGTAGAGTGGGTTGTCCACTATTAATGTCGTAGGGTTGGCGGTTTGATTCGGGTGACTCCACATGCCCGAGAGTGTCCTTGGGCAAGACACTGAACCCTAGTTGTTCCCAATGGCAAGTTAGCCCTTGCACGGCAGCTCTGCTACCACTGGTGTGTGAGTGTATGTGTGAATGGGTGAATGAGACACAGTGTAAAGCACTTTGGATAAAAGCGCTATATAAGTGCACATTTACCATTTACATTTAACATGATGAAAGGTACATGAGTGTGTAGAGAGAGAAAGTAAGATTGTACACTGGATATAATTTATGAGATAAAAGTCACAGACACAATCAATTCTGTTCGTAATTTTCACTTATAACGTGTTGATCTGACCTTGGTGTGTGTGTGTGTGTGTGTGTGTGTGTGTGTGTGTGTGTGTACCTCAGTATCTCAATGTATACAGTGTGGGTTCTCCAGTCCAGCAGAGAACGGCTTCACTCCAGAATCCTGCAGGTTATTGTGACTAAGGTCCAGTTCTCTCAGTCTAGAGGAGTTTGAGCTGAGAACTGAAGATTAAGGCTCTACAGCTTTCCTCTGTCCAGATCACACCACACACAGACTGGAAAAGAAATGATGAAATATCAAGAAGACTGATCACAACACACAAACCAGTTATTATATAGAGGACTTTTATTTTGAAACTGTGCTTAGTAGGACTGGAAAGCCCTGAATCTTTGAGGGTTTTCTAAAATAACTTCAACTTTGTGTCATTTCTCCTCAGTCTCTCTGACTGGTCCGGAAGAAGCAAATGGAGCAAATGTTCTATTACTGGTTATGGGGAAATATCACCGTCTATCATTCCACCTTAACATTGTCATGGGAGGTTGTAGTCTTGTGTGGGTTTCATTCAGTGCGTGTCACCCACGGGTGCTTCTCAAGACTTAATGGATCCTATGTGGGTTTTTTTTATCTACTACGCTATTCCATAGAAATCTAATATAATTAGAGTAAATGTTCTTTTGTTGGAATAATATTCACTTCAGAGTACTGAAGTCCACATTTACTTCAGCACTGTTGGGGATCCTAGATCTGCGGTTAGATCACCCCAGATTATTATACGCGTATGGACTCAATGGAGCACATTTGTCAGTTAAACATTGAACTCCAACATAGTATAATAAAAACAAGTTTCAAGATTAGTAATGTTGTTTATGGTAAACTCCTACATTTTTGCTGAAATTATAATCTACAAATGGCACAGATTTCAAACTATTGCCATTTTGTCCAGGTACGGCTGTCCTTCAGCAGATCCATAAGGCTCTGAATCAAAAATCTTAATTTCCACGTCAACTGATCACGGCGGGTCTATAAATAGGCATGATGTTACACAAGCCTCAGATACGGTCCGCCCAGGGTGATACAGGGTGCTTCTCACGATTGTGGAGCTCCGCATAGCGTTGAGTTCCTTTGAAAGGGATCTGTTTGTACATAAGGTATTACCCTGATTTCTGGTTTGATGGACACTTCTTAATAGGATAATTATACTGCTATAGATCAACATTTTTGTAGAAAAATACGATTGCATTATTTTTATTATTGCATTATTGTAATTATTAAGAAAATATAGAATTAAGAAAGAAGCTTTTATTTGTCACATATACATTATAGTGAAATTCTTTTCTTCACATATCCCAATTTTTTATTTTTATCTTATTAAGGGCCCAACAGTGACAACAACTTGGCCGGTGCTGGGGCTTGAACCCCCGACCGTCTGGTCTATAACAATGAGCCTTATCTGTTGGAAAACCACTAACAAACTAATAATGCAACTACACTACAAGTTAATAACATACATATAAATCAATGTCATGAAGAGGTTATCAAGCGCTTTCTGTGATTTCTGTTCTTAGGGCAAACAGAGCTATTACAGAATTATGGGGCTGAGCGATTCCTTTATTCCTTTTTAGAAAAAATAAATGATTGTGCAATCAGTGGGTCATGTTAGGACAAAGGCATATTACAGATGATATAAGATTTCAATCCTAAGTAAGAACTGACTTTGATTTTCAGTTTTGACACAAACTTGTGTTTAATTTCAAAAGACAAAATAAAAAAATTTCTTTACGTGTGTATTGTTCTCTGCTCAGGAGGGGAGTTCATGTCCCCAAGTTGCATGTAACAAACATATGTAACTTCAGGAAGCTGGACTATAGCACAAGTTAGGTAGGCGGGTTGTCCACTAATGTGTAGGATTGGTGGAGTCGATTCCGCCGGGTAGACTCCACTTGCCCGAACTGTCCTTGGGCAAGACAGAATCCAAGTTGCTCCGTTGGCAAGCTAGCGCTGCTACCATTGGTGTGTGAATGGGTGAATGAGACACAGTGTAGCGCTTTGGATAAGTAATGCGATAAGTGCACATTTACATTTATGTAGTTTCAGAATAAACAGACAAGGACTACACTTTCCCACATGCACCATCTCCTGAGTTCTAATCATAGACAGCCACACACACACACACCAGCTTAGAAGTGACTTTTTGGAACATTACAATTTGTGAAGTAAGCGCTCAGCTGCCTACTCTATCGTTATCTAAGTCTTGATCATTGATACGCTATTCTGACTCTGTCGTTTGCTTTGTCTACTCTGTGCGTTATCTAAGTCTTGATTACCGTGATACGCTATTCTGACTCTGTCCTTTGCTTTGTCTACTCTGTATCGTTATCTAAGTCTTGATTACGTGATCGCTATTCTGACTCTGTCCTTTGCTTTGTCCCTTGACCTCGATTTTCTACTCAAAGTTTTGCCTGTTTGCCTGATGCGCCTGTCCTCTGCCTTCCTTTGACTCACGATTTCTGCCTGCCCTTGTGTTTTGCTATTCTTACCTGCACTTGTTTCCGCCTCAGTTACCGTGCTGTGACAATGTTAGACGGTTGGTTTAATTATTTTAGCATAAAAACGTGAATAATCTTCTGTAACAGTACCAGAAGTTTATTTAAAGATGATTAGAGTAATTATTAACAAGCATTAATCAAACAGTGCAGTTCAGTGTTACATTAAAATAATAAACCATGCAGTAATACATTTATAAATAAAATACTCACACAGCTTTTCTGGAGACTTTTGACCACTGGCAGCAGATTCAGAAGACTATTCCTCTGATGGGTAATATTTAATCAAATTAAACTCATCCAGCTCCTGATCTGAGTTCAGTAACACAAACACCAGGGCTGACCACTAAGGAAGGAGAGAGTCTGGGATTTCCCCTGAGACGACTGTTACCTCCCTCTTGTTCAGGGAAGTTTGTACTTCCTGCACTAGAGAATGATCATCCAGTTCATTCAGACAGTGGAACAGATTGATGGATTTCTCTGGAGATGGATTCTCCCTGATCTTCTCCTTGATGTACTTTCGACTGTTTTCCTGTTTGCTGTGAGAGCTGCTTCCTGTCTGTGGCATTAAGCCTACGTAAGAGAGTCTGATTGGACTCCAGTGAAGGAGACCCAGAAGGAAGCGGAGGAACAGGTCAGGTGTCCATTCTCACTCTGTAAAAGGCCTTGTCCACTTCCTCCAGGGAGATCAGACATGATTGGCTTGGTGAGAAGATCAGACAGATCAGTGGTTTGTTGTTCTGTTACATTTCTGCTGGTGAAGGAGAGAAATGCGTGTAAAGCAGCCAGAAACTCCTGAACACTCCAGATGTACAAAGCTGAACTTACCTTCCCAGGTGAAACCCAAACTCCCTCTCTGAAGATTTGGGTACACACTCCCGCAGAGTACACTGAAGCTTCTCTCACATCAATGCCACAGTCTCTCCAGGTCTTCCTCATAGAAGATCAGGTTTCCTTTCTCCAGCTGTTGGAAAGCCAGTTTTCCCAGTGCCAGGATACTCTCTCTGGTCTTGCTGCTGAGGATCAGGGTCACATTTCTGATGGTACTTTTTGGTCCTTGTGTTTGATCTGAAAGATCAGGAAGTGTGTGAACATTTGAGTCAAAGAGTCTTGGGGATCTCTCACACTCTGTTTTCACCCAACATTTTCTCTCTAGAACAGTGGCTGAGATCCAGCAGAAGACTGGGATGTGGCACATGATGTAGAAGCTTCTTGAAGACTTCACGTGTGAGATGATTTTATCAGCCAGGCTCTGATCACTGATCCTCTTCCTGAAGTACTCCTCTTTCTGTGGATCACTGAACCCTGCAGTACCTCTGTTACCTGGTCTACACACTCAGGAGGGATCTGATTGGCTGCTCCTGGTCGAGAGAGGTTATCAGAGGAGAGCAGAGGAAGCAGGTTCCCCTTGATGAGGTTTGTCAGCAGCACATCCACTGAGGCTGACTCAGTACATCACACAATCTCTCATTCTTCTGGAAATTTAGAGGAAAGTCGAGCACTCGTCCAGACCATCCAAAGATCAACACCACTTTGTAGGAGGCTATTAATTCTAGTTTTTCTCATTTCAGGGAAAAAGTGATGAAGAAGATCCATCAGACTGAGATGTTTCTGCTTCATCAGATTCAGCTCTCTAAAGGGAAGTGGAAACATATGAAGGTGATGTCTGATTTGCTTTCCCTTCAGTCCAGTCAGAATGAACTTCTGCACAGAGACTGTTTTTCCAATTCCAGCAACTCCTTTAGATCAGAACACTTCTGATGGACTTGTCTTTAAAGAGATATTACATTTGATGGGTTTCTCTCTCTGCCTCTGGTCTCCTGGACGCTGTCTCAATCTGTCTCACCTCATGTTCATTATTGACGTCTCCACTCCAACCCTCTGTGGTGTAGAGCTCTGTGTAGATCTCATTCAGAGTGCTGAACTTCCAGGCTGTGAGATTCCTTCATTAATTCTTTTAAACTTTCTCTCTCAGGTTGGATTTCAGATTTGTCTGATACACAGAGGCCTCAGACTCTAATAAACAAAGTAATAACATGTTTTAATGTAAAATCACTTTAAATAAATAAATTAAATATTGATGTACATTCCTGATTAATGTATTAAATTTAGAAATAAAAACATATACAGTGTAAACTAAAACTCATTTCCAGATTATTAATATTATTGACTAATTCATCTTGATCAATTGAATCTGAGGTGTTTAAGTATGAACAGAATTTAAGTTGATAAAATAAAGTCAGGACTAGGAGCTCTTACTGTTGTGCAGTGTGTTAGCGAGAGATCTGGGAGGTTCATGTTCTTCAGGACGTGCAGTGTGATCTTCAGCGCTCCCTCTCTGACACTGTGCAGATCCTCCTCATCCTCCACCTCCTCTCCAGTGCATGCTGGGTAATCTGGACTCAGGAGCTTCCTAAACCTCTTCAGCTCTTTCTTCATCAGAGTGATGACTTTTGTGTTCCAGCTCCTGGTTAGGCACACAGGAACACATCTACATATTATAATGTTACACACTGAGAAAGCCTTTTATTTTATAAAGAAGAAAAGTCTCTTTCTATTCCCACAGTTACAGCTGAAATTCTGTCTGATTACCCATAATGCTGCTGCGCATGGATTAAACCGTATACACACACCTTGAATATGGAGTCCAACTGATTTCTGCTGAGGTTTGATTTCTTCTGTTGTGTTCTGTGAAGGAAATGAAAGACATGATGTAATATAGACTATATGTATTCATATCTGCACAACACACACTAATAAATACAGAGACAGATATTTAACACTATCCTCTTAACACAATACACACTGATTTCAGGATTTCTCTCTTGACACGAACATGTTTAGAGAGAAACGTTTTAATGAATGAATTAAATAGTTTATAATGAGACCAGTGAGTTTGATCAGGTGGAACACTGCTGTAAATCTCCTCACTGTACTGACCTCAGATCAGGGAGAACTTTGTCTCTGTCTCTGAAGTGAAGTGGATGTTCTATTGACGTGTCACTCTTCATGGACACACCGCTGGGTTCTGGTGAGTCTGATCTCTTTCCCTCCATCATTCTACAACACAGATATAATTACAGACAGAAATGAAGGGAATTGTACACACTAATATAATATGGAATGTATATGGATTATTGTATAGAAACTTTGAATTAGCACAGAACAATCTTCATCTAATATGCAGCAAGTAACAGAAGACTGTCTGTATAATAATAAAAGAAACAACGCCAATACAAAAGCGCTAGTGGAAAACATAATAAAAATATTATACAGGTTTGTGAAAAGGAACTTTAAATTCTACTTTTCTATTTATTGACAAACGTAAATTCCAGGTTAAAGAGTAAAATATGTGTATCCTATAAAAAGCTAACAATTCAAAATTAATGTAGATTTGTGAAAAGTTACATTAAATGCCTTGTTATTTGGTTTCAGATTATCCATCCTTCTACATTCTTCTTTCTAGTTAGTGTACAGGGCAGTGGTAGCTCAGTGGTTAAGACAGTGGGCATTTGACTGGAAGGTTGTGAGTTTAAATCCCAGCACCTCAAGCCACCAATGCTGGGCCCCTGAGTAAGGCTCTTAACCCTCATCTGCTCACGGGTATAAAGAGATGAATGTATGTTGCTCTGGGTATAGGGTGTCTGTCAAATGCCTTAAATGTAAAAACTCTCTTTAGATTAGATGGAAGCTGCTATAAAACATCTGGATCCAAACTTTACTTACTAAGGCGTTACTAAGGTCCACATCAATATTGTTCAAGGGGCCCAGAGCTCTGTAGATATGGCCCTGAGTGGAGAGTAGTGGATGCAAGAGGAAGAAGGACTGGATTACAGTGTATTTTAGGATCCCGATGCCAGTTGAAACTGTTTTCAGCCTGCTGGTTCTGGGTCGTCTGCCTGATGGCAGTCTGATAAATAATCTGTGTGCTGGATGACTGCCTTCTGTGGTGATTTTACGAGCCTTCCTCAGACATTGTGTGTGGAAGATATCCTGTAAGACTGGGAGTTTGTTGCCAGTAATGAGTTCAGCTCATTACCAGACAGTCATGAACCCTTATCAGGAGTGTGTCTATGGTACATTAGTAGAAGTTGGTCAGGATTTTTGTGGGGGAGAACAAACTTCCTGGGCCTCTCAAGAAAAGTTGAGTCACTGATGAGCAGGTTTCACCCCGGTCGTAGTGTTAATGGACCATGTCAGGTTGTCAGTGAGGTGCACACTGAGGGGCTTCATACTCTTTACTCTTTCCAAGCAGCCCCACCCAATGTATAAGAGGCTGTGGCCATCCTCCTGTAGTCCATAATCATCTCCTTAGTTTTGCTGATGTTGAGGTAGAGATTACTACCATTGCATCACTATGATACCACTCTGACCTCATCACATCTCTGTCATGAACAGGGGGTACAAGAGGGGCGAGAACACATCTCTGTGGAGTTCCTGTGTTCAGAGACAGTGAGGAAGAGATGCAGTCATCTATTGTCACCACTTAGAGGGTCTGCTCATCAAAAAAGTCCAAAATCACTTAAACAGACAAGTGTTTCACGTCCTAAGTCCTTGATCTTCACACTGAGTTCGCTGGAATGATGGTGTTGAAGGTAGAGCTATATCGATAACAGTATTCTCACGTGGGTGTTTTATTTATTCAGGTGTGTGAGAGCACTGTACAGCACCAGAGTTATGGCAATAACGTCCGGATGTATTTGGGCAAGAAAGTTTTTGCCCTATTGAAATCCCAAGAACAATAAAAACAGCATGTGGATGTAAGTAATCTAAAGTCTTCTACAAAATATGCCAATGTACAAAGGTTTGTGTGTTCGAGGTGAGGTGTAGGTCACTGTTAGAATATCGGACTGAATTTGCAGGGAAGAAAAAGGTCAGACTTTAACTGCCAATGAATGTGACTGCAGGAGAGCGTGTATAGCAACAACTGAAACAACCGTTCCCCAACGGAGTTCACCAAAACACAGTCTATGCTTCTGCAACGCTTACCAGAGTTGTATTCTGTCCTGGCAGTGAATGCTGAAACCAAAGGCGGTGTGATTCTTGTCTCTGGAACTGTGGTGTCTCCTTATGCCCATAGCACTAGGTGACAGAAGCGTGCAGAGAATTTGTGCATTTTCTGTGTTTAGAGTTGGAGCATGAGCTGGAGATGGCGCTGCTCTATCTCTTGCTCTGTCTACTAGGTCCGGCTCTCTGCGTTGTGACTCCTCCTCCTCTACAAAACAACTCAGAAGCGGCGACCTTGATCTCACTGCACAGGTGCCATGTAATTCAACCATTCTTATAAATTGCTCCTCACGGACGGTTCTCTTAAGGCGGTTGTCTCTTAAAAATTTAAGGGGCCTTCGTCTACACCACGCCTGACCACTTCCTCGCAGACAGGAATCCCCACCATCTGAACTATGAGTAAGTTTCTTTTATATCTTTCTGTATTTCTGGATTATAATTTACTTTCATATCTGCTCTATATTTCATATTTCTATTCTATATATGGTTATGCTGCTTGCAAGTGGTTTACTGTAGTCCCTACTTCATAATATTATTATATTATCCTTATAATATCTTAATAATTCTTTTTATTATTCTTATAAAGTTATAATGTTAGTGTGTGTGTGAGAGAGAGGGAGAGACAGACAGAGAAGTGTGTGTGTTTTGTCTGTGCGCCTGACCTTGAATGTACAAGAGTGTGTGTGTTATCTTATGTTACGTGTGTGTGTGTGTTTCATTAAATCTCTTATATTTCTCTGTGACTAATAAATCCTAGTGTGTTGATCCCCAAAATACGAATCCTGTTCATCAATATATATCCGCCTAATACCGCTTCTGTGTGTCTAGGTGCCCGTCATTTCCTTCTTTCCTTTATTGGAAAGGGCTGGATTTGGATCTGAACTGCTCTCGTTGCTCTGTCTCACTGTCTACTGCTGACTTTCAATAAAATTACATATTACTCATACTAGGTCTCCCTCGTGTTTATTTTATGTATATTTTTACCACAACAAAAGCCAAAACACCTTCTCTGACTCAGAGCAGCCAGTAGGGGGTGCCATTGTACCAAAAACGGAGAGCAGCTCTCAAGCATATAAAGAGCTGCTTGAAGTGATTACTAGGGTGGTTGACAAACTAAATAAAACTGGCCCCGGGAAGAGAGAAGTGGCTGTTATCAGGCTGGACAAGTGCTTTCTCCCCAGTGAAAATAAATATCTATTCACACTGCAGAAAACTCCCATTTTTTCCCAAAGTGCATGTGGAACTATCATGCTTCTTGCGGGAAACCCATACATAGCTGTGTTTATAACCCTACGAGATCTGATTATTTGGCCATGCGTGAGGGGTGAACAGCATGGCTATTCAGCTATGCCGGAGGTGGAGGAGGTGCTTGCAAGCCGCCTTTCTCCCATCGATGGCAGGTAATTCAGTGGGCCGGCTTTTGCCTTCCAAGCCTTGTAAGGCCACCTCGGCATTGGTGGACAAAGCCTATGTGGCAGCGGGTCTTACTTGTGGGTCACTGCATACAATGGCAGTGTTCAAGGCCTACTAAATAGACCTGCTGAGTAAGCTTGACACTGGGGAGGAATTGGGCACAAGGCAGTGGCAAAGCTGCACCACACAAGCAGTTTGTTCTCTCTGGGTGCCCAACCAAATGGCCGTCATATCGGCCATTCAATTTGTAGCTTAGTTTGCGGAGGAGGCACCTATGGCTCAACCTCTCCAGCAAAAGCGGCTCTGCAGCCACAGTGCGCAGCCTGCTAATAGGCCTGATCTAAGAATAAGGGCCAAGCAGACAAAGGAGCAGTCCTGAGGGGCCACGGAGGGATGTATGGGGGACGTGAGGTTGTTAGGGCAGATAGTCCCCAGTGCTACTGTAGGGCCTCCAATAGCTAAGGCTGTCCCAAATTTTCCAGTGTTCTCTGGTCAGGGAGGCTTTCACAGGGCAGCGAAAATCTGATGCTTTCTTTCCAACAGAATGTGGAAGAGTTAGCGTCGCTAAAGAACATCTGGCAGCATGGAAACTACTGCCACAGTGTGTCTCCATGAGTTCTGTCTACTATAGAAAATGGTCAAGTTCAGCGATTGACACCCCCAACCCCACCTCCATGATAGAGGAGGGGTCAGAAACAAGGAGGGACTGAATCAAGGAAAGGAGAATGGTGAGATGCATATAAATTAAGAGGTGTGTGATGCCTCCTAAACCCTCATATTACATTTTAATAACTTTACCTCAGTACTGTGACACTTGCCATCTATTTCAAATTTACCCCCTCATCTAGTCCTTGAGAGTAAATGAATATGGATTATAAATAAATATGGTAAAGCTCCATAGAATTACTTTGTGTTACTGTGTGTTTAGTTATTCCGAGCGTTAAATTCGTCCATGTTCTTGACCAGTGACTGGACATTAGTGAGTGTAAAATAAGGAGTCAGATGCACAGCAAAGAGGAGGAAACGCTCTCAAAGACTGTTTTGAACAATGATCTGTTGTCTAGTAGTGTTTGGTCATATTGATCCAACATTTCTGTTAAATCAATCCCTGGAGAGTTCACTTAGAGGGACACCTCTTAAAACTTTATAACTCAGTAACAACTCAAACAGCAGTTTTTCATCTAGTGTAAGTTCAGTGTGTATACAGTCCCCTCCGAAAGTATTGGAACAGAAAGGTCAATTCTATTGTTTTTCTAATTACATTTATTTTATGTATGTTCCTATACTTTTGCTCACACATCTAGATGTACATATCATTCAATGAAAGCTGAAATTCTGATCTATCATCTCATCTACATCTTTTGATCTGAAACCCAAATATCTTCAGTGTTTAAATAGAATTGCCCAAAATAATTAGTCTTTCTGTTCCAGAACTTTCAGTGTGTTTTTTAAAGCTTTAGATTTAGATACTCACTGTGTTTTACTCCTGAAAAGTCTTAAAGTTTAAAGTTATTTCCCTCGACACAAAACAAGACTGTTGTGTTTTCCTTACACATCTGACTGGTTTGGTGGAAAAGGTTTACACACACACACACACACACACACACACACACACACACACAAAAAAAACAATGACTACAAACAAATCGGTCAGTCAGAAGGACAGAAGCAGGATTCAGAGTTTAGGGAAGATCATAATGTTTATAGAAAAGTGAAAGTCATGGTAGTGATGTTTACCCTGAAATATGAGAGCATGAGAGCTGCAGTGGAGCAGTCGCTAACAAGATGGACAAAATGTAAACTTAAGTGGGGCCCAAATTAAGAACATGAACAATAAGGTCAGAAAATAGGAAGTAATAAAAAGAATAAATGTGACCGTAGTGAAGAAAGAAATAAAAACAGTGGAGTGAGCTTGTAGCTAAATCAGGGTTCTGTTATAAAATCAAGTTCTAAAATGTACTTTAGTGAATCAGTGTGTTGATGTTGCAGCATTGTGTATTTTATGGTACTCTGGGGACCAGACAGCAGATCTGATGATCATATCAGCTGTTTATCTGACACATGGACCCCCTGACATTTCTCAACCTGGACATCACCTTTCACTTTTATTCTGTTAGGATCAACATGGAAGAATATCCAGGTGTTAAACCGCCCCCCCTGCTGGTTATAAGGTCTTTGTAGAATTCTGTTTATATGAAATACAGCCAAAAGTAGGTGGTGAAGTTTTAAGGACTCTAACATTACATGAGCACTCATTACAAGTCTAAGAATAGAAGATATCAAACTTAATGAAGCACTGTTCAAGTAATCAGGAAACTGGTGAATAACTGAATCATACAGCAGTGTAGAAGGAAGAGAACGGACCAGGCCGGATTGGCTAATCAGAATTCCCGGTGGTCCGGTGTGTTCTTTAGGCCACGAGGGCCGGTGTTGTCATGGCACGGGTTGAAATATGGATAATGTACCTAGGCTGCCTGCACTATTTTACTGCAGCCCCACTCATTGTTTACACAACCCTCTCGAATAGAGTGCAGCCTGCAGTTTAATGATGACGTCATTATCTTTTTGACTCTCCCCGACAGCGGTACGGCGTTGCAAAAGGATATAGGTTAAAACCTTTAAGAGAGAATGCACAAAGGCGGCGCTGAAAAAGATTTTGAAAAGATTAAAAAAGAAAAGTTATTCAAACTGACGCGGCCAAATGTACAAACTGATCAGCTTTTTCACCAGATGAGCACAATGAGACGACCAGACAAACGTTAAGATAGTTAGGAGCAGTGCAAGGAGCTAGCAGCAGTGCAAAACAAGGCTGTCTGCAAACCACCGTTTACCACGCCACGGCCACCAGAGGCCGCTGTGGCGCTTTATTTGGAAGGACTTTGGGTTGAGCGCGCACTTCCGGGTTAAGGGCTAACTTAACCACCGTGATCTAGCACAGGTGTTTCGTGTTAGATCTGGTGATGTTGGCTATTTAAGCGCCTGGTTCTCAGAACACGGGGCTCGTTATTATTTGCCTATTTGTCTAGTTATACGTTTAGCGGTTAGTCGTAGTAGGAGGGAAACCTGTTTATGTTTTCAGCGCTAGAGTTCATGCCAAGAAGGTTATGTTCTCCACTCCGTTTGCTTTGAGTTTGTGTTTTGCGTTGAATAAAGAGTTCTGATCTGCATCTGTGTCTGACTCCACTACGTACCATAACAGAATAAAATAGTGTTGGTGTTATAAACGACTGTGTAAACATCTCACATGTTCATTATGACCAGTGTTATTGTGTGTAATTAGATATAAGTGAGATTTTTCTCCCCTAATGCAGACTGGACCATAATGACCCCAGATCAGGTACTGAGAAGTAGTCTCATACAGTCTCACTGGAAATTCTGATGAACACTAACAGAAATAGTTTTATTATTGTTTTGGGGGGTGTGTGTGTGGGGTCGTGTGTGTGTGTGTGTGTGTGTGTGTGTGGGGGGGGGGGGTTTATTATATGGATGAGGATGTGTATTTATAAGTATGACTGATGAACACAACACAACAAGGTGTGCTGTTACAGAAGATTAATCAGTACATTCTGACAGATCAGATTGGAGAATGATTCAACTGCAGTGCTATAGATGTAAATAACCTGCTCCAGCAAGAGGTAATATAACATTTACTACTTTTTTAATCAATTTGTGAGGCAAGATTTTTATTTTTAGTCCAGCAATCAGAACATTGTCAGAAATATCGCCACTAGAGGGAGCCAGAGAGCACAGTGTTAATTCTAATCAGTGATAATCAGCTCCACCTGTACCTGGGTCTGTTTAAGGAGAACTCTGCACTCACTCACTGTTCAGTGTGGACTCAGAATGTCTACGTGGTGGTGTTCAGTTCTCAGCTGCTGATCTCTGTAAATATTCTCCTGCTAAGTTCTCTGGCTTCTCCAGTCTACTCTCGAGTCTAGGCCTGAGCTCTTAGTTTATCCTCCAGACTTTGGCTTGCTCTGCACTCGGGTCCATCTGTGTCTCTGGAGGAGGATCACTGGGATGAGATCTCGCCTCCAATACCTGGAGATTAGGGTTCAACCCCTGCATGGAGTGACCTCCTTGTTCCATTCTACCACACACAGATCTAACCAAACACACTGGATCATTACATAACAAACACACACCAACGGTGTTAACCATGAAACTGTATTTTTACAATAGTTCCTTTATTTTATTTCAGTTAGAAATGTCTGAAACACGTGAAAATACAGAGAGTAAAAAGTTTCAGGTCCGTGTAAGAACAAGATACAGAGAAGATAAATATCAACATGTGTATGAAATTGTATGGAACGACTTTACAGTAAATGTACAAGAAGGTTTTCGATTCTGTTTTTAAATGATGTAAAGATCTTCAGTATTCAGAGTGTCTACATGATTATTATTTACAATGCATTTTCTTTTCTGTGTTATAATGTGAGATTACTTCTACTCATATACACGGCATGTTGTGACCCGAGAACCGGAGATTTATTATTATTATTATTATTATTATTATTATTATTCCAGCCTGAAGTGAGGTGGAGCTGAGTGGATAAAGGATGAGATCAGTTACGGTTATTGCTGTGGAACTTCTGCATCTGAATGTGAATGATTCTGCTATTAATGCTGTAAGACAGAAAACAGGACAAAATGACAACATTAAACACTGTCCATCATCAGAGTCCTTACACACACACACACACACACACACACACTACACACTGTACACACAAACATCACAAAACAATGTTAAATATTTAATGGAATAATAGAATAATGAACAGTGTTTTGAGGACCAAAAAGATCAAATATCCTCAAAATGTCAGGGTCGAATATCTTCATTTAAAATCATTTTAATTTAAATATGTAAAAGAGCTCAATATTGACTTTTGGCAACTGAAGGTAAGATTAGGGTTAGGGTCCGAGGTGTGTCTGTGTGTGTGTGTGTGTGTGTGTGTGTGTGTGTGTGTGTAGAGACAGTAACTCACTGTAGTATCTCCAGTGTACAGTGTGGATCCTTCAGTAGATCAGAGAGCAGCTTCACTCCTGATTCTCCTGGATTATTGTAGTACAGATTCAGTTCTCTCAGGTGTGATGAGGTGTTTGATCTCAGAGCTGAAGCCACAGCAACACAACCTTCATCTGTAATACCACAGTAAGACAACCTGCAGAGAGAAAACATCTCACTTACATACACAACATACACAATCTGTATATACAGTACACTTACTGTGTGTGTGTGTGTGTGTGTGTGTGTGTGTGTACCTCAGTATCTCCAGTGTACAGTGTGGGTTCTCCAGTCCAGCAGAGAGCAGCTTCACTCCTGAATCCTGCAGGTTATTCTCACTCAGGTTCAGTTCTCTCAGTCTGGAGGAGTTTGAGGTGAGAACTGAGGACAGAGCTCTACAGCTTTCCTCTGTCAGATTACATTTATACAGCCTGGAAGAGAAATGATGAAATATGTGAAGATCTGATTGATAAATGAGGTGAGTTTCCATCAGTTGGGGGATCAATGTCCACCACAGATGATTGGGGGAGTGGAATAAACATGTTTGTATTATGTGTAAATGTAAATGGGTTAAATGTAAATTGTAGGGAAAATAAAATCAGTAATTGAAGTTATACACGTACAGTACTCTGCAAAATTTTAGGCACCCTGTTTTTTAGTACAAACTTATAGTTGTTATAGTAACTTATAATTTTTTATTATTTTATGAATTCTGAATTTTCGAGTCAGTACAAAAACATTTTAGATTTCTGAACATTAGTTTTCCAGCCCAAAATGAAATGTTACAGAAAAATGTTTGTATGTCATTAAAAAAAGAAGAATATTATGTAACAGACCAATTTTCAAACAAAAATATAAAGAAGGCTGCTGGGAATGTTCAAATCATTCAAGTGTTTTCAATCAACTCAGTCCTGGTGGATTTTTGGATTTTTATGGCCGTTTAAGGCTTCCATAAAATTTGGACATTGTATATAATTTTTCTGGGATAAGTCACGTATAAAGATACAATCAAATATGTTGGTAATTTTCACTTACATCCATCCATCCATCTTCAACCGCTTATCTGTAATCGGGTCACGGGGGTAGCAGCTCCAGCAAGGGACCCCAAACTTCCCTTTCCTGAGCCACATTAACCAGCTCTGACTGGGGGATCCCGAGGCGTTCCCAGGCCAGTGTGGAAATATAATCTCTCCACCTAGTCCTGGGTCTTCCCCGAGGTCTCCTCCCAGCTGGACGTGCCTGGAACACCTCCCTTGGGAGGCGCTCAGGGGGCATCCTTACCAGGTGCCCGAACCACCTCAACTGGCTCCTTTCAACGCAAAGGAGCAGCGGCTCTACTCTGAGTTCCTCTCGGATAGCCGAGCTTCTCACCCTATCTCTAAGGGAGAGGCCAGCCACCCTCCTGAGAAAACCCATTTCGGCTGCTTGTACCCGCGATCTAGTTATTTCGGTCACTACCCAACCTTCATGACCATAGGTGAGTGTAGGAACGAAAATTGCCCAGTAGATCGAGAGTTTTGCCTTCTGGCTCAGCTCTCTTTTCGTCACAACGGTGCGGTGAAGCGATTGCAATACCGCTCCCGCTGCTCCGATTCTCCGGCCAATCTCCCGCTCCAATGTCCCCTCACTCGTGAACAAGACCCCGAGGTACTTGAACTCCTTCACTTGGGTTATTTTCTCATTCCCTAACCGGAGTAGGCACTCCATTGGTTTCCTGCTGAGAACCATGGCCTCAGATTTGGAGGTGCTAATCCTCATCCCAGCTGCTTTGCACTCGGCTGCAAACCGATCCAATGAGTGCTGAAGGTCATGGACCGATGATGCCATCAGGACCACATCATCTGCAAAAAGCAGTGATGAGATCCTCAGGTCACCAAACCCCTCCCAACCATGACTACGCCTCGATATCCTGTCCATGAATATCACAAACAGGATTGGTGACAAAGCGCAGCCCTGGTGGAGACCAACCCCCACCTGGAACACAGCACTCGCTTTGGGCGTACAGTGATTGGATAGCCCTAAGAAGGGAACGCTTCACCCCATACTCCCTCAGCACCTCCCACAGTAGACCCCTGGGGACCCAGTCATACGCCTTCTCCAGATCCACAAAACACATGTAGGGCATACTTACAGGCCCCCTCCAAGATCCTTGCGAGAGTAAAGAGCTGGTCCATTGTTCCACGACCAGGATGGAATACGCATTTTTCCTCCTAAATCTGAGGTTCGACTATTGGTCAAACCCTCCATTCCAGCACCTTTGAGTAGACTTTACCAGGGAGGCTGAGAAGTGTGATACCCCTATAATTGGCGCACACTCTCTGGTTCCCCTTTTTAAACAGGGGAACCACCACCCTGGTCTGCCACTCCTTGGGCGCTGTCCCCGACTTCCACGCAATGTTAAAGAGGCATGTCATCCAAGACATCCCCTCCACACCCAGAGCTTTCAGCATTTCTGGCCGGATCTCATCAATCCCCGTGGCTTTGCCACTGTGTAGTTGATTGACTACCTCAGTAACCTCCACCATGGAAATTGACGATGATCCCCCATCAGCCTCCCCCTCTGTTTCTACCATAGAGGGTGTGTTAGTCGGATTCAGGAGTTCCTCAAAGTGTTCCTTCCACCGTGCAATTACTTCCTCAGTTGAGGTCAACAGCGTCCTGACCTTACTGTACACAGGTTGGATGGTTCCCCGTTTCCCCTTCCTGAGGTGGCGGATGGTTTTCCAGAAACACCTTGGTGCCGACCGAAAGTCCTTCTCCATGTCCTCTCCAAACTTCTCCCACACCCACTGCTTTGCTTCTTTCACGGCAGAAGCTGCAGCCCTTCTGGCCTGTCGGTACCTTGCAACTGCCTCCGGAGTCCCCCGGGATAACACATCGCGGAAGGCCTCCTTCTTCAGTCGGACGGCTTCCCTGACCCCCGGTGTCCACCATGGTGTTCAAGGCTTACCGCCCCTTGAGGCACCTAAGACCTTGAGACCACAACTCTCCGCCGCAGCTTCAGCAGTGGAGGCTTTGAACATTGCCCACTCGGGTTCAATGCCCCCAACCTCCACAGGGATGGCAGAAAAATTCAGATAGAGGTGTGAGTTGAAGATCTCATGGACAGGGGCTTCCTCCAGACGTTCCCAGTTCACCTGCACTACCCATTTGGGCTTTCCAGGTCTGTCCAGAGTCTTCCCCCACCTCTTGATCCAACTCACCACCAGATGGTGATCAGTTGACAGCTCCACCCCTCTCTTCACCCGAGTGTCCAGAACATGCGGCTTCAGATCAGATGATACGATTACAAAATCAATCATAGACCTTCGGCCTAGGGTGCTCTGGTACCAAGTACACTTATGAGCTTCCTTATGTTCGAACATGGTATTTGTTATAGACAGTCCACGACTAGCACAGAAGTCCAATAACAAATGCCCGCTCAGGTTTAGATCAGGTTTTCACTCACAGTGCTGTGAAAAAGTATTTGCCCCCATACTGATATCTCATACTAAATAGTTTTAGATCTTCAAACGAAATACAACATAAACCTAATTAAACACACAATACAGTTTCATTTCTTTTTTATTGAAGCATAAAAAGTGCCAGCTTTAGTAGCAATAACTGCAAAATATTAACTCTTTGGGCCTAATTTGGACATTTTCACTTAGGGGTGTACTCACTTTTGTTGCCAGCGGTTTAGACATTAATGTCTGTGTGTTGAGTTATTTTAAGGGGACAGTAAATTTATACTGTTACACAAGCTGTACACTCACTACTTTAAATTGTAGCCAAGTGTCATTTCTTCAGTGTTGTCACATGAAAAGATATCATCAAATATTTACACAAATGTGAGGGGTGTACTCACTTTTGTGAGATTCTGTACATATTAACTAGAAGAATATTACAGTAATCAGAGGTTTAGACTTCACTGTATTTAGACTTGGTCCATCAACTTTACATTGTCATAAACGGAAATTTCCTATCAAGCCTGTACACTCTAAGTACACTTAATGCCAAATTGTCCCGATACTCACGTAATGGAGATTAGGACGGATGCACGTGCAGTTAAACAGTTTTATTAAAGGAGACAAAGGCTGACAAATCCAAATCAGTAATCCAAAGCGTGGTCAAAACAAATGCAAAAGGTTGGGCGATTGGCAAACAGGCATAAATGGGGCGAGGCAATAATCAGAGTCAAGAAAAAATAAACAAGGTCAGAGATCATGAAGCTAAATGAGAACAAAGGACAACTACTTGATAAGTGAGTTAAACTCAATAATACCCCAAAGTCATAGTGTTTGAACAGTCTCTTATATACTGTGGTGTGAGTGTGTGTGAGATTGGAAACAGGTGTGTGTAGTTAGTATTCTGAAGAAGGTGAACATGTGTGTGTTTGTGTGTGTGTGTGTGTGTGTGTGTGTGTGTGTGTGTGTGTGTGTGTGTGTGTGTGTGTGTGTGTGTGTGAAGTGTAGTCCATGGTGGCCATGTTTGTATTCCACTGTGCCGGGTGGGAAATGTTGTCACTGGTTTGCTGTGACATGACTGGTTTGCTGTGTCAAGCCCCCCCACCCCGTGGAGCTTCCTCCGAAGTGCCAAAAAACATTCCCTACCCTGGAGGTCCTGGCCCTCTGGTCAAAATATCTTCACATGAATCAGGAGACAGCGTGGCATCCTCAGCAGAGCAGGAGGGCAGAGCGACATCCTCAGCAGAGCAGGAAGTCTGAGCAAAGCTTTTGGGCTGCAATGGGAGGTGGAGAAACTTCCTCAGCAGAATAGGGTGGCTGAGAAGCCTCCTCAGTCCCTTAGAGAGTCTGAGCGTCTTCTCCACCGACTGTGCAGCCTGAACTTGGTTGGTGATGTCGTCAGTCTCAGGCATGGGGAGAACATGGTTAGTCGTGAAGTCTGTTTCCGGCAGGAGTAGAACTTGGTCATCCTTGCCAGCAGACTCGGGCGTGATCGGAACTCGGTCGTCCATGTCAGCAGACTTTGTTAGTGATCAGAACTCTGTCGTCCGTGTCAGCAGACTCGGGCGTGAGCAGAAATCAGTCGTCCGTATCAGCAGACTCGGGCGTGAGCAGAACTCATTGTCCGTGTCAGCAGACTCGGGCGTGATCAGAACTTGGTTGTTCATGACCTCAGCTTCAGGCATGAGCAGAACCTGGTTGTTACTGACATCGGCACCGACCTGGGACAGGATCTTGGCATGACCAGGGCCATTGTTGGCAGTCTCTTCAACCTGGGACAGAAACATGACTTGGGAGGTCAATTTGTTGACCTCTAGCAAGAACTTGACCTTATGCTGGAGTTCTGGAGCTGAGAACCTCTCATGGGTCTCCGGTTGAAACTTGTTGACCTCTGGCTGGAGCTCAGGTGCTGAGACCTCCTCGTGGGTCTCAAGCTGGAGCTTTGAGGTCGACGTGTTGACCTCTGGCTGGAGCTCAGCAGGTGAGACCTTCTCAGGGGGCTCAAGCTTGGGTTCTGAGGTCGCCACATTGACCTCCGCCTGGAGCTCGGCAGGTGAGACCACCTCATGGGTCTCAGGTTCGAGCTCTGGTGCCGAGGTTGCCACGTTGACCTCTGGCTGGAGCTCAGCAGGTGAGACCTCCTCGTATTTCTCGAGCTGGAGCTCTGAGTTTGCCATGTTGGGAGGCAATAATCATAGTCGAGTAACGATAAACGAGGTCATAGATCATGAAACTAAACGAGAACAAAGGACAACTTGGTAAGTGAGTTAAACTCAATACTACCCCAATCTCAGTTGGCGTGCCCCAGTGTTCCACCTAAACCTGGATTTTAGTCTGTACTAACCTGATCACAGATTTGCGGTAACAAGGACTTAACGTAATCTACAAGAGACAATAATTTCAGAATAAATCAGAATATAATGAAGTCTAACAATTTATTTAACCAGGTATGAACACATCCAAATCCAATACTACTATCGATAATAATAAGAAAGAATTTCATTCAACATTACATTACGATCTAATTAAAAATTTCCAGTAATCCGGTCTGGTTGTGTCTCATCCAACTGACCCCCATTATCAATGCACTTTCATAGAGTTGGGGAATTAGTAACTACGGGGATTGGAAATACATTTTCACACAGGAGCAGTTGGTACTGGAGAACTTTTTTGCTTCTATTAATAACTTTATCATTTAAAAACTGTATTTTGTGGTTACACAGGTTTCCTTTGTTTTATCTTAGATTTTTTTTTAATTTCTGAAACAATTTAGTATGAGATACACAAAAACAGAAGAAATCAGAAGAAAAACCTTTTCACAGCACTGTAAAAAGTGATGATCTGACCTCTGTGTGTGTGTGTGTGTGTGTGTGTGTGTGTGTGTGTGTAGAGACAGTAACTCACTGTAGTTTCTCCAGTGTACAGTGTGGATCCTTCAGTAGGTCAGAGAGCATCTTCACTCCTGATTCTCCTGGATTATTGTAGTACAGATTCAGTTCTCTCAGGTGTGATGAGGTGTTTGATCTCAGAGCTGAAACCACAGCAACACAACCTTCATCTGTAATACCGCAGTGAGACAACCTGCAGAGAGAAAACATCTCACTTACATACACAACATACACAATCTGTATATACAGAACACTTACTGTGTGTGTGTGTGTGTGTGTGTGTGTGTGTACCTCAGTATCTCCAGTGTACAGTGTGGGTCCTCCAGTCCAGCAGAGAGCAGCTTCACTCCTGAATCCTGCAGGTTATTGTTACTCAGGTCCAGTTCTCTCAGTCTGGAGGAGTCTGAGGTGAGAACTGAGGACAGAACTCTACAGCTTTCCTCTGTCAGATTACACCACCGCAGGCTGAAAGAGAAATGATGAAATATGTGAAGATCTGATTGATAAATGAGGTGAATTTCTTACAAGGTTCTGACGTCAGAATATAAATAAAAAGACTGTGTATTTGTACTCAGACAGATCCACATGTCTCGGCTCATATCAGACGATGTATTTAGAGGGGTAGATAGAGGTGTATTTAAAGGTGTAGACACAAGATCTAACGTGATACATGAGCATGATGAAGGTGTATGAGTGTGTAAAGAGAAAGTAAGATTGTACACTGGATATAATTTATATATATGTGACTTTTAATAAAAGTCACATAAAAAAATAAACCTATTTCTGTGTTCATTTCTACTTATGCGTTCGATCTGACTTCGCGTGTGTGTGTGTGTGTGTGTGTGTGTGTGTGTGTGTGTGTGTGTGTGTGTGTGTGTGTGTGTGTGTGTGTGTGTGTGTGTGTGTGTGTGTGTGTGTGTGTGTGTGTGTGTGTACCTCAGTATCTCCAGTGTACAGTGTGGGTTCTCCAGTCCAGCAGAGAGCAGCTTCACTCCTGAATCCTGAAGGTCATAATTGTGACTCAGGTTCAGTTCTCTCAGTCTGGAGGAGTTTGAGCTGAGAACTGAAGATAGAGCTCTACAGCTTTTCTCTGTCAGATTACACCCACACAGACTGGAAAAGAAATGATGAAATATCAGAAGACTGATCACAAACACACAAACCAGTTATTTTACGAGGACTTTTATTTTGAAACTGTGCTTAGTAGGACTGGAAAAGCCCTGAATCTTTGAGGTTTCTAAAATAACTTCAACTTTGTGTCATTTCTCCTCAGTCTCTCTGACTGGTCCGGAAAACAAATGGAGCAAATGTTCTATTACTGGTTTTGGGGAAATATCACCGTCTATCATTCCACCTTAACATTGTCATGGGAGGTTGTAGTCTTGTGTCGAGTTTCATTCAGTCGTGTCACCACGGGTGCTTCTCAAGACTTAATGGATCCTATGTGGGGTTTTTTTTTATCCTACTACGCTATTCCCTAAAGAAACCTAATATAATTAGAGTAAATGTTCTTTTGTTGGAATAATATTATTCACTTCAGAGTACTGAAGTCCACATTTACTCGGCACTGTTGGGGATCCTAGATCTGCAGTTAGATCACCCCAGATTATTATAGCATGGACTCAATGGAGCACATTTGTCAGTTAAACACTGAACTCCAGCATAGTATAATAGTTTTTAATATATAATATAAAATATAATATATATGTATAATATATAATAGTTTCTCTGATGTTATACACTGTCATGAAGATGTTATCAGTTATCAGCACTTTTTGTGATTTCTGTTCTTTGGGCCAACAGAACTTTTATAAAACTAAGGGTCTGAACGATTCCTTAACTATTAATTTTTAAAGGAAAATAAATGTTTGTACAATCAGTGGGTCACGTTAGGACAAAGGCATATTACACATGACCTTACAAGCCTAATGTGCACTGATCTTTAAGCTCTAGAAATTAATTTTCAATTAACATTAAGATTTCAATCGTAAGTAAGAAGTGACTTTGATTTTTCAGTTTCGACACAAACTTGTGTTTAATTTCAAACAGACAATAAAATAAAAATAAAATTTGGTGTGTATCGTTCTCTGTTCATACATTCTGATATCTGGGTGTTTGGAGTGAACCCGAGTACAGGTGGTGTGTTCATGTCAGAACGTTGGTTTAGTAACGTTACTGTAAAACGTGAACAATCTTCTGTAACAGAACCAGAAGTTTGTTTAAAGATGATTAGAGTAATTATTAACAAGCATTAATCCAAACAGTGCAGTTCAGTGTTACATTAAAATAATAAACCATGCAGTAATACATTTATAAATAAAAATACTCACACAGCTTTTCTGGAGACTTTGACCACTGGCAGCAGATTCAGAAGACATTCCTCTGATGGGTAATATTTAATCAAATGAAACTCATCCAGATCCTGATCTGAGCTCAGTAACACAAACACCAGAGCTGACCACTGAGAAGGAGAGAGTCTGGTTCCACTGAGACAATGGTGACCTCCCTTTTTTATGTACGTTTGAACTTCCTGCTCTAGAGAATGATCATCCAGTTCATTCAGACAGTGGAACAGATTGATGGATTTCTCTGGAGATGGATTCTCCCTGATCTTCTCCTTGATGTACTCGACTGTTTCCTGTTTGCTGTGAGAGCTGCTTCCTGTCTGTGGCATTAAGCCTCGTAAGAGAGTCTGATTGGACTCCAGTGAGAGACCCAGAAGGAAGCGGAGGAACAGGTCCAGGTGTCCGTTCTCACTCTGTAAGGCCTTGTCCACTGCACTCCTGAGGAGATCAGACATGTCTGACTTGGTGAGAAGATCAGACAGATCAGTGGTTTGTTGTTCTGTTACAGTTCTGCTGATGAAGGAGAGAAACACGTATAAAGCAGCCAGAAACTCCTGAACACTCAGATGTACAAAGCTGAACACCTTCCCCAGGTGAAGCCCAAACTCCTCTCTGAAGATTTGGGTACACACTCCTGAGTACACTGAAGCTTCTCTCACATCAATGCCACACTCTCTCAGGTCTTCCTCATAGAAGATCAGGTTTCCTTTCTCCAGCTGTTGGAAAGCCAGTTTTCCCAGTGCCAGGATACTCTCTCTGGTATGCTGAGGATCAGGGTCACATTTCTGATGGTACTTTTGGTCCTTGTGTTTGATCTGAAAGATCAGGAAGTGTGTGAACATTTGAGTCAGAGTCTTGGGGATCTCTCCTACGCTGCTTCACCCAACATACTTCTCTAGAACAGTGGCTGAGATCCAGCAGAACACTGGGATGTGGCACATGATGTGGAGGCTTCTTGAAGACTTCATGTGTGAGATGATTTTATCAGCCAGGCTCTGATCACTGATCCTCTTCCTGAAGTACTCCTCTTTCTGAGGATCACGGAACCCTTGTACCTCTGTGACCTGGTCTACACACTCAGGAGGGATCTGATTGGCTGCTGCTGGTCGAGAGGTGATCCAGAGGAGAGCAGAGGGAAGCAGGTTCCCCTTGATGAGGTTTGTCAGCAGCACATCCACTGAGGCTGACTCAGTCACATCACACAATCTCTGATTCTTCTGGAAATTTAGAGGAAGTCGACACTCGTCCAGACCATCAAAGATGAACAGGACGTTGTTGATCTCACAGTCTATTAATTGTAATTCTTTTATTTCTGGGAAAAAGTGATGAAGAAGCTCCATCAGACTGAGATTCTTCTGCTTCATCAGATTCAGCTCTCTAAAGGGAAGTGGAAACATGAAGTTGACGTCCTGATTTGCTTTTCCTTCAGTCCAGTCCAGAATGAACTTCTGCACAGAGACTGTTTTTCCAATTCCAGCAACTCCTTTAGTCAGAACACTTCTGATGGACTCGTCTTTAAAGAGATCATTACATTTGATGGGTTTCTCCTCTGCTGCTGGTCTCCTGGACACTGTCTCAATCTGTCTCACCTCATGTTCATTATTGACGTCTCCACTCCAACCCTCTGTGATGTAGAGCTCTGTGTAGATCTCATTCAGAAGTGCTGAACTTCCAGGCTGTGAGATTCCTTCATGAATTCTTTTAAACTTCTCTCTCAGGTTGGATTTCAGATTTGTCTGATACACAGAGGCCTCAGACTCTAATAAACAAAGTAATAACATGTTTTAATGTAAAATCACTTTAAATAAATAAATTAAATATTGATGTACATTCCTGATTAATGTATTAAATTTAGAAATAAAAACATATACAGTGTAAACTAAAACTCATTTCAGATTATTAATATTATTGACTAATTCATCTTGATCAATTGAATCTGAGGTGTTTAAGTATGAACAGAATTTAAGTTGATAAAATAAAGTCAGGACTCGGAGCTCTTACTGTTGTGCAGTGTGTTAGCGAGATCTGGGAGGTTCATGTTGAGGTTTGATTTCTTCTGTTGTGGTCTGTGAAGAAATAAAAGACATGATGTAATATAGACTATATGTATTCATATCTGCACAACACACACTAATAAATACAGAGACAGATATTTAACACTATCCTCTTAACACAATACACTGATTTCAGGATTTCTCTCTGACATGAACATGTTTAGAGAGAAACGTTTTAATGAATGAATTAAATAGTTTATAATGAGACCAGTGAGTTTGATCAGGTGGAACACTGCTGTAAATCTCCTCACTGTACTGACCTCGGATCAGGAGAACTGTCTCTGTCTCTGAAGTTAGTTATGAGTTCCATTGAGTCTGATCTCTTTCCCTCCATCATTCTACAACACAGATATTATTACAGACAGAAATGAAGTTAATTGGACATGTTCATATAATATGGAATGTATACTGATGATTGTATATAAACGTTGAAGTAGCACGGAACCTCATAAACAATCTTCATCTAATAAGATGAATAATTTTTTTTTGTTTTTTATTTTTAAGAAATTTGCAAAGATTTCAAACAAACTTCTTTCACGTTGTCATTATGGGGTATTGTTCATAGAATTTAATCCATTTTGGAATAAGGCTGTAACATAACAAAATGCAGTGTAACAGCACTCTAACTCGTGATATTGTTTAAATATTTAATGTAGACTGTTTAATGCAATAAACTTAAATATCTGTGTAAATGTAATCTGAGTGTAAATGTGTCACTTCTGTATTTTGTTTAGTGAGAAAATAAATAAAACACTTCACTGTACTGACCTCAGATCAGGAGAACTGTCTCTGTCTCTGTCTCTGAAGTGAGTTATGAGATTCATTGACGCGTCACTCTTCATGGACACACAGCTGGGTTCTGGTGAGTCTGATCTCTTTCCCTCCATCATTCTACAACACAGATATTATTACAGACAGAAATGAAGGGAATTGTACACACTAATATAATATGGATTGAATACAGATGTTTGTTTATCCAGTTTGAATTAACACAGAACCTCTAAAACAATCTTCATCTAATAAGCAGCAAAATAACAGACTGTCTGTATAATAATAAAAGAATCAAAGCCAATAGAAAAGTGTTGTGGAAACATAATAAAGGTTGAGAAAATGAATGTTAAATTCTACTTTATGATTTATTTACATGAAATGAAACTTGTAAATGAAGAACTTGTAATCCTGATCGTATTCCCATTTTTTACTAAATGTACCTGTAATCTGATGACTTTGTTTCTGACGTAACTGTAACGGATTACAGTCACCAGTTTTCTGTATCCTGATTACGTAACACCGGTACATGTACTCTGTTATTCCCCAAACCTCATAGTGTGTTGTTACGCAACGGCCAGCAGAGGGCACTGTGGCTCGGCTCCTGACGAGTCACGTGACATTGTTTTTGTTCGCTCGATTCCGGCTTGAGCATTTAGCTTAAGTGACTTTAATTTTCACATGTGTCCATGCTTTGAGTTGATTAAGTTCTCTATTTAAATTCCTGGGTTACTGAGCACTTCCCTCAGTCTTATATCGTTTCTATAGTTTGTATGGGTTGTGTTGTTGATGCCTTTTGTTTCCATGCCTTGACTTATGATCCTGTTCTATGCCCCGATTCCCGGTGAAGACCGCATTTACTTTGATCTTGAGTTTTGTGTCTAATAAAGACTTTGATCTGCACCTGCATCGGCCTCCAGTCCCGACACGTTACAAGTGTAATAAATGTGTATAATATATAAATATATAAAAATAAGGGACTTAGCAACAGTGGAGTGGTATTAGTGCCTTTACAAATATGCAACATGCCCAAAAGTGACAGAAACATGTGAAGAGATTATCCATGAGTGTCTTTGATCTGTCAGTGAGGTGACCAGTGAGTGGAGGTAGTGGAGGCAGGAGTGACAGAGAGGAAGAAGGAGTGATGACTGGAGTACAGAGTATTCAGGATCCTGATGCCAGTAGAAACTGATTTTCAGCCTGCTGGTTCTGGGTTGCATTCTGAGTCGTCTGTCTGATAAATAATCTGAGTGCTGGATGACTGTCTTCTGTGGTGATTTTGTGAGCCTTGCTCAGACATTGTGTGTGGAAGGTATCCTGTAAGACTGGGAGTTTGTTGCCAGTAAGGAGTTCAGCTCATTACCAGACAGTCATGAACCCTTATCAGGATGTGTCTATGGTACATTAGTAGAAGTTGGTCAGGATTTTGTGAAGGGAGAACAAACTTCTGAACCTCTGCAGGAAGTTGAGTCGCTGACGAGCAGATCTCACCCAGGTCTTAGTGTGAAGAGACCATGTCAGGTTGTCGGTGAGGTGCACACTGAGGAGTTTCATACTCTTTCATCTTTCCACAGCAGCCCCATCAATGTATAAGGGGGTGTGGTCATCCTCCTACAGCCTCCACTAGTCCATAATCATCTCCTTAGTTTTGCTGATGTTGAGGCAGAGATTACTGACATTGCATCACTATGATAACACTCTGACCTCATCTCATCTCTGTCATCAACAGGGAGTACAAGAGGGGGCAGAGAACACATCTCTGTGGAGCTCCTGTGTTCAGACAGTGAGGAAGAGATGCAGTCATCGATTTTCACCACTTGGGGTCTGCTCATCCAAAAGTCCCAAATCCAGTTGCACAGACGAGTGTTCAGTCCTACGTCCTTGAGTTTCAAACTGAGTTTGGTTGGAATGATGTCCGGACCCAGGCAAAAAGGTCAGACTTAACTGTAATGAATTTGACTGCAGGAGAGCAGTGTATAGCAACAACTGAAACATCTGTTCCTCAACGAGAGTTCACCTAAACACAATTCACACCACCTCTACACGTTACCAGAGTGTAGTTCTGTCCTGGTGGTGAATGGTGAAACCAGGCAGTGTGATTCTTCTGTAGTGATCTGTAGTGTCCAGTCAGGGCCCGTGGTATAGGCGACAGAGGCGGTTGCAGAGAATTTGTTTATGTAAAGCGACTGCATGAAATCTACCCAATCGTGTGGGTGGAGTTGAGGATATCTGTGATACGAGTGACTTTAGTAGATGCAGAGAAGAGCTTTTCCATCCAAGAAAGAGCGTGTCGTTGGACTCACAGTGATCAGCATCAACCATGATGTGTCTCAAAATGTGTGTTTTGATGCAGTCATTGATGACTTTGCTGCAAAAAGTTCAGATGTGTGTAATTTTGAGACTACACTATAAAAAATGTTGGGTTAAAATTTTCTTATTTTCTCAGTCTTGGGTAGTTTTGGGGTAGTTTTGTGTAACCCAACCGCTGGGTTAGTGGCTGGGTCATTTTCACTGAAAGTTGAATCAATGCCCCCCTCCCCCACCCCTATCTTCGTTAGCTTTGGTGAACTTGTTTGTAAAGCCACTGGATCGTAAATGAGTTACTCAGTTTTTTTGGGGGGGATTTTTTAAACTTCTCCTTTGATCATAATCTGATATTTTCACCTTAAATACATGACTTATTTGAGTCATTTCAAAGTCTATATATAAACACCACTTTATCAGCTCTAGCATTACATTTCTGATCACCTTGTTGTGTATAAATAAAGGAGATAGCATGTTGATGTATTTATTTATAATGTGGTAGATTTTACAATTTCAAAGAGTAAAAATAATCTGAAAATATGAACTCATTTATGAAATAAAATAAACCCAGTGTTTTTGTACGAATGAAACCATCCTTTCAGTTGAAAAACAACACATTTGCAGAGTTATAATGAACAACCCAACGTGACGGGTTAGTTTAACCCAAAATGTCTTCTGTCCTGTATTTACCCAGCCGTTGTTCTAAAGAGAACCCAATTTGGGTTGTTTTTAACTCAGTGGTTTTTTTTTATGTATTTTAAAATTCAGAACAGATTCTCAAATGTTTGTACAAAAAGACAGTTTAATTTAATTTTATTTTTTTACCCAAATGTGAAGAACTTCACACTGTGGCACTGCAGTGTGCTGGAACGGATCATGGAGAGCTTCCTGGAACTGTCCAGGAGTTTAGTGGAAATGTGATCGGAATTAACTCATGTTAGTTGTTTAAACTTTACATGCTTTCTCTCTCCACACACACACACACACACACACACACACACACACACACAAAAACACACACACACACACAACACAACAAACACAACACACACACACACACACACACAACAAACACACACACACACACATACACACACACACACACACACACACACACACACACACACACACACACACACAACATACGCCCGAATATCTCCAGCATCAGTACAGAATCATTCTTTCTTGGTCTGGAACTGTATCCAAACAGTGAGCATGATAAATGTAAATATAAACAACTAGCTAGAAAATAATAGAAATAGATTTTTAAAAAGAATAAATGGATAAAAACAGACAATTTAAATGATAAATAACATCATTATGAACATGACTTGTCAGTAATATAATATGAGAGAGGAGGGGTCAGAAACAAGGAGGGACTGAATCAGGAAAGGAGAATGGTGAGATATATAAATTAAGAGGTGTGTGATGCCTCCTCAACCCTCATATTACATTATTAATAACTTTATCTCAGTACTGTGACACTTTCCTTCTAGTTCAAATTTACCCCCTCATCTAGTCCTCGAGAGTAAATGAATATGGATTATAAATAAATATGATAAAGCTCCATAGAATTACTTTGTGTTACTGTGTGTTTAGTTATTCCGAGTGTTAAATTCGTCCATGTTCTTGACCAGTGACTGGACATCTGTGAGTATTATTGTAACCGGTCCGTTCTGCCGAGCCCGGCTACACTGCGTTGTGTTCTGGTGCACAACAGACACTGGACACCGGCGTATCTTGTTGAACTCAGGTTTATTATCAGAGTTCAAAGAGAGCAAAACGTCGTCATACAGGATTTATCTTCACTACACATCTCTCTCAGTCAAACTCAACGCTGACTGACGAGAAACCGAGAATGACGCGATACGTCTGCTACCAATCATCAAAGAGCTTCATCACAAATAAAGTTCTCCCAACACCAAGAACAGCAAACTATTAAATAACCGTGAAGGATTTTGGTGAAATTAATCAATTTAACAGTGCAACAAAATAATATATTTCCTGTTTTTCCTTATATCTGTTACATAATAACAAGAGAGAGACTGAAACAGTTTCCCGAGTTCTACACAGAATCCTGTACGTCTGTCTCTTTAGTGTTTCTTCCTCCTACACTGAGGAGACTGTAAACCTACGCCCGGTTCACACCGCATGTGGAGCAGAAGAGGAGCAGAAGCAGTTTGAGGTGCGAGTGACGCGTGTGCTTTCACACCAGCAGCGTTTTACACACAGAAACTGCAGAGCGCTTTGTAGAACGGTTCTCAGGTTCCATATTTAATCTCCTTGAAAAGCAAACCAAAAAGTATAACCAGTTATTGTGAGTGATGTGTAGAGGAGTTTTGTTAACTTGATCGTTTTATGTTTTAGTAACCTATCAGTTCTATTCAGGCGCGGACTGGCCACTGGGAAGTTCCGGAATTCTCCCAGTGGGTCATGTGAGGGCTGGGAATTATTTAATATTAAAATGCTAACATAAATAGTATTTTATAGTAAAACTAATTTTTACCAATAGTTATATCATATTTGGAACGTGGTACGATTAAACACCACCACAGATACTTGAAGCTGACGAGATGTGCTACTCGTTTCTCCTTTATTTAGATTAACATGACAGCTTGAACTACTGGTAGCAGATCCGAGTGGCGCCGGAGCAGTGGATGACCAACGGTGACGCAGATACACAGCAAAGAAACAATGCACGCTCGCGAGGTCCGTTTTGAGTGATGATCTGATGTCTAGAAGTGTTTGGTCATATCATATGATCCAGCGTTCGTGTTAAATCAAACCCTGGATCAGTTCAGAGTTCACGTACAGGGACACGACATTATCACGTCTTAAAACTAAAGGACTTTATCATTTCAGTAAAAAATTAAATAGCAGTTTTCAATCTAGTGTAAGTTCAGTGTGTATACAGTCCCCTCTGAAAGTATTGGAACAGAACGGTCAATTCTGTTGTTTTTCTAATTTAATTTACTTTGAATATCTGTTCCTATACTTTTGATCACACATCTAGATGTAAATATCATTAAATAAAAGCTGAAATTCTGATCTATCGTCTCATCTACATCTTCTGATCTGAAACCCAAATGTCTTCAGTGTTTAGAAAAACCCAAAAGAATTCTTCTTTCTGTTCCAGAACTTTCAGAGTGTTTTATTAAAGCTTTAGATTTAGATACTCACTGTGTTTTTACTCCTGAAAAGTCTTAAAGTTTAAAGTTATTTCCCCTCGACACAAAACAGCTGTTTTGCCTTCCTCACACATCTGACAGGTTTGGTGGAAAAGGACATACACACACACACACACACCCACACCCACACACCCATGACTACAAACAAAGCCAGTCCAGTCAGAGGGACAGAAGCAGGATTCAGAGTTTAGAGAATTTCATTATCATAATATTTACATTGAAATTTCCATACAGGTGTGTGTGTGTGTGTGTGTGTGTGTGTGTGTGTGTGTGTGAGTGTGTGTGTGTATGTGTGTGTGTGTGTGTGAGTGTGTATGAGTGTGTATGAGTGTGTATGAGTGTGTGAGAGTGTGTGAGAGTGTGTGTGAGTGTGTGTGAGTGTGTGAGTGTGTGTTAGAAAAAGTGAAAGTAATGGCAGTGATGTTTATCCTGTAAAATGAGATCATGAGAGCTGCAGTGGAGCAGTCACTAACAACATGAACAAAAATACAAACTTAACTGAGGCCCAAATTAAAAAGATGAACAATAAGGTCAGAAAATAAGTAATAAAAGAATAAATGTGACAGTAGTGAAGAGAAAGAAATCAGAACAGTGGATGTGGATCTGATAGAATGTACAGGAAGAATGGAAACACAGGGTTGTTTGGTGTAAAGCTCAGAAACCAGGACACTGAAGCAGTGAAACGTGGCTTTAGGAGCAGCTCAGATCTCAGAGAATGGAGTTAAAGACATGGTGTGTGACGTTTAGTTCTGGAGTTTATCCAGTTCACACCTCAGACCAACAGCATACTTCATTTTTATCAACAATACCCATGTCCCTTATGCAGCAGAACTCAATGTACCAATGTCCATACATGTATATTTCCCCAAATGTAGATGTGGCAGCGGGGCGTGGTCGAGCAACAGCTGTGGATGGAGAGGAGACAGGTGGAGCCTGCAGGTAACGCTGATGATTCTCACTGGTGTCTTATTACAGCGTCTATTTACACGTGTTACTTTGTGCTTCCTGGACAGCAGTAACCAGAGAGAGAGAGAGAGAGAGAGAGAGAGAGAGAGAGAGAGATACAGAGAGAGGGTGATGGAGAGAGAGAGACTTTTTTGACTTTTTACAATCCTTTATTTAACAAAAGGTCACATTATACACATAAAAGTCAAATGTGAGTCAATATATAAATAAATAAATATTTAAAGAGCATTAAAAAAGACCATAAATATATTGGGTAATAAATGAGGTAAATAAAATAAGTCAGCGCAACAAAGGGCTAGTCATTAAGAACGTCATCAGCCTAATGCTGGTGCAAAACAAAGTTCTCCCACCACTACAGGGAGGGAACTACAGAACTACTGAACTACAGAACACTACAGAACACAGAGCCTCCTCGCGACACCACACCGCCTCAAACATCTCCAAGTCTCCCATACTTCTGTAAAAGTTCAAATCCATCAAAATTCGTGATTTGTCTGGAGAGAACTTTTTTGGCATCTCAGTCTGTGCCACTTTGTTTTTCTTACTCAGGTAAATAGAAATTTTTGCCTGACCAAATATAAAACTGATCAGCTGACATTTAAACCTTTTCTTTCTGACGTTTTTTAAAACCCAAGATAAAAATCTGAAAAGTAAAATCCACATAAAATGACCTCATGTTGTTTTTTAAAACAACCAGGGGCGGTTGTGGCGCAGGTGCCTAGAGCGGGTTGTCCACTAATCATAGGGTTGGTGGTTCGATTCCCGGCCCGGGTGACTCCACATGCCAAGTGTCGCTTGGGCAAGACACTGAACCCCAAGCTCCTGATGGCAAGTTAGCGCCTTGTATGGCAGCTCTGCTACAATTGGTTGTGTGTGAATGAGAGTGTAAAGACTACTTTTCAAAAACACCCTCCCAATTTTAATTTAAAAACTCACTGCTGCCTAGATAAACCCCCAAGTACTTAAACCAAACGCGCCTTTTTCCCACACCAAACTAGCTGGCAATGTGGCCCGCCCACCACTCCACTCTCCAACTAAAATGGCTTCTCTTTTGGCCCAGTTGACCTTGGCAGATAATAAAATCTCAAAATCTTTTAAAACATGAATTAAAATATTCATACACTCTGTGCTCCCAGCATTACGACTAAGTCATCTGCATATGCTGAGAGACACAGAGAAGCACTGGAGTGAAATATCTTAAAACCAGAAAGTTGATTTCTCAGTTTACATAAAAGAGGTTCAAATGCTTGTTTATACAGCATGCCTGACAGACAACAGCCTTGTCTAATACCTCTGTAAGCTCTAAAAGGGGCACACAAACCACCATTAACCTTCAGTACACTCTCAATTTCACTGTACAAAGTCTGGATCATGGCTATGAAACCTGGGTTGAAACCAAAGGATTCCAGCACCTTCCACAAGTATTCATGTTCAACCCGGTCCTTTTCCTGATCTAGAAAAATAAGACCAGTCTTTAACCCCAATAGCCTGGAGACGTCCAAAATATCACAAATTAAATGTAAATTATCAAATATAGACCTGCCGGGCACACAGTACGTCTGGTCAAGGTGAGTGACTCGCTCCATTACCTTAGTCAGTCTTTTTTTTTATGTTTCATTTTTATTGAACATTTCTGCTGAACACTTCTGATGAACATTTCTACAGAACATTTCTACTGAGCATTTCTGCTAAACATTTCTGCTAAACAATTTTTCTAAACATTTCTAATGACCAGTTCTGCTAAACATTTCTGCTATACATTTCTAATGAACATTTCTAAAGTTAAATTTTTATTGAACATTTCTGCTGAACATTTCTACGTTTCTTTTTTATTAAACATTTTTGCTGACCCTCTGATGAACATTTCTGTTGAACTGCTAAGTCTATCTAAATCGCCTTTTCTGTTCTGTCCTCCCCACCATTTCCCAAAAATACAAACAAAATGAGCAACAGCAGTAAATATTCACAGATTTTTTTTCTTTTTATACAAAGAAAAACAAAATTGAACCTACAACCCACCCCTCCGGGTCATCAACCTTAGTCAGTCTTGAAGCTAAGGCTTTTGAGAGCAGCTTTTAGTCAGTGCACAAAAGTGAGAGCGGGCGCCAGTTCTTCAAATTTGTCAGGTCTCCCTTTTCCGGCAGAAGGGTCAGGACGGATCTCCTGCAGCTCAATGGGAGTTCACCTCTCTTCACATTGTCTAGCAACACTTCTAGCATATCCTGCCCTACAACTGCCCAGAAGGCTTTGTAGAACTCTACAGGGAGACCGTCTATGCCTGGCACCCTTCCATTCTCCATCCCTTGTAGAGCCTCATAGAGCTCTGCTAGAGTTAGCTCTATGTCCAGATCGCTGGCCACATGCTCTGAGAGTTTTGGCAGGTCTTTAAGGAAGCTCTCTTCCACTGTCTGTGCTCCTGACTGCTCACTGCTGTACAGCTTCGAGAAGAAGCTAACTGTTTGCGAATTTCAGTGGGATCTGACAGAAGATCTCCTGATTCTTTTCGCACAGCATGTATGATTTTTTTTGTCCATTCTTCGGCTCTACACCAAAAAGAACTTAGAAGGAGCATCCATCTCATTCACGCTTTTAAAGCATGAGTGGACCAGCGCCCCCTGTGCTGTAATGCCCAACAGGACATTCATTATATATATATTTTTTTTTCACTTTTGAGGGATCTCCTGTGGTCTCCAAACACTGGAGTTCCACTATTCCAGTCTCCAGGGCTTTCAGAGATCTGACAATGTCTCTTGTGACATTAAGGGTGTACTGTTGACAAAATACTTTAATTTGTGCTTTAGCCAAATCCCACCACTGTTGTATGTCAGTAGTTATATCATACACTTTCTGTCAAAGTGATGATTTATGACCCTATGTGTTGGTAATTTATGACCCCTGTCCTTCCCTGATTGACAGGTCGTCGGAGGGGTGGTGAGGGGGGTGAGGGGGTAACCCTTATCGGTCGTATCAGCTAATCAGTCTGGCTCCTTTGTGTCTGGACATTGGGGGAGAGGGGGTGTGTGGGGGAACGGTCCCCCTTCCAGCAAAAGGGGGGTTTATGTTAATGAGTTTGATTTTTGGTGGGGTGAAATAGGTCTGAAAAGAAATAATATTTTTAATATGGGGATATGTTTGTCTTACTGTGTGGATTTATTTCATTTGTGTAAACACAATGATAGAAAAGCATGATGTTTGAATGTGTACATATAGGAGTAGAATATTTATTTTGTGAAAATGATGAAAACAAATGTTGATTAGGTTTTTAAGGATCCCTGCTTACCTTTGAATAAAAAGTTTAGGAGTTAAAGCAAAGTTTAAAAAAGAATCTGATTAAAAGAGTCGTTTGTATTACACACATTCTAACCACAAAGCTTTAGGATGTAAAAAGTATTAAAAGATCTGTTTAAAAAGAATCCGCATTACCAGGCTTCCAAAAACACATAAAACTTTAGGCTGTAAAAAATGGTGAAAAGAGCAGTTTAAAAAGAATAGCGCGTATTACATGACTTCTAAACAAAGATCCTTACGAGGAAAAAATGTTAAAGTGTCGTCTAAAAGAATCTCCGTAATGTTTAAACTAGGAGCTAAGTATTTTCCAGAGATGTTTCCCATTCGATGTGTAAAAACCGTATGAAGTTGAAACGAAACCCAACCTCTCACTCACTAAACCCCGCCCACACATACGTGTATTCAGACACACCTCTCTCTCTCTCTCACTCACTAAACCCCGCCCACACATACGTGTATTCAGACACACCTCTCTCTCTCTCTCTCTAAACACACCCACACGGGTTTTCAACATGGTCAGTACTTTCTGTCAAATGTCAATCACTGTGGAAGAACTAGAGGGTTAATTTACGGCCTTCGGTCTTCTCGGACCAGGACGTTTCTCTAGGCCTGGTTAATTTATGATCCTTTGTTTCTTCCTGACCAAGAGTTGTTTTTTTTTCTTATGAACAGGGGGGTCGCGGTGTGTTCCTATCATATGAAAAAAGTCTTTTACACACCTACAAATGCGGGGTCTTTTGGTGGTAAAAAGCGTTTAAAAGACGGCGTTTTAAAAGAAACAGGGGTTCGTTTAACAGACAAACAAGTTTCGGATTGGCTCGCCGGCGAGGATGCTTACACGTTACACAGAACTGCTCCGTTACATTACAAAAGAAATTGCGTTTTTGTTTATGGTACTGATCTGCAGTTTCAGGCAGATCTGGTCGATATGTCTGCCTATGCAAAAGAAAACGACAACGTTCATTTTCTGTTGACGTGCATAGATATGTTTAGTAAATATGCATGGACTCGGGTTTTAAAAAATAAATCCGGTGTCGAGGTGTCTAAAGCTTTCCAATCTATACTGGATGAGGGCAGGGTGCCCTGTAAACTACAGACAGATAATGGGAAAGAGTTTTTTAATAAACATTTTCAAAACATGACAAAAAAGTACAACATACAACACTTCGCAACAGCCACCAATTTAAAAGCGTGCATCGTCGAACGTTTTAATAGAACCTTAAAAGGTCGGATGTGGAGATATTTAACTGCTACAAACTCCAAACGCTATATCGATATTCTTCAAGACATCACGGATGGATACAACGCCAGCTATCACAGAAGCATTAAGATGAGGCCTATCGACGTGTCCAAACTAAACAAATCCGCTGTGTATAAAAACCTTTATGGATCTAAAGACGGAGTAACCCCTAAATTTAAATATAAAGCTGGTGACATTGTTAGAATTTCTAAAGTAAGAGGTCCGTTCGCAAAAGGTTATAAAGAAAACTATACACACGAGTTTTTCACCGTGACAGAGTGTATACCACGCGAACGCCCCGTCTATAGATTGCGTGATTATGACGGAGAAGTCATCGATGGTGTTTTTTATGAAGAGGAATTACAAAAAATATTTGTGAACAAAAACAAAACATTTAAAGTGGAGAAAATTTTAGACAAGAAGAAACAAGGTAGAAAAACAATGGTATTGGTTAGATGGCTCGGATGGCCCTCAAAATTCACATCGTGGATTGACCAGAAAGAATTGGTCGATGTACAGACCCCATAAAACAGACGAAACCTAGTAGATGTCACACACTCGTGTAAAACCAACCATGTGGGTGGTTTTTATGTAACGCTTCCCTGTAATGCATCAAGAAATGTTTATCCGGAAAATAGTATCTCGTGTTATACAACTCGACTATCGAAAACTATCCATCTAAAAGGAGGATGGCAAGTCGGGTTAATCGAGTTTGAATATCCGATGTCGTGGTACACGTTTAATGAGGAGGATGCTACGTACATTTTGAACTATAGTGAAACAACAAAGACAGAGAATCGGGTCACCGAATATAATATTGAAGGCAATATATCAAAAGCATCTTACAAGTTAAAGACCGGATATTATGACGACGTCGTTTTTTTGATCAGGGAGATCAACGAAACCTAGTTCGAGTTCGAGTCTCGGCTATGACCATGTTAAAATTAAAAATTTTCTCAAAGGCCCTCCGAAGACATCGCTGACATTTTATGGAAAGTTGGCCAATATTTTAGGATTAAACCCGGGGGTTGCTATTGAAACCACGGACCATGCTCTTGAAAGATCTGGCATGACTTATGCTCCTTTTCAGACTGACATTAATGCGGGGTTTTACAGTATGTACATTTATACCGATATCATAGAATACCAGACCGTGTGAGACTTCTACGTACCATTGCTGAGATGTGTACATATAGAGGGGAGACCCACAAGAACGTTAGTGTTAGAATCGACACCACAACACCCTATCGGTTAATAAATCGGTCCGTCGGTGAGATAACCATACAAGTGAAAGACGATCAAAATCGGCGACGGCGCTTCAGTTACGGGAAGGTGTGTGCCAAGCTGCATTTTAGACCTGTGAAACAATTCGTTTAAATAACAATGGCATATTTCCAACAAGACACGGCGAGCTCTACAGCAAAAAGACCAAAGACCTGGCGTGAAAAAAACAATATTTTAGACCATGTCTTTACTACACAACATGTCAGAAGAATGCTTAAAAAACCGAACTGGATCTATTCACAGTACCATAACACAAACCGTTATCGAAAAAAAACACGTATATAAGTAACCACCGATGTCGGAAATATCAGAAACATCTCCTCTGGAGTTTTTTATAGGCGGGCGGCGCAAGGATTATGTGGACCTAAACAACACCCTTGTTTTTTTACGTGTCAAAATCACTAACACGGACGGCACAGACGTTGCGAAGAGGGCCCCCGTGGGGCTTATTAACTACCCGGATCCACAATATTACAAATGTATCACGTGGACGTTGTGGAGACCGTCTCATATCACAAAGTTCCAACACATATCCTTATAGATGCATAATAGAGTGTCTCACCAATTATGGTAAAGACGCTCTTGAAACGCTATTCTCAGCGGGATTCTTTTACAAAGACACTGCCGGTCACATGGACATAACGGATACCCGCTGGTGGTAACAGAGGTTTGACTAAACGACGCGCGTTTACCAACGCCAGCAACGTTGTTGAACTACTGGCGCCCATTCACAGCGACATATTCTTTCAAGAAAAACTAATGCTTAACGGTGTGGACATTAAAATTCGCATGACGAGGGTGAAAGATGAATTCTGTCTGATGAGGAGCGACGCGAGTAGCCTATAAACTAAACATCGTGTCGGCTTCACTGTCTGTGTCACCAGGTGTGAGATTGGGGCACCGCAAGCATTGCTCTCGCCACCAGCCAAATACCCCATCGACAGAGTATGTGTGTGGTGAAAAACTTCTCAATTCCAGTAAACGTGTTTGTAATCAAGAAAACCTGTTCTTAGGAACTCTACCAAAATCCATTGTTCTGGTTATGGTTGATAACGACGTTTACAGGTGCGTATGATAAAAATCTGTTTGGTTAAAAATACGACCTAGAATTTCTGGCAGTTTATCTGGACGGTCAACACCCCGCTAAACCTCTGCAGCCTGAATATGGAAGCGGGTTTGCGGCATGATTTTATCAGTTAGCGCTGGCTTCTGGAAAGCATCTTAAAAATCAGCCTCTAGCTATCGATAGGGAGGATTTCCTACATGGTTATACCCTTTATGCGTTTAATCTCACGCCGGACGAAGACTGCAGTCAACACGTGTCGCTTATCAAGTCTGGGAACATCAGGCTAGAAGCACGTTTTAGACAGCCGCTACCCCGAACGATCAACTTAATTGTTTATGCCATATTCGACAGCATCATCGAAGTGTCAAATTGCAGACAGATCCTGGTTGATTACTATTAATAGTCGTAATGGACACCATCCAGCTTACTGCTATAATGGATAAGATCTCGTGTAATACACATTTTCTCGGAGTACTCCCGTGCGACCACCTACCAAAATCCCCCTTAAGAAAATTACCATCGATGGTAATAATCAACACGCATCCTTCAGGACTCCCGGGTGAACACGGGCTATCCATCTACATAAACGAGGTCGGCGTGGGTTGTTTTTTTGACAGCTTTGGTAATAAACCACATGACAAGCGTTTTCCACAGAATATCAACAACTTTCTAATAAGCAATTCTAGAGTGATCCAACATTCGGCGGTACAAGTCCAAGATTTTTCGTCAGAGACCTGCGGGCAGCATTGTGTGTTTTTTCTCTATCACATGGTAAAGGGGCATGATTATGACCGTGTGTTGAAGATGTATACCGACGATTTTATTAAAAATGACAAGATGGTGTTAGCGTTTCTGAAAAAACTCAAACTAAAAAAAGGTATTTGTAATGAAAATGTTTTCAAATGTATTCATTGTGTTCAGACGGGTGAAATGTTTATGTCTAACGCTAAATTTTTAAAATAAAAACAAATAATAGAGATTTTCTTCTTCTTTTGACTGTTTATTATTATTGTTATACACACATCACACGTGGCAATACATATAATAACAAAATCACAAACAATAGAAAATTCGTAGATTAAAAACGTAACCACTGACTGGCGTCAAGAACGGGTGATTTAAATACAGGACCGTCTGAATAATTTGATTGTGCTGATGGTGTACTCGGAGGTATTTTGTGTTTTTTACGCTTCTTAGACGAGCCGGTTAAAGGCGAAGTCGATTTGGTTTTGAAAGAGTTAATTGCTTGTCTGACATAAGGGTTTGGCACCGTTGAGTATGGTATGTTTAAAGAGGCAAAAGCCTCTAGAAATTCGAGCCATCCGACAGGTCTTCGGGCATCAGATATCTTTTGCGGAGCCGTGATGCCTTTAACTAAATCGAGCATATGTGAGCCAGGAATAGTTCTACCGTTAAACACAAACTCTCCTGAATCGCCCCAAGATGTGACATCTTTCATTTTAGACATTTTATCTAAAATGTAGCGAGCGTTTTTTACACTCCTCTGCGGGATATTCTTCAAAATATCATCCACCATGTTATCTAAATCGTCATGGGGGTTTACGTCGGGTTGTGCAGATGGCTTTTCTTTTTCGGGATGCTCAGTCTGCATGGGTGTCAATGTTAATGTGCTGTTTTCACGGTCCCCTTGTCTAGCGATTGATAAACGCTGTAAAACGCTTGTGTACAGTTTCGCTTTTTCATAACTGTCCAAGTCAGAGCGGTGCAAAATATTTCTTATAGCTATATCCAGAACGTTCTCCACAATTTGCTGAATAGATTCGCGTGTTGTCCCGGTCTTTAGTTTGTCCAACTGATGCTGCGGGACTAAAAACAGTTTCTCTGCGTACTCCATTCCCTCTGTTATCTAGAAGCGATCAGGCTGGAGATGAAAGGAAAAGCCACGCTTAAGAGCGGCAGAAGAAAGCCCCCCTGCTGGTTTATTACACGCCTCTTTCTTTTAACACCGACCGTCTTATCCGCTACAGATTTGATGACGCTTTTCCTTTTTCTGAGTTTCTGGTATTGTTGATCTGTGAGAGGTATATTACTGTAGAGAACGTTAAGAGCTACTTCACACAATGTCGCGACGAGTTCGTCTGTTGCAGTTTGTAAAATAATCGTCTTTGTTTGGGTGCTGCTTTTAATAATATTTTTAAAAGCGGCAGGTTTCTACAAAGCCTGGCAGACATCTCGCTATTTTCTTTTCTGGAGATACACCACAGGGTGTGGCGTGAGTAAATCCGTTCTGAGCCGATAGTGTTCGGGCGTTTTAGTTTTATAATCGATCATCAGATACCTGAAAGGTTTGCTGGTTGCGTCTTGATAACATTCCATAAAAAATTTTGCGTTGCCGGGATACATCTGCCTCCCCAGTACACTGACTTGATTAGCGTCTCGGGGATTTTTAAACAACATTAGATCATTTGTGTTTAAGCTGATGGTCCTACTGGATTTCCCTTGGCAAAATAAATTCTGCACAATATAAATAGCACTAAGATTTCTATGATGCACGTATTGGGTGAAGACCTTCTCTACCTCGTTGCTCCCGCTGGCCTCTTTCATCAGATCATCGAGGATCAACAAATTAACAGTGTTGGCCGGAAACAGAGCATCATCATTCAGAGTCTGTGGTAATCCTTCAACAAACTTTATTTTGTACATTTTCAGCAATTCATCATACAGCAGTTGCCAACAATCATAAATATACACAATGTTTTCAATTTTTTTAGAAATCAAATGTACAGCATTTTGCAACAACATTTTTACAAAATATGACTTCCCCGAGTTTGAAGGGCCGCTTATCTCACATGAAAAAGGGTGTTGTAATCTGAAATCAAAACCCTCTGTGTCTCGCACACCCCTATGTCCAAAAAGATTGTCAGAAGCCATATGGGATCGTTGTGAAATCTGGGAGCAGCACGCGTTTGTTGTACACAACCTTAAACTTTTTAACAACTGACCTGTTGTGTAGTGTGAATTGTTTTTTATTACGCACAATGGTATCTGTGTATGCCAGTATATGACGACTATTATCAGCCCCCACGACGTAGTGATCGACAAGTCCAATCAGGGTATCTAATCTAATGCCTTTTGAATTGGCTTTCATGCATACCTTACCCTTCGCAGTGCGGTAGCCGTATGTTTTTGGACCGCCTGAACAAATTCTACAATATGATCGCCAGCACCAACCTCGTCGGTTAAATTACCGAGATAGGGCCCCCACGGAGGATCCCAGTCACCCTCTCTAGATGTAAAGATCACACTGTCTGTGTCGCTGTACAGTAACCTGTCACCCAATTTGTCCATTCATTCGTAAAGTTCTAGACGGGCATGAGCTGTTGTGAAAGCCCCGAGAAAGATGTTGATGTCGCGAGTCTGACCCCCTTTCCCATCTGCATAACGCCACTGAATTAGAGCCACGCTGTCTGAAACGAAGGAAAAGTGTTTAACGTCATACCCCGTTCCCAAATATGTGCTGAGTAAATTGTTCCGGGTCCGAAATTAACTCTGTACACGGCAAGTTCTCACGCATGGAGAAACGACCCCAAAGAGAGTTCAGCAGTAGCTTGTTAATAGAACGCCGTGCTGGGTTGCTAATTATCTTATCGGCGTCCATCTTAATCCCCTCTTTCATCTGAGATTTAGGATTCCTTGTCTGCGTCTGTCACGACGCAGCGGAAAACCGCTGGCCTCTTGTTTGTATTGTAAAAATGTTTTAACGTAATCACAAAACAAAGTTTCTGACGACCACACCTCGTCCACTTTCGTCACAACATAACCCTTTTCCACACCTTTCGACAGCTCTATGCTGACCCAACACCCTGAAATAGCTCTTTCCTCATCAGTATGACCACAAGGGTCTGTCTGATTCTGATGTTCGCGCATGTACGACAAAGCAGAAACATAAGCTTACCAACCGGTCCTATAGGGCAGGACGGGGTGAAGCAGTTTTCGCGGCGCGGCAGTACCGTGGCCTTGACAAAACCATAATAATTTTCAAGAGGTTCAAAATCCTTGAAGATTATTTGCGGAGTGCCCTATGGGGTAACATTTTTTACCTGGCAAAAGGGGACAAACTTGTAAAGTCGACATATCGTATTTTTTCACCATTGTCGGCTTTGTGATACCGTTTGTATGCGTAAGAACGACCGCCAAATAGGGTCGTGCAGTTTAAGTCTTTCAGGATGTGTGTAAGTGGACATAACACGCCATTACAGAGACATCGGTCTGTTTAGCATCATTCCAAGTACATTCCCACATCACCTCAACATTGAGACGCGTCGCGCCTTTTCCAAAATTTCGACCTTATCATCAAACTGTCTTCTGCGCAATCCGTAGGGCACTTTTGATAACGGATGTAAGTGATTTGGGTTATAACGACATTCATGACCGTGAAACATCCGCATCCGTTGAATTCGGCGCGTATTTGACACCATCCTTTCTACATAATCGGCCGGATGGTATTTTCCAATCACCATCTCTCCATGATTTAAAGCATGTCGAATGTTCACGCCGCGTGTTGTTTTGACATATTCAAGCCATTCGATGGAGACGGTTGAGTACGTTTTGTTCTGACTTGTGTATGCATTGTTATGGGTCAGAGCTAGGGTGTCTTTTGGTAGGTAGTGGGTTTTATACACGGCCATACAGCACGCTGCTAATGTGGTGTATCTGAACGAGTCGAGTTTGGTACACTGTATGAATTCGTCACGGTACTTCATGCATGCCTCGCGGAGCAAAACGACATCGTTCTTGCCGTACATGGCGAGCTCTCTTTTTAAATCAAACACCTTACCCGACACCGTGACATACCACTCATCAAACAGAGCCCTCTCTTTGTCAGACATTGTCTCATAGCCGTAGAAATGCTTGTCAGGGTATGGGCCTACTTAATCTTCATTTTCTATTCTATTGAACAGATGTGGAAAATGACCTTTCTCAGCACAGGTTAGATTTAACGCAGCGGATGTCCTGGACAGACGCATAGGGATGAACGAGTAACTATCGATGAAACGTTGCTTGAATGTCTTGTCATACATTAAAATGATCCGACATCCTTGCATAGTAATTTGGAGTGTTAGCCCTGCTTTCGCAAAATATTCCAATAGTATAAAATTGTCGAACCCTGAAGCGTTGTGAGCGACCCATGTGAAGTTCTGATAATGAGGCTGTCTAAACTTTTTAACAAGCTGTTCTATACAATCTGTACCAGCCGCTGTGAACTCTTTCCCTTTAAACCTAATTGCGCATACGAAATTTGCAACGTGTTTACCGTCTGTGTGTTGTGTCTCAAAATCGTAGTATATGTATTTGTCGCTAGGTGGTTCCAATTTTATCGGTTGTATGAAACATTGGTGTACTCCGTCATTAACTGACTCAGCTTTACACTGGATACAGTGTTCTGCAGGGCACACGTGTTTTTTTGGAGTGGCTCTGTTGACATGATATCTCCTATTACATTTCTGACAGTATTTAGTGACATCACACTGAGCGTACTGTTGTCATGTCTGTATTTGTTTATGTTCTTTATAACAGTAGGCTGTCGTGACATTGCCTCGTTTTGCCGGTGTATTTATGACAATCAGGTGCGTTACATACGTCGCAAACGTATTTACACCGATGATCTCTACGGCTAGTAAAACCCTGGTAACAGTAATCTCCCACGTATGGTGTACCAATGAAGGCTTTTAGGTTCTTAATCAAGAAATAATGCTTGTTGTGTAGATACAAGAACATGGTCTTATTATGAGGCTCGTCATTATTCGTAGTGTTCCAACAGACCAGAACATGTTCTGTGGAATACCACTATTTTAACGTGTAACAACCGTTCAAACCGTATGATGTCATTAAACCCAATCTTTTGTTGTACCGATACCCCGCAGTTTTCTGCAGTACGCCGGCTAACGACTCAAGTTCGGTACATGGCGTTGCGGGTGTAGAAAATGGGCCAGACAGATCGCAAACACAGATTGTTAGATATGTTGTTGGGGCAAAACAGGTTCATTCTGTTTCTGACAATTACCTCGTTATGAGCTAAATCGCGTATCTTTCGATAAGCACCACCGTGTTTACCGCGAGCTATAGATACGTTCAGATCTAGACATTCATCAGCCCGAACGTCAGAATTACTTTGCATAATGTTCTCAAGTTGTTGTGTGAATATGTGCAATCGTAATCGTTATCAGGTGACAAGACCGCATTAACATCAGAGGGTAGACTAGGGCCTCTCAGGGTAATGTTGATTAAGCCCCCATCGCCGGCCAGCAGTCTGGAAAACGACACTATTTCAGACATTAAGTCCTGTAGAAATATCGTGTAAGCTTCCAGATCTGGTGCTGTTATCACACGCATGTTTATACGCCGGCGGATCTCTAATCCGTTAAATCTGGGTCTCGGTACCACCGTATAACCACCAACAGACCTTCCCCTCACGATAGATTCAATAGCGGCCCGGATAACCCAAAACTCGGATCCGATGGATTAAACGAATGGCTATCTGACCCCCACCCCACCTGCTGTGAATTTGAATTGTTGTCTAAAAAAACGAATCCTCTGTCTAACGACGAATCAGAATCTCTGTCTAACGACGAGTTTGAATCGCTGTCGCTAAAAACGAATTAGGCGTTGGTTCTGTTTGAACCTCAGCCATTGATCGAACGCTGTTTAATAAGTCCAAAAGAGTATCGGTGGTAGACTGCTGTCTATTCAAGTCCTCCATTGTCCGAATCAAACCCTGTAATGTCTCTGTATTACAACGCTGTTCAAAATCAAACAGATCATCGTGTCGCATCTTCTAAATTTATTTGCTGCTCCCAGATTACATTAATTTTCACCAAACCGTTTTGACATTTTTTAAAGAAAATTTTTTTAATTGAAACAAAAGCTAGTAAAAATAAACCACACCACCGTAATACAGGCGCGATCCGATAAACACACACACACACACAAACACACACACACACAAACACACACACACACACAAACACACACACACACACACACACACACACAGCACACAGATGTATAAACGCGTAATGTACAACTCACCCGGGTTTCTTGTTTTTAACAAAATGTACAAGCTGTTTTAACAATATGGCATCAGGTTTTGGTTGTAAATAAACGCTGGATTTCATCCACCAGATTATTCTGAGTTCGTATGATATCTTTATGTGTGATGGTAAGATTTTGTAATAGTTCCATAACACTTTGATGTTGAAGACGTTGATTCCTCTCTATAGTGTCCAGACGGTCCGACACACGCTCCGGGTCTCTTTCACTGTCTATAACAACAGTATTATCGTGAGCAACAGCTTCTTGGTTTGGAGGCAGATCGTCATAAACGTCTACTTCAGGGTCCGTGGAAAATACACATGAATCCCACGTGTCCAACAAGTCCTGATTCCAATCCAAACAATCGTCTATAGTGTTTTGTTCAGTGACACTTTGTTCCTTCACACCTGACTCTGTTGGAAAAACATTTGCTTAGGGTATCGTTTCGAAATAGTATGATGAAACATACTTTAAAAATAAATATATACATATATTACATATATATATATATATATATATATACATATATTACATATATACATAAACATATAACAAACATGATGCATACCGTCAGTCGATCGTGGGGGAGATCTTGATCGTTTACGTTTAGACGCATCGACATCCTCTCTGTGGATCTGAGCGACTGTTTTTCGCTTGTCCTTTCCGGAGCTCGTTGGTACGCGATCTTCAGAAGACCTCGCAGCACTATTTTTGAACTTGGGTGCTCCGATCTTGTTTACAAGGTTTGACAAGCCATGAACACCAAAACAAATGAACACAGCACATGAGAAAACATCTTAAACAGTCTTAAACATGGCATACATATAGCTATTTATCCATTTCATACCCAAGACAGGGTTTTCCACTCTGACACGGCGGGGTTCTACGCTCGACCCTTTGTGTGAAATAAAGTAAAATCATTATACACATACAAAATACATCATACGTAACATCGACATATAAATAATAACAACGTAGCTACCGCTTGCCTTGTTCAGAAACCTGATTTCATCTTACGATGTCCGGGATAGACACAATTTCGGCATCACCTGCAGCGTTAGATACCTGGTTTATCCACCACAATAACATCATAAATTCGTTTATAAATAAAAACATTCTTAACAATGTGTTAATAATAATAATAATAATAATAATAATAATAATAAAACAAAACACTTACTGTTACGATAGACGGCCATCTCCTCTTTGAAGTATTCTTCAAAATAAAATTAAAATCTTTAGACGAGAGTTAAAACGAGAATCGAGCGATTCATATAAAAATTTCACAAAATTTCAAAGGTAAGCAGGGATCCTTAAAAACCTAATCAACATTTGTTTTCATCATTTTCACAAAATAAATATTCTACTCCTATATGTACACATTCAAACATCATGCTTTTCTATCATTGTGTTTACACAAATGAAATAAATCCACACAGTAAGACAAACATATCCCCATATTAAAAATATTATTTCTTTTCAGACCTATTTCACCCCACCAAAAATCAAACTCATTAACATAAACCCCCTTTTTGCTGGAAGGGGGACCGCTTTCCCACAACCCCTCTCCCCCAATGTCCAGACACAAAGGAGCCAGACTGATTAGCTGATACAACCGATCAAGGGTTACACCCTCACCCCCTCACCAACCCCTCCAATGACCTGTCAATCAGGGAAGGACAGGGGTCATAAATTACCAACACATAGGGTCATAAATCATCACTTTGACAGAAAGTGCATGATATAACTACTGTCGTGGCTAGCTATTGGCCTAATTTGTGCCTGTCTCTGCTTCATCCACCAAATATTGCGTGGTAGTCGTGTCTGTTGTGAAGTTGTGTTTTTTTAAATAATAATTTATAGTTTTTCACTGTAACAAAACGTGCAAGGTGAGTTGGTCTCTTGTGATTTCTTTTTGTTTTACTGATCTTGCAATTTGATATGCTACAGTTCTACAGTTTTTGTCGGCACGTGAGATGGCCACCAAAGCAAAGGCATAACCCGAAGTACGTTATACCAACAGTGAGACCGGCACTGAAAGTTATAGTTTCTGTTATCTTGTGTATTTTCACTCTTCTTTAAACCTGTGATAAACAAAGATATGTTGCTTGTTGTAATGACCAACATTAGAACTTAGTTGCAAAGCCTGGCCTACTGGCTGTTGTACCATCTCAAAAGTCTTTCATTTCCAGGCCATGAACGTGCAGGAGTCCACTGAGGAGGCCATGGTCGTGGAAGAGTCCACAGAGGAACCCATGGATGTGCAGAGATTCCTGAGTGGCCTGGGTCATACCTGGGGTGTGGTTCTTTTGAGCACATTTCATGGTTGACAATATCCTAAAAATAATTGGGGGTAAAGTCACTCTGCATGTGTTCTCTCTCCAAAAACGAGTGTCAGGAAATAATATTCTACAGGACAGATCTTTACAGATCTCCAGTGACGTGAGTGAAACCCTTATGGAAAAGAGCTGACTGTGGAGTAAATGTCCGAGTTTAGAAATGTGAACAACTTTTAAATGATCTTTAACATCTGATTATATTGAAGAAAAACTAAATACTTCATGTAAATTGTAAGTAATACTTCTCTCGGGTGAGAGATTTCATCAGGGAGAGGAAATGTGTGTGAACCGTTTCCTGAAGTCCAAAACCGTCCGGGACATGATTTCGAAATAGGTTTATTTTCCTCCGTGATCTTCTGCTTCCTGTGAAGAATTCTTCAGGGTTCAGATGTACACTTATCACAGAGACACGAGAGATGAGTACAACCGAGAAATTGTTTTATTTGTTATATTAATACCTTTAGTTTAATTTTGTGATCATTTCTGTTTTCTTTCTTCTTTTGCTTGTGTGGAAGATATCCAGATATCCGTGTGTGTGTTTGTGTGTGGTTTATTTGATTGTTTTTGCCCCGAGACCACTGCTTTAACACGACATTTCTGTCCATCATTATAAACAGTAAATAATAAAATGGAGGACTTCCTGTTCCCCGGTATAACACTCATGTGCTGCATCCCAATTCACTTACTTATACTATGCACCAAAAGTATTCCTCTTATTTTGTGAATAAAAACCACATACTTTTGTGTGTGTTACGTGTGTATGCACGTGCGGGAACATACTAACACGACATGTGACGGAAGAGAACATTGTCGCCTGTATAAAACTCTGTCTGTATGTGTGTGTGTGAGTGTGAGTTGTGTGTGTGAGTGAGTGTTGTGTGTGTGTGTGTGTGTGAGTTGTGTGTGTGTGTGATTTTTTTTTTTGTGTGTGTGTGTGTGTGTGTGTGTGTGTGTGTGTGTGAGTGTTGTGAGTTGTGTGTGTGTGTGTGTGTGTGTGTGTGTGTGTGTGGGTGTGTGAGTGTGTGTGTGTGTGTGTGTGTGTGTGTGGGGGGGGGGGTGTGTGTGTGAGTGA
>CM022757.1:6292339-6309839 GCA_012411365.1 Ameiurus melas | reverse complement strand
TGGGTACTGTTTCCCCTATTTAGAGCTATGGAATGGCTACAGGGTGAGATAATCTAATCAGAGGTGCAGATTTTATAGGGCTCAATTTCCTACTATTCGGATCTGATATAACTAGCGTGCTATCTTAATTTATTTTAAATAGAGAGCTTATGTTTTTCTGAGTCTCTTGTGATGGGTCTGATCATGGGCCATGTTTTAAAAAAAAAATCTCAATTTTGTAGTATGACTGAGAACTGGGCACACAAGATCCCATTGCTATTTAGTGGAATAAAATTACCAAATGAAGACGAGTTTGTGAGCTCTTATCCAAAAACACTTGAGTGCTGAATTTCCTAAAACCTTTCTCTTTTGTTCTTCATTTGAAGTTTGTTGGTTGCTTTATGACATTAAAGATGGTTAAATTACAAAAAAAAGTCTCTAATTTTTTGAGGGGGGTGTAGACTTTTTATATGAAATGACACTTTTCCCAGTCAGATCTCTTACAGACTCGGCACGGCAGTGGGACAGAGCTAAGGAAGTAGACTTCATGTTCTCTCAGATTTACTCTTTGGTCAGTTGGACTTCCACTCACTTTCCCAAGTAAAAGTTTTGGTTGAAGTTTCCGGTGGCAGATTTTCTATTCCAGTTGGACAGGACACAGGGCAGAGGAAGGTCTGGTTGAAAGAAGAAAATATCCACCTTGTACTGGTTCTCCTGTAGGTTGGGGTTATTCTGATACCTCACCGGTTGTTCAGACAGAGATACTGCTCTAAGACAATTCAATTAAATAAACTTAAAATGACATTTTTAACCTTATAGACATCACCACAGTACTGACACTGACATTTACAATCATTAAATTCAACATGAGTTTTCTCTCAGGGTTTTATAAGATACTGGATTCTTAGAATGTATTCTTCTGGAACAACTTCATATACACACTGAAAGGAAATTCTCTTTTATCATATATTTTATATTATGTATCCTTCTTATATTATGAACTGCTCTCAAATATATGATACAGTAGTTGCCAATAATCATAAATATACTGTACAACTGTTATCAATTTTTTTTAGATTATCAAATGTACTGCTTTTGCAACATGACACAGGACTGGTTTTGTACATAAATATGACGCTTCGCCGTTTGTTTTGGTTAAATCTGACTGACAAAGGGTACTTGTAATCTGAAATCCAAAACCCTGGGTGCTGTTATCAATGTGTACATATGTGCAAAAAATTCTTCAGCCGCCATAATGGGATCGTTGTGAAATCTGGGAGCAGCACGCGTTTGTTGTACACAACCTTAAACTTTTTAACAACTGACCTGTTGTGTAGTGTGAATTGTTTTTTATTACGCGTAATGGTATCTGTGTATGCCAGTATATGGCCGACTATTATCAGCCCCCACGACGTAGTGATCGACAAGTCCAATCAGGGTATCTAATCTAATGCCTTTTGAATTGGCTTTCATGCATACCTTACCCTTCGCAGTGCGGTAGCCGTATGTTTTTGGACCGCCTGAACAAATTCTACAATATGATCGCCAGCACCAACCTCGTCGGTTAAATTACCGAGATAGGGCCCCACGGAGGATCCCAGTCACCCTCTCTAGATGTAAAGATCACACTGTCTGTGTCGCTGTACAGTAACCTGTCACCCAATTTGTCCATTCATTCGTAAAGTTCTAGACGGGCATGAGCTGTTGTGAAAGCCCCGGAAAGATGTTGATGTCGCGAGTCTGACCCCCTTTCCCATCTGCATAACGCCACTGAATTAGAGCCACGCTGTCTGAAACGAAGGAAAAGTGTTTAACGTCATACCCGTTCCCAAATATGTGCTGAGTAAATTGTTCCGGGTCCGAAATTAACTCTGTACCGCGAAGTTCTCACGCATGGAGAAACGACCCCAAAGAGAGTTCAGCAGTAGCTTGTTAATAGAAACGCCGTGCTGGGTTGCTAATTATCTTATCGGCGTCCATCTTAATCCCCTCTTTCATCTGAGATTTAGGATTCCTTGTCTGCGTCTGTCACGACGTGTGCGGAAAACCGCTGGCCTCTTGTTTGTATTGTAAAAATGTTTTAACGTAATCACAAAACAAAGTTTCTGACCGCCACACCTCGTCCACTTTCGTCACAACATAACCCTTTTCCACACCTTTCGACAGCTCTATGCTGACCCAACACCCTGAAATAGCTCTTTCCTCATCAGTATGACCACAAGGGTCTGTCTGATTCTGATGTTCGGCGCATGTACGACAAAGCAGAAACATAAGCTTACCACCGGTCCTATAGGGCAGGACGGGGTGAAGCAGTTTTCGTGGCGGCAGTACCGTGGCCTTGACAAAACCATAATAATTTTCAAGAGGTTCAAAATCCTTGAAGATTATTTGCGGATGCCCTATGGGGTAACATTTTTTTACCTGGCAAAAGGGGTACAAACTTGTAAAGTCGACATATCGTATTTTTTCACCATTGTCGGCTTTGTGATACAGTTTGTATGCGTTAGTACGACCGCCAAATAGGGCGTCGTGCAGTTTAAGTCTTTCAGGATGTGTGTAAGTGGACATAAACGCCATTACAGAGACATCGGTCTGTTTAGCATCATTCCAAGTACATTCCCACATCACCTCAACATTGAGACCGTACGCCTTTTCCAAAATTTCGACCTTATCATCAAACTGTCTTCTGAGCAATCCGTAGGGCACTTTTGATAACGGATGTAAGTGATTTGGGTTATAACGACATTCATGACCGTGAAACATGCATCCGTTGAATTCGAAAGCGTATTTGACACCATCCTTTTCATAATAACCGTCGAGATGGTATTTTCCAATCACCATCTCTCCATGATTTAAAGCATGCCGAATGTTCACGCCGCGTGTTGTTTTGACATATTCAAGCCATTCGATGGAGACGGTTGAGTACGTTTTGTTCTGACTTGTGTATGCATTGTTATGGGTCAGAGCTAGGGTGTCTTTTGGTAGGTAGTGGGTTTTATACGGCCATACAGCACGCGCTGCTAATGTGGTGTATCTGAACGAGTCGAGTTTGGTACACTGTATGAATTCGTCACGGTACTTCATGCATGCCTGCGGCGAAAAAACGACATCGTTCTTGCCGTACATGGCGAGCTCTCTTTTAAATCAAACACCTTACCCGACACCGTGACATACCACTCATCAAACAGAGCCCTCTCTTTGTCAGACATTGTCTCATAGCCGTAGAAATGCTTGTCAGGGTATGGGCCTGCTTAATCTTCATTTTCTATTCTATTGAACAGATGTGGAAAATGACCTTTCTCAGCACAGGTTAGATTTACCGCAGGCGGATGTCCTGGACAGACGCATAGGGATGAAGCAGTAACTATCGATGAAACGTTGCTTGAATGTCTTGTCATACATTAAAATGATCCGACATCCTTGCATAGTAATTTGGAGTGTTAGCCCTGCTTTCGCAAAATATTCCAATAGTATAAAATTGTCGAACCCTGAAGCGTTGTGAGCGACCCATGTGAAGTTCTGATAATGAGGCTGTCTAAACTTTTTAACAAGCTGTTCTATACAATCTGTACCAGCCGCTGTGAACTCTTTCCCTTTAAACCTAATTCGCATACGAAATTTGCAACGTGTTTACCGTCTGTGTGTTGTGTCTCAAAAATCGTAGTATATGTATTTGTCGCTAGGTGGTTCCAATTTTATCGGTTGTATGAAACATTGGTGTACTCCGTCATTAACTGACTCAGCTTTACACTGGATACAGTGTTCTGCAGGACACACGTGTTTTTTTGGGTGGCTCTGTTGACATGATATCTCCTATTACATTTCTGACAGTATTTAGTGACATCACACTGGGCGTACTGTTGTCATGTCTGTATTTGTTTATGTTCTTTATAACAGTAGGCTGTCGTGACATTGCCTCGTTTTGCCGGTGTATTTATGACAATCAGGTGCGTTACATACGTCAAAACGTATTTACACCGATGATCTCTACGGCTAGTAAAACCCTGGTAACAGTAATCGCACGTATGGTGTACCAATGAAGGCTTTTAGGTTCTTAATCAAGAAATAATGCTTGTTGTGTAGATACAAGAACATGGTCTTATTATGAGGCTCGTCATTATTCGTAAAGTGTTCCAACAGACCAGAACATGTTCTGTGGAATACCACTATTTTAACGTGTAACAACCGTTCAAACCGTATGATGTCATTAAACCCAATCTTTTGTTGTACCGAATACCCCGCAGTTTTCTGTACAGACGCGGCTAACGACTCAAGTTCGGTACATGGCGTATGCGGGTGTAGAAAATGGGCCAGACAGATCGCAAAACACAGATTGTTAGATATGTTGTTGGGGCAAAACAGGTTCATTCTGTTTCTGACAATTACCTCGTTATGAGCTAAATCGCGTATCTTTCGATAAGCACCACCGTGTTTACCGCGAGCTATAGATACGTTCAGATCTAGACATTCATCAGCCCGAACGTCAGAATTACTTTGCATAATGTTCTCAAGTTGTTGTGTGAATATGTGCAAATCGTAATCGTTATCAGGTGACAAGACCGCATTAACATCAGAGGGTAGACTAGGGCCTCTCAGGGTAATGTTGATTAAGCCCCCATCGCCGGCCAGCAGTCTGGAAAACGACACTATTTCAGACATTAAGTCCTGTAGAAATATCGTGTAAGCTTCCAGATCTGGTGCTGTTATCACACGCATGTTTATACGCCGCCGTATCTCTAATCCGTTAAATCTGGGTCTCGGTACCACCGTATAACCACCAACAGACCTTCCCTCTCACGATAGATTCAATAGCGGCTTCGGATAACCCAAAACTCGGATCCGATGGATTAAACGAATGGCTATCTGACCCCCACCCACCTGCTGTGAATTTGAATTGTTGTCTAAAAACGAATCAGAATCTCTGTCTAACGACGAATCAGAATCTCTGTCTAACGACGAGTTTGAATCGCTGTCGCTAAAAACGAATTAGGCGTTGGTTCTGTTTGAACCTCAGCCATTGATCGAACGCTGTTTAATAAGTCCAAAAGAGTATCGGTGGTAGACTGCTGTCTATTCAAGTCCTCCATTGTCCGAATCAAACCCTGTAATGTCTCTGTATTACAACGCTGTTCAAAATCAAACAGATCATCGTCGTCGCATCTTCTAAATTTATTTGCTGCTCCCAGATTACATTAATTTTCACCAAACCTTTTGACATTTTTAAAGAAAATTTTTTTAATTGAAACAAAAGCTAGTAAAAATAAACCACACACCGTAAATACAGGCGCGATCCGCCAAATAAAACACACACACACACAAACACACACACACACAAACACACACACACACACACAAACACACACACACACACACACACACACAGCACACAGATGTATAAACCGTAATGTACAACTCACCCGGGTTTCTTGTTTTTAACAAAATGTACAAGCTGTTTTAACAAATCCGTCATCAGGTTTTGGTTGTAATTAAGGCGCTGGATTTCATCCACCAGATTATTCTGAGTTCGTATGATATCTTTATTGTGATGGTAAGATTTTGTAATAGTTCCATAACACTTTGATGTTGAAGACGTTGATTCCTCTCTATAGTGTCCAGACGGTCCGACACACGCTCCGGGTCTCTTTCACTGTCTATAACAACAGTATTATCGTGAGCAACAGCTTCTTGGTTTGGAGGCAGATCGTCATAACGTCTACTTCAGGGTCCGTGGAAAATACACATGAATCCACGTGTCCAACAAGTCCTGATTCAATCAAACAATCGTCTATAGTGTTTTGTTCAGTGACACTTTGTTCCTTCACACCTGACTCTGTTGGAAAAACATTTGCTTAGGGTATCGTTTCGAAATAGTATGATGAAACATACTTTAAAAATAAATATATACATATATTACATATATATATATATATATATATATATACATATATTACATATATACATAAACATATAACAAACATGATGCATACCGATCAGTGCGATCGTGGGGGAGATCTTGATCGTTTACGTTTAGACGCACGACATCCTCTCTGTGGATCTGAGCGACTGTTTTTTCGCTTGTCCTTTCCGGAGCTCGTTGGTACCGCGATCTTCAGAAGACCTCGCAGCACTATTTTTGAACTTGGGTGCTCCGATCTTGTTTACAAAGGTTTGACAAGCCATGAACACCAAAACAAATGAACACAGCACATGAGAAAACATCTTAAACAGTCTTAAACATGGCATACATATAGCTATTTATCCATTTCATACCCAAGACAGGGTTTTCCACTCTGACACGGGGGGGTTCTCACGCACGACCCTTTGTGTGAAATAAAGTAAAATCATTATACACATACAAAATACATCATACGTAACATCGAATACTTATAAAATAATAACAACGTACGTACCGCTTGCCTTGTTCAGAAACCTGATTTCATCTACGATGTCCGGGATAGACACAATTTCGGCATCACCTGCAGCGTTAGATACCTGGTTTATCCACCACAATAACATCATAAATTCGTTTATAAATAAAAACATTCTTAACAATGTGTAATAATAATAATAATAATAATAATAATAATAATAATAATAAAACAAAACACTTACTGTTACGATAGACGGCCATCTCCTCTTTGAAGTATTCTTCAAAATAAAATTAAAAATCTTTAGCGACGAGTTAAAACGAGAATCGACGATTCATATAAAAATTTCACAAAATTTCAAAGGTAAGCAGGGATCCTTAAAAACCTAATCAACATTTGTTTTCATCATTTTCACAAAATAAATATTCTACTCCTATATGTACACATTCAAACATCATGCTTTTCTATCATTGTGTTTACACAAATGAAATAAATCCACACAGTAAGACAAACATATCCCCATATTAAAAATATTATTTCTTTTCAGACCTATTTCACCCCACCAAAAATCAAACTCATTAACATAAACCCCCCTTTTGCTGGAAGGGGGACCGTTCCCCCACACACCCCCTCTCCCCCAATGTCCAGACACAAAGGAGCCAGACTGATTAGCTGATACAACCGATAAGGGTTACACCCTCACCCCCCTCACCACCCCTCCAATGACCTGTCAATCAGGGAAGGACAGGGGTCATAAATTACCAACACATAGGGTCATAAATCATCACTTTGACAGAAAGTGCATGATATAACTACTGTCGTGGCTAGCTATTGGGCTAATTTGTGCCTGTCTCTGCTTCATCCACCAAATATTGCGTGGTAGTCGTGTCTGTTGTGAAGTTGTGTTTTTTTAAATAATAATTTATAGTTTTTCACTGTAACAAAACGTGCAAGGTGAGTTGGTCTCTTGTGATTTCTTTTTGTTTTACTGATCTTGCAATTTGATATGCTACAGTTCTACAGTTTTGTCGGCCGCGTGAGATGGCCACCAAAGCAAAGGCATAACCCGGTACGTTATACCAACAGTGAGACCGGCACTGAAAGTTATAGTTTCTGTTATCTTGTGTATTTTCACTCTTCTTTAAACCTGTGATAAACAAAGATATGTTGCTTGTTGTAATGACCAACATTAGAACTTAGTTGCAAAGCCTGGCCTACTGGCTGTTGTACCATCTCAAAAGTCTTTCATTTCCAGGCCATGAACGTGCAGGAGTCCACTGAGGAGGCCATGGTCGTGGAAGAGTCCACAGAGGAACCCATGGATGTGCAGAGATTCCTGAGTGGCCTGGGTCATACCTGGGGTGTGGTATCTTTTGAGCACATTTCATGGTTGACAATATCCTAAAAATAATTGGGGGTAAAGTCACTCTGCATGTGTTCTCTCTCCAAAAACGAGTGTCAGGAAATAATATTCTACAGGACAGATCTTTACAGATCTCCAGTGACGTGGAGTGAAACCCTTATGGAAAAGAGCTGACTGTGGAGTAAATGTCCAGTTTAGAAATGTGAACAACTTTTAAATGATCTTTAACATCTGATTATATTGAAGAAAAACTAAATACTTCAGTAAATTGTAAGTAATACTTCTCTCGGGTGAGAGATTTCATCAGGGAGAGGAAATGTGTGTGAACCGTTTCCTGAAGTCCAAAACCGTCCGGGACATGATTTCGAAATAGGTTTATTTTCCTCCGTGATCTTCTGCTTCCTGTGAAGAATTCTTCAGGGTTCAGATGTACACTTATCACAGAGACACGAGAGATGAGTACACCGAGAAATTGTTTTATTTGTTATATTAATACCTTTAGTTTAATTTTGTGATCATTTCTGTTTTTTCTTTCTTTTGGTTGTGTGGAAGATATCCAGATATCCGTGTGTGTGTTTGTGTGTGGTTTATTTGATTGTTTTTGCCCCGAGACCACTGCTTTAACACGACATTTCTGTCCATCATTATAAACAGTAAATAATAAAATGGAGGACTTCCTGTTCCCCGGTATAACACTCATGTGCTGCATCCCAATTCACTTACTTATACTATGCACTAAAAGTATTCCTCTTATTTTGTGAATAAAAACCACATACTTTTGTGTGTGTTACGTGTGTATGCACGTACGGGAACATACTAACACGACATGTGACGGAAGAGAACATTGTCGCCTAGTAAAACCTGTCTGTATGTGTGTGTGTGAGTGTGAGTGTGTTTTGTGAGTGAGTTGTGTGTGTGATTTGTGTGTGTGTGTGAGTGTGTGTGTGTGTGAGTTTTTGTGTGTGTGTGTGTGTGTGTGAGTTGAGTGTGTGGAGTTTGTGTGTGTGTGTGTGTGTGTGTGTGTGTGTGTGAGTGAGTGAGTGTGTGTGTGTGTGTGTGTGTGTGTGTGTGTGTGTGTGTGTGTGTGTGTGTGTGTGTGTGATGTGTGTGAGTGTGTGTTTGAGTGAGAGTTGGGTGCAAAAGTTTGTACACCCCAAGACAACATGAAGAATACAAAGAAACTTTTTTTTTTTTTTTTTTTTTTGCCCCTTTTTTTTTTCACATTTTATTTTAAAACTCTTTATATTAGTTTTGTTTTTTGGAGAATGGAATAGTAATTGGACCTCACGGCCGCCGATGCCGTACCGGCGGGGATTGGTAGTATCCGACGGAGGAATTCCACCACTCGCTACCCGGATGGCGGAAATAAAAGGGCGCCCTTCCGCCCGGGAAAGTTGGGTACCGACATACTGAAACGGTTGCTGGCTCTGTTTAAATATTTTGAATGAAGTTCGGAAGAACGTCACAGAATCAAACAAGATGTACGCATGCGTGGTACTGGTGGCGCGTGCACGGGGCGCGTTCACGTGGACCTATAAAACCCACCGTCACTTCCGCTCACGCTCTCTTTCATTCGGACTCTGTGGAGGACAGGTCTGCTCTCTCTCCGCTGTAGTTCTACATGTTCCCGCTCTGTTCCAGCGTGTTCCGTGTCTCTGTTCCGTAGTTTAGTAGTAAATATGTTTAATAACAGAATCCTGCTGTGTACAGAGGTGTATATGGTGTAGAAGAGCGGTGTGTGGTAGAGGAGAGAGAGCTCGCGCGTGGAGCCGCCGCCATCTTGTCGAAGAGGGATTCTTATAAACTTATAGAAGGCGATGTTTTCCGTAGTTATAACCTCGTTTTGTGTAGTGAGAAGTAATGTTTTGTATATAAAATAAAGCCGCTCGGCAGGCCACTGTTCTCGGTGTTATGTTCGGAGATAGAATCCTGTGTGATAACGCATTTAATATAAAACGTTGAACTGAGCGATAAGTAAACGTTAACCTGGCGATTATGAAATTCCGATTTACAGATCTGAAAGCCACGTGGAGTGACTGAGACAACGTGGCTGATCTGTGCCAAAAATATTCGCTCGTTTCATATGAAGTGATCAGTTGTGTTTAGCGGGTTTTTTTCTGTCGCTATTAAAGACGTTCGAGGGGGTTTTGTGTGTGTGTGTGTGTGTGTATATATGTGTATATATATATATATATATATATATATATATATATATATATATATATATATATATATATATATATATATATATATATATATATACATACACACACACACACAGTATTCTGCTTGCTGGTTAGAGTAAAGTCTACACTAGATTACTCTTTGCTCAGTACAACAAATATAAATTAGCCTTTACATATGTTTATGGGATGAAGAAAAGTCTTTGGACTACTGCTTTACCTTTTTTATTGCTAGTTATTGTGTTTGTAACTAATGGTTTTTTTGTCTTTGTTTTGGAATGCTGTGCTATTGCTATCAAGGACTTCCAGATTGCAGGTGAACACACGCTGTTGGAAGGCGTGTTAACTCTTCGGGGACGTGTTCATCGCCTGCGAGTTTCAGCATGGTCGGGTTCACTCGTGTCCTCTTCCTCTCTACAGCGTGAAGGGGTTTGATCTTATACACACACACTGAGAACCTGTAGAGTCTGATCTTTCAGATGATCTCACACGTGGAGAACAGGAACATTTGAGATCATCTCTAAACTGTAGAGAAGTTGTAGTTTGTTCCTGTGGTGGAAAATAAAATAAAATTAGGCCTTTTTTTCTCTTCCCTGTTCACATATTAATGACCTGGGCGTGTCTTTCAGGAGCAGGAGAGAAGTCCTGAGTGTGTGTTGGGTGTAAATCAGGACCAGTACACTCTGATGGAGGAACTCTCAGGTAGACTTTTCACAGGAACCTTCTGGTGTTTTACAGTAACTCTAGTACATTGTGTGTTTGATTGTGCAGTAAATCCCTACAATACTACATGTTCCTTTTATTCTGATCAAGTGATGAAATAAGTGTGTCTGTGTCCTACAATAAAGTGATGAAATGTGTGAAGTTGTATTCTTTCTGATTCTCCTTATTTACACATCATACTGAGACCATATGAACTGTGGGAGTATATTTAAGTGGGTTAAAGTTGTTAACCACACAGGTAAGCTGAGCTTTAGAGTAAACTCTGGTGACTTTAAGGAACACATTAAAAGTTAAGAGCTGAGTACTGAAGCTAAGGAGAGGTTTTACGTTCTCGACACCCACTGGCTTCCAGGAGATCAAACTGCTCAGGAACCAGGGCTTTGAGGATGATGGGCTGTTGCCCAGTTACATTAATATTCAGTTGGTGTAGGATCTGCACAAATGTTTGAGATGAGCAATTTGAGCTTCAGAATATTTAAAACTGAAACAACTCCGACAACCCCAATGATTGAGAGTAATGGGATTTGCTGCAGGACAATTCATTACCTGGTACATGAGTCAGTGGGTACTGTTTCCCCCTATTTAGAGCTATGGAATGGCTACAGGGTGAGATAATCTAATCAGAGGTGCAGATTTTATAGGGCTCAATTTCCTACTATTCGGATCTGATATAACTAGCGTGCTATCTTAATTTTTCATTTAAATAGAGAGCTTATGTTTTTCTGAGTCTCTTGTGATGGGTCTGATCATGGGCCATGTTTTAAAAAAAAAAAATCTCAATTTTGTAGTATGACTGAGAACTGGGCACACAAGATCCCATTGCTATTTAGTGGAATAAAATTACCAAATGAAGACGAGTTTGTGAGCTCTTATCCAAAAACACTTGAGTGCTGAATTTCCTAAAACCTTTCTCTTTTGTTCTTCATTTGAAGTTTGTTGGTTGCTTTATGACATTAAAGATGGTTAAATTACAAAAAAAAGTCTCTAATTTTTTTGAGGGGTGTGTAGACTTTTATATATGAAATGACACTTTTCCCAGTCAGATCTCTTACAGACTCGGCACACGGCAGTGGGACAGAGCTAAGGAAGTAGACTTCATGTTCTCTCAGATTTACTCTTTGGTCAGTTGGACTTCCACTCACTTTCCCAAGTAAAAGTTTTGGTTGAAGTTTCCCGATGACAGATTTTCTATTCCAGTTGGACAGGACACAGGGGCAGAGGAAGGTCTGGTGGAAAGAAGAAAATATCCACCTTGTACTGGTTCTCCTGTAGGTTGGGGTTATTCTGATACCTCACCGGTTGTTCAGACAGAGATACTGCTCTAAGACAATTCAATTAAATAAACTTAAAATGACATTTTTAACCTTATAGACATCACCACAGTACTGACACTGACATTTACAATCATTAAATTCAACATGAGTTTTCTCTCAGGGTTTTATAAGATACTGGATTCTTAGAATGTATTCTTCTGGAACAACTTCATATACACACTGAAAGGAAATTCTCTTTTATCATATATTTTATATTATGTATCCTCTTATATTATGAACTGCTCTCAAATATATGATGAATGTAATCATTAGTTACCTCTTTAAATAAGCTGATCAACTGCTATCCTTGATTATATTATGTACTTCTGTGTCAACATGACACAGGACTCGTTTTGTATCATAACTATGCGCTGTTTGTTTTGGTTAAATCTGTCTGACACTTGGACCAGTAGAAACCGTCCACGCGGTGCTGTTATCAATGTGTACAATGTGTATAAATTCTTCTGCTTTGAATGAATAAACGAGAAGTCTCTTTTGAACACGCTCATATCTGTCTGTGTGTGTGTGTGTTCACTTCAGACTCCAGGCGCCTGACTCTGCAGCAAACCACACACACTTTCTAGCTCATAGCAACATAGAACTAAATGTAACTCAATGTGACTAGACGTTAATGGTAAAACAGGCTGAAAGGCACAACGGAGATCAAAAAGGCGAAAATGGTAGATTCCTGTGGGGAGAAATCTAACACACACATAACGCCCATTTAATCTCACATACATACACGGTGAAATCTAACACATACACATACACACACACATACACGCACACATACATACACACACACATACATACATACACACACACACACACACTCACATACATACAAACACACATACATACATACACACACACATACATACATACACACACATACTCACATACATACACACACACATACATACACATACTCACATACACACACACACACATACACACACACATACATACATACACACATACATACATACACACACACACACACATACATACACACACACATACATAACACACACACACACACACACACACACATACTCACATACATACAAACACACATACATACATACACACACACATACATAACACACACACACATACTCACATACATACAAACACACATACATACATACACACACACACACACACACACACACACACACACACATACACACACACATACATACAAACACATACACACACACACACACATACAAACACATACACATACACACACACATACACATACACACACACATACAAACACATACACACACACACACATACACACACATACACCATTGGTGTGTGTGTGTGTGTGTGTGTGTGTGTGAATGGGTGAATATCCAAAGCGCTTTGGATAAAAGCACTATATAAGTGCACATTTACAATTTACACACACACACATACACAAAAACTGGTTTCACAGATTTACTCTCCAAACAATTCTATGGTTCCGTTCTTCCAGTACGTTCTCTGATCATATAAACACTTCACTGTTTTTTTGTTCTCTTTACTGACTGTTTTTTTAAACTTCTGTTTATTGTCCACGCTCTTAATTAGACCCTCACTCAGGTCTGAATTTTTGTCCTTTAGGTTACTGACTGTCCCACTCCAGCCCTCATGCTCCATGTTCCAGGTTATCTTCACTACACATTACTTCAGCTGCTTTCACTGGTTCTGAGTTGTTCAGGATAAAAGGATCTGCTAAACACCTGCACATAAATGGTGATGTAAATCATATGATAATGAACTTCTGAATCCTGCTTCTGTCCTCCAGACCTGACTGGATTTGTTTGTAGCAGTCATGTGACCTGGCCACGCCTTCAAGAACATCAGAAAGAGTTTCCATGTGTCAGTGTTAAATGTCCCATCAGAATGATTTCTTACAGATTTCTTACATAATTCATCTTGTTCCAGGTTTCACTTTATTTTGGAAGATGGAGCAGCGAAGTCTCCTGGAGAATTTTTTGGATGGTCTTGGTAGATTTGCAGTGGTCTGATACTCCTTCCGTTTCAAAATGATCGCTTGCACAGTGCTCCTTGGGATGTTTAAAGCTTGGGAAATCTTTTTGTATCCAAATCCGGCTTTAAACTTCTCCACAACAGGATTACGGACCTGCCTGGTGTGTTCCTTGGTTTTCATGATGCTCTCTGCGCTTTCAACAGAACCCTGAGACTATCACAGAGCAGGTGCATTTATACAGAGACTTGATTACACACAGGTGGATTCTATTTATCACCATCAGTCATTTAGGACAACATTGGATCATTCAGAGATCCTCGCTGAACTTCTGGAGTGAGTTTGCTGCACTGAAAGTAAAGAAGCCGAATAATTTTGCACGCACCACTTTTCAGTTTTTTATTTGCTAATAAAGTTTAAAATATCCAATAGATTTCGTTCCACTTCACAATTGTGTCCCACTTGTTGGTGATTCTTCACAAAAAATTAAAATTTTATGTCTTTATGTTTGAAGCCTGAAATGTGGCAAAAGGTTGAAAAGTTCAAAGGGGCTGAATACTTTCGCAAGGCACTGTATGGGATATTTGCTTGTATTGGGTGTATAATGGTGGAATTATTTGTTATTCTCTTGTATGATTGCTTAGTTGTGAAAGTTGGATGGAGATGGGCGGGGCTGTAACCTGAGCTCAGGTATGAATAGTAAACAGCTCATTCATATTCAGTGAGGACGAGTGATTGGTCCCGCCTTTACCTCTTCGTGTAGTGAAGAAGTGAGGACATCACCACACTTTTATCCATTTATTTCTACATCTGATTGCAGTCACTACAGTATTTTCAGATGTTTCCATGCCCAGCACCTCGGTGGATCAGTTTATGTAACAGAATTGGTTTGTCCCTGATGGATAAGGTGTGTTTTTACAGGATTTCTGCACACAGACATGACAACAGTTTACAGTCTCTGTGTTTTTAGACCAAATTTATAACCTGTGTATGAATCTGACCTACGTCCTGTCTGTACATTACTGTAGCTGGGTTTGTACTGAAAATCAGACTGTCGAATATTTTGTGATCTTTGTGTGTAAAGTTAATGAAATTTAGACAGATCTTACACCACGACAGAACCAGCACCTTCAGTCAGCTTTCACTCCGACCTCAGAGGGTTAAAGTCAAGCTACACGCCATGATTTCAAAATCTTTTATTTTTTATTTTTGTACAGTCCTGTGATGTAAACTAGATCATGATTACTTATTAATAGTAATCTAATAATAGTAATACATGTATCATGTATATGTAACAATAATAAATGTTTGTTTATTATATCTTATAATGAGGTATTTACAGTATAGAAAGAATTACACACAGTGTAACTGATGTAGAACACTGCTACTAGCTTCCTAACTCAACTCTCTGTTTTATCCCCACAGAGACATGGCGTTTAGAAACAAACTAATCAGCCATGCCCGCACCCTGTTTCATGCAGTCCACATTTTAAACAAGGGTGAATGGGTGAGTTACAAGTCTGTGGGGTGCTTTACATTTACAAAGAATTACTTATTTCATAAATGCCACCTACATTGGCATAACAATGTTGTTTTCCAACAGTTTGTTGATTTTTAAAACACGTCATGTAATAGTACTGGTTGTTGTGCTTTTATTCCTTAAAACCTGCACAAGCAGACAACCTCAGGAGGGAAAAACAAACAGCATCCAGAAGGGCAGACCTCACTTTCTGGTAAAATGGTTTTACCTTTTACATCACCATAGAATGTTCAAAACAGCATGAACATTTTCTCTGCTGCTGTTACAGTAGATCAGTTGAAAAAGACAAGTGTTTTATATATGGCCTCTGGTCCTATTTAGTTCAAACATTACATCTCAGAATGACGGCCGGATATCACCAGTCCACTGAGAGGCCGCTCACACTGGTGCAGAAAATCCTGAAAGACCTTAACGATAAAGATTTGTTGTGTTTCTGTCTTCCACTTCAGCACCTCACCTGTCTTACAGCCATTCACACAATTATTGTGCTGTCATGAACGAGTTTTACATATTGTGTAGAATAAAACTATTAGACAGCATAATAGTAACAACAGATAGAGCAGAAATGAATAAGGACATGAAGTGTTGTGGTCTTATTTCTTAGATCATCTTTGGGCTGTAAGGATTAGGTGAGGTGCCCAAAAGGCCCCAAAAGACACTTAAAATTACCCAAAGACACTTAAAATTCAACATAGAAGCAAATACTCACACCCATAAACCCAGTTGGAGATAGAAAAAAGACACCAGCCGTGAGTGAGAAGAAGCAAGGGTCCAGACTTTATTTCCACCTCTCAAGATCCACACCCATGAGAGTTCTCAGAAGTGATCTGACACCTGGAGCTTAAACTCCAGTATTTATATCTTATGTAGCACAGTAAAAAAAACAATACATTTCAGAAAGATTAGGATCTCAATACCAATAGGGTTAAAAAAAAAAGTTCATCTACATTCACCATGAGGTTTAAAAAAGCTTCTCAAAAAGTTACAATGATGTTTACAAAGGCCTCCCAAACAGTTACTATTAGAAAAAGAACAAGCCTGTCACGATAACCATTAGGATTGAAAATGGGAGAGAGAGAAAAGACAACAATTTGGAGCGATGACCTTGGTCTCACAGGTACAGTGTGACGCAGCTATTCTTATAAATGGCTCCTCACGGTTCTCTCTTAAAAATGTAAGGCCCTTGTCTACAGCACGACCCACCCCTCCCCAAGTCAAGAATCTTTATCCTCTGCATTATGAGTAAGATTTTTTTCTGTATTTCTGGTTTATAATTTACTTTCATATCTGTTTTATATTTCTATTTTGTATAGGGTTATAATACTTACAAGTGGTTTACTGTACTCCCTACTTCATAATATTATTATATTATCCTTATAATATATTAATACTTCTTTTTATTATTCTTATAAAGTTATAAAGTTATGTGTGTGCATGAGAGAGCGAGAGACAGAGAGAGTGTGTAGGTCTGTACGCCTGACCTTGAATGTGTAAGAGTGTGTGTGTTTTCTTAATTCTCTTATATTTCTCTGTGACTAATAAATCCTAGTGTGTTAATCTTAAAGTGTGAATCCTGTTCATTAATATCCACCTAATACCGCTTCTGTGTGTCTAGGTGCCCGCCCTTTTCCCCTCTTTCCTCTGTTGGAGGGGGTGGATTTGGATCTCACATCTGACATCGCTGTGTTTCTTGACGTTCTTCACAACCCCTCTGAAAATGGAAATGGAACCCCCTCCACCTTCTCTCAGGATTACATACCCACCAGTCCTGTGAATTTTCAATAAAACCACGTGACACATACCAGGTCTCCCTCGTTTTTATTTTATGTATATTTTTAACCACAACATACACACCACAAACATCACAAAACAATGTTAAATATGTAATAGAATAGAATAATCAATCATCCTCAGAGTACACTACACTGGACAGATGTTTAATGTGGGATTCAGCAGTTCTGAAATGGACACGACAAACACACCACTACACACTATTCTCACACACACACACACTCACACACACACACACACACACTCACACACACCACTA
>CM022757.1:6267339-6287339 GCA_012411365.1 Ameiurus melas | reverse complement strand
TAGCGGTTAGTCGTAGTAGGAGGGAAACCTGTTTATGTTTTCAGCGCTAGAGTTCATGCCGAGAAGGTTATGTTCTCCAGTCCGTTTGCTTTGAGTTTGTGTTTTGCGTTGAATAAAGAGTTCTGATCTGCATCTGTGTCCGACTCCACTACGTACCATAACAGAATAAAATAGTGTTGGTGTTATAAACGACTGTGTAAACATCTCACATGTTCATTATGACCAGTGTTACTGTGTGTAATTAGATATAAGTGAGATTTTCTCCCTAATGCAGACTGGACCATAATGACCCCCAGATCAGGTACTGAGAAGTAGTCTCATACAGTCTCACAGGAAATTCTGATGAACACTAACAGAAATAGTTTTATTATTGTTTTCGTGTGTGTGTGTGTGTGTGTGTGTGTTGATTATATGGATGAGGATGTGTTATTTATAAGTATGACTGATGAACACAACACAACAAGGTGTGCTGTTACAGAAGATTAATCAGTACATTCTGACAGATCAGATTGGAGAATTCGACACTGCAGTGCTATTGATGTAAATAACCTGCGCCAGCAAGAGGTAATATAACATTTACTTCTTTTTTAATCCATTTGTGAGGCAAGATTTTTATCACCACTACGTGGTGGTGTTCAGTTCTCAGCTGCTGATCTCTGTAAATATTCTCCTGCTAAGTTCTCTGGCTTCTCCAGTCTACTCTCGAGTCTAGGCCTGAACTCTTAGTTTATCCTCCAGACTTTGGCTTGTTCTGCACTCGGGTCCATCCGTGTCTCTGGAGGAGGATCACTGGGATGAGATCTCACCTCCAATCCCTGGAGATTAGGGTTCAACCCCTGCATGGAGTGACCTCCTTGTTCCATTCTACCACACACAGATCTAACCAAACACACTGGATCATTACATAACAAACACACACCAACGGTGTTAACCATGAAACTGTATTTTTACAATAGTTCCTTTATTTTATTTCAGTTAGAAATGTCTGAAACACGTGAAAATACAGAGAGTAAAAAGTTTCAGGTCCGTGTAAGAACAAGATACAGAGAAGATAAATATCAACATGTGTATGAAATTGTATGGAACGACTTTACAGTAAATGTACAAGAAGGTTTTCGATTCTGTTTTTAAATGATGTAAAGATCTTCAGTATTCAGAGTGTCTACATGATTATTATTTACAATGCATTTTCTTTTCTGTGTTATAATGTGAGATTACTTCTACTCATATACACGGCATGTTGTGACCCGAGAACCGGAGATTTATTATTATTATTATTATTATTATTATTATTATTATTATTATTATTCCAGCCTGAAGTGAGGTGGAGCTGAGCTGAGTGGATAAAGGATGAGATCAGTTACAGTTATTGCTGTGGAACTTCTGCATCTGAATGTGAATGATTCATCTCTTAATGCTGTAAGACAGAGAACAGGACAAAATGACAACATTAAACACCATCCATCATCAGAGTCCTTACACACACTATACACACACACACACACACACACACACACACTGTACACACAAACATAACAAAACAATGTTAAATATTTAATGGAATAATAGAATAATGAACAGTGTTTTGAGGACCAAAAAAAATCAAATATCCTCAAAATGTCAGGATGGAATATCTTCATTTAAAATCATTTTATTTAAATATGTAAAAGAGCTCAATATTGGCTTTTACCTTAATTAATGTGCCAAATATTACCTTTGGTAACTGACGATAAGATTAGGGTTATGGTCTGAGAGGTGTGTGTGTGTGAGTGTGAGTGTGTGTGAGTGTGTGTGTGTGTGTGTGTGTAGAGACAGTAACTCACTGTAGTTTCTCCAGTGTACAGTGTGGATCCTTCAGTAGATCAGAGAGCAGCTTCACTCCTGATTCTCCTGGATTATTGTTGTTCATATTCAGTTCTCTCAGTTGTGATGAGGTGTTTGATCTCAGAGCTGAAGCCACAGCAACACAACCTTCATCTGTAATACCGCAGTAAGACAACCTGCAGAGAGAAAACATCTCACTTACAGTGTAAATCTTTACTACACAGCATATACAGTCTATATACAGTACACGTGTGTGTGTGTGTGTGTGTGTGTGTGTACCTCAGTTTCTCCAGGGTACAGTGTGGGTTCTCCAGTCCAGGTGAGAGCAGCTTCACTCCTGAATCCTGCAGTTTATGATTCTTCCTCAGGTCCAGTTCTCTCAGTCTGGAGGAGTTTGAGCTGAGAACTGAGGACAGAACTCTACAGCTTTCCTCTGTCAGATTACACCACCGCAGGCTGAAAGAGAAATGATGAAATATGTGAAGATCTGATTGATAAATGAGGTGAATTTCCATCAGTTGGGAAATAAACTGTTTCCCTGAACACAAGGTTCTGACGTCAGAATAAAATATGAAACAAAGAGACTGTGTATTTGTACTTGGACAGATCCACGTGTCTCAGCTCATATCAGACGATGTATTTAGAGGTGTAGATAGAGGTGTATTTAAAGGTGTAGACACAAGAACTAACATGATACATGAACAGGCGACTGTGGTGCAGTTGGTAGAGTGGGTTGTCCACTAATCGTAGGGTTGGCGGTTCGATTCCCGGGTGACTCCACATGCCGAAGTGTCCTTGGGCAAGACACTGAACCCCTAGTTGTTCCCAATGGCAAGTTAGCCCTTGCATGGCAGCTCTGCTACCACTGGTGTGTGAGTGTATGTGTGAATGGGTGAATGAGACACAGTGTAAAGCACTTTGGATAAAAGCGCTATATAAGTGCACATTTACCATTTACATTTAACATGATGAAGGTACATGAGTGTGTAGAGAGAAAGTAAGATTGTACACTGGATATAATTTATGAGATAAAAGTCACAGACACAATCAATTCTGTTCGTAATTTTCACTTATAACGTGTTGATCTGACCTTAGTGTGTGTGTGTGTGTGTGTGTGTGTGTGTGTGTGTGTGTACCTCAGTATCTCCAATGTACAGTGTGGGTTCTCCAGTCCAGCAGAGAGCGGCTTCACTCCAGAATCCTGCAGGTTATTGTGACTAAGGTCCAGTTCTCTCAGTCTAGAGGAGTTTGAGCTGAGAACTGAAGATAGAGCTCTACAGCTTTCCTCTGTCAGATCACACCCACACAGACTGGAAAAGAAATGATGAAATATCAGAAGACTGATCACAAACACACAAACCAGTTATTATATGAGGACTTTTATTTTGAAACTGTGCTTAGTAGGACTGGAAAAGCCCTGAATCTTTGAGGTTTCTAAAATAACTTCAACTTTGTGTCATTTCTCCTCAGTCTCTCTGACTGGTCCGGAAAACAAATGGAGCAAATGTTCTATTACTGGTTATGGGGAAATATCACCGTCTATCATTCCACCTTAACATTGTCATGGGAGGTTGTAGTCTTGTGTCGAGTTTCATTCAGTCGTGTCACCACGGGTGCTTCTCAAGACTTAATGGATCCTATGTGGGGTTTTTTTTATCCTACTACGCTATTCCATAAAGAAATCTAATATAATTAGAGTAAATGTTCTTTTGTTGGAATAATATTATTCACTTCAGAGTACTGAAGTCCACATTTACTCGGCACTGTTGGGGATCCTAGATCTGCAGTTAGATCACCCCAGATTATTATAGCATGGACTCAATGGAGCACATTTGTCAGTTAAACATTGAACTCCAGCATAGTATAATAAAAACAGGTTTCAAGATTAGTAATGCTGTTTATGGTAAACTCCTACATCAGACACATTTTGCTGAAATTATAATCTACAAATGGCACAGATTTCAAACTATTGCCATTTTGTCCAGGACCGGCTGTCCCAGCAGATCCGCAAGGCTCTGAATCAAAAATCTTAATTGCCACGTCACCTGATCACGGCAGGTCTATAAATAGGCATGATGTTACACAAGCCTCAGATACCGGTCACGCCCAAGGGTGCTTCTCACGGTGTGGAGCTCACGCAACGTTGAGTTCCCTTTGAAAGGGATCTGTTTGTACATAAGGTATTACCCTGATTTCTGGTTTGATGGACACTTCTTAATAGGATAATTATACTGCTATAGATCAACATTTTGTAGAAAAATACGATTGCATTATTTTATTATTGCATTATTGTAATTATTAGAGAAAATATAGAATTAGAAGAAGCTTTTATTTGTCACATATACATTATAGTGAAATTCTTTTCTTCACATATCCCAATTTTTTATTTTTTATCTTATTAAGGGCCCAACAGTGACAACTTGGCGGTGCTGGGGCTTGAACCCCCGACCGTCTGGTCTATAACAATGAGCCTTATCTGTTGGAAAACCACTACAAACTAATAATGCAACTACACTACAAGTTAATAACATACATATAAATCAATGTCATGAAGAGGTTATCAGCGCTTTCTGTGATTTCTGTTCTTCGGGCAAACAGAGCTATTACAGAATTATGGGGCTGAACGATTCCTTTATTCCTTTTTAAAGAAAAATAAATGATTGTGCAATCAGTGGGTCATGTTAGGACAAAGGCATATTACAGATGATATAAGATTTCAATCCTAAGTAAGAACTGACTTTGATTTTTCAGTTTTGACACAAACTTGTGTTTAATTTCAAAAAGACAAAATAAAAAAATTTCTTTCGTGTGTATTGTTCTCTGCTCAGGAGGTGAGTTCATGTCCCCAAGTTGCATGTAACAAACATGTAACTCGGGGCGGCTGTGGCACAGTTGGTAGAGCGGGTTGTCCACTAATCGTAGGATTGGTGGGTCGATTCCCGGCCCGGGTGACTCCACTTGCCGAACTGTCCTTGGGCAAGACACTGAATCCCAAGTTGCTCCCGTTGGCAAGCTAGCGCTGCTACCATTGGTGTGTGAATGGGTGAATGAGACACAGTGTAAAGCGCTTTGGATAAATGTGCGATAAGTGCACATTTACATTTATGTAGTTTCAGAATAAACAGACGAGGACTACACTTCCCACATGCACCATCTCCTGAGTTCTAATCATAGACACCAGCATCCACACACACACACACAGCTTAGAAGTGACTTTTGGAACATTACGAATTTGTGAAGTAAACGCTCAGCTGCCTACTCTGTCGTTATCTAAGTCTTGATTACGTGATCGCTATTCTGACTCTGTCCTTTGCTTTGTCTACTCTGTCGTTATCTAAGTCTTGATTACGTGATCGCTATTCTGACTCTGTCCTTTGCTTTGTCTACTCTGTCGTTATCTAAGTCTTGATTACGTGATCGCTATTCTGACTCTGTCCTTTGCTTTGTCCCTTGACCTCGATTTTCTACTCAAAGTTTTGCCTGTTTGCCTGATCGCCTGTCCTCTGCCTGTCCTTTGACTACGATTTCTGCCTGCCCCTTGTGTTTTTGCTATTCTTACCTGCACTTGTTTCCGCCTCAGTTACCGTGCTGTGACAATGTTAGACGGTTGGTTTAATTATTTTAGCATAAAACGTGAATAATCTTCTGTAACAGTACCAGAAGTTTATTTAAAGATGATTAGAGTAATTATTAACAAGCATTAATCCAAACAGTGCAGTTCAGTGTTACATTAAAATAATAAACCATGCAGTAATACATTTATAAATAAAAATACTCACACAGCTTTTCTGGAGACTTTGACCACTGGCAGCAGATTCAGAAGACATTCCTCTGATGGGTAATATTTAATCAAATTAAACTCATCCAGCTCCTGATCTGAGTTCAGTAACACAAACACCAGGGCTGACCACTGAGAAGGAGAGAGTCTGGTTCCCCTGAGACGACTGTTACCTCCTCTGTTCAGGTAAGTTTGTACTTCCTGCACTAGAGAATGATCATCCAGTTCATTCAGACAGTGGAACAGATTGATGGATTTCTCTGGAGATGGATTCTCCCTGATCTTCTCCTTGATGTACTCGACTGTTTCCTGTTTGCTGTGAGAGCTGCTTCCTGTCTGTGGCATTAAGCCTCGTAAGAGAGTCTGATTGGACTCCAGTGAGAGACCCAGAAGGAAGCGGAGGAACAGGTCCAGGTGTCCATTCTCACTCTGTAAGGCCTTGTCCACTTCACTCCTGAGGAGATCAGACATGATTGGCTTGGTGAGAAGATCAGACAGATCAGTGGTTTGTTGTTCTGTTACATTTCTGCTGGTGAAGGAGAGAAATGCGTATAAAGCAGCCAGAAACTCCTGAACACTCAGATGTACAAAGCTGAACACCTTCCCCAGGTGAAACCCAAACTCCTCTCTGAAGATTTGGGTACACACTCCTGAGTACACTGAAGCTTCTCTCACATCAATGCCACAGTCTCTCAGGTCTTCCTCATAGAAGATCAGGTTTCCTTTCTCCAGCTGTTGGAAAGCCAGTTTTCCCAGTGCCAGGATACTCTCTCTGGTCTGCTGAGGATCAGGGTCACATTTCTGATGGTACTTTTGGTCCTTGTGTTTGATCTGAAAGATCAGGAAGTGTGTGAACATTTGAGTCAGAGTCTTGGGGATCTCTCCACTCTCTGTTTCACCCAACATTCTCTCTAGAACAGTGGCTGAGATCCAGCAGAAGACTGGGATGTGGCACATGATGTAGAAGCTTCTTGAAGACTTCACGTGTGAGATGATTTTATCAGCCAGGCTCTGATCACTGATCCTCTTCCTGAAGTACTCCTCTTTCTGTGGATCACTGAACCCTCGTACCTCTGTTACCTGGTCTACACACTCAGGAGGGATCTGATTGGCTGCTCCTGGTCGAGAGGTTATCCAGAGGAGAGCAGAGGGAAGCAGGTTCCCCTTGATGAGGTTTGTCAGCAGCACATCCACTGAGGCTGACTCAGTCACATCACACAATCTCTCATTCTTCTGGAAATTTAGAGGAAGTCGACACTCGTCCAGACCATCAAAGATCAACACCACTTTGTAGGAGGCTATTAATTCTAGTTTTCTCATTTCAGGGAAAAAGTGATGAAGAAGATCCATCAGACTGAGATGTTTCTGCTTCATCAGATTCAGCTCTCTAAAGGGAAGTGGAAACATGAAGGTGATGTCCTGATTTGCTTTCCCTTCAGTCCAGTCCAGAATGAACTTCTGCACAGAGACTGTTTTTCCAATTCCAGCAACTCCTTTAGTCAGAACACTTCTGATGGACTTGTCTTTAAAGAGATCATTACATTTGATGGGTTTCTCCTCTGCCGCTGGTCTCCTGGACGCTGTCTCAATCTGTCTCACCTCATGTTCATTATTGACGTCTCCACTCCAACCCTCTGTGGTGTAGAGCTCTGTGTAGATCTCATTCAGAAGTGCTGAACTTCCAGGCTGTGAGATTCCTTCATTAATTCTTTTAAACTTCTCTCTCAGGTTGGATTTCAGATTTGTCTGATACACAGAGGCCTCAGACTCTAATAAACAAAGTAATAACATGTTTTAATGTAAAATCACTTTAAATAAATAAATTAAATATTGATGTACATTCCTGATTAATGTATTAAATTTAGAAATAAAAACATATACAGTGTAAACTAAAACTCATTTCAGATTATTAATATTATTGACTAATTCATCTTGATCAATTGAATCTGAGGTGTTTAAGTATGAACAGAATTTAAGTTGATAAAATAAAGTCAGGACTCGGAGCTCTTACTGTTGTGCAGTGTGTTAGCGAGATCTGGGAGGTTCATGTTCTTCAGGACGTGCAGTGTGATCTTCAGCGCTCCCTCTCTGACACTGTGCAGATCCTCCTCATCCTCCACCTCCCTCTCAGTGCATGCTGGGTAATCTGGACTCAGGAGCTTCCTAAACCTCTTCAGCTCTTTCTTCATCAGAGTGATGACTTTGTGTTCCAGCTCCTGGTTAGAAACACACAGGAACACATCTACATATTATAATGTTACACACTGAGAAAGCCTTTTATTTTATAAAAAGAAGAAAAGTCTCTTTCTATTCCCACAGTTACAGCTGAAATTCTGTCTGATTACCCATAATGCTGCTGCACATGGATTAAACCGTATACACACACCTTGAATATGGAGTCCAACTGATTTCTGCTGAGGTTTGATTTCTTCTGTTGTGTTCTGTGAAGAAATGAAAGACATGATGTAATATAGACTATATGTATTCATATCTGCACAACACACACTAATAAATACAGAGACAGATATTTAACACTATCCTCTTAACACAATACACTGATTTCAGGATTTCTCTCTGACACGAACATGTTTAGAGAGAAACGTTTTAATGAATGAATTAAATAGTTTATAATGAGACCAGTGAGTTTGATCAGGTGGAACACTGCTGTAAATCTCCTCACTGTACTGACCTCAGATCAGGAGAACTGTCTCTGTCTCTGAAGTGAAGTGGATGTTCTATTGACGCGTCACTCTTCATGGACACACCGCTGGGTTCTGGTGAGTCTGATCTCTTTCCCTCCATCATTCTACAACACAGATATTATTACAACCAGAAATGAAGGGAATTGTACACGTTAATATAATATGGAATGTATACGGATTATTGTATATAAACTTTGAATTAGCACAGAACAATCTTCATCTAATAAGCAGCAAGTAACAGAAGACTGTCTGTATAATAATAAAAGAAACAACGCCAATACAAAAGCGCTGTGGAAAACATAATAAAAATATTATACAGGTTGTGAAAAGGAACTTTAAATTCTACTTTTCTATTTATTGACAAACATAAATTCCAGGTTAAAAGTAAAATATGTGTATCCTATAAAAAGCTAACAATTCAAAATTAAGGTAGATTTGTGAAAAGTTACATTAAATGCCTTGTTATTTGGTTTCAGATTATCCATCCTTCTACATTCTTCTTTCTAGTTAGTGTACAGGGCAGTGGTAGCTCAGTGGTTAAGACAGTGGACATTTGACTGGAAGGTCGTGAGTTTAAATCCCAGCACCTCCAAGCCACCAATGCTGGGCCCCTGAGTAAGGCTCTTAACCCTCATCTGCTCACGGGTATAAAGAGATGAATGTAAGTTGCTCTGGGTATGGGTGTCTCTCAAATGCCTTAAATGTAAAAACTCTCTTTAGATTAGATCGGCTGCTATAAAACATCTGGATCCAAACTTTACTTACTAAGGCGTTACTAAGGTCCACATCAATATTGTTCAAGGGGCCCAGAGCTCTGTAGATATGGCCCTGAGTGGAGGTAGTGGATGCAGAGAGGAAGAAGGACTGGATTACAGTGTATTTAGGATCCCGATGCCAGTTGAAACTGTTTTTCAGCCTGCTGGTTCTGGGTCGTCTGCCTGATGGCAGTCTGATAAATAATCTGTGTGCTGGATGACTGCCTTCTGTGGTGATTTTACGAGCCTTCCTCAGACATTGTGTGTGGAAGATATCCTGTAAGACTGGGAGTTTGTTGCCAGTAATGAGTTCAGCTCATTACCAGACAGTCATGAACCCTTATCAGGATGTGTCTATGGTACATTAGTAGAAGTTGGTCAGGATTTTGTGGGGGGAGAACAAACTTCCTGAGCCTCTCCAGGAAGTTGAGTCACTGATGAGCAGGTTTCACCCCGGTCGTAGTGTTAATGGACCATGTCAGGTTGTCAGTGAGGTGCACACTGAGGAGCTTCATACTCTTTACTCTTTCCAAAGCAGCCCCACCAATGTATAAGAGGCTGTGGCCATCCTCCTGTAGTCCATAATCATCTCCTTAGTTTTGCTGATGTTGAGGCAGAGATTACTACCATTGCATCACTATGATAACACTCTGACCTCATCTCATCTCTGTCATGAACAGGGAGTACAAGAGGGGGCAGAGAACACATCTCTGTGGAGTTCCTGTGTTCAGAGACAGTGAGGAAGAGATGCAGTCATCTATTGTCACCACTTGGGGTCTGCTCATCAAAAAGTCCAAAATCCAGTTTCACAGACGAGTGTTCCGTCCTAAGTCCTTGATCTTCACACTGAGTTCGCTGGAATGATGGTGTTGAAGGTAGAGCTGTAATCGATAAACAGTATTCTCACGTGGGTGTTTTTATTATTCAGGTGTGTGAGAGCACTGTACAGCACCAGAGTTATGGCAATAACGTCCCGGATGTATTTGGGCAGAAAGTTTTGCCCTATTGAAATCCCCAAGAACAATAAAAACAGCATGTGGATGTAAGTAATCTAGTCTTCTACAAAATGTCCAATGTACAAGGTTTGTGTGTCCGAGGTGAGGTGTAGGTCACTGTTAGAATATCCGGACTGAATTTGCAGGGGAAGAAAAAAGGTCAGACTTTAACTGCAATGAATTTGACTGCAGGAGAGCAGTGTATAGCAACAACTGAAACATCCGTTCCCCAACCGGAGTTCACCAAAACACAGTCTATGCTTCTGCAACGCTTACCAGAGTTGTATTCTGTCCTGGCAGTGAATGCTGAAACCAGGCGGTGTGATTCTTCTGTCTGGAACTGTGGTGTCTCCTTATGCCCATAGCATAGGTGACAGAGGCGCTTGCAGAGAATTTGTGCATTTTCTGTGTTTAGAGTTGGAGCATGAGCTGGAGATGAGCGCTGCTCTATCTCTTGCTCTGTCTACTGGGTCCGGCTCTCTGCGTTGTGACTCCTCCTCCTCTACAAAACAACTCAGAGCGACGACCTTGATCTCACTGCACAGGTGCCATGTAATTCAACCATTCTTATAAATTGCTCCTCACGGACGGTTCTCTTAGACGGTTGTCTCTTAAAAATTTAAGGCCCTCGTCTACACCACGCCTGACCCTTCCTCGCGAGACAGGAATCCCCACCATCTGAACTATGAGTAAGTTTCTTTTATATCTTTCTGTATTTCTGGATTATAATTTACTTTCATATCTGCTCTATATTTCATATTTCTATTTTATATATGGTTATGCTGCTTGCAAGTGGTTTACTGTAGTCCCTACTTCATAATATTATTATATTATCCTTATAATATCTTAATAATTCTTTTTATTATTCTTATAAAGTTATAATGTTATGTGTGTGTGAGAGAGAGGGAGAGACAGACAGAGAGTGTGTGTGTTTTGTCTGTACGCCTGACCTTGAATGTGCAAGAGTGTGTGTGTTATCTATGTTCGTGTGTGTGTGTGTTTCATTAAATCTCTTATATTTCTCTGTGACTAATAAATCCTAGTGTGTTGATCCCAAAATGCGAATCCTGTTCATCAATATATATCCGCCTAATACCGCTTCTGTGTGTCTAGGTGCCCGTCATTTTCCTTCTTTCCTTTATTGGAAGGGCTGGATTTGGATCTGAACTGCTCTCGTTGCTCTGTCTCACTGTCTCACTGCTGACTTTCAATAAAATTACATATTACTCATACTAGGTCTCCCTCGTGTTTATTTTATGTATATTTTTAACCACAACAAAAGCCAAAACACCTTCTCTGACTCAGAGCAGCCAGTAGGGGGTGCCATTGTACCAAAAACGGAGAGCAGCTCTCAAGCATATAAAGAGCTGCTTGAAGTGATTACTAGGGTAGTTGACAAACTAAATAAAACTGGCCCCGGGAAGAGGAAGTGGCTGTTATCAGGCTGGACAAGTGCTTTCTCCCCAGTGAAAATAAATATCTATTCACACTGCAGAAAACTCCCATTTTTCCCAGAAGTGCATGTGGAACTATCATGCTTCTTGGGGAAACCCATACACTAGCTGTGTTTATAACCCTGCGAGATCTGATTATTTGGCCATCGTGGGGAGTGAACAGCATGGCTATTCAGCTATGCCGGAGGTGGAGGAGGTGCTTGCAAGCCGCCTTTCTCCATCGATGGCAGGTAATTTCGGTGGGCCGGCTTTGCCTTCCAAGCCTTGTAAGGCCACCTCGGCATTGGTGGACAAAGCCTATGTGGCAGCGGGTCTTACTTGTGGGTCACTGCATACAATGGCAGTGTTCAAGGCCTACTAAATAGACCTGCTGAGTAAGCTTGACACTGGGGAGGGAATTGGGCACAAGGCAGTGGCAAAGCTGCACCACACTGCAGATTTGTCTCTCTGGGTGCCCAACCAAATGGCCCGTCATATCGGCCATTCAATTTGTAGCTTGGTTGCGGCGGAGAGGCACCTATGGCTCAACCTCTCAGCAAAACGGCTCTGCAGCCACAGTCGCAGCCTGCTAATAGGCCTGATCTAAGAATAAAGGCCAAGCAGACAAAGAAGGAGCAGTCCTGAGGGGCCACGGAGGGATGTATGGGGGACGTGAGGTTGTTAGGGCAGATAGTCCCCAGTGCTACTGTAGGGCCTCCAATAGCTAAGGCTGTCCCAAATTTTCAGTGTTCTCTGGTCAGCGAGCTTTCACAGGGCAACGAAAATCTGATGCTTTCTTTCCAACAGAATGTGGAAAGTTAACGTCGCTAAAAGAACATCTGGCAGCATGGAAACTACTGCCACATGTGTCTCCATGAGTTCTGTCTACTATAGAAAATGGTCAAGTTCAGCGATTGACCCCCCCACCCCCACCTCCATGATAGAGGAGGGGTCAGAAACAAGGAGGGACTGAATCAGGAAAGGAGAATGGTGAGATATATAAATTAAGAGGTGTGTGATGCCTCCTAAACCCTCATATTACATTTTAATAACTTTACCTCAGTACTGTGACACTTGCCATCTATTTCAAATTTACCCCCTCATCTAGTCCTTGAGAGTAAATGAATATGGATTATAAATAAATATGGTAAAGCTCCATAGAATTACTTTGTGTTACTGTGTGTTTAGTTATTCCGAGCGTTAAATTCGTCCATGTTCTTGACCAGTGACTGGACATTAGTGAGTGTAAAATAAGAGTCAGATGCACAGCGAAGGGAGGAAACGCTCTCAAAGACTGTTTTGAACAATGATCTGTTGTCTAGTAGTGTTTGGTCATATTGATCCAACATTTCTGTTAAATCAATCCCTGGAGAGTTCACTTAGAGGGACACCTCTTAAAACTTTATAACTCAGTAACAACTCAAACAGCAGTTTTTCATCTAGTGTAAGTTCAGTGTGTATACAGTCCTCTCTGAAAGTATTGGAACAGAAAGGTCAATTCTATTGTTTTTCTAATTTCATTTATTATGTGTGTTCCTATACTTTTGCTCACATGTCTAGATGTACATACCATTCAATGAAAGGTGAAATTCTGATCTATCATCTCATCTACATCTTTTGATCTGAAACCCAAATATCTTCAGTGTTTAAATAGAATTGCCCAAAATAATTAGTCTTTCTGTTCCAGAACTTTCAGTGTGTTTTATTAAAGCTTTAGATTTAGATACTCACTGTGTTTTTACTCCTGAAAAGTCTTAAAGTTTAAAGTTATTTCCCCTCGACACAAAACAGGACTGTTGTGTTTCCCTTACACATCTGACTGGTTTGGTGGAAAAGGACACACACACACACACACACACACACACACACACACACCACACACACACACAAATGACTACAAACAAATCCAGTCCGGTCAGAAGGACAGAAGCAGGATTCAGAGTTTAGGGAAGATCATAATGTTTATAGAAAAGTGAAAGTCATGGTAGTGATGTTTACCCTGAAATATGAGAGCATGAGAGCTGCAGTGGAGCAGTCGCTAACAAGATGGACAAAAATGTAAACTTAAGTGGGGCCCAAATTAAGAACATGAACAATAAGGTCAGAAAATAGGAAGTAATAAAAGAATAAATGTGACGGTGAGTGAAGAGAAAGAAATAAAAACAGTGGAGTGAGCTTGTAGCTAAATCAGGGTTCTGTTATAAAATCAAGTTCTAAAATGTACTTTAGTGAATCAGTGTGTTGATGTTGCAGCATTGTGTATTTTATGGTACTCTGGGGACCAGACAGCAGATCTGATGATCATATCAGCTGTTTATCTGACACATGGACCCCCTGACATTTCTCAACCTGGACATCACCTTTCACTTTATTCTGTTAGGATCAACATGGAAGAATATCCAGGTGTTAAAACACCGCCCCCTGCTGGTTATAAGGTCTTTGTAGAATTCTGTTTATATGAAATACAGCCAAAAGTAGGTGGTGAAGTTTTAAGGACTCTAACATTACATGAGCACTCATTACAAGTCTAAGAATAGAAGATATCAAACTTAATGAAGCACTGTTCAATTAATCAGGAAACTGAGTGAATAACTGAATCATACAGCAGTGTGAAAGCGGAAAGAGAACGGACCAGGCCCGGATTGGCTAATCAGGAGCACCAGGAGAATTCCCGGTGGTCCGGTGTGTTTTTTGGGCCACGAGGGCCGGTGTTGTCATGGCACCGGGTTGAAATATGGATAATGTCCCTAGGCTGCCTGCACTATTTTACTGCAGCCCCACTCATTGTTTTACACAACCCTCTCGAATAGAGTGCAGCCTGCAGTTTAATGATGACGTCATTATCTTTTGACTCCCCCGACAGCGGTACCTTGCTAAAAGGATATAGGTTAAAACCTTTAAGAGAATGCACAAAGGCGGCGCTGAAAAAGATTTTGAAAGGATTAAAAAAAGAAAGTTATTCAAACTGACGCGGCCAAATGTACAAACTGATCAGCTTTTTCACCAGATGAGCACAATGAGACGACCGGTGAACTAACGTTAAGATAGTTAGGAGCAGTGCAAGGAGCTAGCAGCAGTGCAAAACAAGGCTGTCTACAAACCACCGTTTACCACGCCACGGCCACCAGAGGCCGCTGTGGCGCTTTATTTGGAAGGACTTTGGGTTGAGAGCGCACTTCCGGGTTAAGGGCTAACTTAACCACCGTCATCTAGCACAGGTGTTTCGTGTGATGCAGTTATGATCTAGTTAGATCTGGTTATGTTGGCTATTTAAGCGCCGGGCTTTCAGAACACGGGGCTCGTTATTATTTGCCTAGTTATACGGTTAGTCGTAGTAGGAGGGAAACCTGTTTATGTTTTCAGCGCTAGAGTTCATGCCAAGAAGGTTATATTCTCCACTCCGTTTGCTTTGAGTTTGTGTTTTGCGTTGAATAAAGAGTTCTGATCTGCATCTGTGTCCGACTCCACTACGTGCCGTAAAAGAATAAAATAGTGTTGGTGTTATAAACGACTGTGTAGACATCTCACATGTTCATTATGACCAGTGTTATTGTGTGTAATTAGATATAAGTGAGATTTTCTCCCTAATGCAGACTGGACCATAATGACACCCAGATCAGGTACTGAGAAGTAGTCTCATACAGTCTCACTGGAAATTCTGATGAACACTAACAGAAATAGTTTTATTATTGTTTTCGTGTGTGTGTGTGTGTGTGTGTGTGTGTGTGTGTGTGTGTGTGTGTGTGTGTTTGATTATATGGATGAGGATGTGTTATTTATAAGTATGACTGATGAACACAACACAACAAGGTGTGCTGTTATAGAAGATTAATCAGTACATTCTGACAGATCAGATTGGAGAATTCAACACTGCAGTGCTATAGATGTAAATAACCTGCTCCAGCAAGAGGTAATATAACACTTACTACTTTTTTAATCAATTTGTGAGGCAAGATTTTTATTTTTAGTCGAGCAATCAGAACATTGTCAGAAATATCGCCACTAGAGGGAGCCAGAGAGCACAGTGTTGATTCTAATCAGTGATAATCAGCTCCACCTGTACCTGGGTCTGTTTAAGGAGAGCTCTGCACTCACTCACTGTTCAGTGTGGACTCAGAATGTCTACGTGGTGGTGTGTTCAGTTCTCAGCTGCTGATCTCTGTAAATATTCTCCTGCTAAGTTCTCTGGCTTCCAGTCATACTCTCGAAGTCTAGGCCTGAACTCTTAGTTTATCCTCCAGACTTTGGCTTGCTCTGCACTCGGGTCCATCCGTGTCTCTGGAGGAGGATCACTGGGATGAGATCTCACCTCCAATCCCTGGAGATTAGGGTTCAACCCCTGCATGGAGTGACCTCCTTGTTCCATTCTACCACACACAGATCTAACCAAACACACTGGATCATTACATAACAAACACACACCAACGGTGTTAACCATGAAACTGTATTTTTACAATAGTTCCTTTATTTTATTTCAGTTAGAAATGTCTGAAACACGTGAAAATACAGAGAAGTAAAAAGTTTCAGGTCCGTAAGAACAAGATACAGAGAAGATAAATATCAACATGTGTATGAAATTGTATGGAACGACTTTTACAGTAAATGTACAAGAAGGTTTTCGATTCTTGTTTTTAAATGATGTAAAGATCTTCAGTATTCAAGAGTGTCTACATGATTATTATATTTACAATGCATTTTCTTTTCTGTGTTATAATGTGAGATTACTTCTACTCATATACACGGCATGCTGTGACCCGAGAACCGGAGATTTATTATTATTATTATTATTATTATTATTATTATTATTCCAGCCCGAAGTGAGGTGGAGCTGAGCTGAGTGGATAAAGGATGAGATCATTTACAGTTATTGCTGTGGAACTTCTGCATCTGAATGTGAATGATTCATCTCTTAATGCTGTAAGACAGAGAACAGGACAAAATGACAACATTAAACACCATCCATCATCAGAGTCCTTACACACACAACACACACACACACACACACACACACACACTACACACTGTACACACAAACATCACAAAACAATGTTAAATATTTAATAGAATAATAGAATAATGAACAGTTGTTTTGAGGACCAAAAAGGATCAAATATCCTCAAAATGTCAGGGTCGAATATCTTCATTTAAAATCATTTTTATTTAAATATGTAAAAAGAGCTCAATATTGACTTTTACATTAATTAATGTGCCAAATATTACCTTTGGTAACTGACGCATAAGATTAGGTTAGGGGTCCAAGGTGTGTGTGTGTGTGTGTGTGTGTGTGTGTGTGTGTGTGTGTAGACAGTAACTCACTGTAGTATCTCCAGTGTACAGTGTGGATCCTTCAGTAGATCAGAGAGCAGCTTCACTCCCTGATTCTCCTGGATTATTGTAGTACAGATTCAGTTCTCTCAGGTGTGATGAGGTGTTTGATCTCAGAGCTGAAGCCACAGCAACACAACCTTCATCTGTAATACCGCAGTAAGACAACCTGCAGAGAGAGAAACATTCATCTTACATACACAACATACACAATCTGTATATACAGTACACTTACTGTGTGTGTGTGTGTGTGTGTGTGTGTGTGTGTGTACCTCAGTATCTCCAGTGTACAGTGTGGGTTCTCCAGTCCAGCAGAGAGCAGCTTCACTCCTGAATCCTGCAGGTTATTCTCACTCAGGTCCAGTTCTCTCAGTCTGGAGGAGTTTGAGGTGAGAACTGAGGACAGAGCCTCTACAGCTTTCCTCTGTCAGATTACATTTATACAGACTGGAAGAGAAATGATGAAATATGTGAAGATCTGACTGATAAATGAGGGGTGAGTTTCCATCAGTTGGGGGATCAATGTCCACCACAGATGATTGGGGAGTGGAATAAACATGTTTGTATTGTGTGTAAATGTAAATGGGTTAAAATGTAAATTGTTGGGAAAATAAAATCAGTAATTGAAGTTATACATGTACAGTACTGTGCAAAATTTTAGGCACCCTGTTTTTTAGTACAAACTTAGTTATTATAGTAACTTATAATTTTTTATTATTTTATGACTTCTGAATATTCGAGTCAGTACAAAAACATTTTAGATTTCTGAACATTAGTTTTCCAGCCCAAAATGAAATGTTACAGAAAAATGTTTGTATGTCAGTAAAAAATGAAGAATATTATGTAACAGACCAATTTTCAAACAAAACATAAAGAAGGCGCTGTTGGAATGTTCAAATCATTCAAGTGTTTTCAATCAACTCAGTCCTGGTGGATTTTTGGATTTTTATGGCCGTTTAAGGCTTCCATAAAATTTGGACATTGTATATAATTTTTCTGGGATAAGTCAATGCATAAAGATACAATCAAATATGTTGGTAATTTTCACTTACATCCATCCATCCATCCTCAACCGCTATCTGTAATCGGATCACGGGGGTAGCAGCTCCAGCAAGGGACCCCAAACTTCCCCTTTCCTGAGCCACATACCCAGCTCTGACTGGGGGATCCCGGGAGGCTCCTGCAGGCCAGTGTGGAAATATAATCTCCACCTAGTCCTGGGTCTTCCCCGAGGTCTCCTCCCCAGCTGGACGTGCCTGGAACACCTCCCTTGGGAGGCGCTCGGGGCATCCTTACCAGGTGCCCGAACCACCTCAACTGGCTCCTTTCAACGCAAAGGAGCAGTGGCTCTACTCTGAGTTCCTCTCGGATAGCCGAAGCTTCACCCTATCTCTAAGGGAGAGGCCAGCCACCCTCCTGGAGAAAACCCATTTCGCTGCTTGTACCCCATCTAGTTATTTCTGGGTCACTTCCCAACCTTCAATACCATAGGTGAGTGTAGGAACGAAAATTGCCCAGTAGATCGAGAGTTTTGCCTTCCTCGTTTCTCTCAGCCTGCCCAACGGGTGCGGTGAAGCGATTGCAACACCGCCCCTCGCTGCCCGACTCCCCCGCCAATCTCCCTCGCCCAATGTCCCTCACTCGTGAACAAGACCCCGAGGTATTTGAACTCCTTCACTGGGGTTATTTCATTCCCTACCCGGAGTAGGCACTCCATTGGTTTCCTGCTGAGAACCATGGCCTCAGATTTGGGAGGTGCTAATCCTCATCCCAGCTGCTTTGCACTCGGCTGCAAAACCCATTCAATGAGTGCTGAAGGTCATGGACCGATGGAGATGCCATCAGGACCACATCATCTGCAAAAGCAGTGATGAGATCCTCAGGTCACCAAACCGCAACCCTCCACACCACCACTACCTCGATATCCTGTCCATAAATATCACAAACAGGATTGGTGACAAAGCAGCCCTGGCGGAGACCAAACCCCCACCTGGAACAAGTTCGACTTTTGCCGAGCATCGGACACAACTCTCGGGCGCTACAGTGATTGATAAGCCCTAAGAAGGGAACGCTTCACCCCATACTCCCTCAGCACCTCCCACAGTAGACCCCTCGGGGAACCCAGTACACGCTCTTCTCCAGATCCACAAAACACATGTAGGGCATACTTCCAGGCCCCCTCCAAGACCTTTTTGCGAGAGTAAAGAGCTGGTCCATTGTTCCACCGACCAGGATGGAATCCGCATTGTTCCTCCTAAATCTGAGGTTCGACTATTGGTCAAACCTCCATTCCAGCACCTTGGAGTAGACTTTACCAGGGAGGCTGAGAAGTGTGATACCCCTATAATTGGCGCACTCTCTGGTTCCCCTTTTTAAACAGGGGAACCACCACCCTGGCCGCCACTCCTGGGCGCTGTCCCGACTTCCACGCAATGTTAAAGAGGCATGTCATCCAAGACATCCCCTCCACACCCAGAGCTTTCAGCATTTCTGGCCGGATCTCATCAATCCCCGTGGCTTTGCCACTGTGTAGTTGATTGACATACCTCAGTAACCTCCACCATGGAAATTGATGATCATCCCCCATCAGCCTCCCCTCTGTTTCTACTCATAGAGGGTGTGTTAGTCGGATTCAGGAGTTCCTCAAAGTGTTCCTTCCACCGTGCATCTTCCTCAGTTGAGGTCAACAGCGTCCCAACCTTACTGTACACAGGTTGGATGGTTCCCCGCTTCCCCTTCCTGAGGTGGCGGATGGTTTTCCAGAAACACCTTGGTGCCGCACTCGAAAGTCCTTCTCCATGTCCTCTCCGGAACTTCTCCCACACCCACTGCTTTGCTTCTTTCACGGCAGAAGCTGCAGCCCCTTCTGGGCCTGTCGGTACCTTGCAACTACCTCCGAGTCCCCGGGATAACACATCGCGAAGGCCTCCTTCTTCTGTCGGACGGCTTCCCTGACCCCTGGTGTCCACCATGGTGTTCGAGGGTTACCGCCCCTTGAGGCACCTAAGACCTTGAGACCAACCTTCCCCCGAGCTTCAGCAGTGGAGAGGCTTTGAACATTGCCCACTCGGGTTCAATGCCCCCAACCTCCACAGGGATGGCAGAAAAATTCAGATAGAGGTGTGAGTTGAAGATCTCATGGAGAGGGGCTTCCTCCAGACGCTCCCAGTTCACCTGGGCCACCCGCT
>CM022757.1:6231192-6266839 GCA_012411365.1 Ameiurus melas | reverse complement strand
ATCAATTTGCCTACGATTTCGGTTGCAACATTTTACTTTTTGAATATTTAAGTTTATTGCATTAAACGGTCTACATTATCTTTAAAGCAATATCTACTGAGTTGAGAGTGCTATTTACACTGCATTTTGTTAATATTACAGCCTTATTCCAAAATGGATTAAATTCTAGAACAATACCCTATAACTCTTACAGCGTGAAAGAAGTTTGTTTAAGATCTTTGCAAATTTCTTAAAAATAAAAAAACAAAAAAAATTATTCATCTTAATAGATAGATTGTTATGAGGTTCCGTGCTACTTCTACGTTTATATACAATCATCAGTATACATTCCATATTATATGAACATATCGAAGTAGCTTCCATTTTCTGTCTGTAATAATATCTGTTGGCAGAATGATGGGAGGAAGAGAAGTCAGACTCAATGGAACTCCATAGCTCTTCAGGAGCAGAGACAGTTCTCCTGATCGAGGTCAGTACGAGTGAGGAATTTTACACAGTGTTCACTACAATCAAACTCCACTGGTCTCGTATAAATATTTAATTCATTCATTAAAGGCGTTTCTCTCCCTAAAACATGTTCCATGTCAGAGAGAAATCTGAAATCAGTGTATTGTTAAGGATGGTGTTAAATATCTGTCTCTGTGTTTAGTAGTGTGTTATAGATAGAATACATATAGTATACGCATCATGTCTTTATTTCTTCACAGACCCAACAGAGAAATCAAACCTCAACATGAACCTCCCAGTCTAACTAACTTTACACTACACAACAATAAGAGCTCCGAGTCTGACTTTATTTTATCAGCTTAAGTTCTGTTCATCTTAAAAGCACCTCAGATTCAATTGATCAGGATGAATTAGTCAATAATAGTATCACTGAAATGAGTTTTGGTTACTTATGTATTTATTTCTAAATTTAATACATTAATCAGGAATGTACATCATATTTAATTTATTTATTTAAAGTGATTTTATTAAGACATGTTATTACTTTGTTTGTGCAGAGTCTAAAGAGACCTCTAATTATCGGAGACAAATCCAGAAATCAACCTGAGAGAAGGTTAAAAAAAAGAGGTGTGGAAGGAATCTCACAGCCTGGAAAGGTCAAGCACTATAACAGACGATCTACAGGCTCTACATCACAGAGGGTTGGAGTGGAGACGCGTCAATGAACACACATGAGGTGAGACAGATTGAGATAACAGTGTCCAGGAGACCAGCAGCAGAGGAGAAACCCATCAAATGTAATGATCTCTTTAAAGGCAGGTCATCAGAGTGTTCTGACTAAAGGAGCGTTGCTGGAATTGGAAAACAGTCTCTGTGCAGAAGTTCATTCTGAATGGAACTGAAGGAAAAAGCAAATCAGGACGTCAACTTCATGTTTCCACTTCCCTTTAAGAGCTGAATCTGATGGTAGCGGTGAGAATCTCAGTTAATCGCTTTTCCCAGAAATAAAGAATTACAATTAATAGATACAATGCCCGTTCAGTTACTTTTGTTATGGTCTGGACGAGTGTCGACTTCCTCTAAATTTCCAGAAGAATCAGAGATTGTGTGATGTGACTGAGTCAGCCTCAGTGGATGTGCTGCTGACAAACCTCATCAAGGGGAACCTGCTTCCCTCTGCTCTCCTCTGAGATCACCTCGCGACCAGCAGCAGCCAATCAGATCCCTCCTGAGTGTGTAGACCAGGTACAGAGGTACAAGGGTTCCAAGTGATCCAGAAAGAGGAGTACTTCAGGAAGAGGGATCAGTGATCAGAGCCTGGCTGATAAAAATCATCACACATGAAGTCTTCAAGAAGCCTCCACATCATGTGCGCACATCCCAGTGTTCTGCTGGATCTCAGCCACTGTTCTAGAGAGAATGTTGGGTGAAGCAGAGCGTGGAGAGAGATCCCCAAGACTCTGACTCAAATGTTCACACACTTCCTGATCTTTCAGATCAAACACAAGGACCAAAAAAAGTACCATCAGAAATGTGACCCTGATCCCTCCAGCATACCAGAGAGTATCCTGGCACTGGGAAAACTGGCTTTCCAACAGCTGGAGAAAGGAAACCTGATCTTCTATGAGGAAGACCTGAGAGAGTGTGGCATTGATGTGAGAGAAGCTTCAGTGTACTCAGGAGTGTGTACCCAAATCTTCAGAGAGAGGAGTTTGGGCTTCACCTGGGGAAAGGTGTTCAGCTTTGTACATTGAGTGTTCAGGAGTTTCTGGCTGCTTTATACGTGTTTCTCTCCTTCATCCAGCAGAACTGTAACAGAACAACAAACCACTGATCTGTCTGATCTTCTCACCAAGTCAGACATGTCTGATCTCCTCAGGAGTGCAGTGGACAAGGCCTTACAGAGTGCGATCGGACACCTGGACCTGTTCCTCCGCTTCCTTCTGGGTCTCTCACTGGAGTCCAATCAGACTCTCATACGAGGCTTAATGCCACAGCAGGAAGCAGCTCTCACAGCAACCAGGAAACAGTCGAGTACATCAAGGAGAAGATCAGGGGAGAATCCATCTCCAGAGAAATCCATCAATCTGTTCCACTGTCTGAATGAACTGGATGATCATTCCTTCTAGAGCAGGAAGTTCAAACGTACACATAAAAAGGGAGGTCACCATTGTCTCAGTGGAACCAGACTCTCTCCTTCTCAGTGGTCAGCTCTGGTGTTTGTGTTACTGAGCTCAGATCAGGATCTGGATGAGTTTCATTTTGATTAAATATTACCCATCAGAGGAATGTCTTCTGAATCTGCTGCCGGTGGTCAAAGTCTCCCAGAAAAAGCTGTGTGAGTATTTTTATTTATAAATGTATTACTGCATGGTTTATTATTTTTAATGTAACACTGAACTGCACTGTTTGGATTAATGCTTGTTAATAATTACTCTAATCATCTTTAAACAAACTTCTGGTCGTTGCAGAAGATTGTTCACGTTTTACAGTAACGTTACTAAACCAACGTTCTGACATGAACACACACCTGTACTAAGGTTCACTCCAAACACCCAGATATCAGAATGTATGAACAGAGAACGATACACACCAAATTTTATTTTTTTTTATTGTCTGTTTGAAATTAAACACAAGTTTGTGTGATGAAACTGAAAAATCAAATCACTTCTACTAATTAAATCTTAATGTTAATTGAAATTAATTTCTAGACTTAAGATCAGTGCACATAGGGCTTGTAAGGTCATGTTGTAATATGCCTTTGTCCTAACGTGACCCACCACTGATTGTACAAACATTTATTTTCCTTTAAAATTAATAGTTAAGGAATCGTTCCCAGACCCTTAGTTTTATAAAAGTTCTGTTGGCCCAAAGAACAGAAATCACAAAAAGTACTGATAACTGATAACATCTTCATGACAGTGTATAACATCAGAGAAACTATTATATATTATACATATATTTTATATTATATATTAAAAACTATTATACTATGCTGGAGTTCAGTGTTTAACTGACAAATGTGCTCCATTGAGTCCATGCTATAATAATCTGGGGTGATCTAACTGCAGATCTAGGATCCCCAACAGTGCCCAGTAAATGTGGACTTCAAGTACTCTTGAAGGTGAATAATATTATTCCAACAAAAGAACATTTACTCTAATTATATTAGGTTTCTTTAGAGAATAGCGTAGTAGGATAAAAAAAACCCACATAGGATCCATTAAGTCTTGAGAAGCACCCGTGGTGACACGACTGAATGAAACTCGACACAAGACTACAACCTCCACAGCGACAATGTTAAGGTGGAATGATAGACGTGATATTTCCCCAAAAACCAGTAATAGAACATTTGCTCCATTTGTTTTCCGGACCAGTCAGAGAGACTGAGGAGAAAATGACACAAAGTTGAAGTTATTTTAGAAACCTCAAAGATTCAGGGCTTTCCAGTCCTACTAAGCACAGTTTCAAAATAAAAGTCCTCGTAAAATAACTGGTTTTGTGTGTTTGATCAGCTCTTCTGATATTTCATCATTTCTTTTCAGTCTGTGTGGGTGTAATCTGACAGAGAAAAGCTGTAGAGCTCTATCTTCAGTTCTCAGCTCAAACTCCTCAGACTGAGAGAACTGAACCTGAGTCACATATGACCTTCAGGATTCAGGAGTGAGCTGCTCTCTGCTGGACTGGAGAACCACACTGTACACTGGAGATACTGAGGTACACACACACACGGCACTCGCAAAAAACACACACAAACATACACACAAAAAAAAAAAAAACACACACACACACACACACACACACACACACACACACACACACACACACACACACACACACACACACACACACTGAGGTCAGGTGGGACACGTTATAAGTGAAAATGAACACAGAAATGATTGTATCTTTATGTGACTTTTATTAAAGTCACATATATATAAATTATATCCAGTGTACAATCTTACTTTCTCTTTAACACTCATACACCTTCATCATGCTCATGTATCACGTTAGATCTTGTGTCTACACCTTTAAATACACCTCTATCTACCCCTCTAAATACATCCGTCTGATATGAGCGAGACATGTGGATCTGTCTGAGTACAAATACACAGTCTTTTATTTATATTCTGACGTCAGAACCTTGTAAGAAATTCACCCTCATTTATCAAATCAGATCTTCACATATTTCATCATTTCTCTTTCAGCCTGCGGTGGTGTAATCTGACAGAGAGGAAAGCTGTAGAGGATTCTGTCCTCAGTTCTCACCTCAGACTCCTCCAGACTGAGAGAACTGGACCTGAGTAACAATAACCTGCAGGATTCAGGAGTGAAGCTGCTCTCTGCTGGACTGGAGGACCCACACTGTACACTGGAGATACTGAGGTACACACAAACACACACACACACACACACACAGTAAGTGTTCTGTATATACAGATTGTGTATGTTGTGTATGTAAGTGAGATGTTTTCTCTCTGCAGGTTGTTCACTACTCGTATTACAGATGAAGGTTGTGTTGCTGTGGTTTCAGCTCTGAGATCAAACACCTCATCACACCTGAGAGAACTGAATCTGTACTACAATAATCCAGGAGAAATCAGGAGTGAAGATGCTCTCTGACCTACTGAAGGATCCACACTGTACACTGAAGAAACTACAGTGAGTTACTGTCTCTACACACACAACACACACACACACACACACACACACACAGAGGTCAGATCATCACTTTTTACAGTGCTGTGAAAAGGTTTTTCTTCTGATTTCTTCTGTTTTTGTGTATCTCATACTAAATTGTTTCCGAAATTAAAAAAAATCTAAGATAAAACAAAGGGAAACCTGTGTAACCACAAAATACAGTTTTTAAATGATAAAGTTATTAATAGAAGCAAAAAGTTCTCCAGTACCAACTGCTCCTGTGTGAAAATGTATTTCCAATCCCCGTAGTTACTAATTCCCCAACTCTATGAAAGTGCATTGATAATGGGGGGTCAGTTGGATGAGACACAACCAGACCGGATTACTGGAAATTTTAATTAGATCGTAATGTAATGTTGAATGAAATTCTTTCTTATTATTATCGATAGTAGTATTGGATTTGGTGTTGTTCATACCTGGTTAAATAAATTGTTAGACTTCATTATATTCTGATTTATTCTGAAATTATTGTCTCTCTTAGATTACGTTAAGTCCTTGTTACGCAAATCTGTAATCAGGTTAGTACAGACTAAAATCCAGGTTTAGGTGGAACACTGGGGCACGCCAACTGAGATTGGGGTAGTATTGAGTTTAACTCACTTACCAAGTTGTCCTTTGTTCTCGTTTAGTTTCATGATCTATGACCTCGTTTATCGTTACTCGACTATGATTATTGCCTCCCAACATGAGCAAACTCAGAGCTCCAGCTCGAGAAATACGAGAAGGTCTCACCTGCTGAGCTCCAGCCAGAGGTCAACGTGGCAACCTCGGCACCAGAGCTCGAACCTGAGACCCATGAGGTGGTCTCACCCGCCGCTCCAGGCGGAGGTCAATGTGGCGACCTCAGGCCCAAGCTTGAGCCCCTGAGAAGGTCTCACCTGCTGAGCTTCCAGCCAGAGGTCAACACGTCGACCTCAAAGCTCCAGCTTGAGACCCACGAGGAGGTCTCAGCACCTGAGCTCCAGCCAGAGGTCAACAAGTTTCAACCGGAGACCCATGAGAGGTTCTCAGCTCCAGAACTCCAGCATAAGGTCAAGTTCTTGCTAGAGGTCAACAAATTGACCTCCCAAGTCATATTTCTGTCCCAGGTTGAAGAGACTGCCAACAATGGCCCTGGTCATGCCAAGATCCTGTCCCAGGTCGGGTGCCGATGTCAGTAACAACCAGGTTCTGCTCATGCCTGAAGCTGAGGTCATGAACAACAAGTTCTGATCACGCCCGAGTCTGCCGTACCGGACAATGAGTTCTGCTCACGCCCGGAGTCTGCTGATACGGACGACTGATTTCTGCTCACGCCCGAGTCTGCTGACACGACGACAGAGTTCTGATCACTACCAAAGTCTGCTGACATGGACCGCCGAGTTCGATCACGCCCGAGTCTGCTGGCAAGGATGACCAAGTTCTACTCCTGCCGGAAACAGAACTTCACGACTACCATATGTTCTCCCCATGCCTGAGACTGACGACATCACGCAACCAAGTTCAGGCTGCACAGTCGGTGGAGAAGCACGCTCAGACTCTCTAAGGGACTGAGGAGGCTTCTCAGCCACCCTATTCTGCTGAGGAAGTTTCTCCACCTCCCATTGCAGCCGAAAAGCTTTGCTCAGACTTCCTGCTCTGCTGAGGATGTCGCTCTGCCCTCCTGCTCTGCTGAGGATGCCACGCTGTCTCCTGATTCATGTGAAGATATTTTGACCAGAGGGCCAGGACCTCCAGGGTAGGGAATGTTTTTTGGCACGTGGAAGCTCCCACGGGTGGGGGGGCTTGACACAGCAAACCAGTCATGTCACAGCAAACCAGTGACAACATTTCCCACCCGGCACAGTGGAATACAAACATGGCCACCATGGACTACACTTCACACACACACACACACACACACACACATGTTCACCTTCTTCAGAATACTAACTACACACACCTGTTTCCAATCTCACACACACTCACACCACAGTATATAAGAGACTGTTCAAACACTATGACTTTGGGGTAGTATTGAGTTTAACTCACTTACCAAGTAGTTGTCCTTTGTTCTCATTTAGCTTCATGATCTCTGACCTTGTTTATTTTTTCTTGACTCTGATTATTGCCTCGCCCCATTTGTGCCTGTTTGCCAATCGCCCAACCTTTTGCATTTTTTTGACCACGCTTTGGATTACTGATTTGGATTTGTCAGCCTTTGTCTCCTTTAATAAAACTGTTTAACTGCACGTGCATCCGTCCTAATCTCCATTACGTGAGTATCGGGACAATTTGGCATTAAGTGTACTTAGAGTGTACAGGCTTGATAGGAAATTTCCATTTATGACAATGTAAAGTTGATGGACCAAGTCTAAATACAGTGAAGTCTAAACCTCTGATTACTGTAATATTCTTCTAGTTAATATGTACAGAATCTCACAAGGTAGTACACCCCTCACATTTGTGTAAATATTTGATGATATCTTTTCATGTGACAACACTGAAGAAATGACACTTGGCTACAATTTAAAGTAGTGAGTGTACAGCTTGTGTAACAGTATAAATTTACTGTCCCCTTAAAATAACTCAACACACAGACATTAATGTCTAAACCGCTGGCAACAAAGTGAGTACACCCCTAAGTGAAAATTAAATTAGTGCCCAGAAGAGTTAATATTTTGCAGTTATTGCTACTAAAGCTGGCGCAACCAGACTTTAAGGGGCAATTAGTTTTTCACACGTGATAGGTGCTGGATAACTTTTTATGCTTCAATAAAAAGAAATGAAACTGTATTGTGTGTTTAATTAGGTTTATGTTGTATTCGTTTGAAGATCTAAAACTATTTAGTATGAGATATCAGTATGGGGCGAAATACTTTTCACAGCACTGTGGTGAAAAACCTGATCTAAACCCTGAGCGGGCATTTGTTATTGGACTTCTGTGCTAGTCGTGGACTGTCTATAACAAATACCATGTTCAACATAAGGAAGCTCATAAGTGTACTTGGTACCCAGAGCACCTAGGCCGAAGGTCTATGATTGATTTGTGTCGTATCATCTGATCTGAAGCCGCATGTTCTGGACACTCGGGTGAAGAGAGGGGTGGAGCTGTCAACTGATCACCATCTGGTGGTGAGTTGGATCAAGAGGTGGGGAAGACTCTGGACAGACCTGGAAAGCCCAAATGGGTAGTGCAGGTGAACTGGGAACGTCTGGAGGAAGCCCCTGTCCACGAGATCTTCAACTCACACCTCTATCTGAATTTTTCTGCCATCCCTGTGGAGGTTGGGGGCATTGAACCCGAGTGGGCAATGTTCCAAAGCCTCCACTGCTGAAGCTGCGCGGAGAGTTGTGGTCTCAAGGTCTTAGGTGCCTCAAGGGCGGTAAGCCTTGAACACCATGGTGGACACCGGGGTCAGGGAAGCCGTCCGACTGAAGAAGGAGGCCTTCTGCGTGTGTTATCCCGGGGGACTCCGGAGGCAGTTGCAAGGTACCGACAGGCCAGAAGGGCTGCAGCTTCTGCCGGAAAAGCAAAGCAGTGGGTGTGGGAGAAGTTTGGAAAGGACATGAAGAAGGACTTTCGGTCGGCACCAAGGTGTTTCTGGAAAACCATCCGCCACCTCAGGAAGGGGACGGGGAACCATCCAACCTGTGTACAGTAAGGTCAGGACGCTGTTGACCTCAACTGAGGAAGTAATTGCACGGTGGAAGGAACACTTTGAGGAACTTCTGAATCCGACTAACACACCCTCTATGGTAGAAACAGAGGGGGGAGGCTGATGGGGATCATCGTAAATTTCCATGGTGGAGGTTACTGAGGTAATCAATCAACTACACAGTGGCAAAGCCACGGGGATTGATGAGATCCGGCCAGAAATGTTGAAAGCTCTGGGTGTGGAGGGGATGTCTTGGATGACATGCCTCTTTAACATTGCGTGGAAGTGGGGACAGCGCCAAAGGAGTGGCAGACCAGGGTGGTGGTTCCCCTGTTTAAAGGGGAACCAGAGAGTGTGAGCCAATTATAAGGGGTATCACACTTCTCAGCCTCCCAGGTAAAGTCTACTCAAAGGTGCTGGAATGGAGGGTTTGACCAATAGTCGAACCTCAGATTTAGGAGGAAAATCGTATTCCATCCTGGTCGTGGAACAATGGACCAGCTCTTTACTCTCGCAAGGATCTTGGAGGGGCCTGTAAGTATGCCCTACATGTGTTTTGTGGATCTGGAGAAGGTGTGACTGGGTCCCCAGGGGTCTACTGTGGGAGGTGCTGAGGGAGTATGGGGTGAAGCGTTCCCTTCTTAGGGCTATCCAATCACTGTACGCCAAAGCGAGAGTTGTGTGCCTTGTCGCGACGCCGCAAAAGTCGAACTTGTTCCAGGTGGGGGTTGGTCTCCGCCCAGGGCTGCGCTTTGTCACCAATCCTGTTTGTGATATTCATGGACAGGATATCGAGGCGTAGTCGTGGTGGGGAGGGTTTTGCGTTTTGGTGACCTGAGGATCTCATCACTGCTTTTTGCAGATGATGTGGTCCTGATGGCATCAACAGTCCATGACCTTTAGCACTCATTGGATGGGTTTGCAGCCGAGTGCAAAGCAGCTGGGATGAGGATTAGCACCTCAAAATCTGAGGCCATGGTTCTCAACAAGAAAAACCAATGGAGTGCCTACTCCGGTTAGGGAATGAGAAAATACACAAGTGAAGGAGTTCAAGTACCTCGGGGTCTTGTTCACGAGTGAGGGACATTGGAGTGGGAGATTGGCCGGAGGAATCAGACAGCGGGGCGATATTGCAATCGCTTCACCGCACCGTTGTGACGAAGAGGCTGAGCCAGAAGGCAAAACTCTCGATCTACTGGGCAATTTCGTTCCTACACTCACCTATGGTCATGAAGGTTGGGTAGTGACGAAAATAACTAGATCGCGGTACAAGCAGCGCGAAATGGGTTTTCTCAGGAGGGTGGCTGGCCTCTCCCTTAGAGATAGGGTGAGAAGCTCGGCTATCCGGAGGAACTCAAGTAGAGCCGCGGGTCGCTGCGTTGAAAGGAGCCAGTTGAGGTGGTTCGGGCACCTGGTAAGGATGCCCCCTGAGTGCCTCCCAAGGGAGGTGTTCCAGGCACGTCCAGCTGGGAGGAGACCTCGGGGAAGACCCAGGACTAGGTGGAGAGATTATATTTCCACACTGGCCTGGGAACGCCTCGGGGATCCCCCAGTCAGAGCTGGTTAATGTGGCTCAGGAAAGGGAAGTTTGGGGTCCCTTGCTGGAGCTGCTACCCCCCGTGACCCGATTACAGATAAGCGGTTGAAGATGGATGGATGGATGTAAGTGAAAATTACCAACATATTTGATTGTATCTTTCATACGTGACTTATCCCAGAAAAAATATATACAATGTCACAAATTTTATGGAAGCCTTAAACGGCCATAAAAATCCAAAAAATCACCCAGGACTGAGTTGATTGAAAACACTTGAATTAGTTGAACATTCCCAGCAGCCTTCTTTATATTTTTGTTTGAAAATTGGTCTGTTACATAATATTCTTCTTTTTTAATGACATACAAACATTTTTCTGTAACATTTCATTTTGGGGCTGGAAAACTAATGTTCAGAAATCTAAAAATGTTTTGGTACTGACTCGAAAATTCAGAATTCATAAAATAATAAAAAATTATAAGTTACTATAACTAAGTTTGTACTAAAAACAGGGTGCCTAAAATTTTGCAGAGTACTGTGCGTATATACTTCAATTACTGATTTTATTTTCCCTACAATTTACATTTAACCCATTTACATTTATACATAATACAAACATGTTTATTCCACTCCCCCAATCATCTGTGGTGGACATTGATCCCCCAACTGATGGAAACTCACCTCATTTATCAATCAGATCTTCACATATTTCATCATTTCTCTTCCAGGCTGTATAAATGTAATCTGACAGAGGAAAGCTGTAGGACTCTGTCCTCAGTTCTCACCTCAAACTCCTCCAGACTGAGAGAGCTGAACCTGAGTGAGAATAACCTGCAGGATTCAGGGAGTGAAGCTGCTCTCTGCTGGACTGGAGAACCCACACTGTACACTGGAGATACTGAGGTACACACACACACACACACAAAATATTACTCGTATATACAGATTGTGTATGTTGTGTATGTAAGTGAGATGTTTTCTCTCTGCAGGTTGTCTTACTGTGGTATTACAGATGAAGGTTGTGTTGCTGTGGCTTCAGCTCTGAGATCAAACACCTCATCACACCTGAGAGAACTGAATCTGTACTACAATAATCCAGGAGAATCAGGAGTGAAGCTGCTCTCTGATCTACTGAAGGATCCACACTGTACACTGGAGATACTACAGTGAGTTACTGTCTCTACACACATACACACACACACACACACACCTCGGACCCTAACCCTAATCTTACCTTCAGTTACCAAAGGTAATATTTGACACATTAATTAATGTAAAAGTCAATATTGAGCTCTTTTACATATTTAAATAAAAATGATTTTAAATGAAGATATTCGACCCTGACATTTTGAGGATATTTGATTTTTTTTGGTCCTCAAAACACTTCATTATTCTATTATTCCATTAAATATTTAACATTGTTTTGTTATGTTTGTGTGTACAGTGTAGTGTGTGTGTGTGTGTGTGTGTGTGTGTGTAAGGACTCTGATGATGGACAGTGTTTAATGTTGTCATTTTGTCCTGTTTTCTGTCTTACAGCATTAATAGTAGAATCATTCACATTCAGATGCAGAAGTTCCACACAGCAACCGCAACTAATCTCATCCCTTATACACTCAGCTCCACCTCACTTCAGGCTGGAATAATAATAATAATAATAATAATAATAATAAATCTCCGGTTCTCGGGTCACAACATGCCGTGTATATGAGTAGAAGTAATCTCACATTATAACACAGAAAAGAAAATGCATTGTAAATAATAATCATGTAGACACTCTGAATACTGAAGATCTTTACATCATTTAAAAACAGAATCGAAAACCTTCTTGTACATTTACTGTAAAGTCGTTCCATACAATTTCATACACATGTTGATATTTATCTTCTCTGTATCTTGTTCTTACACGGACCTGAAACTTTTACTCTCTGTATTTTCCACGTGTTTCAGACATTTCTAACTGAAATAAAATAAAGGAACTATGGTGTAAAAATACAGTTTCATGGTTAACACCGTTGGTGTGTGTTTGTTATGTAATGATCCAGTGTGTTTGGTTAGATCTGTGTGTGGTAGAATGGAACAAGGAGGTCACTCCATGCAGGGGTTGAACCTTAATCTCCAGGTATTGGAGGCGGGATCTCATCCCAGTGATCCTCCTCCAGAGACACAGATGGACCCGAGTGCAGAGCAAGCCAAAGTCTGGAGGATAAACTAAGAGCTCAGGCCTAGACTCGAGTAGACTGGAGAAGCCAGAGAACTTAGCAGGAGAATATGTACAGAGATCAGCAGCTGAGAACTGAACACCACCACGTAGACATTCTGAGTCCACACTGAACAGCGGAGTGAGTGCAGAGTTCTCCTTAAACAGACCCAGGTACAGGTGGAGCTGATTATCACTGATTAGAATTAACACTGTGCTCTCTGGCTCCCTCTAGTGGCGATATTTCTGACAATGTTCTGATTGCTGGACTAAAAATAAAAATCTTGCCTCACAAATTGATTTTAAAAAGTAGTAAATGTTATATTACCTCTTGCTGGAGCAGGTTATTTACATCTATAGCACTGCAGTGTCGAATTCTCCAATCTGATCTGTCAGAATGTACTGATTAATCTTCTGTAACAGCACACCTTGTTGTGTTGTGTTCATCAGTCATACTTATAACACATCCTCATCCATATAATAAAACACACACACACACACACACGAAAACAATAATAAAACTATTTCTGTTAGTGTTCATCAGAATTTCCAGTGAGACTGTATGAGACTACTTCTCAGTACCTGATCTGGGGGTCATTATGGTCCAGTCTGCATTAGGGAGAAAATCTCACTTATATCTAATTACACACAATAACACTGGTCATAATGAACATGTGAGATGTTTACACAGTCGTTTATAACACCATCACTATTTTATTCTGTTATGGTACGTAGTGGAGTCAGACACAGATGCAGATCAGAACTCTTTATTCAACGCAAAACACAAACTCAAAGCAAACGGAGTGGAGAACATAACCTTCTCGGCATGAACTCTAGCGCTGAAAACATAAACAGGTTTCCCTCCTACTACGACTAACCGCTAAACGTATAAATAGGCAAATAGGCAAATAATAACGAACCCGTGTTCTGAAAACCCGGCGCTTAAATAGCCAACATAACCAGATCTAACTAGATCATAACTGCATCACACGAAACACCTGTACTAGATCACGGTGGTTAAACTAGCCCTTAACCCGGAAGTGCGCGCTCAACCCAAAGTCCTTCCAAATAAAGCGCCACAGCGGCCTCTGGTGGCCGTGGCGTGGTAAACGGTGGTTTGTAGACAGCCTTGTTTTGCACTGCTGCTAGCTCCTTGCACTGCTCCTAACTATCTTAACGTTCACTGGTCGTCTCATTGTGCTCATCTGGTGAAAAAGCTGATCAGTTTGTACATTTGGCCGCGTCAGTTTGAAGAACTTTCTTTTTTTAATCTTTTCAAAATCTTTTTCAGCGCCGCCTTTGTGCATTCTCTTAAAGGGTTTAGCCTATATCCTTTTAGCAAGGTACCGCTGTCGGGGAGTCGAAAGATAATGACGTCATCATTAAACTGCAGGCTGCACTCTATTCGAGAGGGTTGTGTAAAACAATGAGTGGGGCTGCAGTAAAATAGTGCAGGCAGCCTAGGTACATTATCCATATTTTAACCCGGTGCCATGACAACACCGGCCCTCGTGGCCCAAAAAACACACCGGACCACCGGGAATTCTGATTATCCAATCCGGGCCTGGTCCGTTCTCTTTCCGCTTTCACACTGCTGTATGATTCAGTTATTCACTCAGTTTCCTGATTAATTGTAACAGTGCTTCATTAAGTTTGATATCTTCTATTCTTAGACTTGTAATGAGTGCTCATGTAATGTTAGAGTCCTTAAAACTTCACCACCTACTTTTGGCTGTATTTCATATAAATAGAATTCTACAAAGACCTTCTAACCACCAGGGGGCGGTGTTTTAACACCTGGATATTCTTCCATGTTGATCCTAACAGAATAAAGTGAAAGGTGATGTCCAGGTTGAGAAATGTCAGGGGGTCCATGTGTCAGATAAACAGCTGATATGATCATCAGATCTGCTGTCTGGTCCCCAGAGTACCATAAAATACACAATGCTGCAACATCAACACACTGATTCACTAAAGTACATTTTAGAACTTGATTTTATAACAGAACCCTGATTAAGCTACAAGCTCACTCCACTGTTTTTATTTCTTTCTCTTCACTGACGGTCACATTTACATTTACATTTATTCACTTGGCAGACACTTTTATCCAAAGCAACTTACAAAGAAGCAAAGCGATATATCAAGCAGGGAACAATACAAGTAGTGCTACTGTACAAGATCCATTAATTGAGTTCCAGAGGAAGCAAAGTGCACAGAGTAGAGGTGTAAGTGTTTTTTTTTTTTTTTTATGAGTTGGTTAGTTGTTCACGGAAGAGGTGGGTCTTTAGTTGTTTTTTGAAGATAGTGAGAGATTCTGCAGTCCGGATTGAGATTGGAAGTGCATTCCACCACTGAGGAACAGTTAGCGTGAAGGATCTGGAAAGGGACCTTACGCCTCGCTGAGTGGGGACTACTAAACGTCGGTCGCTAGTCGATCGCAGATTGCGAGAGGGAACGTATGCCTTCAGGAGAGAGTTGAGGTAGGAGGGTGCTGTTCCTGACAAGGTCTTGTAGGTGAGCATCAAGGCCTTGAACTTGATGTGGGCAGCTACAGGAAGCCAGTGGAGGGAGATGAAGAGTGGTGTGACCTGGGTTGTCTTGGGTTGAAGTTGAGGCGCACTGCAGCATTCTGAATCAACATTCTGAACATTTATTCTTTTATTACTTCCTATTTTCTGACCTTATTGTTCATGTAATTTGGGCCCCACTTAAGTTTACATTTTTGTCCTTCTTGTTAGCGACTGCTCCACTGCAGCTCTCATGCTCTCATATTTCAGGGTAAACATCACTACCATTACTTTCACTTTTTCTATAAACATTATGAACTTCCCTAAACTCTGAATCCTGCTTCTGTTCTTCTGACCGAACTGGATTTGTTTGTAGTCATTTGTGTGTGTGTGTGTGTGTGTGTGTGTGTGTTCTTCTCCACCAAACTAGTCAGATGTGTAAGGAAAACACAGCAGCTCTGTTTTGTGTCGAGGGGAAATAACTTTAAACTTTAAGACTTTTCAGGAGTAAAAACACAGTGAGTATCTAAATCTTTTTTTTCCAGTTTCATTTTTATTGAAAATTTGTGCTGAACATTTCTACTGAACATTTCTGCTGAACACGTCAAAGTAATCTGTTTAAAATCCGTCTCCATCCATCTGTTTCCCTTTCTTGTTGTTAAATACATCATCTCATATGAGCTGAGTGTCACGATTACTCCGGGAAGCAGCGCGATTTGAGCGCTGGTGCGCATGCGCCTGCTTCCTCAGTGTTGACAACGATGACATTCCGACATGTGTATAACCACGTGTCCTGTGTTGTTATTGTTGAAGTCATGTCTCCGCCCCATTTTGTCATGTCTTGTCATGTGTCACGTGTGTTAGTGTATTGCCCGCAGCTGTTAGCGGTTGCGGGGTTAATGATATGTGTATATATACCGTGAGCCGTGCTAGACACGGCACGGGTAATTCAAGATAGACCTAGAGTCAATGTCAACATCGATGTGGATTAGATAGTGTCAACATTGTTGATAGATAGATTTAGTAAATGTCAATGTAGGTAGCGATTATAGAGAGTCTTCGTTTCATGCCATGTTCGTGCCATAGCCATAGCCTTAGCCATAGCCATAGCCTTAGTCAGCATAGCATAGCTTCGTGTCTTTGAATTAGTCATGTTTTATGTTTCTGGTTTCTTTTCTGGTTGTCCTCATCTTTATAAATAAAACCCACTGTTCGAACTGCACCTGCATCCATCCTACTTCCCTGACATCACGCCATGTGACAGAATTACCCACCAATATCCGGAAGCAGCAGATAAAGAAGATGGACACCTGGTTTGCCGCATATATGGAGTGGTATAACGAACTAATTGAGCGGGGAAGAAGGACAGATGAGCTACTTGCTCAGAATGACCGCATGCTCGGGATACCGCGGCGGGACAGCCCATGCACCAGGCCACACCCGGCGTTTGTAATGGACTATGCCAAGCCGAAAGCCATGTCTCAAGTCCAAGTCGCGTCTCAAGTCCAAGTCAAGTCTCAAGCTTCAAATCCAAGCCGAGTTTCAAGTCAAGTCCAAGCCACGTCTCAAGTCCAAGTCGGGTCCCAAGCTCAAGTCCAAGCTGCAGCCAAAGCTCAAGTCCAAGAGGCAGCCAAAGCTCAAGTCCTAGCTGCAGCCAAAGCTCAAGTCTAAGCCGCAGCCACGCCTCACGTCCAAGCTGCAGCCAAAGCTCAAGTCCAAACCGCAGCCAAAGCTCAGGTCCAAGTCCAGTCTCAAGTTTCTGCTGTCCAAGTCCAGTTCCAAGTTCCTGCTTGACGTCTTGGCCAAGCCTGCGGATCCAGTGAATCCAGTTCGGCTCACGCCAGAGTCTGCTAAGGCTGACCCAGAATTTTTTTTTGTGGGGGCAACGAGGAAAGCAGGGCTCCAGCCAAAGGCCTACGGGGAGGTCTCGGCTGTGCAGCTCCTGCCGGCTGAGGAGGCTGTCCTGCCGCCCTGCACAGCCAAGGAGGCTGTCCTGCTGTCCAGCCCAGCCTAGGAGGCTGTCCTGCCGCCCTGCACAGCCGAGGAAGCTGTCCTGCTGTCCAGTCCAGCTGAGGTCGTCACTCAGCAGTCGCTCCACTCTCCTGTTCGGCCGAGGACGTCACTCTGCTCTCCTGTTTGGCTGAGGATGTCGCTCCGCTCCCCTGCTCCACCAAGAACACTGTGCAGTTTAGTCCTGGCTCTGTTTGGGACATTCAGCCCGGGGAACGGGGCCGCCAACAAAAGGGGGGGACTCTTGGCACTATGGGAGGAGTGCCTTTGGGGTGTTCTGTCACGATTCCTCCGGGAAGCAGCGCGCTTTGATATCCGCTTTATCAATCACATATTCCCATGTCATCATTTGTCTTCCAGGCTGTATAAATGTAATCTGACAGAGGAAAGCTGTAGAGCTCTGTCCTCAGTTCTCACCTCAAACTCCTCCAGACTGAGAGAACTGAACCTGAGTAACAATAACCTGCAGGATTCAGGAGTGAAGCTGCTCTCTGCTGGACTGGAGAACCCACACTGTACACTGGAGATACTGAGGTAACACACACACACACACACACACACACACACACACACACACACACACTGTACACTGGAGATACTGAGGTACACACACACACAAACACACACACACCTCGGACCCTAACTTTAGTTACCAAAGGTAATATTTGGCACATTTATTAATGTATTAATTTTAATTAAATTATTTAACATTTTAAATGAAGATATTCGACCCTGACATTTTGAGGATATTTGATCTTTTTTGGTCCTCAAAACACTGTTCATTATTCTATTATTCCATTCTATTAAATATTTAATGTGTATTGTGTGTATATAGTGTGTGTAGTGTGTGTGTGTGTGTGTGTGTGTGTAAGGTCTCTGATGATGGATGAGGTTTAATGTTGTCGTTCTGTCCTGTTCTCTGTCTTACAGCATTAAGAGATGAATCATTCACATTCAGATGCAGAAGTTCCACAGCAATAACCATAACTGATCTCATCCTTTATCCACTCAGCTCCACCTCACTTCAGGCTGGAATAATAATAATAATAATAATAATATTAATAATCATAATAATAATAATAATAATAATAATAATAATAATAAATCTCCGGTTCTTCACTTCAGGCTGGAATAATAATAATAATAATAATAATAATAATAATAATAATAATAATAATAATAATAATAATAATAATAATAATAATCTGCAGTTCTCAGGTCACAACATGTCATGTATATACATGTTATAACACTATTTACACTATAACTATAACACTATAACAGGTCCGAAAGTTAAATTGGAAAGTTATATCTTTTCTAGAGTACATTAAATACTCGTGTAAACATGTAGAACTGCATCACACTTTCACTAATAAAGATATTTTTCTAAACATTTTCTGTAAACTCATTCCATACAATCTTCTATATGTGCTGATTTATTTATCTAGAGCAGTGGTGTCGAACTCATTTTAGTTCAGGGGCCACATACAGCCGAATTAGATGTCAAGTGGCCGGGCCAGTAAAATCATAGTATAATCACCTATAAATAACAAGAAGTCCATGTTTTTACCTTTGTTTTCATGCAAAGACATTTATATTTAATGAAATATCCTTTTATAAAATATATCATGAGCAACCTCAGATTTCTTAAGACAAACATGTGCAATTTGCTTCTGATTATCATTCACATATATGTGCATTACAACTGCTCACAGTGTTTGTACAAATGCAAAAAAAAAATTCACAGGTATTTGGAACTGAAAAATATAGTATTTCACTTTAAAATGTATGTCATTGCAGAACAATAGGATTCCACCAAACTAAACTCTTCTGTACTGAAGCTGTTGACTAACATTAAATTGCAATTTTTTTTTAACTATTACCCATTCATCTCTGTGAATAAATAGGAAGTGGTCCATTTTTCATGGAAAACTCTACACTCTGTATCCACTTTTCTGCTTTTTGTCAGACATTTTGTCTAATGAGGGTGTGGGGACGAGTAGAAAATAGAGTAGACTACTCCGTGATAACAAACAGCAGACTGTCGCATTGCTGCCATCTGCTGTTCAGACCCAGAGATGTGCCGCGTCTTTTACCCCCTAGCGGATAATTTAGGAATAGCATTTTATTAAAAATGACAAGTTCGTGTCTTTTATGCATTTTTTTTTTCACTTTCAAAATTCGTCCTGCGGGCCGGATTGAAGCCTCTAGCGGGCCGGTTTTGGCCTGCGGGCCGTACGTTTGACACCCATGATCTAGAGTGTGTGCAATACAAAATAAATGCTGACTGGGAACAATGCAGTGTGTGTGTGTGTGTGTGTGTGTGTGTGTGTGTGTGAGGGAGTGAGAGAGAGAGAGAGAGAGAGAGAGAGAGAGAGAGAGAGATGAGACATGCACTACATTAACCAAACTGCATTAACCGAAATATGCTGAATTATTTCATTTCAATAACACTGTACACATTTAGGTCAAGCAGAGACAACAGAATGCATTTTCAAAGCAATTCATTCGTTCGTTGAAAAAAACAAAACAAAACAGAGAGCATACAATCAAAATGATATTCAGTCCTCAGCATTTCAAAGCACTTGTCCATGCTGTCTCCAATAAAAGGTTCATCTCTTAACAACACTCCAGCTCAGAACAGAAGTTTCACACAGAAGAAGCAGAGAGTAATCTACATATGTGTTCAATTCTGAGACTAATAAAAAGTTATAAGATGTCAATATGAGTTTATATTAAAGCCCAGTAGAGTAGAGCTCTTAGCATTAACACACTGTCTAGTTTATCTAGTTATTTAAAATGATATAACCAAGACATTCATTGTTTTGTGTGTTATATTTAGAGAAAAGTACTTCCTCATAGTTGTAGTATGTCAGGTGAGACAGGATGGAGATGTGTTCCATGTAAAATGTTACAGAGGGAATGTGATTCAAACCTTCTCAAACAGGTTAGACAAAATACTTTGAATTGGGAGATAAAGCAGATAGTTTACTTGCAGGAGAGTTAAAACATTTGCAGACCTCGGATACACCGCCCTTTCTGTTTTTGCTGAGCTTACGTACATGCATACCTACACACACAACATACTTGTGTGTGTGTGTGTGTGTGTGTGTGTGTGTGTGTGTGCACGCACCACTACCTGCCAAACCAGTCAGACGGTGTACTGTAAGTGAAACAAACATATCGCAGAGTTTTATGTCGAAAGGGAACAGTAAAACTTTTCAGGAGTAAAAACACAGTGAGTATCTAAATCTAAAGCTTTAATAAAACACACTGAACGTTCTGGAACAATAAGACTAATTCTTTTGGGTTTTTGCTAAACACTGAAGACATTTGGGTTTCAGATCAAAAGATGAATATGAGACAGATCAGAATTTCAGCTTGGTGGCAGACCATCCAATTTTTTATGTGAGCAAAAGTATAGGGACATATAGTCTTAAAGTAAATTAGAAAAACAATAGAATCGACCTTGTTGTTCCAGTACTTTCAGAGGGGACTGTATACACATTGAATTTACTCTAGATGAAGAATAATGGTAAAATAAAAATAAAGTTTAAAGTGAAAATAAAAGCTAAAAATATACATAGTATATTTAAATGCACAAGAATATACATGAAGACTTGATGTATATACTGTAATATACAAGGTTTTAACTGCATTATTCAACATGAGGTGCTGATCTGTTTTGTGGATCATGAAGGGTATTATTATTATTATTATTATTATTATTATTATCATCAAGTACAAACAAGTGTACACCTCTTTACACTATCAGGGTTTAGAATTCCACGCACAGATTTGAAATAAATGACAGATCTTTATAGTTTCATTTGTATTTTTATCGAGTCAGTGTAATGTGTTGTGATGTAATCTCCCTTTTAAAAGAAATAAAACACTTTTTTTTTTGTCATAAACAGTTTTAAAGTACCCCATTAGTTTTAAGTCGTGATAATGTGTCGCTGTAAGTGAACTCTGTGCTGATCCAGGGATTCAAGGGAACATGGCTGTGTCTCTGAAAAGTCAGTAGTTAACAGAGGGAGTAAAGTTTGAGTCCAGGTGTTTAATAGCAGCTGATCTGATCTAAAGAGAGTAATAGAGATTATAATCAGTGAACTGTATAGGCTTTGAGACCCAGATGAGTCAGTTACCTGTGATTAGAACATGACGAGTAAAACGAATCAGAATGTAGACAGAGGGATCATCTGAAACCAAATAACAAATAACAAGGCCTTTAATGTTACTTTTCACAAATGTTCTTTAATTTTGATTAGTTTTCAAATTTCACATTTTATAATCTTGTGTTCTTACACATATTTCATGTTTAACATAGAATTTGTTTTCAATAAGTAGTAATACTGTCCTTTTCTCTCTTATCTTACTTACTGCTTATACAATCATCTGTATACAATCCATATTATATTAGTGTGTACAATTCCCTTCATTTCTGTCTGTAATAATATCTGTGTTGTAGAATGATGGAGGGAAAGAGATCAGACTCACCAGAACCCAGCTGTGTGTCCATGAAGAGTGACACGTCAATGGAACATCCAATTCACTTCAGAGACAGAGACAGTTCTCCTGATCTGAGGTCAGTACAGTGAGGAGATTTACAGCAGTGTTCCACCTGATCAAACTCACTGGTCTCATTATAAACTATTTAATTCATTCATTAAAACGTTTCTCTCTAAACATGTTCGTGTCAGAGAGAAATCCTGAAATCAGTGTATTGTGTTAAGAGGATAGTGTTAAATATCTGTCTCTGTATTTATTAGTGTGTGTTGTGCAGATATGAATACATATAGTCTATATTACATCATGTCTTTTATTTCTTCACAGAACACTACAGAAGAAATCAAACCTCAACATGAACCTCCCAGATCTAGCTAACACACTGCACAACAGTAAGAGCTCCGAGTCCTGAACTTAAATTCTGTTCATACTTAAACACCTCAGATTCAATTGATCAAGATGAATTAGTCAATAATATTAATAATCTGAAATGAGTTTTAGTTTACACTGTATATGTTTTTATTTCTAAATTTAATACATTAATTAGGAATGTACATCAATATTTAATTTATTTATTGAAAGTGATTTTACATTAAAACATGTTATTACTTTGTTTATTAGAGTCTGAGGCCTCTGTGTATCAGACAAATCTGAAATCCAACCTGAGAGAGAAGTTTAAAAGAATTAATGAAGGAATCTCACAGCCTGGAAGTTCAGCACTTCTGAATGAGATCTACACAGAGCTCTACATCACAGAGGGTTGGAGTGGAGACGTCAATAATGAACATGAGGTGAGACAGATTGAGACAGTGTCCAGGAGACCAGCAGCAGAGGAGAAACCCATCAAATGTAATGATCTCTTTAAAGACAAGTCCATCAGAAGTGTTCTGACTGAAGGAGTTTCTGGAATTGGAAAAACAGTCTCTGTGCAGAAGTTCATTCTGGACTGGACTGAAGGAAAAGCAAATCAGGACGTCACCTTCATGTTTCCACTTCCCTTTAGAGAGCTGAATCTGATGAAGCAGAAACATCTCAGTCTGATGGATCTTCTTCATCACTTTTTCCCTGAAATAAAAGGATTACGATTATTAGACTGTGAGATCAACAACGTCCTGTTCATCTTTGATGGTCTGGATGAGTGTCGACTTCCTCTAAATTTCCAGAAGAATCAGAGATTGTGTGATGTGACTGAGTCAGCCTCAGTGGATGTGCTGCTGACAAACCTCATCAAGGGGAACCTGCTTCCCTCTGCTCTCCTCTGGATCACCTCTCGACCAGCAGCAGCCAATCAGATCCCTCCTGAGTGTGTAGACCAGGTCACAGAGGTACAAGGGTTCCGTGATCCTCAGAAAGAGGAATACTTCAGGAAGAGGATCAGTGATCAGAGCCTGGCTGATAAAATCATCTCACACATGAAGTCTTCAAGAAGCCTCCACATCATGTGCCACATCCCAGTCTTCTGCTGGATCTCAGCCACTGTTCTAGAGAGAATGTTGGGTGAAGCAGAGAGTGGAGAGATCCCCAAGACTCTGACTCAAATGTTCACACACTTCCTGATCTTTCAGATCAAACACAAGGACCAAAAGTACCATCAGAAATGTGACCCTGATCCTCAGCAGACCAGAGAGAGTATCCTGGCACTGGGAAAACTGGCTTTCCAACAGCTGGAGAAAGGAAACCTGATCTTCTATGAGGAAGACCTGAGAGACTGTGGCATTGATGTGAGAGAAGCTTCAGTGTACTCAGGAGTGTGTACCCAAATCTTCAGAGGGGAGTTTGGGCTTCACCTGGGGAAGGTGTTCAGCTTTGTACATCTGAGTGTTCAGGAGTTTCTGGCTGCTTTATACGTGTTTCTCTCCTTCATCAGCAGAACTGTAACAGAACAACAAACCACTGATCTGTCTGATCTTCTCACCAAGTCAGACATGTCTGATCTCCTCAGGAGTGCAGTGGACAAGGCCTTACAGAGTGAGAATGGACACCTGGACCTGTTCCTCCGCTTCCTTCTGGGTCTCTCACTGGAGTCCAATCAGACTCTCTTACGAGGCTTAATGCCCCAGACAGGAAGCAGCTCTCACAGCAAACAGGAAACAGTCGACTACATCAAGGAGAAGATCAGGGAGAATCCATCTCCAGATAAATCCATCAATCTGTTCCACTGTCTGAATGAACTGGATGATGATTCTCTAGTGCAGGGAGTACAAACTTACCTGAACAGAGGAGGTAACAGTCGTCTCAAGGGAACCAGACTCTCTCCTTCTCAGTGGTCAGCTCTGGTGTTTGTGTTACTGAACTCAGATCAGGAGCTGGATGAGTTTCATTTGAGTAAATATTACCCATCAGAGGAATGTCTTCTGAAGCTGCTGCCAGTGGTCAAAGTCTCCAGAAAAGCTGTGTGAGTATTTTTATTTATAAATGTATTACTGCATGGTTTATTATTTTAATGTAACACTGAACTGCACTGTTTGGATTAATGCTTGTTAATAATTACTCTAATCATCTTTAAACAAACTTCTGGTACTGTTACAGAAGATTGTTCACGTTTTACAGTAACGTTACTAAACCAACCTTCTGACATGAACACACCACCTGTACTGAATTCAACACAAGATCTAGAGCCCATAGATCAGTGCACATTAGACTTGTGAGATCGAGTGTAATACTCCATCATCCTGTCGTTCCCCAGAACTATCACTGATTGATGATAGTATCACCTGTGACTCTGAGGAAGGAACAGACCTTCATAACATATTTAACATGTTGTGTCTGTTATTTCATTACGGACAAAAACCCCAATAAACTAAAAATAGTTATGAGTTGAGATCAAAGGAAACATATTACGAGATATACAGCAATTAATTTTTGTCTCTTAAAGCTGCAGACACCATGTTTTTCCCACAGACATTTAAATCATCCAATCATTGTTGTCACGATTTCCCCTTGAGCCAGTGCTGCAGTATTGCAGTGTGATCGGAAAACTGAAGCGCAAGCTCCTGCACGAGGTCTTAGTGAACGCACACTTTTCGGTCTTCAATGACATTGACTTTGTTTACGTTGAACACAGGCTTTTGTTATGGTTATGTTCTGTCTCCGCCCCTGTTTTGACATTTTTTGTTTCCCAAATGTGTGTGGTCATTGTTTTCAGCTGGCCCGTGTTTAACCCATGGTTACGTTCGTTATATAAATGGTAAATGGCGCACTTATATAGCGCTTTTATCAAAGCGCGCTTTTTCGCCTGTTCGTCTAATTACACCATACACACACTCACACACCAATGGTAGCAGAGCTGCCCCGCATGTAAACTTTACCTGGATTGTGGCTGTGTTTGTGTGTGTTAGGGATCAGAGTTCTGATATTTCATAATTTCTCTTCCAGATTGTATTATTGTAATCTGACAGAGGAAAGCTGTAGAGCTCTATCTTCAGTTCTCAGCTCAAACTCCTCCAATCTGAGAGAACTGGACCTGAGTAACAATAACCTGCAGAATTCAGGAGTGAAGCTGCTCTCTGCTGGACTGGAGAACCCACACTGTACACTGGAGATACTGAGGTACTGAGAAACCCAAACGTGTACATGAGAATCAGATTTACTGTGTAGATTAATCCTTAATCATGAATAAATAATAAATATACTTGAGAATTGTTAATAAAGCTGATTAGATCTTGTGTCTTCGTCTCTATCCATCTCTTTCCCTTTTCTTGTTGTTAAATACATCGTCTGATTTCAGCTGAGACACGTGGATCTGTCCGAGTACAAATACACAGTCTCTTTGTTTTATATTTTATTCTGATGTCAGAACCTTGTGTTCAACTGATGGAAATTCACCTCATTTATCAATCAGATCTTCACAGATTTCATCATTTCTCTTCCAGCCTGCGGTGGTGTAATCTGACAGAGGAAAGCTGTAGAGTTCTGTCCTCAGTTCTCACCTCAAACTCCTCAGATGAGAGAACTGAACCTGAGTAAGAATAACCTGCAGGATTCAGGAGTGAAGCTGCTCTCTGCTGGACGGAGAACCCACACTGTACACTGGAGATACTGAGGTGTACACAACACACACACACACACACACACACACACACAGGGGGTGTACTGTATATACAGATTGTGTATGTTGTGTATGTAAGTGAGATGTTTTCTCTCTGCAGGTTGTCTAAATGTGGTATTACAGATGAAGGTTGTGTTGCTGTGGCTTCAGCTCTGAAATCAAACACCTCATCACACCTGAGAGAACTGAATATGAACGGAAATAATCCAGGAGAATCAGGAGTGAAGCTGCTCTCTGATCTACTGAAGGATCCACACTGTACACTGGAGATACTACAGTGAGTTACTGTCTCATGCACACACACACACACAAAAAACACTCGGACCCTAACCTTACCATCAGTTACCAAAGGTAATGTTTGGCCCTTTAATTAATGTATTAATTTTTTGGTCCTCAAAACACTGTTCATTATTCTATTAAATATTTAATGTGTATTGTGTGTATATAGTGTGTGTAGTGTGTGTGTGTGTGTGTGGGTGTGTGTGTGTAAGGTCTCTGATGATGGATGAGGTTTAATGTTGCCGTTCTGTCCTGTTCTCTGTCTTACAGCATTCAGATGCAGAAGTTCCACAGTAACGTAACACTGATCTTATCCTTTATCCATTCAGCTCCACCTCACTTCAGGCTGGATAATAATAATAATAATAATAATAATAATAATAAATCTCCGGTTCTCGGGTCACAACATGCCGTGTATATGAGTAGAAGTAATCTCACATTATAACACAGAAAAGAAAATGCATTGTAAATAATAATCATGTAGACACTCTGAATACTGAAGATCTTTACATCATTTAAAAACAGAATCGAAAACCTTCTTGTACATTTACTGTAAAGTCGTTCCATACAATTTCATACACATGTTGATATTTATCTTCTCTGTATCTTGTTCTTACACGGACCTGAAACTTTTTACTCTCTGTATTTTCACGTGTTTCAGACATTTCTAACTGAAATAAAATAAAGGAACTATTGTAAAAATACAGTTTCATGGTTAACACCGTTGGTGTGTGTTTGTTATGTAATGATCCAGTGTGTTTGGTTAGATCTGTGTGTGGTAGAATGGAACAAGGAGGTCACTCCATGCAGGGGTTGAACCCTAATCTCCAGGGATTGGAGGTGAGATCTCATCCCAGTGATCCTCCTCCAGAGACACGGATGGACCCGAGTGCAGAGCAAGCCAAAGTCTGGAGGATAAACTAAGAGTTCAGGCCTAGACTCGAGAGTAGACTGGAGAAGCCAGAGAACTTAGCAGGAGAATATTTACAGAGATCAGCAGCTGAGAACTGAACACCACCACGTAGACATTCTGAGTCCACACTGAACAGTGAGTGAGTGCAGAGCTCTCCTTAAACAGACCCAGGTACAGGTGGAGCTCATTATCACTGATTAGAATTAACACTGTGCTCTTTGGCTCCCTCTAGTGATGGCCCAAGGCTGAGCCGACTACAGGAGAAATAGCATTCATACATATGAGTGAATTTGCAACTTAAAGTAAATGTGTACACTGAATAATTCTTACATTATTGAGCAATATGTAAGGTGTCATCTTTCATGATATGATCACGATCACAGAATTTAAGGCTTAATAGAGTGACATGAGGAGGTGCTCCGTGATGAATTCAATTCAATTCAGTTTTATTTGTAGAGCGCTTTTTACAACAGACATTGTCTCAAAGCAGCTTTACAGAAATATCAACACGGTATACAGATATTAAATGTGTGAATTTATCCCAACTGAGCAAGCCACTGAGTGGCGACGGTGGTGAGGAAAAACTCCCTAAGATGTTTTAAGAGGAAGAAACCTTGAGAGGAACCCGACTCAGATGGGAACCCATCCACATCTGAGTAACAAAAGATATTGTGAAAATTTTCATTATTGACTTATACGAAGTCTGTATGGCCTCAGGAGCAGCCGTAGTAACAGCAGTCTGGAATTGGAGAAGATTTGAGGTCCATCCAGAGGCAGAAAGGATCTGATGACAATTCCATTCATTAAAAAGGTTTTTTTTCTCTCTCTTATCTAACAGTATTGTTTGTTTGGCAGTCTTTCCAAAAAAAACTTTTTTCATATATTTGGGTTTAAAAGCAATATGTGTGATATAGAAATGATTCTTCTGCTCATAACATCTGAATTCGGCTTCTAAATATACTTATTCCTTTCCATTTAGTCCAAGTGTTAGGCTATGACTGACCCATGAGGAAGGTCACTAGTGAGTCACATGGTGATTATACAGTAAGACATTATGACGGCTGTCTTTAGAAATATATACGTGAATTATATTAGAAATATATACAGTGGTGTGAAAAGTGTTTGCCCCCTTCCTCATTTCCTGTTCCTTTTCTGTTTGGAATACTTAAGTGTTACTTTCTGAACATCAAACAATTTTAAACAATAGTCAAGGACAACACAAGTAAACACAAAATGCAATTTGTAAATGAAGGTGTTTATTATTAAAGGTGTGAAAAAAATCCAAACCATCATGGCCCTGTGAAAAAGTGATTGCCCCCTAAACCTAATAACTGGTTGGGCCGCACCTTAGCAGCAACAACTGCAACCAAGCGTTTGAGATAACGTGCCATGAGGCTTTTACAGCGTCCTGGAGGAATTTTGGCCCACTCATCTTTGCAGAATTGTCCTAATTCAGTTACATTAGAGGGTTTTCGAGCATGAACGGCCTTTTTAAGGTCATACCACAACATCTCAATAGGATTCAGGTCAGGACTTTGGCTAGGCCACTCCAAAGTCTTCATTTTGTTTTTCTTCAGCCATTCGGTGGTGGACTTGCTGGTGTGTTTAGGATCATTGTCCTGTGCAGAACCCAAGTTCGTTTCAGCTCGGGTACACGAACAGATGGTCGGACATTCTCCTTCAGGATCTCTTGGTAGACAGCAGAATTCATAGTTTCTTTTTATCACGGAAGTCTTCCAGGTCCTGACGCAAAACAGCCCCAGACCATACACTACCACCACCATATTTTACTGTTGGTATAATGTTCTTTTTATGAAATGCAGTGTTCCTTCTACGCCAGATATACTTGGACACACACCTTCCAAAGAGTTCCACTTTTGTCTCATCGGTCCACAGAATGTTGTCCCAAAAGTCTTGGGGATCATCAAGATGTGTTGTGGAGAAATTGAGACGAGCTTTGATGTTCTTTTGCTCAGCAGTGGTTTTCTCCTTGGAACTCTGCCATGCTGGCCATTTTTGCCCAGTCTTTTCCTGATGGTGGAGGCATGAACGCTGACCTTAACTGAGGCAAGTGAGGCCTGCAGTTCTTTGGACGTTGTTGTGGGGTCTTTTGTGACCTCTTGGATGAGTCGTCGCTGCGCTCTTGGGGTAATTTTGGGTGGCGGCCACTCTCCTGGAAAGGTTCACCCCTCTTCCCTCTCTCCACCCCTGAGGGGGTCTCTCCGCCGCTGCCCTCCGTCCCCAAAACTGAAAAACTTTTTTATACATAACAAACATAAAAAATTATTATTCTGGGAAGGTTCACCCCCTTTCCCTTCTTCCCCCCTTTTTCAAAAATGCCCCCCTCTCCTGTTCGTTCCTTCCCCAAACAAAAAAAAGGTTTTTTTACCCCTTTCAAAACAAAAAAATTTATATTCTATTTCAATTGTTCCTGAATTTTTTGGATCTCGGCATGATGTGTAGCTTTTAAGGATCTTCTGGTGGACCTTACTGTGTCAAGCAGCTCCTATTTAAGTGATGCCATGATTGTGAACAGGTGTGGCAATAATCAGGCCTGGGTGTGGCTAGAGAAATTGAACTCAGGTGTGGACAACCACAGTTATAGTATGTTTTAACAAGGGGGCAATCACTTTTTCACACAGGGCCATGATGGTTTGGATTTTTTTCACCTTTAATAATAAACACCTTCATTTACAAATTGCATTTTGTGTTTACTTGTGTTGTCCTTGACTATTGTTTAAATTGGTTTGATGTTCCGAACACTTAAGTGTGACAAACATGCAAAGGAACAGGAAATGAGGAAGGGGGCAAACACTTTTTCACACCACTGTACGTGATCATTTGTGAATTTGGCCTTTTTGGTTTAAATGAGAAAATGTTTTTAAATGTTTGGAGAAAGGAAAACACATAATAACCTTTTATTCCATCTGTGAAACATCATGGTTTGTTTTGCTACATCTGGACCAGTACGTTTTCCCAACATGGATGAAGCAATGAATTGAGAATTATACCTGTGAATTCTAAAGGAAAATCTCAGGATCTCTGTCCATGAAGAGAAAGTGAGTCATGCAGCAAGACAACCATCCTAAACACACGAGTCGTTCTACCAAAGAACGGTTAAAGAAGAATAAAGACAATGTTTTGGAATGGCCGAATCAAAGTCCTGAGTCACATGTAATGAATAGAAGTGTTGTGGAATGGTAGATGGCGCACTTATAAAGCACTTTACACTGTGTCTCATTCACCCATTCACACACAACACTCACACACCAGTGGTACCAGAGCTGCCATGCAAGGCGCTAACTTGCCATCAGGAGCAACTTGGGGTTCAGTGTCTTGCCCAAGGACACTTCAGCATGTGAAGTCACCCGGGCCGGGAATCGAACCTCCAACCCTACGATTAGTGGACAACCCACTCTACCAACTGATCCACATCTGCTATGCTGATATTTAATACTGGATCATTTTCCTCAATAAATAAAAGAACTATAATATTTATTATAATATTTTATAATATACTATTAATGAAGTATAATATTTTGCCTCATTTGTTTAATTGGGTTCTCTTTATGTACATTTGAACATTTGATGATGTTTTAGATCATATTTATGCAGAAATCTAGAAAATTCACAAACTTACTGCACACACATTTACGCACACACACACACACACACACACACACACACACACACACAAACATAATTGTTTTTAATCCGTATGTATATATATACAGAGTAGATGACACCGGCGCCTGTGCACTTAAGCTCAATGCACCTCCTTTGCACCTCACAGAATTTAAATAAACTCACATTTGCACATTTGAGCACATTTGCCCCAGAAATGGCCTCTTGTGTGTCTGTGCTCCGCCCACTCTTGTCTAGGTTCGCTACACTGGTGGAGGATGCAGGCATGAGCACAGTCCCACCCACTGAAAAAAAAATAAAAATACAACCCCCACATTGTGGAAAAAAAATGAATCCCATGCTGCAGCACAAAATTCAATTCAATTCAATTCAATTTTATTTGTATAGCGCTTTTTACAACAGTCATTGTCTCAAAGCAGCTTTACAGAAATAGAAACAGATATAAACAGAGAAAAACAGATATAAACAGAGAGAAACATAAATGGAATTTATCCCAACTGAGCAAGCCACTGAGTGGCGACGGTGGCAAGGAAAAACTCCCTAAGTTTTTTTGAGGAAGAAACCTTGAGAGGAACCCGACTCAGAAGGGAAACCCATCCTCATCTGGGTAACACAGAATGTGAAGGTAACACAGATAATGTGAAAATGAGAAGTATGGCCTTAGGAGCAGCCATAGTCCCAGCAGAAGATTTGGGCTCATCCAGAGGTAGAAGGGATCTGGATCTCCAATATCTCCATAAATTCGTGTGGGGCTCGGCAAAAAGAGAGAGAGAGGGAGAAAAACGATTAGGATTGTGAAGTAGTGAGATATAATCTAGTCAGGGTAAGCTTGAGTAAACAAATATGTTTTAAGCCTAGATTTAAACACTGAGACTGTGTCTGAGTCCCGAACACTAATAGGAAGACTGTTCCATAACTGTGGGGCTCTATAAGCGAAGGCTCTTCCCCCTGCTGTAGACTTCACTATTCGAGGTACCGTCAAATAGCCTGCACCTTTTGATCTGAGTAGGCGTGGAGGATCATATAAAACCAGAAGGTCGCTTAGATATTGTAGTGAGAGACCGTTTAGTGCTTTATAGGTTAATAAAAGTATTTTAAACTTAATGCGAGATTTTACAGGGAGCCAATGCAGTGTGGATAAGATCGGGGTGATGTGGTCATATCTTCTAGTTCTAGTAAAGACTCTAGCAGCTGCATTCTGGACTAACTGGAGTTTATTTATATTCCTACTGGAACATCCAGACAGTAAGGCATTACAGTAATCTAATCTAGAGGTGACGAATGCATGAACCAGTATTTCTGCATCATGTAGTGACAGTATGTTTCTTATCTTAGAGATATTTCTGAGATGAAAGAACGCTATCCTAGTAATATTATCTACATGAGCATCAAATGATAGACTGGAGTCAATAATCACTCCGAGGTCTTTAACTGCTGTACATGATGAAACAGAAAGTCCATCCAGAGTAACCATGTGATCAGAAAGATTACTTCTAGCTACATGTGGTCCTAATAAAAGTCCTTCTGTTTTATTAGAATTAAGTAAGAGGAAGTTAGTTAAAATCCAACGTCTAATGTCCTTTACACAATCCTCAACTTTACTAAAGCTTCTGTCTGTCCTCTGGCTTCGCTGAAACATACAGCTGTGTATCATCATCATAACAGTGGAAGCTAATTCCATGTTTGCGAATAATTTGTCCTAGGAGTAACATATATAAAGTAAAAAGCAGTGGGCCTAAAACAGAACCCTGTGGAACTCCAAAAGTAACCTCAGTACGCATGGAGAAATCACCATTTACATCTACAAACTGATAACGATCGGTCAGATAAGACCTGAGCCAGGAGAGGACTGTTCCCTTAATGCCAACAACATTTTCTAATCTATCAAGGAGAATAGTGTGATCTATAGTATCAAAAGCTGCACTAAGGTCGAGTAACACAAGCAGAGAGACACAGCCCTGATCAGAGGTCAGAAGAAGGTCATTTACTACTTTAACTAGTGCTGTCTCTGTGCTGTGATGAGGTCTAAATCCTGACTGATACATTTCATGAATGTTGTTCCTATCCAAGTACGAGCATAACTGCTTTGCTACAACCTTTTCTAAAATCTTAGAGATGAAGGGGAGATTTGATATTGGTCTATAGCTGGACAATTGAGACGGGTCAAGGTCAGGTTTTTAAATCAAGGGTTTAATAACTGCTCATTTAAGTGATTTAGGTACATAGCCAGTGCTTAGGGAAGAATTTACTATATTTAAAAGTGCCTTAATTACTCCTGGACAAATCTGTTTAAACAAACATGTAGGTATGGGATCTAGTATACAGGTTGATGAATTGGCTGATGAGATTAGCGTAGCTAGTTCGGTCTCTATAAGCGGAGCAAAACACTCTAAACATTGATCCGATATTGCCACATTGTCATCTAATGGGTTTGTTATATTACTGACCGGTTGTAATTTAATGGCCTGTATCTCACATCTAATATTTTCAATTTTATACATGAAAAATTTCATGAAATCGTCACTGCTATGTAATGATTGAGTGTTTCTCTCTGTAGTGGTTTTATTCCTAGTTAGTTTGGAGTTAAATGGAGTTAAATAGTTAACTAGTTAAATGGAGGCCAATCTCAAGCAGCAGCCTGTGACGCAGCGGCTCGTCCAACCAGAACACCTCTCCCTGACCTCGGGCAGAAGGAGGACGACTGCCTGAATCATTGCTTGGTCCAGGTGCATCAGATCAAGGGGATCGACCAGAGTCCGGACCAGAGACTCTCCTCCTCCTACTTTCTAGTCGGGGGAGGCCTGCTGTACCACAAGATCAGCCGCAAAGGGGAAATCCTGGAGCTCTTGGTAGTCCCTAAGCCCAGAACGCAAACACTGATGCACCTGGCCCATGCCTCCTCCACTTGGGGGCCACCTTGGGGCATGAACACCCTGGAGAAGCTGAAGGACTGCTTTGTCTGGCTAGGGATGGATGTAGAGGTCCAGGGCTTCTGCCAACAATGCCCCCAGTGCCAATGCACGGCCCTGAGGAAGCCCCCTCCGGAGCCCCTTATCCTGCTTCCCATCATAGGTGTCCCCTTCAAGATGATTGGCATGGACCTCGTCGGCCCACGACATCGCTAGAGAACTGGTGCTCCTGTTCAGCCATGTTGGGATCCCAGAAGATGTACTGATACATCAAGGTATGCCTTTTGTGTCAAAACAAATTTCTGATCTATGTTGGCTATTGCAGGTAAAACACCTGAAGGCGTTCGTCTACCACCCACAAACTGATGGGCTCGTCGAAAAGTTTAACCAAACCCTGAAGTGGATGCTCCGCCGGTTGGTAGATGAGGAAGGGAGGAACTGGGACCTCGTCCTGCCTATGTCCTCTTCGCCATCCGGGTATGCCCCCAAGCATCCACAGGCTTCAAAACCTTCGAGCTCCTCTTCAGATGGTGACCTCAAGGACTACTAGATGTGACACGGGAAGCATGGGTAGAACAACCCTCCCCGTTCTGCTTGGTCATTGACATCATACAAGTGATGCAGGAGAAGATCAACCGAGTGGCTCCGATCATCCAGGAACATATGAGAGCTGCCCAGGAGGAAGAGAAGACAGTGTACAACCACACAGCATAAAAACGGGAGTTCCAGCCTAGTGATCAGGTACTCCTTCTAGTGCCAAACAATAAGTGTAAGTTCCTAGCCCAGTGGCAAGGCCCCTATACAGTCCTTGAGAGGAAGGGTGCCGTGAACTATCACCTGCAGCAGCCTGGTAGGCAAGTAGAGACAAAAATGTATCACGTAAACCAACTGAAGGAGTGGGTGAAGCTGGCTCCCATATTGTCTGTGTTCACTGCCCAAGACACAGATCACAATGAGGGCGCCTTGGTCCAGCAGGGGGAAGACCACCTTACACCCCCACACAAATACAGGGGCTAATGGAGTTGGTGGGCCAGTTCATTGATGTATTTTCTACCTCCCCATGGGTGACACAGCTGGTCCACCACAATATTAAGACTTGTCTGGGAGTGGTGTCCTTTCAGCCCTTTCGTGTTCTTGAGGTCCGCCGCAAGGCTATCGAGGAGAAGGCCAGCCGGATGCTGTGGGACAACATCAAAGAGGAGTCCAACAGTTCCTGGTCCAGCCCCATCATGGGCGTGCCTAAGCCTGATGAAAGCATGCACCTCTGCAACAACTTCCGGAAAATGGACCAGGTCTCAGAGTTTGACAGTTATCCCCTCCCCTGAGTGGACGACATAGTGGAGCGATAGGGGCTGGCCCAGTTCATATCCACACTGGACCTGACAAAAAGTTACTGGCAAGTAGCGCTGGCCCCATAGGCAAGATGAAAGATGGCCTTTTGCAAGGCAAATGGCCCCTGGCAGTACTGGGTTCTCCCCTTCTGGCTGCTTGGAGTGCTCGCAACATTCCAGTGGCTGATGGACATTGTCCTGTGATCCCATCGTACATTTGCAGCCACCTACCTGGACAATGTAGTCATCCACTCCTCCACTTTGTCGGATAACATATTCCACCTGGGGGAGGTCCTGAAGGGGTTGCGAGAAGGCCGGGCTGAAAGCCAACCCTAAAAAAGTGCCACCTGGGGCTGACCGAGGCAAAGTACCTAGGGGGCCTGTTAAAACCACAGATGAAGAAAATCGACACAGTTAAGGACTACCCCTAGCCTACATCAAAGAAACAGGTTTGTGACATCTTGGGGTTGGCAAGCTATTACCACAGGTTCATGCCTAATTTCTCCTCTGTAGCCTCCCTCCTCTTAGATATCATGAAGAAGGGCCAGCCTGGCCGGGTGAAATGGTCACCACACAGGTGGAACGGGCATTCCAAGCCCTGAAAGAGGCTCTCACAAGCACCCCAGTACTGCATAACCCGGACTTCACCCGTCCATTCACAGTAAACACCGATGCATCTGAGACCAGGCTGGACCTTCAAGGGAGAAGAACACCCGGTCCTCTACATCAGCAGGAAGCTGTCCCCAGCTGAGAGGAGACATGCTGCCATGGAGAGAGAGGTCCTGGCAATAAAGTGGGCCATCTCCACTTGTTTTGGACAGCTGGAGAGCACGTGGCTGCAGGGTGGGACCACAGACACACACACGGTTGGTGGCTAATGATCAGCACAGCCGCTTTCCACCATCCAGCAGCTGACAGGAGGGTATCCTGTCCCATCCTTTGCTAACAAATGGAGAGAGGGCCCCTGAAGTATACATGATAATTTGTCTCTTGCAG
>CM022757.1:6221192-6223692 GCA_012411365.1 Ameiurus melas | reverse complement strand
TGAGAGCTGTGTGTGTGATATGTATAGCAGGACACACACACACACACACACACACACACACACACACACACACACACACATACGTGTCTCTCTGTCAGTGTTTCAGTTTAACATGGTTCATTGTTATGAGGACTCGATCTAGGGGAAGTGGACGAGTGTGTATTGATAAGGAGGATGGATTGGGACGCGGCCTGTCTCTAATCTTCAGTGTATATCCACTAGGAAGGGCCAGCGTCACACTCTGGAGGTTTCAGAGCGGACGAGCTCCTCCTCCTTCCTCTTTCAGCCAGGTTCACACCTCTGCATCGTGACATCATAGCACCTAAACCCCACCCCCTGCACACATACACACACACACACACACACACTCTCATTACACCCCACACACACACCCTGCTCTGTCTGTGTGCTGCGATGATGATGATGATGATGATGATGATGATGATGATGATGATGATGATACACTTCTTTATCCCCTCCTAATTAATATTTGCCCTTTTACATGGAATCGTGGGTAATGACCTTTAACCTCATTCACCATATTGCAGCACCGTGATGTCTTACACTTCCTGCATCTCTCTATCCCTCTCTCCATCTTTCTCAACTCCCCATCATCTTCCTTTCCTTCTTTCCTTACACTGTGTCTTTCTTATTTTCTTTTTCTATTCTCTCACTCTCTATCCTTCTTTATTTAGACCCCCCCCTCTCCCTCCCTCTCTCTCTCTCTCTCTCTCTCTCTCTCTGTGCTGTATTCAGAGTTCAGTTCAGCACTCAGTGACATTGGCATGTCAGTTTAGCAGGGGCAGAGTTTGTCTAAAACCGGGGCGGAGGACTACATGAAGGTGATTTGAATAATCTGAAAGTGTGGCTGAGAAGGGTCTGGGTGTAGGTGGAGCAAGTGAGCATGAGGAGAGGTGGAGCGAGTGAGGAGATGAGAAGTGGAGAGAGTGAGGAGAGGAGAGAAGAGAGGTGGAGCGAGTGAGGAGAGGAAAGGTGGAGAGAGTGAGGAGAGGAGAGGAGAAGAGAGGTGGAGCGAGTGAGGAGAGGAGAGGAGAGGTGGAGAGAGTGAGGAGGAGAGGAGAGGTGGAGAGAGTGAGGAGAGGAGAGGAGAGGAGAGGTGGAGTGAGTGAGGAAAGGAGAAGAGAGGTGGAGTGAGTGAGGAGAGGAGAGGAGAGGTGGAGAGAGTGAGTGAGGAGAGGAGAAGAGAGGTGGAGTGAGTGAGGAGAGGAGAGAGAGGTGGAGAGAGTGAGGAGAGGAGAAGAGAGGTGGAGTGAGTGAGGAGAGGAGAAGAGAGGTGGAGAGAGTGAGGAGAGGAGAGGAGAGGTGGAGAGAGTGAGGAGGAGGAGAAGAGAGGTGGAGAGAGTGAGGAAAGGAGAAGAGAGGTGGAGTGAGTGAGGAGAGGAGAAGAGAGGTGGAGTGAGTGAGGAGAGGAGAAGAGGTGAGAGAGAGGAGAGGAAAGAGAGGTGGAGTGAGGAGGAGGAGAAGAGAGTGGAGAGAGTGAGGAGAGGAGGAGGAGAGGAGGAGGAGAGGAGAAGAGAGGTGAGAGTGGAGGAGGAAGAGTGTGAGAGAGGAGAAGAGAGGTGGAGAGGAGGAGAGGAGAAGAGAGGTGAGGAGTGAGGAGAGGAGAAGAGAGGTGGAGTGAGTGAGGAGAGGAGAAGAGAGGTGAGAGAGTGAGAGGAGAAGAGAGGTGGAGTGAGAGGAGAGGAGAAGAGAGGGAGAGAGGGAGGAGAGGAAGAGGTGGAGAGTGAGTGAGGAGAGGAGAGAGAGGTGGAGAGGAGGAGAGGAGAAGAGAGGTGGAGAGAGTGAGGAGAGGAGAGAGGTGGAGTGAGGAGGAAAGGAGAAGAGAGGTGGAGTGAGGAAAGGAGAAGAGATGGAGGAGAGAGGAGAGGAGAGGTGGAGAGAGGGAAGAGAGAGGTGAGAGAGAGGAGAGAGGAGAGGTGGAGAGAGTGAGTGAGGAGAGGAGAAGAGCGGGAGAGAGAGGAGAGGAGAGGAGAGGTGAGAGTGGTGAGTGAGGAGAGGAGAAGAGCGGTGGAGAGAGTGAGGAGAGGAGAGGAGAGGTGGAGAGGAGTGAGGAGAGGAGAAGAGAGGTGGAGAGAGTGAGGAGAGGAGAAGAGAGGTGGAGAGAGTGAGTGAGGAACTCTGACTGACTCTGAATACGACTCAGTGCCTTTTGTCCTCTTTTCACCTTCATCTCTCTTTCTCTCTCTCTCTCTCTCTCTCTCTCTCTCTCTCACCCCCTCGCTCTTTTTCTCCACAGCTGCAGCTAATCTGTTATTCCTGCTTTTCTGGGCCCTTGTGCTTTATTTTTTCACAGTTTTTTTATCCCTTCGTTTTTCTTTTCTTTTTTTTGCTCCAGTAGTTTTTCTGTATTTGTCTTTAATCTGCTGTCTGTAACATGAACTTCTCGTTGATGATGATGATGATGATGATAACAGCATAACAGTGTAATTGCATTTTGATGAGGCAGGCTCACACACACATGTACACACACACACACACA
>CM022757.1:6173692-6213692 GCA_012411365.1 Ameiurus melas | reverse complement strand
ACGACACGCATTCAGCCAGATCCCTCTTCCATTCACGTGCGTCGAACACGAGTACAGCTAAACGGTCTCGTTTACCAACAAACATCACGCGAAAGCGTGCAGGACTTTTTCATGCGACTGCGATTTCAGCAGTTCCTACCTGAAATCCCGTACACACTGAATTCTTTCTCTCCTTCTTTTCTTTCATTCCCCTCGGTCTCTGTTGTTTTGTTCTCTTTACTCCTCTCAGGCCTGGTTTGTCTTTGCATGCGTCGATCTGGTCATCTCTCTGCTCGGTCCTTCCTTCCCTTCTTTCTTACGTAACACCGCTTTAGAAAACACTTTCCTTCCCTTCTTTCTTGGATAACACACTTTCCTTCCCCTGCTCTGTTGTTTTTTTCCGCACATTCTTCCTCTCATTCTTCAGTGAACTGAAATGCTCTCGCTCCTCCATCACTTCATTTTGCACTTTTACACGTCTTCTTTTCATCTTTCAGATCTATGCCTCTCTCTCTCTCTCCATCTCTTCTCCCCGTCCTCCTGTTTATTCTCTTCTCTATCGTTCTTTCTCTTTCCATCCAGCTGCTCTAGTGTGTATTATCTCAGTGTGGAGAAACTCTTATTCTGTTTCTCTATTCTTTTTTTCTTCATGAATTTTTCCATGAGCTGCTGCTGCTGTACCTGAGTCACCTGTATCCCATGCGCCGTGTGTGTGTGTGTGTGTGTGTGTGTGTGTGTGTCACAGTGTGTATTATTTGAATAAAGAGATGTATAATTGTTCATATGGAGTCGGTGTGATGAATAAAGCTGATGTTCATGTTAGATGAATGTTTAGAAGATGATCACATCACACGTCCACGGTCTGTATGTGGGCTTTTGGTTGCCTGGAGCTTGATTGATGGGGAAAGATAGAGGGAATACACACACACACACACACACACACACACACAGAGAAACACTGAGGTCTGACAGTGATAAAAATTAGAATGAACACATTGATGACTCAGTCTTACTGAGATCCACTCCAACATCCAACAAAACCACATTCGCAGAATGAATCAGTATCACTAACGTTCTGTAGTGTCAATATATAATCACACCCCACAAACCCGACGTCACTTCACAGAGCAGGTACAGAAACACTAATCCAAAAAAAATAATAATAAAAGCAACTTTTGAAAGCGAGATGGTTTACAGGATAAACCGAATGAAACAGACCGTTCTATAAGGAGTGTTTAGAAGAACCCACAGGCACCGCAGGGATGGAGAGATTAGATTAGTTATGTGTGGGATGTTTAGACTGAAATAAAGCAAGGCTTCAGTACAGTCTCGTCTCAGAGATGCGCTACAGTCTGTGGAACTGAAGGATCTCGCTATGTCTGTACACAGCTGAGTGAAAAGGACTGTAAGAAGATGAGGAGATGAAGATCTGAGCGAGCGGGCTGGAGTGTAGGACAGGAGACGTTCAGAGAGGTCAGAAGGGCCGAGTCCAGGAAGTGTTTTATATGAGAAAAGAATTTTGACTTGGATGTGGGATTAAAGTGGTGGTTAGTGTAACTGCTGAAGAACGGGAGAGATTTGTGTGTGTGTGTGTGTGTGAGTGTGTGTGTGTGTGTGTGAGTGTGTGAGAGTATGTAATCTTGAATCAGAGTTTTGGCAGAAGTTAGTTGAGAGCTCTGAGAAAAGTGTCATAATCAGGACATGATGTAATGAAAGCTGAAGGGTGTGGTGAAGAATAACCACAACATTGTAAACAGTAACGAAGGGGATTATTACGATGGCATCTACATCAAGGCAGAAGTCGTTATCCACGGCGAGAGCAGCCTGGGAGCCCACATGACCTCGATCCAGTCAGTAATCTTCACAGTGTTTAATGTCCTGCCACCAGTTTACGTAGAAGGTGGAAAAGGGTGTGGGGACTTGATCTTCAGACAAACTTCCCAGAGTTCACTCAACCCACAAGTGGAAAGAAATTCATTTTTTCCATCAAGTAAAACTAAAACACACACACACACATAGACATACACACACACACACACACACACACACACACACACACACACACACTAAACCACAGATAGTGTTTGAGTTTTGGGAAACTATACAGCGAGACCAGCGGAATGTTGCCAGTTCCACAAACATCCCTTTTACTGGAAGCTAAATAAACGATTATTTCTAAGAGTGTCGCTCTACAGCAGGTGTGTCCGATATTATCCGGAAAGGGCCGGTGTGGTGCCGGTTTTCATTCCAACAAGCTGAAGCCACACCTGAGTCTACTGAAAAGCAAGATCAACTGATTACACAGGTGAAATCAGGTGTGGCTCCTGCTGGGTTGGAATGAAACACCGCACCCACACCGGCTGTTTTCAGATAAGATTTTCAGCTGTTTTCAGATAAGATCGGACACCTCTATCTGCACTACTGGCACTCTGCACGTAAACAACCCGTATCTGATTGGTCAGTAGTAACAACTGACATACACACAGGTGTATATTAATGCGCTCGTTCTAATAGTTATGGTTGCTATAGTAACAGCTCATTCACAGGGACGTGTACAGCGTCCGTGTGTAATTCTAATAGTTATGGTTGCTATAGAAACAGCGTCCGTGTGTGTCATGAGGTGAGATGAGATGAAATGTGTTTGTCTAGCATTCATGGAAGGAGTCTCCAGCGTCAGCGCTTGGAAAGCTGTAACCAAGTTCTCTGACGTTTTCAGGGCCGAGGAGTTTATGCGTTTGTGTCGTATTAACTTGGAGAGAGAATAAACAGACTCTGATGTGACGTCGGTGAACTAACTCGTTTCACGACATTAAACGTACCTATAAATGGATAAAAAATACGACATGCTCTTTAACAAATAAGCAATTTGTAATGGTTGGCGAAACTGCCATCTTGATCACACCACCCTGTCACTCAGGATTTTACCCGAACACACACACACACACACACACACACACACAGTGTTTATTTACACATGTCGTCATGGACGAACGCTCGAGAGATAAAGCGTTTTCTGATGAATAATCCGTGCAGGCGTGAACAATAAACACTTCAGTGATCCATCAGTCAGAGCGAGTGTAGACTCCACATCTGCGTCATCAAACTGTTCACCATCAGGAGTAGTTTCACTTTCACTCACAAAAGGAAGTGAATTTAATGAAGACGATCTGATCTCAGATCTCTGCGTATCGCGCTCCTTCGCCCTTCGTGTTCTTCTGCTTCTTCAGCAATTAATCTCTCGCGAGTCGCATCATGTGCGTGATTCAAACTCTGCTCGTACTCTGTAAGTAATCATCCTTTCCTCTAAATGTTAAAGACTCCTCTAAATGTTATCTGCGCCACCATTTTGTGGATTGTGTCATGAACGTCCACCATTTTCTGTTCCCATTAGTGACACTTATGTACATAGCGTGCGTTCAGGTTCATTCCTGATGGTCGATTCCAGGCTCACAGTTGAATCTCGGATTGCTCAGAGTGGTACGGTAACACCGATTTGATCAACACAGGAGTGTGTGCAGTGTGGGAACGCGGTGTTTGACTCCCAAAGTCCAGCGCGTTAGACCGAGCATGAAACGCGATACGAATCATAAAAATAAACATACGTTCCAATAGAATCACTGAAAAGTCAAATAAAACGCTCTCTATTCGCTCTGCAGTCATGGGTACAGCTGGAACTGTATCTTCATCCTCCTCAGGACAGACTCTTTGTGGGGTTTTTTGTGTTATAAAGCTACAGTTTGTATCTTCTATAACGTAAGTAAGAAGAGAAATTAACGTGTATCACGGCATTAAATGTAACTGTAAACAGATAAAAAAAAAAAGCATGACGTGTTCTGTAAAGCGTCATGAAACACTGAGATTCTAACAGAGGTGTTCGTGTCGCACATCGTAAAAGACAAACTCAGCAGCCGCTAATTTGAACTGTAGGAGAAAGCTGGTTAACTTCGAGATTGTTTTAATCCATCTTTACCGTGCGTGTTCTGAAGACTCGCCCCCCTGTTCCTCCCCTGCCACGCCCGCTCCACCAGGGACGGTTCATGACCCTTGAATAAATAAGCGAGTGGAATTTGAAGTCGACTGCGACGACATTGTAGACACGACTTGACAATACGTTTTGTTTATAAAGTGCTGTGTGTCGCCATGGTAACGCGCATTACTGACTGACAGCCCGTAGCAACTGTCGTAACGGGTTCAGTGTAATGGACTATTGATAGAATTGGAGATTAGGATCATGAACACGCGCGGTGACACGTCTCAGTGCCGTTATACTAAACACCGGCTCTGGTCTGATCAGATAATGGACTGTGAGTGCTGTACAAACGGTTTCAGATGACTGTAATAAGTATAATACTCACAGTATCGTCATTACACAGCAGTCCTGTTATCTGATTTAGTCAATACTTTTACTTCACATCGTTACATGGTATTTAACATGAGTGGAACCTGTTCTCGTAATATGATCCCAGAGAACGGGGAAATCCCCTTGTTTCCTCTGCTGAGGCTGAGACCTGAGAGAAAGATATTTTTGGCATGTAGTGGTGTCAGGTATCTTCTCCTGTTGGCTGAGTGTGTGAGCAACATCAAGTTACAATTACAGCTTTACCTTTCGCTAAATGCTTCATCGACACACTTCTCCAAACAGAAAACTTCCCTACATCAAAATAAAGAAATGAAATGAATCTGTTTAATCCTCTGAATGGGCGGTTACTATAGAGACGTCTAAGTCCTAGCTCAGTACAGTTCACAGCTTTTAGTGTGAAACTATTTCATGTGGCTTGGCTAGCAGCAGAACACGCAACACACAAACACCGTGTGCCCCACACAGCCTACATACATATATAAATCGGCGCGAGCTACACGCTCTCTAACGAGCGGTCTGTACTCAGCCGTCCTGAAAGTGCATTACCATATCGTTATATTATTGTTATATTATGAAATATTTCACAGTAATATAATACAAAGTGTGTTTAGTGCTGAATTCCAGACAGTTTAAATACATCCGGCGGGAGGGAGGTTCGTCTGCATACTGATCATGCTCTGCTTCAGTATGTCACAGTACATGCTGGCATTCAGGTTTCCTTCGTGAATAAAAACTCTACAGCCACTCAGAGATCAGATCAGAAATATATATATATATATCTATATATATATTACATGACACTGTAGACTGATTTACAGATGAACAGAGCGTGTAAAGGGGACAGAGGTAACGGTTTAATTGTTTGTAGTTTAAAAGTGTTCCAGAATAATGGTTTAAATCTGATCTCATCAGATCTCAGAAATAACAGAATGAACAAGCTGAAGGAAAGATTATTCTCATGTTCAACTGTCAAGAGGCTGAGTCATTAACCACAAAGCTCTCGCTCTCTCTCACACACATATCTTTGAGAAATGGCTTTCTTCTTGCCACTCTTCCATAAAGGCCAGATTTGTGCAGTGTACGACTGATTGTTGTCCTATGGACAGACTCTCCCACCTCAGCTGTAGTTCTCTGCAGTTCATCCAGAGTGATCATGGGCCTCTTGGCTGCATCTCTAATCAGTCTTCTCCTTGTCTGAGCTGAAAGTTTAGAGGGACGGCCAGGTCTTGGTAGATTTGCAGTGGTCTGATACTCCTTCCATTTCAAAATGATCGCTTGCACAGTGCTCCTTGGGATGTTTAAAGCTTGGGAAATCTTTTTGTATCCAAATCCGGCTTTAAACTTCTCCACAACAGTATTACGGACCTGCCTGGTGTGTTCCTTGGTCTTCATGATGCTCTCTGCACTTTCAACAGAACCCTGAGACTATCACAGAGCAGGTGCATTTATACAGAGACTTGATTACACACAGGTGGATTCTATTTATCACCATCAGTCATTTAGGACATCATTGGATCATTCAGAGATCCTCGCTGAACTTCTGGAGTGAGTTTGCTGCACTGAAAGTAAAGGGGGCCGAATAATTTTGCACGCACCACTTTACAGTTTTTTATTTGCTAAAAAAGTTTAAAATATCCAATAGATTTCATTCCACTTCACAATTGTGTCCCACTTGTTGGTGATTCTTCACAAAAAATAAAAATTTTATATCTTTATGTTTGAAGCCTGAAATGTGGCAAAAGTTTGAAAAGTTCAAGGGGGCCGAATACTTTCGCAAGACACTGTATATCACACTCTCACCAACTTCCTCCTCCTCCTCCTCTCTGTCTGTCTTTCTTTATATCCCCTCGGTTTTATTGCGGTTTTATCATCAGTCTGTACCGGACGTTGTGAAGTTTTTTTTGGGAGAACTGCTCGAATAGTCGAAGTCGCAGTAGCAGGAAATAGTTGTCTGGGCGCGTGTCATGATGACCCGCGTCTCGGCCCGAATCCGCTGAAAATCTGCGGTGATGTTAGGAAAACTGCACGCTCCTCTGAATACTGCTTTGGAGTTAGTTGAGCTATGGAGTTTGCGTGATTTGGCGCTCATCCTGGAGGGACTTCTGCAGTAAAAGGTGAGCGTGTGTTTCGTGATCTTACCTGTGACATCTCCCCACGCGCTCACCTGCGCGTTCAGACTCACATCCCAGCTCAGAGTCGCTTTATTCTGGAAGATAGAACTGTTTCCTGAATCTTCTTAACACTTAAACACGCTGTTAATCAAGTGCTGGCATTTTAATGTGATTTTAATGACATCCTTTATCCAGATGTTGGTGATTAAACCTGTTTATCCAGAAGAGCTGCATAGTTTATTGTTTGTGAACAATGACGTATAAATTATTATTGTCTTATTTCCACATCCGGGTTCTACAGTCCAGATAACAGAACCACTCCGATTTCCTCTCTCTTTATCTCCCTCTCTCCCCCCCTCTCTCTTTATCCCCCTTTCTCTCTCTCCCCCTCTCTCTTTATCTCCCTCTCTCCCCCTCTCCACCCCCTCTCTCTTTCTCCTCTGTCTCTCCCCTCTCTCTTTATCTCCTCTCTCTCCCCCCTCTCTCTTTATCTCCCTCTCTCTTTATCTCCCTCTGTCTCCCCCTCTCTCTCTTTATCTCCCTCTGTCTCTCCCCCTCTCTCTTTCTCTCTCTCTCCCTCTCTCTCTTTATCTCCCTCTGTCTCTCCCCCTCTCTCTTTATCTCTCTCTCTCCCTCTCTCTCTTTATCTCCCTCTGTCTCTCCCCCTCTCTCTTTCTCTCTCTCTCTCCCTCTCTCTTTATCTCCCTCCGTCTCTCCCCCTCTCTCTCTTTATCTCCCTCTCTCTTTATCTCCTTCTCTCTCCCCTCTCTCTTTTCCTCTCTCTCTCTCCCCCTCTCTCTTTATCTCTCTCTCTCTCTCCCCCCTCTCTCTCTCTCCCTCTCTCTCCCCCTCTCTCTTTCTCTCTCTCTCTCTCCCCTCTCTCTTTATCTCCCTCTCTCTCCCCCTCTCTCTTTATCTCCCTCTCTCTCCCCCTCTCTCTATATCTCTCTCTCTCCCCCTCTCTCTTTATCTCTCTCTCTCCCCCTCTCTTCTTTCTCTCTCTCTCCCCCTCTCTCTTTATCTCCCTCTCTCTCTCTGCCCCGCCCTCCCCCAGCAGGAAGTCTGTGCATTGTGTTTTTGAGTGCGCGCTGCAGAAAGGTAAACCGTGTGAAAGTGAATCCGCCTCTGGGACGTGATCCTGTGATTGGATTAAAGCGAACCGTGCCTCAAGAATAAATCAAGAACTTTGGGGTTACTCTGAAACCTCAGACAGAACAAAGCCAGGAGAGCTGGAGGTTATTATCGTTCGAGGGCAGTATATCCAGAAGGACGAAGAAGACTCTAGGAGACGGAAATCATCCAGTTTGTTGTGCTCCAATAGAGTTAATATACGTGTTTTTTTATATGTTTAATTCATCTACCGAATCGTTGGATCTATATTCAGAAGAACCTGCGCTGACCTGTACTCGTGAATAGATTCATTTGAAGGAGAAGTCAAACAGGAAGTCATTTCAAACTTGGTCGCGTGCAATCCTATCGCTCCTCACACACCCTACACACACACTCTCACTGTCTACTTACACACACTCTGAACGCTGAGGTCGACATGCCGCTTTCACGCTGTCTCCACATTCTCAGTGAGTATTTACGCCTTTGGTTTAACTTTCTAAAACACCTGTAACACATTATACATTATTATGAATAGCACATTATTCATTTACGTAAAGAACGGTGCAGTGTGTGTTATTAAAACCTGGGTCTCACGTCATTATCATCTTCTTTATGGAGCTTTAAGGACAGCAGAGAGGAAATAATAATAATAATAATAATAATAATAATAACAACCACAACAACAACAACAACAACAACAACAATATAAGTCATCTTTAAACTATCCGTGACACGCTGTGGAGTTGATCAGACTTTGGAAGAGTGTTGCTGTATTATATTCTACTTTTTGATATGATCTCCTATCGGATTTCTAAACTTTAATAATACAGGATTGAACCTGCTTTCGATTTCGTATCCTTCGACTTCGAGCTGCGAGAGAGAGAGAGAGAGAGAGAGAGAGAGAGAGTCAGAGAGTCGGATCATTGAATCAGCGCAAAAACAAATTCACATATTTTGAATCAGCGACGCTTTCCGCTCTCAAATATCTTACTGACATTTTATTGCAATATTCCGACCAGTGTTTGTTCTTCTGTGCGGAATGATGTGTAAATGTGTTCCCATCGGAGGATTTTAATACATCACACCGCAATAAAACAAGGCTCATATACGGAAGTCGACTCTCACTGATTCACCTTTAAAGAGCCGATTCACCCTCAAAGAACCGATTCACGTCAAAGAACCGATTCACGTTAAAGAACCGATTCACCTTAAATAACCGATTCACCTTAAAGAGACGATTCAGCAGTTTTATCCGTGGCGATCCGATACACACCGACTACGCTCCAAAACTGAACACAAACTGTTCAACTATTCCAAACTGTACATAAAGCACAAAAAATACTTTTCATAACCTAACTGTGGCTTGTTTTTATCCACGTTCTGGAATGTTAGGCATTAAATAATACAGCACTGAGGCGATGCTAGCCGACTAGCTAACACGAACCAAAACTCCGTCTTAAACTAACAGTTTGTTTTCTAATGGTATAAAAATGATGTAAAATACATTTCAATCCTTTTGAACAGGACTGTTAGCTGTCGAATAGCAAGAAGTCTGGGACTATTCTAGTTAATTTAACTAAAAGTTCCCTAATCTGACAGAAGTGTCGGGGGAAATTTTCTGTGAAACCTGACAGGAAACGGGTCTGCTAACTTCTGTTAGCTTCTCTCAGTGCTACTACCTATAACCTACCGTGTCTCTGCACACACAACCCCTTTTCCCTCTCAGCTCACCACACACTTCACTCTACAGGGGTAGAATTCACTATCGTTTTCTGCTGAGGTACACCTGTGTAAAGTATTGGCACCCCGCTCCCCCGACCGTCGACGGAAAGGGACCGTCTCTGAGCAGATAGACAGCAGTGTTGCCATGTGCTTTCAGGGGAAAGTCTCGAATTCGTGCTCCAGTAGTCAGCAGGTCTCCTACACAATACACTAACGTGCATATTTTGTATATTTATTGATCGGCATCAGGATGTACACGAATAAGCACGCTTTCTGAAGAAACTCGGAAGCTAGCTTATTTCTAACAGAAAGGAGTCGTCTTTGATCACGTCGCCACAAATTATTTACAAAATTCTATCGTTTCTATGAAGAACGCGAGCGAAATGAAGCCGTGGTAGCGAGGCGTCATGAAATAGACACAGAGGAAATGGTTACAGGTGGAATAACTTGCTTTTATTGCTGTAACTATCAAGGACAAGGAAGTGCATGGGTGAAACAGACAATACCGGCCAGTGATTGGTTGTTATAAACAGCGGTGACCAGTGATTGGTTGTTATTAACTGCGATGACCAGTGATTGGCTGTTATAAACAGCGGTGACCAGTGATTGGCTGTTATAAACAGCGATGACCAGTGATTGGTTGTTATAAACAATGCTGATAAGTGATTGGTTGTTATAAACAATGCTGATAAGTGATTGGTTGTTATAAACAATGCTGATAAGTGATTGGTTGTTATAAACAGTGTTTGATCAGTGTTTGATCAATTCCCGTAAGTACGATATTCCGGCTTGGTCGTCTATGCCAAACCCCTGTAAGACCGATATAGTGGCTTTACAGTGTAAACGTTATCCCCATAAGTCCGGTATACCGGCATTACTCTGCTATGATTCCTTACTTATTTAATTATTATTTTTTGACCCGGAAGGTTGATGACGTCACGACGTGATTACGACATTACGCCGTCATTACGGTGGAGCTGATTCCAGCGTGAATGTTGTTGATAAACTTATGGTGTAATAGTAGAAGTGAAAAGCTAATCGTGTTCCAGCTAAAGTTCCACTTGAAAAACTGTTTTTCGTTGGGAATGCGACCAATTTCTGTGCATTCGTGAAAACGGTACCTGCTGGTCTGATTATCACCAGCAAGTTGACTTTTGTGGGTTCAACTGTTAAGAGGCTGAGTCATAAATGAGTAGAAGGATTTTAGCGAGCATTTTTCGTCATTTCTCTAGTTAAGAACTGTGTCATTTTCAAAGTAATATTACACAAACACATTATTATAAGTTGTTTCAAGGCCTAAAAATGTTCAAATTAAATGTTGATTTTGGGGCCAATTTTGGCCCGGGATCTCATGCCCGGGTTGGCGATGCTGTTTCTCTGGGGAATATGGGGTTGTGGGACATAATACTGTGGGAACTAAGGGGTAAGAGGGATAAACACTAATCCCGCGTGTTCCTCTCTGTAGGTGTCTTTTTAATAAACAAGGTGCTGACTGAGCTCCAGTGCTGTATGAATAAGTTCGGTAACGGCTCCGTGTCCTACACGTTGAATGACTCCATTCCCAACCACTGGACCTGCAGCTGGATCAAAAATGTACGTGAGCCGTGACAAGTCTTTACAGTGTAATAGTAGTGCCATTCATTGATCCACACAGCCAGGGGGAAAGGCTTTGACTCATTTCTTTAATATAATTCAGATATCATAACATCTCTCTGTGTGTATGTGTGTGTGTGTGTGTGTGTGTGTGTGTGTGTGTAGGATCTGGTTATAGTGGATGAAGAGGGTGTCATCATTAAAGACTACGTGGAGTCTCAGATAGAGAACGGATATATCCTGAAGCAATGGTACTCCAATGTTTTATGCAAGTTGGAGAGTCCGGAGGACGGGGTGCGTCCGCCCGCGTACATCCACCTCAGTCTTATTTAACCATGCTAACCATTTTTACACATTCATATTAACACCTTCTCTCTCTTTTTTTTTAAACAGGTGTCCAGGGAAATTAATTGTACAGGTACCTCACTAATCATTCATCTCCACTTTCATGAAAAATGCTTTCAACACCAGGCGTCGTGTCGTTACATGTTTATCTTCAACGGTCTACAAGGCGTCACAGTCAAATCCAGTGTGAATGAGTCATTACAGAGTACTATAAAGTTTGTATACCCTTAGGGAAGAAATATATTGCCTTGAGATTTGTTTAAACACAATATTCACAATGTGACCCAAAAATCCAATCTTTTTTTCAAAATCAGTCCGTTTCGCATGTGGTCCTAGATCAGATCCATATCCGATAAGTTGCAGTGTGACATGAATGTGAACTGGGTGAGCTGTTGAAGTCCTGAAAATAAAAATAAAGTGTGTATGCTTTGAGGATTAAATAGAGATCATTGACGTTTAATTACAAATGATAAAAGATTTTTTTTTAAATGTTAAATATAATTATTAATAAAGTATGTTTTTGTTCCCGCAGCTCAGTGTAACCCAACTTATAAAGAACCCACTGAAGGTACATTTCTGTCTCTGTGTTTAAAGTGTTTAAAGTCTTATTCACTGATTTTCACTCCTGATCTGATCAGTCGTTATTATTATTATTAGTATTATTAGTATTATTATTATTAGTAGTAGTAGTAGTAGTAGTAGTAGTAGTAGTAGTAGTAGTAGACAGTCATAATTATAGAAACATAATAAGGAGATTCCATTATGTAATGAACACAATACACATTCCGGACTTTCTCTTTCTTCCTCTGAGTAATAAAGAGCCGAAACGTCAGATGACATGTCTGAGCTATTTCTAGCTTGCAGCTTCGCCCACTGGTTCTAGTGGTTCTAGTGTGTGTTTGACATAACGCTTTCCTAAATTAGGATTTGTTTATGTAAATGAAAGCTTTTGAAAGGTTTTTGCATGACCAGCGGATATGCTTTTTTTTTTTAAAATAAAAGAGAGAGATTTCCCCACCTCATCTCTTGTTTGTTTGGAATAAATACTGATGCCAGACAATGCCAAGTTCTGCTTCTTTATTATTATTTTGAATTAAGGACTAAACCACTGACCGATTACCTTTATTGAATTCGTTTAGTTAAATTTGACCCGTTATTATGGCAACTCCGTCAAATAATACTTACATGTCTTTGAATTCTCGAATCTCTGAAATTCCCTCTGTGGGGAAACACCTAGTGCAGACTAAAAGTGTTTCGAATTGTCTATCAGTAATGATGGGGACGCAGTTTAGCACCTCCAGGGTTGGGGTTTCGATTCCGTTCTCCCGTCTCCCTGTGTGTATGGAGTTTGCATACGGGTACTCCGGTTTCTTCCCCCAGTCCAAAGACATGCGTTGTAGGCTGACTGGCGTTTCTAAATCGTCCCCTGGGATAGGACCAAGGCTCCCCGTGACCCTGTGTAGAGGGTAGAGAAGATGGATGGATGGATAGATGAAATAAATCACAAAGCTTTTAAAATGGCAACGTGAACGTAATGAGATAAATAAATAACTTTCCACGGTTGAGGTTAAAAGGTCACGTTCGTGGATGTTCATCAATGAGAATTTGAAATGAGTGTGGGGTATAAAGTAAAAAATAATGAGATTTAATTTACCAGAACATGCTTAGTATAATAAATCCTGAACTTTATTCTCTGTATTTAGTGTAGCACTCCATTTTTATTCTGTATCACTTTCCCCCGCTCAGTATGAGAAATGAGCTGCTGATGATGAAAAGTTTCAGTGTAAACAGACTCGAGTTAATGCTTACTGTTACAGTCTGTGTTTTCGGTGTCAGATCTGAGTCAGAAAACGGCAAACGTTCAGTCACTACTGTTGGTTTGTCATGGGGGTTCCCCAACTGAAATGGCCATAATTTAGGCGCTTACATTTATAAAACGTACACACTACGCATTTTATATTTCATTGAAATTGTTACAACTGGGTTTTTAGAGAATCCACAAGTTGATGAAGGTCTCTCTCACATCTGCTCAGTGCTGCACTCATACAATTGATGGATGGGGAGGGGTGCCAATACTTTACACGCAGTAACAGATGGACAAAAAGTGTGGGGTCAACCTGACTCTGTTAATACCATGTTAACCACAGGACTGGAGGAAGTAACAGATTATCCGGTTAATATAGCTTTAATTTAGACTGTGTGTAGTGCACTAATGTATAGTCTCTCTCTCTCTCTCTCTCTCTCTCTCTCTCTTTCAGATGGCTCAATCCCTCAATACATCATCGTCATAATCATCATCCTCATCATAATCCTCCTCCTCGGTGTTGGTTTCTTGGTTTATAAGTGGTGTCGTCATAGGTATGTCTCTCTCTCTGTCTCTCTCTCCCTCTCTCTCTCTCACACACACATGCACATATAGTGCAGTAATGTAGGAAGCATTGCACGTGTGTGTGCGTTACAATATTTATTTTAGTAATAATTTTCTTTATCAATGAATAAACATTTCTGTTTATTGTTTCTCTGTCCACAGGAGGCGTCGCCGTGACAAAGATATGGATGTTGAAATACAGCCTATCAATGCGGTGGACCAGGACCAGAGTCTAATCCATGACCCGGACCAGAGTCCAGACTTATACCAGGATCATGGCCAGATGGTATCCGGATAATCAGAGAGCTGCCAAGTGATTTGTACACTTAAATAATAAATAATATAGCATAATATAGTGCATAAATGTAATATATACACAATTTATATATATATATATATATATATATATATATATATATATATATATATATATATATATATATATATATATATATATATATATATATATATATATATATATATATATATATATATATGATATATATGATGTATATGATGTATATGATAGTATATGGTATATATGATATATATGATATATATGATGTATATGATGTATATGATAGTATATGATATATATGATAGTATATGGTATATATGATATATATGATATATATGATAGTATATGATATATATGATATATATTATGGTATATGATATAAATATATGATATATATATGATACTATATAATATATATGATGGTATATGATATATATATGATATTATATGATATATATGATGGTATATGATATATATGGTATATAGTTCTTGCGTGCAGCGAGTAAACTTATGAAATATAATGTATAATATAGTGTACCATGATGTACAGTATATGTGGGCTGTAATGGTCGGATGGTTCAGTGCCCTGATCAGTGCAGTTGGTGGTGGTGTAATTATATTTTAGGACTTCTTTTTAAAACATTTAAATAATATACTGTGATTAGTGATTAGTGTTTATACTCATCTGATTTTACTTTGAGGAGCTACATGGATGTAGCACGCCTCTTATTCTCCAATTTCTAATTCGGATTTCCACCTTTTAACTTCCGGTAGTTATGCTGTTGTGCCCCCCCCCCCCCCCCCCACACACACACACACACACGCTGGTCTCACTGGGCCATTACTTATTGAGGACTTGTCTCTCCATCTCATATGTGATTGTTAAATTTGGACACTTTGTGAAAAGGTGATTCTGTGACTAATAAACACAAGCGTATCTCCTCAAAAGGAAGCCGAATTCTCTCCGTGTGGTGTAGATTACAAATCACACGCAAGCTCGGGAACAGAACAGTGTAATGAACTGGAGGGTGTGAGAGTGCACACATCTGGCTGCATCTGGCTGCACGGCTGGTTTGGTTTAAGATTAAATAAACTTTATTGAACCCACACTGGGGAAATCTCCTTGTTACAGCAGCTCAATTACACACACACAAAAAAAAACCTTGGGAAAGAATACACATCAAATAGGAATAGAATAATAAGAACAAAAGTAGTAAAAAGTAATAATAATGATGGTAATACGTACACCATGAAGATATTAATAAAATATGAATATATTTATATATGTTCAGGTGTATTTCTAACTGTTAGAAATCCCATTTCAGCACCTCCACCTCCACCTCCACCTCCACCACCACCTCCATACTGGAATACTGTGTGTAGAGTGTAGAGTAAAATTCACCAGATATATATTGCGATGGAGTCCTGAGCGATATTCTATCATTCAACACGTGCAGGATTCCAGAGTGTTCTGGTGATTGTTGCTCCATTCAGCTGCGGCTTTTTAAGAACAAATTGCCGTGTTTTTGTTTTTTGTGGAAAACTACCTGAATCCGTATACTGTATGTTTTAGACTTAAAATAAAAGCTCTGTCTCAGTTTAGCTGAATTCATGCTACATGCTAAAGAACATGTTTTCTGATGGAACGGCACACTGTACTGATCTTTTAAAATAAATACATAAATATTGAATGAGGATTGTGATTTTTTTCCGTCATGTTTCTGTCTGAGGGGTCTCAGGGGTGTAGCGGTGCTGGATTGTAGACTAATGAATCAGATCTTCTCTAAACATCATTTCTCTGTTTTTCCATAACAGTCTCATTACGCAACAAATCTGCAGGACTCTTCACTGCATTCCTTCTCAAGGAAGCTTTTTATAGTGGAATTAAACGGCATGAAAGATCTTGTTTGGTTACGCTCGTGCCGGTGCAGTTCTTTAAATCCGCTCTTGTTCTAGTAAAAGTGTGAGAGCAGGTATACTCAACTCGACCGCTTTACCTCCACACTACAAGGCTTAAAACACGTATTACAGCACACTGGGGTCTCTGTCGAAAATGAATCCAGGAACATACTTGTGGACTAGTGTGGACTAGTTTTAGGTACCACTGCTTTTTACTTTTATATGTTACCCCTAGGACAAATTATTCATGAACATGGAATTATCTTCCACTGTTATGCTGATGATACACAGCTGTATGTTTCAGCGAAGCCAGAGGACAGACAGAAGCTTAGTAAAGTTGAGGATTGTGTAAAGGACATTAGACGTTGGATGTTAACCAACTTCCTTTTACTTAACTCTGATAAAACAGAAGGACTTTTATTAGGCCCACGTGTAGCTAGAAGTAATCTTCCTGACTACACAGTAACTCTGGATGGACTTTCTGTTTCATCATGTACAGCAGTTAAAGACCTCGGAGTGATTATTGACTCCAGTCTATCATTTGATGCTCATGTAGATAATATTACTAGGATAGCGTTCTTTCATCTCAGAAATATTTCTAAGATAAGAAACATATTGTCACTACATGATGCAGAAATACTGGTTCATGCATTCGTCACCTCTAGATTAGATTACTGTAATGCCTTACTGTCTGGATGTTCCAGTAGGAATATAAATAAGCTCCAGTTAGTCCAGAATGCAGCTGCTAGAGTCCTAACTAGAACTAGAAGATACGACCACATCACCCCGATCTTATCCACACTGCATTGTCTCCCTGTAAAATCTCACACTAACTATAAAATACTTTTATTAACCTATAAAGCACTAAACGGTCTCGCACCACAATATCTAAGCGACCTTCTGGTTTTATATGATCCTCCACGCCTACTCAGATCAAAAGATGCAGGCTATTTGATATTACCTAGAATAGTGAAGTCTACAGCAGGGGAAAGAGCCTTCGCTTATAGAGCCCCACTGTTATGGAACAGTCTTCCTATTAGTGTTCGGGACTCAGACACAGTCTCAGTGTTTAAATCTAGGCTTAAAACATATTTGTTTACTCAAGCTTACCCTGACTAGATTATATCGCACTACCTCACAGTCCTAATGCGTTTTTCTCCTCTCTCTCTTTTTGCCGAGCCCCAACGCAATTTATGGAGATATATGGAGATTCAGATCCCTTCTGCCTCTGGATGAGCCCAAATCTTCTGCTGGGACTACGGCTGCTCACAAGGGCCATACTTCTCATTTTCGCATTATCTGTGTTACCTTCACATTCTGTGTTACCCAGATGAGGATGGGTTTCCCTTCTGAGTCGGGTTCCTCTCAAGGTTTCTTCCTCAAAAAACATCTTAGGGAGTTTTTCCTTGCCACCGTCGCCACTCAGTGGCTTGCTCAGTTGGGATAAATTCCATTTGTTTTCTACCTGTTTGTCTCTGTTTATCTGTTCCTGACTGTTTATACCCGTTTTTTATTTCTGTAAAGCTGCTTTGAGACAATGACTATTGTAAAAAGCGCTATACAAATAAAATAAAATTGAATTGAATTGAACTAGTTGGACTAGTGTGGACTAGTGTGGACTAGTGTGGACTAGTGTGGACTAGTGTGGACTTGTTGGACTAGTGTGGACTACTGTGGACTAGTTGGACTAGTGTGGACTAGTTGGACTAGTGTGGACTAGTGTGGACTAGTTGGACTAGTGTGGACTACTGTGGACTAGTTGGACAGTGTGGACCAGTGTGGACTTGTTGGACTAGTGTGGACTACTGGGACTAGTTGGACTAGTGTGGACTAGTTGGACTAGTGTGGACTAGTGTGGACTAGTTGGACTAGTGTGGACTACTGTGGACTAGTTGGACTAGTGTGGACTAGTGTGGACTTGTTGGACTAGTGTGGACTACTGTGGACTAGTTGGACTAGTGTGGACTAGTGTGGACTTGTTGGACTAGTGTGGACTACTGTGGACTAGTTGGACTAGTGTGGACTAGTTGGACTAGTTTGGACTAGTGTGGACTAGTTGGACTAGTTGGACTAGTGTGGACTAGTTGGACTAGTTTGGACTAGTGTGGACTAGTTGGACTAGTGTGGACTAGTTGGACTAGTTTGGACTAGTGTGGACTAGTTGGACTAGTTGGACTAGTGTGGACTAGTTGGACTAGTTTGGACTAGTGTGGACTAGTTGGACTAGTTGGACTAGTGTGGACTAGTTGGACTAGTTTGGACTAGTGTGGACTAGTTGGACTAGTTTGGACTAGTGTGGACTAGTTGGACTAGTTTGGACTAGTTTGGACTAGTTTGGACTAGTTGGACTAGTGTGATAACAGGAGAAAATGCTTCAGCAAACAGAAGTAGAAGTTTCCCGTTAGACTTTAAGGTCCAGGCTTCGGGAAAACTTCAGCTGGCTGTTAAAGGGCAACACATTTCGTATATAATAAGAGCCCCAGTCAGTGACAGTGCTCTCAGGAGAGGAACGAGAACGTTAACAGTCTGTAATTGCTACAGTAATCTGAGACGGTTTTCATCATCAGATCTGACCTTCTTGTGAGAGAAGTGGAATTTCCATGTTTGTACACGCAGAAGAGAACAAAGCCGAATTATGAGAGAACCCTCAGGGTTTTGCCATTGCTGCACCTCACTGAGATCATAAAAATGAGGCCACTATCAGTCTGCAAATATTCACACCCTACACACACACACACACACACACACACACACACACACACACACACATCACCGTCTGAGTCATGAGAGGACCGCAAATAAACAGTTTAAGGACGAGGGGAGGATGCAGCATGTGTGAGAAACTCCTCGTCTCCTTTAAGTATAAACTTCACTCACATTTATAGAATCACAGACATGGGTCATGGGTCATCATGGGTCATGGGTCATCATGGGTCATGGGTCATCATGGGTCATGGGTTCCTATTGTATTAAGCTGGGTTCCTAACACTAAGTCATGGTCTGTCACACTGAGCAACGGCGTCTGTGAGCAGATAAAGCTTTTATTTCTAAAATCAGAACAATGGCACTGTTTGCTGTTTAGTTTGCAAATCTTATCTCGATCTCTCACTTTCCTCCGTGACGGAGACCGTATTTCAGCTCCTGTTAAATCCACCTCGAGGAGGGTGGTTTCCTGCTACAGCAGAGACTCTCTCTCCCACACACACACACACACACACACTCTCTCTCTCTGGGACTGTACTGCAAGTGGTATGTGGGCTGAGCACTATTAACCAATCAAACTTCTGCCAAATCACGAGGAGAGACTCTCACACACACACACACACACACACACACACACACACACACACACACATACAGTATGAATATAGCGGAAAGACTGAGATGAAGAATATAATGATGTGAACGTGAGTGTCCTCACGTTTCTGCTCCACATGGTGTCCGTGCACGACGTGGTCTCCACCGTGTATTTCACAGACCTGTTGGCGAATTCTTCAACATGACATAACGGAGAACCTTTAAAGTGAGTCAGGTTCATCCACACCAGTACTACACCTACAGTACACGGGAACAAGTTAAAACACACACACACACACACACACACACACACACACACACACACTCAGACCGGACTGCATGCAGCATGTGTGTGATTAGGAAGCTCTTCATTTCATGTAAGTGTAATGTGAACTTTATTTGGATGTGGAAGGGTCTGAGATCTACTTCAGTCTGTCTGCTTCAGACTCAGGGAATGCTCGACTGTGTCCTGCTCACATTTACACCTGAAAGTAGGCGTGTGTGTGTGTGTGTGTGTTTGTGTAGAAAACACCCATAAAGGATCAGCAGAACAACGTAGACAAGAACATCGTCCATGACATTGGAGCAAACTGGATTCTCCTGAAAGGGAGATACCTCGGCATTGCCTACACGTGTATGGATCTCAGCGGGGTGCGTTATTAACTATTCACTAATCCTGATGTACATACATACTGCAAATCACTCTTACACACTCTTACACACTCTTACACACTCTTACACACTCTAAGACTTTTACTTTTAATCCTTTGAAACAGATAAACACACCAGTTCAATGCAGAGGTACATTGTTGTTCTTCTTCTCCTTCTTCTTCTTCTTCTTCTTCTTCTTCTTCTTCTTCTGCTTATTATTATTATTATTATTATTATTATTATTATTATTATTATTATTATTATTATTTATTATTATTATTAGGGGCCAAGCACCAAAAGTGCACAAATAAGGAACAGTTTGAACTGTTACCACAGTAAATTTCCATCTCGAACCATCTAGCGCCACCAACAGGTCTACTTTCTTCAATCTCTTCAGACCTCGCTGAACTCAAGTTGGTTGGTCAAACCTCTCGAATGACACACACATGAATTTGAAAGATCACGCGTCTGATGTCTTTTGATAGTTGGACTAGGACAGAAAGGTGTCACAGCCTTGAGTGCGAGCAGCTCGTATTGATTTCTCAGTTCTGGGGAATTCTGGCTTCTGATTCGTCAGAAGGTGTTCTCTCTCTCTCTCTCTCTCTCTCTCTCTCTCTCTCTCTCTCTCTCTCTCTCTCACAGACCCTGGCTGTTCCACTCCGGCCAATGAAATGAATGTTTCTGTGATTGTGGTTATCCTCATCACCATCATCATCATCACTGTCATCATCGTCATTAGCTGGAAGACAGGATGTTACAGGTATGTGTCATACACACGCATGTATAGTGAATATAAATGCACATCTAGTGCACTACGTAGGGTGTAGGAGGCTCGGGTAGTGCTGTAGTGCAGTGTTAATGTTTCTGCATCTCTTTATTTTACAGGAATTGCCGTGGGGACACTGCTCAGAGACATGAAGCGGTGTGTGCTAACGGTGGGATCCGGGCGGTCCATGAGGAGGATCAGAACCATGTTTGACTCGTTGCTGGGCGTGATGAGTGGATCACCAGTATGTTTCTCAGTGCACATTAGCTTTAGATCACACTGCGATAAAAAAACAACAACAAAGCAACCGAGACTGTGAGCTAGTTTCGCTAACCGGTAAGCCAGCTATGTTAGCGAAAGTTAGTCATATTAGGTCGTTATGGAGGGTGAGAGAACAGGCATTTCGAATTTGAATAATTGCATGTATTCGTAGATCCTGGCATTTGTAGTGAGGGTAAATGTGCAGAGATGTTCCTCAGGCATTCCTTGTGTTGCTTAAGTTGTTGCTATGGGAACAACTATAATCTTGCCCCGAACATATCCAACATATCCCAGATGACTAGTTCTTGGTTCCAGTGTAGAATGTTAAAACTAAAGACCATATCATGACTATTCCACCATATTTTTATGATACATTTATGGTTCATATTAAATCATCATCCTTCAGTCAGAATGGTGGGTGGATCATTCCGCCATGATTTTCCAAATCAGAATTACGGGATTCTTTAAATAGTCAGCTGTTGTGCCTCCTGCCGTTGAAACGAGACACGGCCGTTGAAACTGGCGTAGAAATGTCTGATGATAATATGATGAGATATTGATTTCGTTCAGAACTGATTATTGACGCGTTGACCCTCTAAAGACCCGAAACCGCCGCCCATGGCTAAAAATAACTAATTGTTCTCAAATGTTTGATAACTTTTGAAGGACTAATCTAATCTGTATGCTTTAAAAAGTCCTGTAAAGTGGAGGGAGATGCTCAGTGATATTACGTTCATATCTCAGTTCATATCTCAGTTTCAGATGCTTCATGGTTACGCAATCACGTTCAGCAGCACTGATACATCAAGGAAGGAAACTCCACTGTTCCTCTGAGGGAACAGCTGTTGCTGCTTGGTAAACTACACACCCACCCGACTACCCGCCCACTCGCCATGTCCAATTAGGTTTAAACTATCAAGTACTCCAATATGAAACATTTTCCTTTGCGGGTAAAAGGAGTGGGAGGAAATTGTTCATTTGAGAGGCCAGTAGACAGGGTAACCGGGCGGCCTCACTGCATGCTCTGCAAGACATGGCACTGCGTCTTGTCACCCACAGAAACCAGTTCAGTCACAAGTTGACACATAAAACCTCAAAACTATTTCAGTTTATATTTTTGGAGCTCATTTGTTATATTTGTATTTTTGTTGCACAAGACTATTCACTATTTATTACTGTTTGCATTTGTTCTTCATGTTCATTTGATAATCTTATTTCTTATTTCTCTCAACAACAAAAAAACCCCCCACCTCTTCTCATTATTTGACTCAGTGAACTATACTGGAGTCCATCGTCTACACTGTCAGTAACCACGTGGGGAATTATACTGTAATAAATGGCTATAACTTGCTAAGGGAACGTTGGATGAAGACAAAATTGAAAAGAAGATTTTGTTTGAGTTCACAGTCAAAAATAAAATAATAATAAAAAAAAATACAAACATTTAATTGTTTGTCGTTTCCTTTCATCTGGTCTCAGAAATCGGGACTTTTAAATGATCTAGATTTAAACCGATATTTGATATACACATGATGCGGAGTGATAGAATAGTTTAGTTATAAAAACAAATAAAAACACAGGAGAGTCCGAGTTCCCAAAATTCAACCGAGGTCTTTAAATTGTAATATTTATGATTATATGGTAAATGTGCACTTATAAAGCGCTTTACACTGTGTCTCATTCACACACACACACACACCAGTGGTAGCAGAGCTGCCATGCAAGGCACTAACTTGCCATCAGGAGCAACTTGGGGTTCAGTGTCTTGTCCAAGGACACTTCGGCATGTGGAGTCACCCGGGCCGGGAATCGAACCGCCAACCCTACGATTAGTGGACAACCCACTCTACCACCTGATCCAGAGCAGCCCCATGCTTTATATACATGATTCTGTAGAACTTGTCATATTATACTATATCTATATACGAGGTCTTGTTCTGCTGGGAATCCTCAGGTCCTGGCGTTCACGTGGATGTTTACGTTGACACGTAGCACCTACCTAAACGTTGTTCCAGACAGAGTACACCCCGTCATGGTAACGCTGTTCCCTCTTTCAGCAGGAAAATGCTCACCTTCAGAGGTCTTGCACAAGCGGAACCTACACAGTATCTCGCAGGTGGTTTTAATCTTATGGCTGATCGGTGTAAATGGAATCAAACTAAACTTTCCAAATTGTCTAGAAGGCAAGCTTTCTCCAGAACTTCAACCAGAGAGTCGATGACAGGAACAAAAGCAGCAACACCGCACTAAGTAACACGACCCTGGCAGATGAACAAACAAGTACTTATGAGAACTTAGGAGTAGCAGGAGTAAGATCACACCACACCACATGTTTTGTTGAGGCTTTGCACCACATACAGTGGCAAGAGAAAGTATGTGAACCCTTTGGAATTTCATGGTTTTCTGAATAAATGTGATCTGATCATCTAAGTCAGGGGTATTGACCAATATAATGTGTCTAAAATAATAACACAAAATAAATTCTGATCCCTCATGTCTTTATTGAACACTCATTCAACATTCACAATGGTAGTGGAAAAAGTAAGTGAACCCTTAGAATGAATAACTGGTTGACCCCGCCCCTTGGCAGCAGTAACCTCAACCAGGTGCTTCCTGTGGTTGTGAAATCAGACCTGCACATCGTTCAGGAGGAATTTTAGCCCATTCTTCCTGCAGAACTGATTTCTTCTTAAAACCTCCATCTGACCACAGATTATCTCCCCCACCTTATCAGCTCTCACATGCCTTCTTGAACTCCGCTCTGTGGTGTTCTGTCAGCTGCTAACTTCTTCTACTGTCTTTTTGCACAACCTTTATGTCTAAAAGCATGGACTTCACAAAAAAACACCAAACAAGAAGTCACTTCATTACGTATTATTGCAGCTGTATGAAGGGAGGACTCGTGTAATGACTCAGGCATTGTGTTAGACGGCTCTGCTTTCTATTGTCTTCCTTTAATACTTACACAACACTTCGTTACGGCCGCAGGAAGTGACTGAATCACGGCGGGACAGTCCTGTAGAGGAGAACATATGATTTAATCTTCATGGATAAGTGAATTATAACTACAGTATCAGTGTTTGAAGGCAAGTGAGTGTGTTCTATACTCCTTACACTGCTAGTAAGTGGCCCATCTTGGGACGTCTGGAGCTGTAATGAGCCGTATAATCCCCAGTGTGTCGTCATGAGCTTCCTAAAGGCCACGAGACTCAGAGGACTCAGAGGTACGCTGTCAGTTTTATCGGCACAGACTCGAGTCAAAATAAAGATCCACTTCTGCGAGTTCGGGTTTTTGGCCGTCTCATCTGGGGAACCCGGACAGTTCTGCTCCACTGATCCGCACGCTTTCATATCCTGATTAACGCTCGTCTGCAGTTCCCCCGAGAACCATCCTTGCATTCAGGAATGAAAGACAAAGAAGCAAAGTCCCAAGATGGAGTGGCATGAAAATGACAACACTCTTATGTCCTAGCGTCAAATCACAAGAGAATCACCCCTGCTCTATGCAGTCAATCAGGTCCAACGGTGTGATTCATCTGCGTTTGTGATTTCTCAGTACGTTAACCAAGTCCATGTAACTCTGTGAATGAAATCTGCTCCATGAGCCGTGACCTGCATGAACTCAACTGTTTTAGCACCATCTTTATTACTGTGATTAATCGTGGAGTCACGTACGTTATCCCTCCTGCCAGTGAATCAGTACACAGTGAAAACGGTTCCACTTACAGAATGTAGGTATTCAGGGTTTTACACCCTCAGTGTGTGTGTGTGTGTGAGTGTGCGTAACACATTCGAGTTCGCTACGTGCACCGTGATCGCGGCCTGTAAGCGTGATGCATGAAATTGCGTTTAAACAGCATGAAACTGCATGATTCATACTCCTTGAAGAAACGCGAGGGCGAAAAAAGAGGAAGTCCTGCAGACAGGCCTTTATCTGATGTGTGTGCGTGCGTGTGATTTGCGGTAAAAAACAAAACAAAAACGAAAGCGCGTCAATACGATAAACACAATGCAATGATGAAAATATAATAAATAGTATTTTAGAGAGTTTTTAACACTAGACATTGACACAAGGCAGCTTTACAGAACTCTAGATGTAGATTCAAATCCCTAATGAACCAGACAAGCTCACAAAGAAACTCAGACGTCGCTGAGGAAGGGAAATTATGATGACGGAGCCAAACTAAGAATAGTAGAGGCACTACTACAACTGACCGTCTGGTGAATCTATAGTGAATGTTTAGAGAGTACAGCAGCACACTGAGTCATTTTAGACGCAACTCCCAGCGTGTAAGAGGTGATCACACTCAGTACGTTTACATGGACACAATAATCCGATATTAACCTGATGAAGACGATACTCTGATTAACAAACCAGCATGTAAACAGAGATTATCGATGACCTTAATCGCATTAAAGTCATACTCGAAGTGAACACAAATGGAATTAAGACGTGTGGAGTATTCCTGTTTTAGTCGCATTATCGACGTGCGTTACACACATGTACACACTGTAATCACACTATTTTTCACCAGATCGACCGTTTGACGTCAAACACATCACAGATCACAGCCGCGTCCCAAACTGCACACTTACCTGCTATGGTACATACTGAAGTAATACATGTCTGTACTTCCACTTTTTTTAAGGGAAATTCCAATGTTTCCTAAAAAAAGAATTGTATATTTGATCTTGCTAAGCGGGCGCACGGTGGCTTAGTGGTTAGCCTCAAACCTCTAGGGTCGGGGGTTTGAGTCCCACCGTGGCCCTGTGTGTATGTGTGTGGGCGGAGTTTGCATGTTCCCCCTGTACTGCGGGGGATTCCTCTGGGTACACCGGTTTCCTCCCCCAGTCCAAAGACATGCATGGTAGACTGATGGGCGTGTCTAAAGTGTCCGTAGTGTATGAATGGGTGTGTGAGTGTGTATGTAATTGCACCCTGTGATGGACTGGAACTCTGTCCAGGGTGTACCCCGCCTCGTGCCCCATGCTCCCTGGGATAGACTCCAGGTTCCCCGCGACCATGAAAATGAGTAAGCGGTAGAAGATGGATAGATGGATGGATCTTGCTAATTATTTTTAAACTGGAACGTGGTCTTCCCTGTTAGTAACGGTCCGATCCGCTGCTTGTCCTGAGTATGGGGACTTCCCCAATGGGCCTCTTTAACTATTATCACCTTTCACTGTATCGTGTGTGAAATTCACAGTTCTTTGTTGTTACTGCTGCATTTTTATTTGAATTCCACTCAATTCCCGCCCGTGACACCCGCCGACCACTGCCGTCATGGACTGAAGACATTATCCCTCTGAAGCAGTCAGGGAAAAGGAATAAAAAGTGTGTGAAGTGAACTCGGTGCTCACCGATATGTACTGTAACAGATCTGCTCGAGAGAGATCGACACCGAACTCGAGGATTCACTCTGTTCATCTTACGCTGCTTTAATCACCATATCATCTATCATATCCCGGTGCATGGCAATTTATATATATATATATATATCACAACTTTTTACAGAAATCATTACATACTCTGTGAGAGGAGAGAGAGAGAGAGAGAGAGAGAGAGAGAGAGAGAGAACGGGGGGAAGTGTGTGGGGGATTTTCTGAAACACTGTGCGATTGCTGCCCCAGAACTCGTCCTTCCACTTTGCAGAATGATGAGTAATGACTTTTTCTGCACAGCACTGATCTAAAATGCTAAAGTTTTTCATTCAAACATGAATGCTGGGTTTTTTTTTGTTTGTTTGTTTGTTTGTTTGTTTGTTTGTAGTATAAATAAATACTTATTGACTTTACCTCAGGGACGACCACGTGGCTGTTTATTCCTCATCTGCATCTGATACAGTTGTGTTTTCATTACAAAGCTGGTGAAGTAAAGTGAATGAATGTAATCTCTCATCTCTCATCAGATAATGAGGGCGGGGTGAAGTTTAAGAGCTTCTTCTTCTTTCAGAGCTCCGCACCATTCTTACAGGTTGCGAGAGGGGGAGGGGCATCTGCACACACACACATACATAAGAGAGAGAGGCAGAGAATGCCTTCACTCACACGTGAGAGAGAGAAGAGAAGAGAAGAGAAGACGAGAGAAGAGAAGAGAAGAGAAGACGAGAGAAGAGAAGAGAAGAGAAGAGAAGAGAAGAGAAGAGAAGAGAAGAGAAGAGAAGAGAAGAGAAGAGAAGAGAAGAGAAGAGAAGAGAAGAGAAGAGAAGAGAAGAGAAGACAGAGCTCTTGGACCGGACAGGAAGCAGAGCATTATGGAAGAAGGCAGGATGTGGGTGATCAAGAGAGTCCTCATCTGCTGTAAGTACTTTTAGAGAATCAGATAAAAGAATGGCTTTGTGTTGAGGATTATGGTTCAGGGTGAGAGTTATGGGGAAGTTATCTCTGTCAGCACGGCGCTTTATTCTCAGTGGCTTTAATGCTCAGACCACACTCCACTGTCTTACCCACACACTTTCATTGGGTTATCTTATTTAGATGTGGAAGGGTGTGTGTGTGTGTGTGTGTGTGTGTGTGTGTGTGTGCCCGCCCATGTGCAGCCTTGTATGAAAATTTTACTTGTTGGACGAATTTGTCAAGTGTAAGAAATGAAGCTGAGATGGTCAGGGTGTCAGGGTGCATTCTTCTTCCTTTATCTCTGTCTATCCATCCAACTGTCTATCCATCTAACTGTCTATCCATCTAACTGTCTATCCATCTAACTGTCTATCCATCTAACTGTCTATCCATCCAACTGTCTATCCATCCAACTGTCTATCCATCCAACTGTCTATCCATCTAACTGTCTATCCATCTAACTGTCTATCCATCTAACTGTCTATCCATCCAACTGTCTATCCATCCAACTGTCTATCCATCCAACTGTCTATCCATCCAACTGTCTATACATCTAACTGTCTATCCATCTAACTGTCTATCCATCCAACTGTCTATACATCTAACTGTCTATCCATCCAACTGTCTATCCATCCAACTGTCTATCCATCCAACTGTCTATACATCTAACTGTCTATCCATCCAACTGTCTATCCATCTAACTGTCTATCCATCCAACTGTCTATCCATCAAGTCTCTATCCAAACGGCTGTCTATCCATCCAACTGTCTATCCAATCCAACTGTCTATACATCTAACTGTCTATCCATCTCAATCTGTCCTATCCACCAACTGTCTATCCATCCAACGTCTATCCATCCAACCTGTCTATACATCTAACTGTCTATCAATCCAACTGTCTATCACATCCAACTGTCTATCCATCTAACTGTCTATCCATCTAACTGTCTATCCATCTAACTGTCTATTCATCCAACTGTCTATACATCCAACTGTCTATCCATCTAACTGTCTATCCATCCAACTGTCTATCCATCCAACTGTCTATCCATCCAACTGTCTATACATCTAACTGTCTATCCATCCAACTGTCTATCCATCTAACTGTCTATCCATCCAACTGTCTATCCATCTAACTGTCTATCCATCCAACTGTCTATCCATCTAACTGTCTATCCATCCAACTGTCTATCCATCCAACTGTCTATCCATCTAACTGTCTATCCATCTAACTGTCTATCCATCCAACTGTCTATCCATCTAACTGTCTATCCATCCAACTGTCTATCCATCTAGTGAATTTTTAGACTAATTCTGTAACAGGCAGCTGAGATCGGATAAAGTCATAAAAGGCGGAAAAAAAAAAGAAAAAAAAACCCAGTCGCTTTTCCGTAGATAAACTTCGACTGTCCTTGAGGTATTCCAGGGCTGCATCTACAAATATTTTAAAACACACACAGAAGCCCAACTTAAGCCAATAAGTAACAATATCAGTAACTTTTCTGATCTTCTCATTCATTACTCAGCCTGTGTGTGGACACAAGTAATTCAAACTGAGTCACACACACATTCTTTCCCCCCTCACTCAATCTTTGCAAAATATTAGAAAGGTTACAAACAGGGCTGTACCTCACACACACACACACACACACACACACACACACACACTGTCTGCACTTACATTTTGCCTTTTTGTGGAAGGAAATTCCAGTGTTTTTTTTACAATTAAACACAAATACAATACACCATTTGACCCTGTTAATTATTTTAAAAACGGGTAATCTGGCAACCCTGTTAGGCCCCATCATCTGCTTCTCCTCTGAGTATGAAGTAGGGCGGTTCTTCTCCCAATGGGCCTCTATTACGCATTTATGACGCATATTAGCAGCTTTATGGCACTAAGTAAGTCCACAATTAGGCAACATCTAAAAAAGGCGAGCAAATCAACAGGACATTGGAGTGTCTGCCAGATAGTGACACTTCTTCACATCACTGGTGACTTTCATCCACGTAGAACGAAATTGCTCATCTAACTTGTTCTCGTCCCCCTGTGTAGACGCGGTCGTGGTGGGGATGGGCGCAGTTCGGTCAGAAGGTTCTCCCTCGTGTTGTTTTGAAGTGTTCTCGAACGGCTCGGCGAAATACACGACGGACGCCAATGTCTCCGAGGAATTCGAGGAACTCACCTGGAACAGAGATGTGAGCGCGCCTACCTGTTTCACACCATCGACACAATATTACTCATCTCAGTCTGTATGTTTCTGTAGTGAACTCTCTGTGTGTGTGTGTGTGTGTGTGTGTGTGTGTGTGTGTGTGTGTAGGACAAACCCTTACACAATGACAATGAAGTTCACGAAGACGTCCTTGCCATTGGACAAAAGTGGATTCTTCTGAACAGGAACTACACCAACATGACCTGCAGATATAACGGGGTGTTTTAACCATTAATTACTCATTAACCCTAATATACATCATAAACACGGCATATCGCTGTTACACACACACACACACACACACACACACACACACACTAATACACTGTTATTAATTCTTTTACACAGGTAGACAATCCAGTTCAATGCACAGGTACGTTCCTGTTCTTCAGTTCTGCATTGGGATTGGTCAGAAGGTGTTGGTTAGTTATCTCTGGCAGTAGCGCAGGTTTATGTTAATACCATCATTTTAATACATTATCGTTTCCATAGTTACGGCACAGGAGACTCGAACTGTCCTGTATTTTCTCACGTCTGCGTTTCTTCCTGCAGATCCGTGTGAGGTTTATCAGCCGACTGAAGGTGAGACGCGTCTTTACTCTCTGCCTCATTTGCATCAACTTTACCTACCGCATCACGCGTCCACGCCCACTTTTCTTCAGCAAAAAACACGGCATTTTCTAACACCTGTGACATGTGACGGAGACACCGAAGCTGACGGAGCTTAACACCACGCTCCGATGAACTGTTCTTTCGACGTCATGGTGTAGAACGTAGAACCTGATTCATGCGGTCATGCAACGTTCACATTATTCATCGGTTAATAATATAGTCACAGAGATACAACGGCGTTTTAGTGCCACGTTAAAAAAAAAAAAAAACCCAACAATTAAGATTACGAGATTTAGATTAAGATTATCGCTCTTCTGTTCCTCAAGAAATAAACACACAAAATTGACTAAATGTGTCTTTAAAATATTCTCAGTTGTACTCAGTAGTCTTTTCTGTCCCAGGAACTGGTGTTTCTGTCATCCCCATCATCATCCTCATCATCATCCTCATCCTCATCATCATCATCATCGCCATCATCATATGGAAGACAGGATGTTACAGGTTTGTTCCACACACACACACACACACACACACACACACACACACACACACACACACACACACACACATCAGTGCACTTAATAGGGAGTAGGGACCTGGGTAATAACGCTCTCGCTGTAGTGAACATAGTCCACTTTATAGGAACACCCATGCAGCACACATACAGTACACACATAGTGAATATAAATAAACATATAGTGCACTATGTAGGGTGTAGGAGGCTCGGGTACGGCTGTAATGCACTATGTAGGGTCTAAAAGGCTCGGGTACTGCTGTAGTGCGCTATGTAGGGTGTAGTAGGGTGTAGGAGACTCGGTTACTGCTGTAGTGCGCTATGTAGGGTGTAGTAGGGTGTAGCAGACTCGGTTACGGCTTTAGTGCACTATGTAGGGTGTAGTAGGGTGTAGGAGACTCAGTTCCAACTGTAGTGCACTATGTAGGGTGTAGTAGGGTGTAGCAGACTCGGTTTCGGCTAAAGTGCACTAGGTAGGGTGTAGAAGGGTGTAGGAGACTCGGGTACTGCTGTAGTGCGCTATGTAGGGTGTAGAAGGGTGTAGGAGACTCAGTTACGGCTGTAGTGCACTATGTAGGGTGTAGTAGGGTGTAGCAGCCTCGGTTTCGGCTGAAGTGCACTATGTAGGGTGTAGTAGGGTGTAGGAGACTCGGGTACTGCTGTAGTGCACAATGTAGGGTGTAGTAGGGTGTAGGAGACTCGGGTACTGCTGTAGTGCGCTATGTAGGGTGTAGAAGGGTGTAGGAGCCTCGGGTACTGCTGTAGTGCGCTATGTAGGGTGTAGAAGGGTGTAGCAGCCTCGGGTACTGCTGTAGTGCGCTATGTAGGGTGTAGTAGGGTGTAGGAGACTCGGGTACTGCTGTAGTGCGCTATGTAGGGTGTAGTAGGGTGTAGCAGACTCGGTTACGGCTTTAGTGCACTATGTAGGGTGTAGTAGGGTGTAGGAGACTCAGTTACAGCTGTAGTGCACTATGTAGGGTGTAGTAGGGTGTAGCAGACTCGGTTACGGCTTTAGTGCACTATGTAGGGTGTAGTAGGGTGTAGGAGACTCAGTTACAGCTGTAGTGCGCTATGTAGGGTGTAGAAGGGTGTAGCAGACTCGGTTTCGGCTGTAGTGCACTAGGTAGGGTGTAGAAGGGTGTAGGAGAATCGGGTACTGCTGTAGTGCGCTATGTAGGGTGTAGAAGGGTGTAGGAGACTCGGGTACTGCTGTAGTGCGCTATGTAGGGTGTAGAAGGGTGTAGCAGACTCGGTTACGGCTTTAGTGCACTATGTAGGGTGTAGTAGGGTGTAGGAGACTCAGTTACGGCGGTAGTGCACTATGTAGGGTGTAGTAGGGTGTAGCAGACTCGGTTTCGGCTGTAGTGCACTAGGTAGGGTGTAGTAGGGTGTAGGAGACTCGGTTACTGCTGTAGTGCACTATGTAGGGTGTAGTAGGGTGTAGGAGACTCGGGTACTGCTGTAGTGCGCTATGTAGGGAGTAGAAGGGTGTAGGAGACTCGGGTACTGCTGTAGTGCGCTATGTAGGGTGTAGAAGGGTGTAGCAGACTCGGTACTGCTGTAGTGCGCTGTGAGGGTGTAGAAGGGTGTAGGAGACTCGGTACTGCTGTAATGCCCTATGTAGGGTGTAGAAGGGTGTAGGAGACTCGGGTACTGCTGTAGTGCACTATGTAGGGTGTAGAAGGGTGTAGGAGACTCGGGTACTGCTGTAGTGCGCTATGTAGGGTGTAGAAGGGTGTAGGAGACTCGGGTACTGCTGTAGTGCGCTATGTAGGGTGTAGAAGGGTGTAGGAGACTCGGGTACTGCTGTAGTGCGCTATGTAGGGTGTAGAAGGGTGTAGGAGACTCAGTTATGGCTGTAGTGCACTATGTAGGGTGTAGTAGGGTGTAGCAGCCTCGGTTTCGGCTGAAGTGCACTATGTAGGGTGTAGTAGGGTGTAGGAGACTCGGGTACTGCTGTAGTGCACAATGTAGGGTGTAGTAGGGTGTAGTAGACTCGGGTACTGCTGTAGTGCGCTATGTAGGGTGTTGTAGGGTGTAGGAGACTCGGGTACTGCTGCAGTGCGCTATGTAGGGTGTAGAAGGGTGTAGGAGCCTCGGGTACTACTGTAGTGCGCTATGTAGGGTGTAGAAGGGTGTAGGAGCCTCGGGTACTGCTGTAGTGCGCTATGTAGGGTGTAGTAGGGTGTAGGAGACTCGGGTACTGCTGTAGTGCGCTATGTAGGTTGTAGTAGGGTGTAGGAGACTCGGGTACTGCTGTAGTGCGCTATGTAGGTTGTAGTAGGGTGTAGTAGACTCGGGTACTGCTGTAGTGCGCTATGTAGGGTGTAGAAGGGTGTAGCAGACTCGGGTACTGCTGTAGTGCGCTATGTAGGGTGTAGAAGGGTGTAGGAGACTCGGGTACTGCTGTAGTGCCCTATGTAGGGTGTAGAAGGGTGTAGGAGACTCGGGTACTGCTGTAGTGCACTATGTAGGGTGTAGAAGGGTGTAGGAGACTCGGGTACTGCTGTAGTGCGCTATGTAGGGTGTAGAAGGGTGTAGGAGACTCGGGTACTGCTGTAGTGCGCTATGTGGGTGTGTAGAAGGGTGTAGGAGACTCGGGTACTGCTGTAGTGCGCTATGTAGGGTGTAGAAGGGTGTAGGAGACTCGGGTACGGCTGTAGTGCACTATGTAGGGTGTAGTAGGGTGTAGCAGCCTCGGTTTCGGCTGAAGTGCACTATGTAGGGTGTAGTAGGGTGTAGTAGGGTGTAGGAGACTCGGGTACTGCTGTAGTGAACAATGTAGGGTATAGTAGGGTGTAGGCTAGAACGGGTACTGTTAGTGCACTATGTAGGGTGTTGTAGGGTGTAGGAGACTCGGGTACTGCTGTAGTGCGCTATGTAGGGTGTAGAAGGGTGTAGGAGCCTCGGGTACTGCTGTAGTACGCTATGTAGGTGTGAAGGGTGTAGGAGCCTCGGGTACTGCTGTAGTGCGCTATGTGAGTTGTAGTAGGGTGTAGGAGACTCGGGTATTGCTGTAGTGCGCTATGTAGGGTGTAGTAGGGTGTAGCAGACTCGGTTACGGCTTTAGTGCACTATGTAGGGTGTAGTAGGGTGTAGGAGACTCAGTTACAGCTGTAGTGCACTATGTAGGGTGTAGTAGGGTGTAGCAGACTCGGTTTCTGCTGTAGTGCACTAGGTAGGGTGTAGAAGGGTGTAGGAGACTCGGGTACTGCTGTAGTGCACAATGTAGGGTGTAGTAGGGTGTAGTAGACTCGGGTACTGCTGTAGTGCACTATGTAGGGTGTTGTAGGGTGTAGGAGACTCGGGTACTGCTGTAGTGCGCTATGTAGGGTGTAGAAGGGTGTAGGAGCCTCGGGTACTGCTGTAGTGCGCTATGTAGGGTGTAGAAGGGTGTAGGAGCCTCGGGTACTGCTGTAGTGCGCTATGTAGGGTGTAGTAGGGTGTAGGAGACTCGGGTACTGCTGTAGTGCGCTATGTAGGGTGTAGAAGGGTGTAGGAGACTCGGGTACTGCTGTAGTGCGCTATGTAGGGTGTAGAAGGGTGTAGGAGACTCAGTTACGGCTGTAGTGCACTATGTAGGGTGTAGTAGGGTGTAGCAGCCTCGGTTTCGGCTGAAGTGCACTATGTAGGGTGTAGTAGGGTGTAGGAGACTCGGGTACTGCTGTAGTGCACAATGTAGGGTGTAGTAGGGTGTAGTAGACTCGGGTACTGCTGTAGTGCGCTATGTAGGGTGTTGTAGGGTGTAGGGAAGGCGTACTGCTGTAGTGCGCTATGTAGGGTGTAGAAGGGTGTAGGAGCCTCGGGTACTGCTGTAGTGCGCTATGTAGGGTGTAGAAGGGTGTAGGAGCCTCGGGTACTGCTGTAGTGCGCTATGTAGGGTGTAGTAGGGTGTAGGAGACTCGGGTACTGCTGTAGTGCGCTATGTAGGTTGTAGTAGGGTGTAGTAGACTCGGGTACTGCTGTAGTGCGCTATGTAGGGTGTAAGAGGGTGTAGGAGACTTCGGTGTACTGCTGTCAGTGCGCTATGTAGGGTGTAGAAGGGTGTAGCAGACTCGGGTACTGCTGTGATGCGCTATGTAGGGTGTAGAAGGGTGTAGGAGACTCGGGTACTGCTGTAGTGCCCTATTGTGGGTGTAGAAGAGGTGTAGGAGACTCGGGTACTGCTGTAGTGCACTATGTAGGGTGTAGAAGGGTGTAGGAGACTCGGGTACTGCTGTAGTGCGCTATGTAGGGTGTAGAAGGGTGTAGGAGACTCGGGTACTGCTGTAGTGCGCTATGTAGGGTGTAGAAGGGGTGTAGGAGACTCGGGTACTGCTGTAGTGCAGTATGTAGGGGTGTAGAAGGGTGTAGGAGACTTCGGATACGGCTGTAGTGCACTATGTAGGGTGTAGTAGGGTGTAGAGCCTCGGTTTCGGCTGAAGTGCACTATGTAGGGTGTAGTAGGGTGTAGGAGACTTGCGGTACTGCTGTAGTGCACAATGTAGGGTGTAGTAGGGTGTAGGAGACTCGGGTATTGCTGTAGTGCGCTATGTAGGGGTGTAGTAGGGTGTAGCAGACTCGGTTCGGCTTTAGTGCACTATGTGAGGTGTAGTAGGGTGTAGGAGACTCAGTTACAGCTGTAGTGCACTATGTAGGGTGTAGTAGGGTGTAGCAGACTCGGTTTCGGCTGTAGTGCACTAGGTAGGGTGTAGAAGGGTGTAGGAGACTCGGGTACTGCTGTAGTGCGCTATGTAGGGTGTAGAAGGGTGTAGGAGACTCGGGTACTGCTGTAGTGCACTATGTAGGGTGTAGTAGGGTGTAGGAGACTCGGGTACTGCTGTAGTGCGCTATGTAGGGTGTAGAAGGGTGTAGCAGACTCGGTTACGGCTTTAGTGCACTATGTAGGGTGTAGTAGGGTGTAGGAGACTCAGTTCCGGCGGTGTGCACTATGTAGGGGTGTAGTAGGGTGTACCAGACTCGGTTTCGGCGTAGTGCACGTAGGGTGTAGTAGGGTGTAGGAGACTCGGGTACTGCTGTAGTGCACTATGTGGGTGTAGTAGGGTGTAGGAGACTCGGGTACTGCTGTAGTGCGCTATGTAGGGTGTAGAAGGGTGTAGGAGACTCGGGTACTGCTGTAGTGCACTATGTAGGGTGTAGAAGGGTGTAGGAGACTCGGGTACTGCTGTAGTGCGCTATGTAGGGTGTAGAAGGGTGTAGGAGACTCGGGTACTGCTGTAGTGCGCTATGTAGGGTGTAGAAGGGTGTAGGAGACTCGGGTACTGCTGTAGTGCGCTATGTAGGGTGTAGAAGGGTGTAGGAGACTCAGTTACGGCTGTAGTGCACTATGTAGGGTGTAGTAGGGTGTAGCAGCCTCGGTTTCGGCTGAAGTGCAATATTTAGGGGTGTAGGGTGTAGGAGACTTCGGGTACTGCTGTAGTGCACAATGTAGGGTGTAGTAGGGTGTAGTGGACTCGGGTACTGCTGCAGTAGCGCTATGTAGGGTGTTTGTAGGGTGTAGGAGACTCGGGTACTGCTGTAGTGCACTATGTAGGGTGTAGTAGGGTGTAGGAGACTCGGGTATTGCTGTAGTGCGCTATGTAGGGTGTAGTAGGGTGTAGCAGACTCGGTTACGGCTTTAGTGCACTATGTAGGGTGTAGTAGGGTGTAGGAGACTCAGTTACAGCTGTAGTGCACTATGTAGGGTGTAGTAGGGTGTAGCAGACTCGGTTTCGGCTGTAGTGCACTAGGTAGGGTGTAAGAGGTGTAGGAGACTCGCGGTACTGCTGTAGTGCGCTATGTAGGGTGTAGAAGGGTGTAGGAGACTCCGGTTACTGCTGTAGTGCACTATGTAGGGTGTAGTAGGGTGTAGGAGACTCGGGTACTGCTGTAGTGCGCTATATGAGGGTGTAGAAGGGTGTAGCAGACTCGGGTTCGGCTTTAGTGCACTATGTAGGGTGTAGTAGGGTGTAGGAGACTCAGTTACGGCGGTAGTGCACTATGTAGGGTGTAGTAGGGTGTAGCAGACTCGGTTTCGGCTGTAGTGCACTAGGTAGGGTGTAGTAGGGTGTAGGAGACTCGGGTACTGCTGTAGTGCACTATGTAGGGTGTAGTAGGGTGTAGGAGACTCGGGTACTGCTGTAGTGCGCTATGTAGGGTGTAGAAGGGTGTAGGAGACTCGGGTACTGCTGTAGTGCACTATGTAGGGTGTAGAAGGGTGTAGGAGACTCGGGTACTGCTGTAGTGCGCTATGTAGGGTGTAGAAGGGTGTAGGAGACTCGGGTACTGCTGTAGTGCGCTATGTAGGGTGTAGAAGGGTGTAGGAGACTCGGGTACTGCTGTAGTGTGCTATGTAGGGTGTAGAAGGGTGTAGGAGACTCAGTTAACGGCTACTGTGTGCACTATGTAGGGTGTAGTAGGGTGTAGCAGCCTCGGTTTCGGCTGAAGTGCACTATGTAGGGTGTAGTAGGGTGTAGGAGACTCGGGTACTGCTGTAGTGCACAATGTAGGGTGTAGTAGGGTGTAGTAGACTCGGGTACTGCTGTAGTGCACTATGTAGGGTGTTGTAGGGTGTAGGAGACTCGGGTACTGCTGTAGTGCGCTATGTAGGGTGTTGTAGGGTGTAGCAGACTCGGTTACGGCTGAAGTGCACTATGTAGGGTGTAGTAGGGTGTAGGAGACTCAGTTATGGCTGTAGTGCACTATGTAGGGTGTAGTAGGGTGTAGCAGACTCGGTTTCGGCTGTAGTGCACTAGGTAGGGTGTAGTAGGATGTAGGAGACTCGGGTACTGCTGTAGTGCACTATGTAGGGTGTAGTAGGGTGTAGGAGACTCGGTTACGGCTGTAGTGCACTATGTAGGGTGTAGTAGGGTGTAGCAGACTCGGTTACGGCTGTAGTGCACTATGTAGGGTGTAGTAGGGTGTAGGAGACTCGGGTACTGCTGTAGTGCACTATGTAGGGTGTAGTAGGGTGTAGGAGACTCGGGTACTGCTGTAGTGCGCTATGTAGGGTGTAGTAGGGTGTAGCAGACTCCGGTGCCTGGCGTGGTGCGCTATGTAGGGTGTTGTAGGGTGTGGACACCGGTTCCGGCTATGTTGTGCACTGTAGGGTGTAGTAGGGTGTAGGAGACTCGGTTTCGGCTGTAGTGCACTAGGTAGGGTGTAGTAGGGTGTAGGAGACTCGGGTACTGCTGTAGTGCACTATGTAGGGTGTAGTAAGGGTGTAGGAGACTCGGGTAATGCTGTAGTGCTCTATGGTGGGTGTAGTATGGTGTAGGAGACTCGGACTGCTGTAGTGCACTATGTAGTAGGTGTAGTATGGTGTAGGAGACTCGGGTACTGCTGTAGTGCACTATGTAGGGTGTAGTATGGTGTAGGAGACTCGGGTACTGCTGTAGTGCACTATGTAGGGTGTAGTAGGGTGTAGGAGACTGGTCCTGTCGGTTGTAGTGCACTAGGTAGGGTGTAGTAAGTGTGTAGGAGACTCAGGTACTGCTGTAGTGTGCTATGTAGGGTGTAGAAGGGTGTAGGAGACTTGGGTACTGCTGTAGTGCACTATGTAGGGTGTAGAAGGGTGTAGGAGACTCGGGTACTGCTGTAGTGCACTATGTAGGGTGTAGTATGGTGTAGGAGACTTGGGTACTGCTGTAGTGCACTATGTAGGGTGTAGAAGGGTGTAGGAGACTCGGGTACTGCTGTAGTGCACTATGTAGGGTGTAGTATGGTGTAGGCGACTCGGGTACTGCTGTAGTGCACTATGTAGGGTGTAGTAGGGTGTAGGAGACTCGGGTACTGCTGTAGTGCACTATGTAGGGTGTAGTAGGGTGTAGGAGACTCGGGTACTGCTGTAGTGCACTATGTAGGGTGTAGTAGGGTGTAGGAGACTCGGGTACTGCTGTAGTGCACTATGTAGGGTGTAGTAGGGTGTAGGAGACTCGGGTACTGCTGTAGTGCACTATGTAGGGTGTAGTAGGGTGTAGGAGACTCGGGTACTGCTGTAGTGCGCTATGTAGGGTGTAGAAGGGTGTAGGAGACTCGGGTACTGCTGTAGTGCGCTATGTAGGGTGTAGTAGGGTGTAGGAGACTCGGGTACTGCTGTAGTGCGCTATGTAGGGTGTAGTAGGGTGTAGGAGACTCGGGTACTGCTGTAGTGCACTATGTAGGGTGTAGTAGGGTGTAGGAGACTCGGTTTTGGCTGTAGTGCACTAGGTAGGGTGTAGTAGGGTGTAGGAGACTCAGGTACTGCTGTAGTGTGCTATGTAGGGTGTAGAAGGGTGTAGGAGACTTGGGTACTGCTGTAGTGCACTATGTAGGGTGTAGAAGGGTGTAGGAGACTCGGGTACTGCTGTAGTGCACTATGTAGGGTGTAGTATGGTGTAGGCGACTCGGGTACTGCTGTAGTGCACTATGTAGGGTGTAGTATGGTGTAGGAGACTCGGGTACTGCTGTAGTGCACTATGTAGGGTGTAGTATGGTGTAGGAGACTCGGGTACTGCTGTAGTGCACTATGTAGGGTGTAGTAGGGTGTAGGAGACTCGGGTACTGCTGTAGTGCGCTATGTAGGGTGTAGAAGGGTGTAGCAGACTCGGGTACTGCTGTAGTGCACTATGTAGGGTGTAGTAGGGTGTAGGAGACTCGGGTACTGCTGTAGTGCGCTATGTAGGGTGTAGAAGGGTGTAGCAGACTCGGGTACTGCTGTAGTGCACTATGTAGGGTGTAGAAGGGTGTAGCAGACTCGGGTACTGCTGTAGTGCACTATGTAGGGTGTAGAAGGGTATAGCAGACTCGGGTACTGCTGTAGTGCACTATGTAGGGTGTAGTATGGTGTAGGAGACTCGGGTACTGCTGTAGTGCACTATGTAGGGTGTAGCAGGGTGTAGGAGACCTGGGTACTGCTGTAGTGCACTATGTAGGGTGTAGAAGGGTGTAGCAGACTCGGGTACTGCTGTAGTGCACTATGTAGGGTGTAGTAGGGTGTAGGAGACTCGGGTACTGCTGTAGTGCACTATGTAGGGTGTAGAAGGGTGTAGGAGACTCGGGTACTGCTGTAGTGCACTATGTAGGGTGTAGTAGGGTGTAGGAGACTCGGGTACTGCTGTAGTGCACTATGTAGGGTGTAGTAGGGTGTAGGAGACTCGGGTACTGCTGTAGTGCACATGGATTCATTCTCTCGTACGTTTCTGTGTCTCTGTTCATTACAGGAGATTCCGTGGGGACGCTGCTAACAGACCTGAGGCTAACACCGCTAACCATGCTATTGGTGGGTTCCACGCTGTCACTCAGGAGGATCAGCAGGAAACCAGCACGTGATCTGATGCACACAATGAGATCACCAAGTTTTACCGGCTGTAGATTATTCTCTCGCTGTCAGTACTTTCTTTCTTTGTCTATTTGAGTGTGTTTCTGAAACAGTGGCAGATAGACGCGTGTTAGCTAGTGACTGATTAGTGTAGCGTCGGGAAACGTAAACATCTTTATATACACCTCAATTTTACACGCCATCACTCAGCTTATCAAAAATCAACCACATCATCATCACGATCTTCAGGCGAGATCGCACGCCACTCAGTGTGAAAGTCAATGTAAA